>JAGSMT010000054.1:1976894-2635859 GCA_029286875.1 Lamproptera curius
AAAATATGCAATTGATTGTAATATTATATATATAAATGATTATATAATATATATATATATTATTTATATATTGTATTATATAGTTTCTTTAATAAAAGCACTATGAAGTTAATCATACTATACCTAAAAAGCACAGTGTGAGTTTTGCAAAATGTAAAATCCTAAGATATTTGCTGTTTACATTAAGATGGCCCCGTAATTTAGCAGTAACTACAAATACGCATATTTATTACTTTAATATTCAACTAATAATGTTAATTTGTTAAAACTGCAAATCAAGATTTTGGCTCAAACAAAAAGCTGTAACGAAATCTAAAAGTTCCTCTTTCACAGGACCTACGACTATTTTTACCTCGTTTAGGTACCTTTCCGTAGGTTACGTAATTATATTAATACTTTCTTTTAAATGGTCCCTTAAATAAGGACACATTTTCTAACATTTCTTAACGTTTTATACAATGTGCTAACAGTACAGTACGTCAATACATGGCGTACCTATGATTTTTAAATAGCAACTGATGGATCTTAACATTATTTAAGTTCGTAAACATGGCTGCAAAAGAAGATCAAAAATCTCTTGACTCCTAGTACAATTTTAAACACTGCCACGGCAAACTTTTAAGGTTGTGTCAGTTATAACTGATAATAACTTTTAAGATTATGAATAAGTAATGTTTCATAACAATAATACATATTACTATTACGTTTTATTTCCTTTGTCTTGCTTATTAATAACTAGCGTTTCAGAGGTTTTACATAGTATCAAACGTAGTAGGCCAAAATAACTCTTACCTGTAAGACTAAAATATATTGCTCTGGTTGCTATTGTTAGAATAAATTATAGCTTCATTAGACTTTAGCACTTTTCAGTATGAACACTTAGTATTATTTGGCTTGCCTCTATAGGGCTTATGTCCTAGCATAAGAGTTTTAATTTCCTTTTCATAACGATAACATACCTTTAATCTCGAAGCCCTGGGTATTTATCCTTAATTAAGAATTGTTAGTATATTGATGACCCTCCTAGGTGTTTTCTTTTAGTGCAACATTTTGTCAATCACATCAAATTAGGCTTTGTGACCCTAATAACAATTTCGCATGTGACTTTTTTATTACTTTGTGTGTTTTTCAACAAACAAAGCCAACCAAATGCGAACGCGGCATGTTTATTATCAAGTGATTATTGATAAGGAGCAATCTAACCCGATTGATAACACAGCTGAATTACTAATTAACGTCGTTGACACTTTCCGTGCATGACTAAATTAGCTACGAATTCTTGGAGTATGTTGCATAATATTTTACATCACATTTTGCACGCACTGAATAGGGTTTTATTTATGGCCAGCGAAAGCAGACGAGCAGTCGGGCCACCTGATGGAAAGTGGTCACCGATGCCCATGGACATCGGCAATACCGGGGATTTTACCATCGCGCTGCCTACATGGGACATAAGACGTTAAGTCTCGTTTACGCAGTAAATAAGTAAATACACATGCATCTTGGGTGTTTATGTTGTTAGTATGAAATATAAGAGAAAAAGATTTGTCGTCATTCTAGGTTACTAACCCTTTCTGCTCGTGTAACCTAGTTTGAGTTCATAATATTGCAGGGATTTTAAATTTTGTTTTGCTATTTCATAGTTATACGGGGTAATCATCTAATTGAATGTAAAATATGATTCTCTGTTGGTGTTTAGGTATATATAAAAAGTAGTTGTCTGCATCATCTCTCTCTATCTCATGGCATCGAGACATTGAAGGAAAAGGTTATTCTACGTTTGCTACACGCCATTGCCTAATTTTGATGATGCCGATGTGAGAATCGAATTATGTGTGCTGTTGCAACCTGTTGGTTTTTTTGTCCAAAAATATTATTATATTAAAGTTGTGTTGTTACCCACCAAGCTGCATTGGAACAGGTGGAAAGCGGTCCGAAAGGCCCCTAATGGAGAGGCCGTGCTTTAGGGGAGGCATATGCCCTAATGGACTAATACAGGCTGATGATGAAAGTTGTTTTGTATCTCAAGCAACTATAGATAGTTACGAATATAATGGTTACAAATTTTTACAAAAAAAGGAAAAGTGAGCATATGCAGTAGATCCGGTTTAAAATACTTTTTCTTTATATCTTTTTTTGAATTGCACTAAATGTAGTATTCGTGCTTTAACCCAGAATTTTTTGTATTGCTAAACATTATTTACGCTTTTTATTTTGTTTTCTATTGATAATTGCGTCATTTAACTCTAATATTTTTAATGGTCTGTTCCTTCACCATTCCACATCTTGATTGACGTCAATGTCAAGTTAGATATGAAATCGTTTTAGTTTCAAAACAGACCACAATGTATTAGTCAAATTGATATATTATCATCGTGCTAAAACTAATTATCTGTACTCTTAGGTTAAAACTTTATTATTATTTGTTTTAAAATTATTGAGAGGTTTTGAGAAATATTAAGAGCTACTAAGTCTTCTTAAGGCCCATAAGGTTCTGAATTAGAGGCCGCGGACCAGGTGGGATGGCGATCTCCGTGCAGTAGCCGGTTTAAGTTGGCAGCTAATAGCAATGAATTTGCCGTCTTGGCGTTCATTGAAAGGCCTACGTCCAGCAGCACGGATAAAAGCTGCTAATGATGATGATGATAAGACAATTAAATTTGTAAGCTTTACGAGCATTTCCTGGTCAAATACTAGCAACAACTACTTATGGATGTTATAGATAACAAGCAGGAAGGGACGCAAACTTTTTAGGAGTAACATGGCATAATTTATACCCACAATAAGATTTTTACCGCCGTATCTCTGTTAAGCAAATTTGAACTTCCAACGTCCGTGTTGTTAATGACGCAAGCATAAAACCTAACTAACCATTTCTTGTTGATACAGACAATTATTTATGTTGCACTTTTTAGTGAAGTGTTTTACAAAACGTTATATGCAATCGTTAAGTTGTATTTTAAAGGATTGGATGTTGGTTTAAAATTTCACTGTTCTAAGTAACTATAGATGTTAACTATCTGTTTTTCTTGTTATATATTTAAGAGATAATATGTGTGTTCGTAAATACTATTGAAAACCTTCCTTTATTTATTTTCTACGTATGCAAACGAGCAGTCCGGCTACCTGATGGAAAGTGGTCACCGACGTCCATAGACATTGGCAATACTACCAACGCGCTGCCAACCGTGAGACGTAGGACGTTAAGTCTCATTTTCTCAGTAAATACGCTAGGTACGGTGCACTTCAAACCGGAACACATTGTTGTTTTCACCCTACTGCTTTGCGGCAGAAATATCGGCCTGATATGAGATTGAAATTGACATAACTTGATTGACTAGTTTAGTAATGATAAAGGGAATAAAAGAGTTTTATTCTATTTTCAAATTGCTAAGCTTGTTTATCTTTGTTATAAGTTTGCTACATAACTATTAAAATAAAGATTATTCTATCTACATACGTTAGGTTAAAATATTGATCCTAAATAATCAATTAAATAAAAATCGTGAAAAGCTCACTGTACTAAAATTACAAATAGGAACTTCTGAAGTGTCCTGTGGCACTTATAGTTAAATAAATACTAGACGTTCTAGATAGCATTAAATTGTTAAGTTATAATGTTTTTTTACATAAATAAAACTACTCCTTCACGGTCTGATTGTACGTGCTTTTTTTAAGTTAAATTTTAACTATTTTTATTGCGATTAATGGTTGCGTAAATTAAATGATGCGAAGGTCAAAATGTTATAATCTTAGGGAAATCAATTTTACTTCACTATTAAAATATATACATATATATGATATATATAAATCTATCAATAGTTCAGAAAAGGACGCCTCTGACCTAAGAAGAACAAGCGAAATAAACTCAGCGAGATTTTTTCAATAGGGCCTCCCCCTATCCACCAACCACCCAACTTATAGCACAAATTCTTTTAGGAACTTATATCAAGGACTATTCTCTTTACTCATTTCACTAGCTCTTTTTTTACTAGTATTTTTGAATACTTTGTCAATATTTTTTAAGAGAAAATTATATTATATTATTTTTCTTGGGTATTTTGTTATAAGTTTTCTGCCATGCCAGATATCGTAGAAAAATATTATAATTCTATGAAGACCTAAGATGAACACTACAAGAGCACGCGTAAAACTGACTCAAAGATAAGGAGGTAAACTTTTGATAAGATAAAAAAAAAAAGTAATCGTACGATCTTGAACGCAAAGAGACTATGCAAGGTAGAAAAGAGATTTTTATGTGTTGTTTGTCAATATTACTAATTCACAAGTGCTTCTCTTAATACTTTAACTATAAAAAGTAAACTTTATCCATACGAATCATATGAATGTAAAAATTCAGGATAAAAGGGCAATTAAAATACTTTTTAATTTGTATGAAGTTATACCTCTTTTGGCGCAGTAGGTAAAAATTATGAAAGTTAATATGTATGATGAACGCGCACATCGTCATGAACAACTGACACCCTGAATTTCGCTATAGTGAACCTTTTTGTGTAATTAACTAGATAATGTGTCATTATAAAACCTTCAATGTATTAAATACATTGTTTCTAGTCTTAGTTTCGTTTTTCTATTTCATGTTGGTCAAATATGTAAAACAACTAAGAAGTATTACCCTTGATTGCATACATGACATTACATACACTGATTAAAGTTTTTACCTCATTCGGTACTGTATTAAACATAGCATTTAGTTAACCTCTATACGCGAAAGGATTAAACGAAGACTGTGGATTTTGTTTACTAATAAAATATAATTTACATTAAATATTACTCCCCACATGTAAATTCGCTTTGCAGATATTTCCTCATTTTTTATCGGCAAGGATTAATCTTTACTCTCTTAATAATTATGTGTTTAGACTTTTAAAAAATCTATTTTATCAAGTTCAACCAAAATATTTTAGAGAAAGTCGTGGGTTTGAACCCTGCTTATTAAACTTGTGTAGTCATTTCCTTGGTTGGTTTGGCGTATTTATGTTTAGAAGGCAAAGCTGACAGCACGTATTTAGAGCACATAAAATCTCTATATGTTTTAAGTAAGAAGTCTGTCCCATTAATAAATTTGCGATACAGAAAAGTGCCATTGTATAGTATGTATAACTTGTCAACGGCAATTGTCTATCAAGTATGTAAGTAATAAAGCAAATAAAAAATTACTGTACATATACACTAATACAAAGGTATTATTAATTCATATAAAACAGTTGCTTTTTCTTATATGCAATATTTTGGATTTTATCAATATTGTCAGAAAGGATTATATTTACAATAAATAGGTAACAAAAGTTCAAAATACTTCATTCAATGAAAAGAAAAAGATTGATGACAATAAATATATGTTTACCTCGGTATGTTTTTCGTGAAAATAGTATTAGTCAGCTGTCTACAAGTGTTTGTTGTGCAATTTAGTTATTTCCGACCGACCGAATGAGATTTAAAATTTTAACGCCTGAAAAATACGATGCTAGGAGCTTTCCGTTTAGCTAACGTATTATAATTTTTAGGATTAATTCTTTATGTCAATTTTAGTTTCAAGTAAAAAAAAGAATGTTAGCTTAACAAATAAACGTGTTCTTATAAACAACTATTGAATTTACGCTACTAAAACAGAAAGACAAAACTTCCTATTTGTTAATAAAAATACGAGAAAATGAATGAGACGTTTCTAAGAAAGTTAGAAATTATATATAATAGTTATTGATAATAAGTTTCCCTCGATGTGATATTCGGTTGATAAAATTGGTAATACCATTTGAAACATCAACAACAACAATATCAACGTTATCAGCCTGTGTTAGTCCACTACTGGACATATGCTACCCCTAATGCACGCCTTCCCCATTAGGGGATTGGACCGTATCCCACCACGCTCGTCTAATGTGGGTTGGTGGATGGACCAACTTTGAAAAACTGTGAAACAACAACGAAAATTTCACGTTCCCACGACCTCCGGTTTCTAAAGCACACGCCCTTATTTACTTCTGAAACATAGCTATTTTTTAAAAATCGTTACACAGACAAGGCTACACGCTGCATTGCATGATGAATGACAAATGATTTACAGTCAAACGAAAAATCATATTCACCGTAAAACCCCTACGTCACAGCCGAATGTTGAATGCCAACATAGTGAAACTCAACACGTATCCAACACGTTCACCAACACGGATTCAACATATAGCGTCCAACACAACAGAATCTATGTTGATCACATTCGAAATAATGTAGCGTACTAACGGAATGCGCCCCTTATCTGATTACAACACCCTGATTAGCGACACCCATTATCTAAAAGATATCTCTGTGAGTCTACTAGAGAGCTGGTGCTGTATTATTTTAATATAACACAAACTCATCTATTACGACCAACTTTAAACAGTGTCTTAATGTCGCCTATATTAAAAAAAACATTAAAAAGGTGGCAAGCCTTGATAAATTTGTGTTCGTAATTCAGTATTGTACTGTCTGCGAACGTGATGCTTTCAATAAGTTTGCTTATGTTATTGTATGAAGACATTTGGACATCTATGAATTTTCAGCAAGAATTATAAAAATCGCTAAGTGCAGCTATTTTCAATATGAAAAAGATTTTAGTTAGGGCATTGCAGTTTGGGCTAAGTGCCATAAACCTTGTCGCACATCCCTCAAAACCAATTGCATACATACTATACATATGTGCCTATTTTCAGGAAATTTTCATATTTTACTCTCTAAAAGTCTAACTTTTATATTAATTTATTATAAATATGTGACCCGAGCAGAAATGCGACTAACAGGTCACGAATTAGAACTTTTGGAGATAAAATAACTTCCACGTACATACAGATGCACTCTCTCCTTCTTTAATCTCCAAGAACTATTAGATGAATTAGATGAAATTTTTTTTCATTAGATTATAATTAATTTGCATGAAAAATTCTTACAAAAACGACCATAAAAGATACGGTGAGTTTTACCCGTCTTTCTGATTAAGGTTTTATGCTATGAAACATTTAACAGACAAATCATGTGTTGTTAATTCTGGTAACAACGATTTTAAGTTGAACCTGGATATCAAAAATATTATACACGCAGGACTTCACAGCCCTATCAAACAATGTTATAGCAAACTTAAAATATACATATATTTACACAAAACGCCTGAGTATTACGAGATCAAACATGTTATGCATCTTGCTATTGACTTTTTCAAAGGCCTCTTATATTTTACCAAAACGGCTTATAATTAATTTCAAATTTGTCCTTTTCTAATCAACTCATAACTGGAATCGCTGTTTTTGCTAGATATGCTAAGTAACTAAGAAGATTAACCTCGTTGCACTCTAACCATTCTCACTTCGCTTATTAAACGCTAAATATTGATAAACTTCATCAAGGAAAATTTAATACCCTTATAATCATTATGTTACATTTTTTGTTAATAGTAATAAATTTATTTCAATATTTTTCAATACCAAGGTTTGATGATTTTCGCATTTGTACCAAAGGCTATTGTCTTAAGCGTTATAAAGGACTCGAAATCATTTTCGCTAACAATAGTCTCGTGGTAATATAAAAAATAATTCTGGAACTTTATTTTTTTGTAGTTTCTGGTGCAAGTCCAGTCAAAATTGGACTAGCCGTTTTAGAGACCAGCTATCACAGACAAACAGACAGGGACAAAAAATAAAAATAATATTTCGTAATATGCCGATACATATATATGGTCATTATATATATTACAAACATCCAATTTTATTTACTTCTATAGATGATTGTCAATTGTGGAATATCAACAGGTTTGTGTAATATTGTATCAGAACAACTTCAGTGTCGTGACACTGCAGAAATGACCTTGGACTGACGAAGAAATGTCACAAACACAACTTTCCGAACGCACCTCGTGGGAAACTAATTAATGTATAGGCTATAATGAATCTGTGACTTGTGCTCAGCTGACGTTTTCCATTGTTTTACGTCAATAAGTGTCGCTACTCCATTAGAATTGCATGGTTGGTATTGTATGGGTGAGATTACCATAACTTAACGTTCTTTTAACAATTTTATGGCTTTTTTTTAACATAAACGAGGAGTAGGTTGTCTTTTACTGTTTTAAAGTAGCTTAAGTTTGATAAATATTAAAACTTGAATATATAAAAATTTGAATTTTCTTGTTACTTGGAGTTACTTGGAACAGCATAAGAACGGAAATTGCTTGGTTCAATGGATTTTAAAGCAGCTTGAACTTTATATTCATCATGCTTAATCAATGCTAAATATATTATAGTAATTAAACCATGATAAGATGTGTTAATTCTAAACCGCTTAGAATTACTTTAGCTAAACCTATAGTTCTTTTCTGTTTTCACTTTTTAGTTTTTGAAAAACTTATGAAGTATTTAAAGTTTTATTATAACCCATTATCTACAGTATATAAAGTTTATTTAAATATAAAAAAGAATCTATAATCGACTTAGCTACTCTGGTCTTTTCATTTACGATGTTGGCCATCATTCAAATTTACTCATAATTTATCCTAACTCCGCATAAGATGTAATAACTTCAAAAAGTTGAAAATCTATAGTAATAAAATACATGGAAGATATTAATCAGTTGGCATTAAATAAAAATGGATCGACGTCCATTAACGGCTCCTACAGATGGTCTTGAAAACACAACAACCTTTTTAGTAATCCATCCCAAGTGCCGCTCATCTTAATTTTCAAGCAAAATTTAATACTAAAATACAAAATTGTTTTACTGCAGAATTCAAACCTATGACTGGTTAAAGTACAGGCGTACTGATGCACGGAAGCAGTTGCAAATATTCAAACTTGATAAATAATAACTCGGTGCTCCGCAAGATAAAAAGGTAAAATACATGTACATCTAAATTGGCATGACAGTTAGCCAGGTGAACACTTCCTGAGGTACCCCACCTGAAGAAACCCGGTTGGTTTCCTATTAGGTCAGTTACTGTTAAAAATAGAAGCAGTGATTCATACAGCGGGCGTCAAGTGACAGGTATGAATGTGATATCACTTCCTCCGTTTCGATCTAGTCTGAGATTTTGCCTGAACCTACATCAAAAAAAAATCCTAGCTGGGTATTATAATACTACGTTTTAAAATTCCACTTTAACTTTACTGTTATGTCCGCATCAAGTGAGCCATAACCTTACGTAAGACCGTAGCTATAAGTTGAAATCAAAGAATGTTTGTGCACAATTTTTCATGTTATGTTGTTATAAAGCCTACATGGACATATTTTTTTATTTTATTTTTTTTAGATCAAAATTATTTTTGTATTATATATATATATATATATATGGATAAATAGCGCCCTCAAAGCGCTTCTATATTAAATGATTTTTGCATGGTAAGTTTTCATTTCATTAGGATATTGTACAGTTCTACAACCTACATTATTTGAATACATTGTAAAACAAATTATTATATGAATCATACATTTTTAGTAGCAGTACTAACTGTCCAGTCAAGTGGGAGTCTAGCCTTTAGTAAAGTCAGAATTTTCTAAAAGATTGGTAAGCCTGCCTGCCCGCCAACTCGAAAAGTGACCGTCGACTTAGTATCCTTCTCAGTAAAGTGCCAGCGTGCGTACGCGCAAGTCGCCATCATGGATTGTGAAATTTACGCGCGAAAATAATCGAAGCGTTCGTTGTCTGTGCATTTCTTTTTGTGATCTGTAGGGATAAGGTGATTATTTAGTGCAAGAAAAAATTAAGGTGAGTCAAAATTATTGTTTGTATTGTTATAAATGGTTGCAGTGTTGATTCAGATGTTTTCGAAATAATAAGTGCTAAACTGTTTAATCGATAATATAAAGAAAATTATTACCTTAAAATGTAACGATATCTATGTCCTTTGTTTGTGTTTATTTTGCTTAAAGGTTTATTCATACTTGTGACATATCATATTAAAAAGTAAACATATTTTTTTAATGTATTGTAAATACACTAAAATTAATAATGTTATTTAATTTAACGCAAAGAGTTTCTTTATTTACGAGCATTTGGTATAAGTCAATAAGACAATTGGACAAATTTGAAATTTATATTTTAACCATTGATTTGGCTATAGCGTGTCTAGTTTAATGGTGTATTCCTTCTTTCCAATTAGTTACAAATTAAGTCTTGAGTTTTGCCTCAATTATACTATCATTGCGGTCTATTCAGATCCAATTTTTAAATTTAAACATATGAAAATACAATTAGCTTCAAAATTGAAACGTTACTCATTATAAAAAACTGGTACACATTGTTGTAGTAGTATGTATAGGTACATTTAAGATAATTTTGGTATATTATTATGTATATTATTTTCCCTTTTTAAAAAATTAATGTTGACTAAAAGCTGTGTTTAATCATATATGGACTAGACTAGACTAGCTTTATTTGTCAAGCAAGAAACGTTGTTTATATTCTATTTTCTTTTCAAAATGTTTAATATTAATAGTTAATAGCTATTGATAGTAAAACATAACAATAGTAAAAAATGTATTTCTATTACCAATCGCTTATAACAAATCGTTAGAATTTGTTTATTGTATCGAACGCAACATTAAAATTCTTGTATTATAACTTGTCCTTGTGCTAGTGTTTGATAACATGCTTCGGTTAGAGACTGTTGATTGAAATCTAATGTTTCAATTGCAAAACACGCTTTTAACAATTTTTCTGCAGAAAACAAAGTTCCAATCTCCGTGCGAAGAGTAATAACATTTGTCGTAAACATCGATTCATAATTTATTCTTCAATCAATACTTCAGTTTCCACGAATATAGATTTGGCCGAATAACGAATATTAGGTAACGCTGTCGACCGAATCGCCGACAATAGGCCATTCGGCACAAAATAATTATAGAGCATATTAACAATAAATAACAAAAGTTGCAACCGATCGTAACAACCTCTAGCTAAAGTTTTTCTTTTATCTTTAGGAGTAACGTGTGTAGTGAGGTTTTTCTGAAATTGTTATCCTGTAACGACGAAAAACGTAATCGTTTGCTACTAACAAATGCTGGATAACTTGTTATTATCTATTTTTTTTACCCTGGCCTACGCATACCCGTCCTCGCGGGGGCAAGGACGGGTTATGTCGGACTCGCACCGACTAAAACCACCACGTTGTTCCTTCCTGACGCTTTAGGGAGAGGTCACAGGAACGTGCTTCCACTCATCTGCAACCCCACCAGTGCTGGCCGCCGAAGCAACCCCATCTCGGCCCTACGGCCATCTGCCTCCCTCTTACAGGGGCCGGAGAAGTCTATTACTCAGGGGCCATGACAGCCAGGGTTCCCTAACCACGCAAGGACCAAACTCCTAGCCCCACCGGCGGCTCCGATGTTACGCTCCGCCGCTAGCTCTATTTTGGCCGAAGAAGGAGGAGAGATCGACGACACCATGCCGAATGTCCCTCCTCCATGGCCCTCCACACGCATCAGCGTGCAGCCCCTCGAGTCGCGAAGGATAGGAGGCGGCCTGCGAATACGACACTCCTCTTCCCCGCGATTCCGCCTTGCTTGCGAGGACAGGAAGGGCGGCACACCTACCTCCTGCAACCCGTCCCTCGCACCCTCCAAAGGCGCATCCAAGCGGGATTCTGCAGCCCGCTTGGTCAGCCTCCTCCACGGCCGGCCTTACACCTCAGGCCGCAGGTTCCTTAGCTTCCCAGGTACTGAGCCCCACCGCTACGACAAAGCAAGAACCTGTTGGGGGGAGCTTGTTTTATCTATCACAACTTACCACTCATGATCAATCAACTGATCTTACAAGTGTTGTTAATTGATTATGAATACATATAACCTTGAGTAATATAATGAGTATGAGTAATATATAACACGCACGGCCGAATACCGAATAGCAGCCGAATATTCGCAACATCTTTGATATATCTTCATCGAATCATAGTCAAGAGAAACTTTGCAAAAGCCAACAAGCCAATTAAAAGCACCTGTTTAAAAAAAAGAACTTCTACATGATTATAAGCCGTTTTTATTCGCACACATTTGCCTGACAACAGTCATCAGGTTAATTGTTAGAAACATATAAACCTGTTTTTTTTTTAAATATGTAAATGACTGCCATGGCGATAAGTAATTTAAATTAATTGTTCGTTTTTAGTATCTGGTGGCATTTATTTCTCAATGTTGACATTTCAATTTAGGTTACGTAACACATTTACGTTTTTTTTTGTTGATATCGTAAAAGAAATTTAGATCGTTTAAGCATGTATTTAGTGTAGATTTATTTATTCTGCCTCTGGAATACTTTACATTTAATTTTATCGCTACAGAAGTTTACGTCTCTCAGTATGTCACAACGGATGATCTCTCTAGTAATTTGTTTATTAATTAAAGCGAAGAGACGATCATAACATCAACCTGGTGGTTAGTGATAACCCTGCGCAAAAGAAACACAGTGTACCGTACAAATCCCATGTGCGCCTTACGACCTGAAAAGTTTCGTCACGGTTAATCGGCAATAATGCTTGCTTCGGTGCACTTTTATCCGGAACACACTACTTCTAAGTAAGTAAGTAATATTTTAAGACAGATGAGCTGTCACTGTTGCCCATAGAAATTGGCAATACCAAGGTTATCACCAACGCGCTGCCTACCATGAGACACAGGATGTTACGTCTCGTTTACCCAGTAAATACGCTGGCTACGGTGCCATTCGAACCGGAACACGATAGTATTTTCAGAAGCAATAGGCACCGCAGTCGTCCGCGCTAGACCCCGTCCCCTGTAAAAAGGGGACTCACCCGACTCCCCAGACAGTTATCTGTAAAAAGGAGACCTACGTTAGAAGTAACGCAAAAATTTATTTCATGTAAAATTACATTTTTTTATCAGTAAGTAGTTATTGCTGTGAAGTTTAAAATTTTATTAGTTTTTGGATCGTATCCACCACGCTGGTCCGATGGGTTGACTGACTTTTTAAATGCCCATGTGACGCATGGATCATTTTATTTTTCAGACACTTGGGCGATCGGCCCAAATTGACCTAACCAGCCTAAAAAGATACGATAACACAAAGTTGTGATGGCGAGAAATAAATACTTTTAGTTACCAATATATAAATTAGAAGGGCAAGTTAGTTCTTTCGGAGTTTGAACCTCTTTTTAGTATCAAGTAGTTACGGTATTGAGGAAATAGCACTGAAAAAGATTGTTTAGGGCTACAATTTCACCGATTAAAACGCATGGGCAAATAAATGTTTTACTAACCAATATATTCATTACACCAATACATTACTTATTTCTAACCAATACATTTCTCTTTTTGTTTTTTATCTGTGCACCTTCTCATTTACTATCTAGATAGTAAAGTTGACTGGGAGAAAATGCCTATGGCATTAATGCATAATGCATAAAGTGTAAATAAAACAATATAAAGGTGTCCGACCTGTACTCCTTTAATAATTATAATATATATTGCTTATAATTATATTATAATATTATATGTTATCATATTATAATTATAATATAGTATAGCTTAAAATTTTTAAGTGGTACAAACTCTACAAAAACTGAGGTAGATGTACAGGCGACCTTGCCTCACGTCACTTCATTGTTGAGCAACGTCCGGCATCAAAACAACAAATCACATCGAAAACAATGCTCTTCGAAGTATGATAAATTCGATGATAATAGTGCTGTAATTTGTAGAAAAATGTTGAACAGTTGGCATTATACTTAACTATTGTTTAAAATATGTCTTAAACCGTGTTGCTTATGCATTATGTTGAGAAAATGACTTTTATAAGTGATTTTTTTTAATCAAATTCAGTGTAATAGTATAGAAGGAGATTCGTTCGAAGTTTAGCTTTTCGCTTTTTAAGGACGGAGGGATAGTAGCTATTCAATTACTTAATACGTAAAAAGTTGTTGTTGACATTCGTTTTAATAGATATTTTTGAATTAATGATATTATTGATATATCTACGTTGCACAACTCATTTCTTATTAAAACATCAAGCCATACTGTATAAATATGTTTTATCAAGTTATTTATTAACTCCATCCAATCCTCAACATCACATTTAAACACTATTTGTGTCCCGCGACTTCTTCCTCTTGGTACCATATAAAAACGTTTTTTCTTTAAAAAAATAGATAGTAAGTTACATCAGCTATCTTCCAGTAAGAGTCCCGTCATTTCAGAGATTAGCCAGAACTAACAGACAGACAGACTAATTTTAATTTTAAATGTTGTATTGTTATATGTAATCATTTTAAAACGGTTATTTTGATGGTACAAACAGACACTCCAATTTTATATGTTTGAATAGATTACCTTTATCGTAGACAATCCGCTTTGTGGTTAGTGAGCGTGACTGTTACGCCAGGGTGTGGGTTTTATTCCATCACGGGACAAAATTTTGCCAGATAAACATAGTTTTAAACATGTTTTTCTCGTGTCCAGGTTATATTTTTGTAATATAGTTTTATTTACAAATGAAAAGTAAGTACATGTTTTTTCACCCATCTAGTTTTAATACGACAAGCGTTGCTTTGTTTGGGACTAGATGATGTTGTGTCATTCAACCTGAAATATGATTATTAAATATAATGTACAGCTATTCCATTAGAAAGAAAAATGCTGCAATGAGGTAGTTATCGATCAAGGATTTTCACGTAATTATGGGATTAACTACTTTGTAAGAATGTATGTAAGTGCTACTTGACAACCTGATAAATATTATAGTATTCTCATTATAACAGGCAGTTTAAATCTTTAAATCATACATAAGAGCTTATGATGCATAAGGCACGTAATTATATGAAAAGTTTGACCGCGAGTATAGATAGATTCGAGGGAATTTTTTTCACAGAGAATTGAGTACTTGGTGTCATACACGAAATACGTAAAACAGTTGACACTAGTTATATGAGAAAATATAAAGAAATAAAACAGGCATCAATTAGGTCATAAAACAGAAATCAACAGGGTAGAGCCCAGAAAAATTAGATTTACAACCAGAAATAATTTAATACTTACCTATTACTTACTTTAACAAGTTATTTAAGTTTATTCTCTGACCTAAACCGAAAAGTACAAAGACAAAGAAGTGATTAACCTCCTATTAATAATACAAGCAGTGTAAAGAACGTCGTCTCGATAGAATACTTTTTAATTGGACACCAATACCTGCGAAGGTCCGCGACACAGGCGGTTGGCCTTGATATCAATATAGTTCGAGATAAAACACGAGTGGGAATTACAAGCGAGGATTGTTACAATTCTTGAAGCGGGGAAAATGTCAACTATTAGTTTGTTGTTTGTAAAAGAATCTATAAGTTGGTAGATAAATTACTTAAACCCAGTGTCTTTAATTGAATTAGTTATTGCCGCTGTATTTTATTATTGCTCCGCGGTGTTTTCCTCATTATCATTATCATCAGCCTCTGTTAGTCCACTGCTTGACAGAGGCCTCCCCTAATACACGCCTTCCCCATTAGTCAGCCAAAAAGTCAGTCCACCCACAAACCCGCATTGGCCCAGCGTGGTGGGATACGGTCCAAAAACCCCTAATGGAGAAGGCATAAAATCGTATATAATACATAATCTTTCAAAATCCGAACATGCAGAGCACAAGTGATAAAGAGTCGCAGACAAAGATACAATGTTTATGAAAAGTCTATCAGAGTGAATTCTTTATATATACGTGTAAATTGCGTTGGTGATAAATTCAACAAATCAATTTGTAACTCATTAATAAGTCGACTCATTCTCCACAAAGGAGCATGGTGCCAATAATTTGTTCTGGCTACCGGTACATAAAATAAGTTGCCAGTCAGGCGCATCCTTCGTGGTGGAACTCTCCAGTTTATTTCTGACAACAGCTCAGGACAGTCAGTTAAATTCTGAATTAAATTATAAAAGTATTGCATATCATTTAAGTTCCTAACTGACTGTAGAGAGCTCAGGTTTAAAAATTTTGCAATTTGGTAATAGTCGTGTGTATAGACTGGTAGTGGCCAGTGAAGTTTCGAGGCAACTATGTTAAAGAATTTATGTTGAATTGATTCAATACGTTTGAAAAGATTATTGTAAGTAGGAGACCATACACCGTTCATTAAGACTGATCTTATGAGAGTCAAGTATAGTGTGCGTACAATAAATAGATCAGAAAAATCAGTTGTCATGCGACGTATGAAGCCAAGTAGTTGAAGGATTTGTTAGTTATGCGATCTACGTGTTTGTCAAATTTGAGATTGTTATCAAATGTCACTCCTAAATCTTTAAATTCGGTTAATGTTTTGAGAACTACATTATCGATGCAGTATGACTCAACTATTTTATTTTTTGAGTTTGAAAACGTCATGACTTTACATTTGCATGGCACCAGTTTAACATGGCTGCGAGAACACGTCGTAATGCCTCGCAATCAGAGGGACTTCCAATTGGATGGAAGATTTTAAGATCATTAGCAGAAAGCAAAAATTGACATTCGGATAGCGAGAGTTTTATATCATTCATAAAAAATAGAAACAATAATGGGCCTAGATGTGAGCTTTGTGGTACACCAGAGGTTACTACGATGTCTCTAGATATGAATGACGTGAATTTTACATTCTGAGTTCTCTGAGATAGTTAGCTCTGCAGCCAACATAAAAGCAAAATATTGTGATTTACGGAGTCAAATGCTTTTGAGAAATCAGTATACACAGTGTCGACTTGCAAGCCTTGACAGATTTTTGCTAGAGTGAAATGCTGGAAATTTAGTAAATTAGATACCGTAGATCTGTGTTCTCTAAAACCGTATTGTTCATCTATCATTAAAGCAATGCAGAAATTCTGTTGACTTTGTACCCGTTTATATTATTAAAGAATGAAAAGCCCGAATTTCACTAAGCTGTGCTAAAAAACGACCCAACGTGATAATTCAATAGTCATGTAGCACAATGTCGGACGAATGGCAAAAATTTTGTCACGATTCGTATCACTTAGAATAGTTTTTTATTTCGTCAAACGGTTTGATTGATTTTTTTTGACACGGGCCATAGTACAAATCGTGTGGGCGAGAGCAAAACCTGTTTTAGGATACACTATAAGATAATACTGATCGTCTTCAAATATTTCTAACAAAAGGTATTATGATTTACTTTTTAAAAGTGATTCTTAACAAGTAGTAGTTGATTGATTTATTTTTTTGTAAAGATGGCTATTCCGCTTCTATCAGATTCTGCTGCGTTTATTTTGTCGGTTTTTCTCAGGTGTCCTTTTCCGAACCGGTAGCAAAGTTGTTGACACTTGATAAATAATTAAGTGTACCATTTCTATGTGTAATAAATGTAAATTGAATTTGTTATCAGGTAAAACTACTGCCCATTGATACTAGAATGTTACAAACAGATTGAATCTTTTCTTTTATTCATTAATAACTACGTAGTTCTTTCAAATATATCATACGCAGTGAATTTAACAAACTATTAAGAGGCCTATGTATGGCGGCCGTGGCCGTCCAAGCGTGACAATAGCCACTTGAATAGATCGATTCGTTGGCCAACCGGCTACATTACGTGCTCACAGAGATAATATTATATGAATAAAGTCTAAAAATGTCGAAGCGAAATGTTTTTTTTTATTGGCAACCAAGGTAGACGAGCAGTCGGGCCACCCGATGGAAAGTGGTCACAGACGCCAATGGACATTAGCAATACCAGTGGTAGCGCCAACACGGTACGTGAGACAGGATGTTATGTCTTATTAACCCAGTAAATACGTTCAAATGTCCAAATTGAAGATATGGATGATGTGTGCCGCGACATTTGTCAGTGTTAATATATAGAATATGAGAGAGTATACATTTTTATGTAAATTTGTGTGCTGTTCTGAGATGGTAATAAAAAAGGTCCACAATTAGGAGGAGGTATGAGCATCTATTCTAGATTATAAAAGATATAGCTGCTCATGCTGATTTAGTCTACAACTATTATAATTGTTAAATAAATAGTTGTAGAACATAGCTCAAACATCGGTTAATTTCTAAGCAGACGCTTTAGCCGTAAAACGGTTAGGAAGCTATATATATTTTTTATTTACTGAAACATTCTAAGCAGTTGTATGTTTGTGTAAAAATTTAAATGCAGAGATAGGATATTAGATCTTGCTAACTTTTATTTATTTAAACTTTTACCCAAAATCGTAACTTGGGATTGTGATAAAAAACTTTTAGTGATTATACAAATATATATATATACACACACACTATAGTGTTTTCGCACTACTACTTCACGTCAGAAATATACAAGCCCCGGCGGTTATCCAATAAGTTTTCTGCATTTAGAAAAACTTTAAGAACGGTCTAGCCCTCTTTAATAGCCATAATATAACTTAAAAAATCTGCGTAAAACAATAAGGCTTAAGTGTTACATGCACTCAGGGCATCGACGTCATTACTATATCGCAGGTCTAGCCCTCTCATTATAGCCTATTTAAATTCTGTGTTGAAGTAAAAAGGCTAAGTGTGCTTAGTGCTTCGACGTAATTCCTAGGTCGCATTTCAAATGCAAACGTTGCAAAGTGACTGTAACACGTGTCAGATGTAAACTCAGTCATGTTTTCCATTTTGTTTGCATAACATTTAGGCACGCGTAACACGATATCGTTTTGCGTCCTGCTTTTGATTTTTCTTTCGTTTTTGCAATTACACAAATACAAATATTATTGAATGAAAGGACTTTTGACGGATAACATTGTGTTTATTTACGTTTTCTGACGTTTCGAACACTTTTCAGCGGCCGTGTTCACGGATTTTGCGAATAAGTTAAAATTCCTTTTATTCAATAATGCGTAGTATTAGCGTTAATAAAAGATTTAACTACAGATACAAAATGCCTTAAAAAGATTGCATTATGTTAATATAGTTAAAAACTTTATACAATAATTGATGTTTTTATCTATTTTCTTATGAGGATTACAGCGTTGGTTTATTGTTCTTTACTCACTCATATACTTTTTAAATAGTAATGCTATATTAATTAGTATGTTATGGCTAATAAATAATTAAAACTAGTAACAATGTATGTTAACCAACCAACCAACCCAATAACAAAAAATATATCACAAATACATAAGAGTTGCAGGAAAGCCAATAAATAACGGGACAAAATAGGTAAAAACATATAGTAAACATAGTTGTCAGAAGATAAAACACGTTGAGAATATTTAGTACACAAACAGTATATTTGTATCAGCACCAAATATAATTGATTATTTATTTAATGCGATAATAATAAGATGAATTGATCAAATTCAATGTTATGTTTCAAGTAAAGTACCGATTACTGATTTCTTCTTTCTTCTCTAAGTTCATCATCATCATCATCATCATTATCATCAGCCTGTGTCAGTCCACTGCGGGACATCGGCCTCCTAATGCACGCCACCGCTTCTTACCTTCGGCTATTCTCATCCAGCCCACGCCGGCCACTTTGCGAATGTCGTCACTCCATCTTGCCGCAGGGCCTCCTACACTACGTATGCCTAGTCTCGGTCTCCACTCCAGCACCTTCCGACTCCAGCGGTCGTCAGTTCTGCGGCTTATGTGACCGGCCCACTGACACTTCAGCTTACTAATCTGGTGGGCTATATCGGTGACTCTGGTTTTCATACGGATCACATCACATCTAATAAGGTCCTTCAGAAATACTACAAGCATAGCCCTCTCCATAGCTCGCTGAGCGACTTTATACTTGTAGACCAATCGAACCTTAAGTGTCGAAGTTTTGGCACCGTAGGTTATTACAGGTATAGTCGAAGCTTTCGATTTGAGGCACTGTGGGATGGGTGACGAGAAAAGCTCTTCACTAACTTACATTTTCATATTTTTTTTAACTCGACATCGTTTCACAACATTGAAAGGCTATTAAATCTAGCGAATTACGCAATTGCGTCACGATGACACAAAAATGGTGTCATTATTACATATCACTCAAAGATATTGTTGTCTGTCCTATTGTCTTTCTGTGCTACCGTAAAGTTTAAGATTTGTTATGTCCATTTAATTAATATCTATTTAGACATAATGTTTGTGAGGATTATGAAAAACATTTTCCACAGAATAAAAACTACGTTTGTATATTAACCTTTATTCTTATATTAGTAATCAGTATTAATTTTATACTTAACTGAAACTAATTGACCTTTAGAAATATGTGCCGTATATTTTATTCCTCAAATAGGTACTCTTAGATTAATAAAGCAATTGACACCATTTACTTAGATTACATCGTGGTTGAATAATATAATAGCCAAATAATAGTAATAATAAGCTAGAATTAATGTTACGAAAGGGTCTACTGTAAACTTCTATAGCAGTTTTCCTAACAAAGTCGTTTGCATACACGAGAATTTCTCTTTCCACTTATCCTTTTAACCACAGCAATGTTCACATACTTGCAATCAATTCAAAAGTAAATTTAATAAAGTCAAGAATTATAACTTCTATAAAACATAAAAAACAGGGGCATAATAATAAATTATCTCACAAAATGGACTCGAATCGGCAATCAAATCATTCTATTTCAGTAAACAAAACCACAGAGTAGGAACATAATAGTCGCCTTGACCAAGAGCCGTTGCGCCACCTTTTCCTGCATTAATGACAACAAAAACATTTCAAGGCTGTACAACGACATGCGTGCCATTCATGATTGAGATGTCCTTCTAACGTACTATAATATAAGTATATATTTTATTTGAATTGCTTTCGTGGTCTAGTGGTACGAAACGATTAACACTATTTAGTATACTACTTACTACATCGTATTCCGATGAAGAGCCGAGTTTTCTCGAAGGAAAGTAACTTCCCACGACATCTATATACCTATACTCTGTTATTTCTAATAACAGAATGAAATAAACTATAATGTATGCAACTACATATGTGCATTCATACATGTTTTGCTGACAAAACCGCGATCGTCGGATCGGCCCAAGGTATTGCCCACCCATCTTTATGATTTCATCTTTATTGTTTTTATGCGTCAAATTTTTAATGAAGTAATGCTTCGGTATGAATAATTATATTGTTGCACAGTTATTTCACTTTTACTAACGATACGCATTTCATGTATTTAGTGTAAATGCGCAATTCTTAATAAATATTCATCCTTTTAAATGTACATCTTTTGCAATCGTATAAATACAACAAGATATATCCTTTATAAATATTTTATTAAAGTGATTTCTAAATAGTAATATAATTAACTATATACAACGATATTTTGATAATTTTATGCAACTATAGACTGACTTTCATCGCATACAAAAACTTATGGTACAAATAAATGACTTAATATACATACATTTAAACAATAATTGTTTAATTTATATGTTAAGAAACGTATAATTATTAACTAAAATTCTATTTCCTGTCAGAAAACAGTACAAAATTTTAAATATATGAAACTTTTTCTCACATTTAGTTAAAAAAACAGTTTACATATATTGCACGTCCATAATGTAACTCTTCGCGAAATCCCGGCTTAAACGGTACCATCATCATCAGCCTGTGTCAGTCCACTGCTGGACACAGGCCTCCCCTACTGCACGCTTTCTACATCAGAGGGGTTCTGGACCGTATCTGTACCATTCTGGACCGTTCTGGTGGGTGGGTGAACCGATTTCTTCACATGCCCATCCGAGGCATGGACCATCTTACTTTTCAGACAATTGGGTTATCGGTCCAAACTGTCCTTACCCAACCAGAAAACAACGATAAACCAAATTAAGTGGTTTCTCCGCGCGATTCGTACCCACGACCTCCGGTTTATAAAGCAAGGGCCAATACCGCTAGACCACAGACGTAACGGTATTTTGCAAATAATTCTTACCGTAACTTCGTCACTAATATTAAAGGGACTATTTAAGGACATACACATTTCAAGGTAGGACTGTTTATACGCGTTTTCCATACATAACATATACCAAATATTTTATATGAAAACACAAAAAGTAGTTTAATGTACCTTTTGTAAAAAATCACGTCGTTAAAGCCAGGTTAAAAATGATTCAGGCTTAAGAATTACTAGAGCTTTAGACTTACTTTAGAAAGCCGTCAATTAATTATCTTGATATTCCATTAAGGATATAAACAGCCGCAATGTATCTAGTTAAAGTAATTTAATTATACATTCACGCGTCTATTAGGCCACTCCACTAGTTTATTTAATAGATTACTAAGATTTATTAATGTTTGAGATCCAGTTTATGATTCCAGTCCAGTGAATAAATTAATCTATATATTAGTATAATTGATATTTAATTTAGGATGCTATTCAATGAATCTTTAAAAATATTTTTCTAATTAAATATCTAATATCTGTTACATGAAAACTACATTGCAGTAACAGTAAAGAGTGAGCCCAGATCTAGTTTTTGTTTTCAGGAGAGATGAAAGTAAGTTTCAAAATAAATAAATGTATCACCTCGGCTCTCCTATCTGCCTCAAAGCAGCTGTGTCAAAACACTACTAACCATTTATATGTTACAATTTGAATACTATTATAGTTAGTGTAATTACCGTCCTAACAATACATAGTACCTTTATGGCCAGGGTATAGTACCTGATGCGTTTTCTGCTATTTGCCTAACTCCTTAGTACCACAGTGCCATGTATACAAAATTTTTGAGAGTTTTCTTTTGGATAGCTGTTGCCTTTTCGATATACTTTTAAATAAAATTAGAGTGTGTTTAAATAGTTAACATAAATATGTCTGTTTTTAATGAGTACTTTTTGATATATAACCGGTACATATAGCAAAACCAGATTTATTCATTTGCATTTGTCTGTATGTTTGTTTGTCCTGGCAAAAATCAGGAATGACCTGTTTCGGTGTCACTTTCAATACAAGATAGCATAGGAATATCTTAGGCATTTTAAAAAATAAATGTAACGGGGTGTTTTTACATTGGGGTTTTAACACGTGGACGTAGTAACGGGAAAGAGCTAGTTGCAAATGAACACATACATCATCACCATTTATCACTATTTGAGTTAACTATTAAACATACAGATACTCAAGATCAACAACGTCAAAGAGTTTATAAATCTTCAAGAAATTAATATGAGTATTCCTTTTCTGATATGATTCATAATAGACAGATTATGCAGCAACGTCCCCAATTGGTAGTCAATACTATAATAAAAATAATATCCTACTAGACAATTCCGACTACGGCGGCCGATCTATATTAGAGGTCAGCCAAGATCTTATAGTGCACAAGTGTACGCACAAGTGCATTCTCTTTTCCTTTTTATACTCTCAAAGCTCGATATCCGGTCGTGTCGGTTATCCGTCCCGGATACCTGACATGACCGAAGAGAGATCAGGCGCAGGATGACTTTTTACGTGCCCATCCGACGCATGGATCATATTACTTTACTGACAATTGAGTAAACTGCCCGCATTACTTTAACGAACTAGGATAACATTGAAGGTCATTCTTGCAGATTAAACGCGACCTTACGGTTTAAGTCAGCTATCCAATAGTCGAGCGATTGTATCAACATTGTTGTAAATTAAAAAGGTTATATGTAATACGATTAGTAACTGGTTATCATATGCATGTTAGAAGCAGCTTAGTTTCGAGTATAGATTACGAGCTAAATAGATAAATCCCTTCCTATCATTACAATTTATAGGTGTACTAAATGTACATAGATGCACAGGTATAAAATACAGCAGACCTTATAAATCTAATTCGTCGTATATCGTATGGTCTCATTACTACATAGTGTTAAACGAAGTCGCTTTCTCTGTCCCTATATCCCTGTGTATCTTGAAAACTGCGCCATTGCGGATTTTTATGCGGTTTTTTAATAGAATGATTGAAGAGGAAGGATTATTTTTGTCATTCATACATAACATTGTCGAGAAACGCTGATAAATTTAAATATTTTTCCATAGATTTTTAGATATCAGTATTGCACTCGTGTTTACACTAATTACGCGACAATTCAAACCGGACACAGTTATATTTGAACACTGCCTCGGCGATAATGAGAACTTTGTACAAGAAATAAATAAAAAAGTAGTAATAATTAACCATAAAAACTGTAAGTCACTATAACATTATTAAATTATACAGAAACAAAATGAGAAAAGCATAACGTTTATGGTATATCCTTTAAAGTTGAATTATTTCTTTTTATCATAGTTTTTACATCATATTACAAGTAAAATAAAATAAGGTTAATTGTAAACCATAATAATAAAAAACCGCTGCACGGAGGTATTTAAGCGATTTTTAAAATGGTCCCCAAGTTCTTTGACCTGTTGTTTTTGTACGGTGCTCAAAAGTTAATTAAATACGGACCCAGTATTACCGTGTAGAACTTGTTTCTCCTTATTTAATAGTACCACTTCGTGAGAAAAAACCGTCCATACGAATTGGCCGCAATCAAGTTTTAACAGTTGTTTAAAAAGATACATTTATCGTCATCACCATCATCATCAGCCTGTATAAGTCCACAGCTGGACATAGGTCTCCCCTAATGCACGCTTTTTCCATCAGGAGGGCGGTTTGGTGGGTGGACCGACTTTTTAAAAGTTAGATGATACATGCCCATCTGGCGCATGGATCGTTTTACTTTTAAGATAACACAAAGTTGTTTTCCCCGTGTGATTCGAACACACGACCTCCGGTTAATAAAGTAAGGGCCTATACCGCTAGACCACGGAGGCGGTTCCTTGTCCAGTATTTCTTTAAAAACAATCAAACAAAGTATTTCTAATCGCTGTCTATTATTGAAAGTATATACTATAGTTTTCCTAAAAGTGCAAACTTGAGTTAGAGCTCTTAAACATGACAAAAGCACACAAAATGTTCCAAACATAGTTTATTTGTAATCGTAGAGCACTACAGATTACCATTGCGTTGAAAATAATAGTTCTTGTAGACATATATTTACTAAAGATCATGTTTGATTCAGGTACAGATAAGATATTGTGTATTTATAAATCTTTTGTAGGCTTTTAATGTCGTTTGATACCTGTTATTATGAAGTCCTAAGACGGGTTACACCTAGTTCGTGAGGAAGGGAGCTTTCCGTGAACTCTGTGCTAGATGAAGCTTACCAGAGACAACAGTCTGGAAGCGTAACATCCGAGTCAAAAAAATAATAATAAAAAGACGGGTCAAAAAAGATATTAAAACATTTTGTATATTTTTATCCCTAATGATAAAATACTGAATCGTAATTAATACTATAAAATTAAACACATACATACATACATCATCGGCCTGTGTTAGTCCACAGCTGGACATAGGCCTCCGCTAATACACCCCTATCCATTAGGGGGTTTTGGACCGTATCCCACCACGCTGGTCCAATGCGGGTTGGTGGGTGGACCGACTTTTTACATGCCCATCCGACGCATGGGTCATCTTACTTTTCAGACGAATGGGAGATCAGCCCAAATAGCCCTAACCAACTAGGAAACAACAATGAAATTTTGTTGCGTCCCCGCAGGATTCGAACCCACGACCTCCGGTTCCTAAAGCTCACGCCCATACCACTAGGCTACGGAGGCAGTCAAAACAAAATTAAACATTAATATTTATAGTGTATCGATTGAGTCCGTTTGAAAGTCGCAACGGTTGCTCACATAACGGAATTATATTACCTTTTCCGTTCACAAATAAATAGTCACCTTATCTTGCAATGTAATTACAAAATAAAAAATTGCAACACCGGTTCGTTGCCTCTATTAAGGTGCGTATACATAAGCGAGCCGAGATGATTCTAAAGCGCTTGAATTCAGAGCCATTGACTTCAGACCAAAACCAAAGTAAAGACGGAATTGAAGTGAACGTAATAACCTATAGTAACGAAGTGGCAACAAACGTCTAGCCTTCTTCATGTTCGTCCGGTAGTAATATTATAAAAAATCCTAAAAAACGTAGCCTTAACTACTCCCTGTTACATCAGCTATCTTTTAGTGGCAATCCCGTCAAAATCGGACAAGGAATTCTAAAGAGTAGCCGGAACAAACAGACAGATCGACTAACAAAAATTACTTAAAATATTTTGTTATATCTCAACATCATCATCAGCCTGTGTCAGTCCACTGCTGGACATAGGCCTCCCTAATCTTCGTTATTCTCATCCAGCCCTCACCCGCCACTTTGCGAATGTCGTCACTCCATCTATTTGTTATATCTACTACATAAAATATTTTTATATAAAGTTATAAAAAAAACATTAAATAAAGCCTCACGCAAATGTTCAGTTGATAAAAATATGCTTAAATTTTTTGTTAACAATATTTGGTTTTAGGGCTTTACTTTTATATTGATTCTATTTTTTGTAGCTAAGATTTACTCGGCCATTACAGTCTCAGTTCGCTCTTGCATACGCACCTTGAAAATTTGCCGATTTTAGAATGATCTAGAAACTTTTGACAGTCAATATTTTTTAACGATCAGGCGTAACATGTCGTTTGCAACATGGTTTGTTTATTGTTATTGGAGTTATGCAACGTCTAACTCTTTCGTCAACCTATTGCGAATGTGTACGAATGAATAAAATGCTGCATATTATTATACTGATTTACGGTGATGTAATAAGATCGATACACGGTAAATTTTTTGACATAATATCTAAAGAATTTCTTAGTAATAATATTACATTATGTCTTTTTGCGTCCATATATTAGATCCTTGTGTAGTGGACATTATGGCAATATTTTTGTGCATTTGTTTGTGTTGTGAAATTAAAATATCATAATTTATTACAGAAGTATTACAGTTACTCGTTGGTTGTTGATTTCCACCGATTAAAAAATAGAAGCCTCAGAGTTAAGAAAATCCAGCGAAGAAATTTTGCAGGATTCTTTTTTTTACTTTTTTAATTTTTTTTATACTAAATATAAATTATGTACAATATTTTTTTCCCAGTTTAAAATATCTTGGAGCGAACAATTTATAACCAGAGTAAGCGTAATCATTTAAGTAGCTACTACAAAAATAATAATATTAAAGCGATAAAAAATATATACCTCAAAATGTTACGCAGATGTATCCGTACTTCGCATATTCTTTCTACACGTGACACCTTTGAATCAAATAGAACTCGTTTTTGTCGCTATTCATTACACCTACCTTCGGCCATTGAACGTGCTACACGCTCACAATTAGCAAATACCACCCACGGTATTAAAGGTACAATAAAACAGCACCCACATGAACTTTTGTAATGTAATTTTATTCTTCACTAGCGACCCGCCACGGCTCCGCACGGGTGCAATACTGATTATGATTTATTTTATTAGCATTTCTCTACAATATTATGCATAAGTTATGCATATAAACAGTCGTCTTCAATCACTCTGTCTATTAAAATAAACGCATCGAAATCCGTTGCTTAGTTTTAAATATTTAAGCATACATAGCGATATGTGGACAGAGTAAGCGACTTTCTTTTTGCATATATATAGATATGGCTATATATGTAGTGATTGTACCAAAACGTATATATATTTATATTGCGGATTATATTAAGAATTTAATAAGAATTTATAAAACATGGAAATTATTAAGGGAACAATAGTTTTACTATAATAACCAAAGAGGAGACGCAGTTATCAGACTTTGGCTTTTGTGCCAGCTTATTGTGATCGTAGCGGTTTTTCTTATTCATATAATACATAAAAGGTAAAATCCTTATATTATACGTAAACTTGCTTATCATTTTATTTCTTAGACAAATCATTATAATCAATTGACAACTTATCAAAATATTTAAACTAGAACCGACCACGTCAATCAAAGAGTATATATT
Source organism: Lamproptera curius (assembly GCA_029286875.1). Taxonomy (NCBI): domain Eukaryota; kingdom Metazoa; phylum Arthropoda; class Insecta; order Lepidoptera; family Papilionidae; genus Lamproptera; species Lamproptera curius. Next base: position 2,004,715 of record JAGSMT010000054.1, read on the forward strand.
ATTTAAATTATACCGCTTCCGTGGCCTAAAGGTATTGGCCATTGCTTTATAAACCGGAGATCATGGGATCCCGCGGGAAAACAACGTTAAAATGTTTAATTTTTTTTTAATAAATATCTTATATAATTGTTGACGATGTTTTCTGGTTGGTTAGGGAAATGTGGGTCGATCTAATGAGTAAAAATGAACATGATTCATGCATCTGATGGGCATGAAAAATGTCTGTCAGTGAAAGATTTCAGTGCGTTTAAATTTGCTGACAATTAATCCTTAGAATACAGTTTACCTTTTGGGTTGTGGAGGTCAGATTCCAGTCGCTCCGCGTAAAAGCTGTTGCTCATTAAAATGGCTGAGTGAAAAAATAAATTGTTTTCAATAATGTTGTTAACATAACACGCACGTTTGAGCAATTTCCGTAATATTTTATTCGTAATCCTTCATCAATATAGAAATAGTTGATCAAAGTGTACACATACAAGGTAAACGAGTAAACTTATATAGGTTGTCATAATTATTTATTTATTTTGCCATTTCCGAAACGGGTTTTTTGTGCGTTAATGTTTTTCTGTTTATTCTTTATTGATTAACCTTTTTTGTATTTATTATTTTGATTCGCGTATTAAATTATTAAGCTAAAATAAATAAAGGATAAAATATACACCATGTATTTAAACGGACTTTTTCATTATACGGCCTTGTGGCACAAGATATCAAGTTATAAACCACATAAACTCGACGTTTGACGCTTGTTGTTATCCAAAGTTAATATTAAAAATAATAATAGTAATCCCTTTGATTTAAAAATTGTCCTTCAGTATTTATATAATCTGGATAGATTAGACTCCGTTAGGGTACGCTGATCTTACTATAACTTGGGAAGCTCTAAAAATTTGAGTAAGAGAGATGCGTGCCTCTCACTTTCTCTAATGGTTGCTTATGGAGAGCGTTACGTGAGCGCCGCTGTGACAGTCTTCGAGAGTGCCTCCCTATCTTGAACCAATTTATGAGACGTTGTCACGTCAAAAGAGCAATATATAGTAACGTATTATGTCACATAACCTACATATTATAAAAATGAAAATTTCCAACTATGGATATTTATTGACCAGTAAAGCTAAAACGTATTACGGATTTAAAAAAACTTCGCCGTATAGCTCATACACCAAAACAATAAATGGTTTATAGATAAAAATACATTTATTTGAGTAATTTAAAAATTTATTGTATAGAATATAGATATATACGTGAACAGAACTTAAGCTGGCATAAACTTCTGAACTTATATAACCTTTAATTTTAGCAAAGTTATCTGTGTTTAACTTAATTTTTATAACAAAATATGTAAGGATTATCGTCAAGGAATATAAGATCGATGTCAAAAGGCATTCTCGGTCAATGTTTATAAAACTTATGGTCTCGTAATTTAGAAAGCGGCGAGCGAAACAGGTCCCGTGGAAGAATACCAGGTCACCTAAGGAAGCTTGTGATTTTTACGCTTTCACCTCAAAAACACGTTTGCACTTTTTATTAGAACCGTCCACTATAACATAAAATCAAATGATATTAATTTAATTATGTTTTTTAATTATTCGTTTGCTGTAAAGTTTGCTATTCCTACCAGGATAATCGATAACACCTTTTTAAAGTTATTATAAGGAAAAAGGATATAATGAGAAGAATCTTACCTCAATTAGGTAACGATAAAAATTTTCAATTATAAGTAAATCATTATCACCATTCAGCCTGTCTTAGTCCACTGCTGGACATAGGTCTACCCTAATGCATGCCTTTTCCATTAGGCGGTTTTTAGACTGTATCCCACCACGCTGGACCAATGCGGGTTAGAGGGTAGAAATAAATAGGCCCTTGTTTAATCTTCTTTGCCAACAAATTGACAAGGAAACTAGTTTGTGTTTTCCCCAATTGTTTGACTATAAAGTAATAATAACCATGTGATATTTTTTGACTCCTAATTCTGATTTTTTCTTCTCTTTGACAATTTTTGTTAGTGGTTATAGCAAGCTAGTGCATCCAAAATTACTAACATGTTATCTATCCATCGATTGAAGTTTACCCGTTTTCATGAATCGGATATGAGATGACATTCTCCCTGAGTTATAGCCTAATATTCCTTTGATATTAAATGGATTACAAGTCGACTTCATGCGAAGAAGATAACGAGGAAGAACGACAATAATCTTTATTATTATTTGATGTATTAACATAATAAATGATGCACGTCCTTTGCTATTTTTGCATGTATGTGGATATGAATTGATTGTGGGGATTGTGCAATTGTTCAGTTCGTTGCAGAGTAATTGGTCGTGCGCGTTGGAAGTGTTTATTAGAGGCATAGAGCAACTTAAATCAGCTGGTTATATACTCGTATTGTGTTGATAATTCTATTGGTAAATAGATTATAATGCCATTTTTTATATATCTTAATGTCTACATGATTCTTCTAACCAAAGTATCACGTTTAAATAAAAAAAATGTTCAAATGTAAACGTATTTAGTTCATTATTAAATTTTTAGTGCTAATAGTTTATAGTGATGTTTTTTATCTTGATGCAGTTATTGTTACATTTTTAAATTATAATACTTTTGTGTTGAAACTAACACATTATAAAAAAAATCCTATATATATTTATAATCCCGAGGTCGTGGGTTTGAATCCTGCGGGGACTCAACAAATTTTTATTGTTGTTTCCCAATTGTCTAAAAATATTGTGATCCATGCATCGGATAGGCATGTTAAAAGTCAGTCCACCTACCAACCCGCATTGTACCAGCGTGGTGTATTAGGGGTCCTATATCCAGCAGTGGACAATCACAGGCTGATGATGTATGTATGTTGTACACAAAATATGCATAGACTTATTAGGAATATTAATATGACAATACTGCTCGTCGAGCAAAGAAAGAGGTTCAGATTTAGTAGTTGTCTTGTGTTTTGTTACGAAACTGTTTTCATTTGTATTTTATTCTAGCTTACTATCTGCTCTGTGACATCCTTTGAAACGTTTCTTTATTCGCAACATGCCGTCTTCACTTCGCAGCGTTATTTTAGTATGATCCATTACAGCAGCGTTCACACGTGTAGCTTTAGTTGTTAATTTAGCTCTAAATACATATTTAGATCTGAAACGATAGGATAAAGCTCTTTTTTTGCTTTTACGCATGCAATCAGTTCGACCAAGATTTGGAATAAATCAGCATAAACTTCCCAGCACCCAATGATCAGTATATATGTAAGATGGGCGATCTTTAGATGAGACTATCATAACATATTATGGTAAATGACATAACATACTATGGCAGTGTCAGATTTTTAGGATTATTTTAGGATTCTAAATACGCGAGGCCTTTGATCACCTTGTTCTAGGAAATAAGAAGAAAAAATCCGATATTTTTGATAGATACAGATTAACCCAAACATAGGTCACGTTATCCAACTGCAAATAAAAAGAAAATATGGTATAGACAGCTATTTGTCTAATAATTGATGATGAAGGCACAGCATGTCACTTGTCGATGTCCTATGAACAGAAAACCTATAAAACACCGTTGGTAGGTCCCCTTTTTGCATGGGACCGTCTGGGTGGGTACCTACACGGTGCCTATTTCTACCGCAAAGCAGTAGTGTGAAAACACTACTGTGTTCCGGTTTGAAGGGCATCGTAGCCCGCGTATTTACTGGGTAAACGAGACTTAACGTCCTATGTCTCACGGTAGGCAGCGCGTTGGTGATAACAGTATTGCCAATGTCTATGGGTGTCGGTGACCACTTTCCATTAGGAGGCCTGACTGCTGCTGCGTTGGCAATAAAAAATAATAATAATAATAAGAGATAATACTCTCTATAAAACCATATCACAAAAAATTAATAATGTACGTTATTTATATTTTATATCAGGAATAAAAAACAAGGGCGTAAATGTTGATGCACTTAAAGTTTTAGTGCTTCTCTGGCCATGGCGGGTTGAAAGAGGTATTAAACCTTTTATGTATAAATAAGGCTGTAAACATAAATTGTGAAACGTGTACTCATCGCATGTGAGGAAAACCGCAAAACCAAATGGCACCGGTTCTACCGGATATCGGAATATCGTTATTTTATTTATACTCTGTAAAGATGATTTTAAATAAATGTTTTTGTAAATCACTATATTTTCCTCACTGCATTGACATCAGCTGCAATTTCGTTGCATCTTTTCTATCTCTTTTACATATTTTACCTTTTCTGTTTATCGGTTAACTCTAATATTATAATAGACTAGCTTACCCGCAGATTTTGTACTGTATCGAGAATGGATCGAATTATTAGTTGGTTGTCAAATGTGAAATAATCTGACAGAAAGTTATAAATTTATTTTTTTACCTTACAAATACGTAGTTAGAAACATATAAAATTCTTGCTTGTTATTTATTTTAAAATATCCTTAATGTGATTTCTGGACGACGGGGTATACATCAAAGGAAAAACATTGCTTATTGGCCCGTGCTTTACAACTAGAGGTTGTGGGATCGAATTCTGCGATGAAACAGTACAGCGTTCTCGTTGTTTTCTAGTTGGAAAGGACAATATGCCCATTCCTTACCCAATTGTGTAAAAGTAAAATGATTCATTCGCCGGATAAGCGAGAAAAAAACAGGCTCGGTTCTCAAGAACATCTTCAGCCGTCGTTTCACGGGGCGCCAGTCGCATCGCATCTCGAATTTTTATCTTTTGACACCCAATACATCCGTCAAATGCCGTAAACTATTTCGATTGCATAAGCCAAATAGCAATATAGCTGAACTCTCACAGTTGTTAAATATTTTTTATTTTATTTTGCATACTTATTAGTTGAGGCTTTAACTCCATCAATCTCCTGTTATAAATAGAAGTTATTCACTTATAGTATCAGTACTATTAACATGGTTTTTAGACGTTTCTTCCAAAGCTTTTCTTTCGACAAGCGATTGGAGCATCTATTAAATAATTTATTGAATCTAAATGATTATTGGTCTATAATAGCGATCTTAGAAATTGCATTTACTACACGCGTGCGCAGGTAATTTATAAATATTTTTAACAACAATTTATTACTACTAAATACTTCTCATTCTCAATATTCTAACATAATTTGATAACAACATTGAGATCTGTAAGCTAAGCAGTTTATGCAAAATTACTATTTCAAGTATATTATTTTAAGCCGTTTTTAACTTTTACTCATTGAGAATTCGAAACACCAGATTTTTTATTGCTTATGATGGCATGCGAGCTGGACTTAATCAGCAGGGCCACCTGATGGAAAGTGGTCACCGACGCCCATAGACATAGGCAATAATAATACATATTTCGTTTACCCAGTAAATACGCGCTGCTACGGTGTCCTTTTAACCGGAACACGGTTGTAATTTAACACTCCTGCTTTGAAGTCGAGCCTGCCGCGGTGGTCCACCAGACGGCCCCCAATAAAACGGAACCTACCGTCTCTATAAACATTTTAAGAGACACACTAAACTTAGATTTTTATCACGAACTCTCTTTGGTTATTACAATTTTGGTTTTAAAACGTCGTATTAAATTTTTATTGACACTGCAGTGATTATACAAGGTTAATTGCACATCGCCATATAAAGAAGCATGTAATAAAATAACGGGAAAGTCAATTCAACACTGTCCCGTTACCCTGTAAACGTATTGTAAATAGCCGCTTAATTAAATGAACACAAGAAGAGAAATTCGACGGAGTATTGTAAATATTTCTTAAAAGTTATTAACAACTTTATATTCTTCGTTCAGAACAAATAAAAAATACTAACAATGGGTGAATCTTTCTCCGCATTTACTTTGCGAACAAATATCCCGCTGCATCTCAGTCTATTTTAAAAAAAATTATTGATGCCTTTATAAATATAAAAAGTCTGATTTTTGTTTGGATATTAATGCAGGTTTAAATATTTCATTCGTGTAATATATCTCGCCGTATGTTGGTAACTCTTATAATATTATTACTTAATTTAAAAAATACTAACTTTTCAACTCACTAACCAATTAAGGGATACGGTCCAAAAACCCCTATAGAGAAGCGGTGCATTAGGGGAGGGCTATGTCCAACAGTGGACTAACACAGGCTTATGATGATGATGATGATGAATTAATAAAAATTAACGATATTTAAATATTTCGAAAATACCTCAGGAAATTTATTTTGGTTATATCAACGCTAGTTTTTCAAAACAACCGTATAATTATATAATTATGAAAAATATATAGTTTAGTTTGAATATTATTAAATAAAATTCTACGTTTATCTTTTATCTAGATTAAATCAAGTCAATAACACTTTCAAAGAATTGGCCGTAGACACAGTATAAAGTAATTTACGTCTTAATAATGAAACTATATGCATTAAGAAAAATACATTCTTTACTCAGCTGAAAATAGGAAATCGTATACAATGTTTAATGAATTAACTAGATAAAGCTGAACAAGATTGATTAGAATGTTTTCATCTGTAGAACGTATCGCTTTACATAACTGATAAGCGAAAGGCTTAGGTCATCGTCATTCTTAACAACTGACAGCAGAGGGCAATGGCATTGGCTGTTAACGTTGTACATCTTTTAATATCTATCACCTAGCCGTTGTCCCGAGGTATCATGGGGTCGACTTTAGAAGGCCATTTCCGTCCAGATTTACCTGAATAACAGTTTTTACGCAGAGCAACTGGCATCTGACCTCACAACTCGAGTGGTAAACTGCATTCTGTGGATGAATTAGTTGTTATTCAATTTGAAGGCTGTAACGATTTTACAACGATTATAAACTGCTTCCGTAGCCTAGTGGTATGGGCGTGTGCTTTAGAAACCGGAGGTCTGGGTTCGACCTGCGGGACGCACAAAATTTATCCAATTCCTTGTTTCCTAGTTGGTTAGGCAATTTGGGCCGATCACCCAATTGTCTGAAAAGTAAGATGATCCATGTGTCGGATGGGCATGTAAAAGTCGGTCCACCACCAACCCGCATTGGACCAGCGTGGTGGGATACGGTCCAAACCCTAATGGATAGGTGATTAGGGAGGCCTATGTCCAGCAGTGGACTAACAAAGGCTGATGATGTGAACGATTATACAGTATACACCGTGTATTGACAATCGGGACCGATTTTTACCAACCCATCCGGCGCTTGGGAGATTGGCTCATATTGCCAACAGCAGAACAAAGATACAAACACAATTGTCCCGTAAGATTTGAGCCCACGACCTCCAGTTTTAAAGCAAGGACCATAACCGCTAGGCCACGTAGGCGGTTCATCTCTTAATTTATTGTGTAAATAAATATTATTACTATAATCGCACTACACAAAATATATTTTTCCTTAAATAGCATGCTTAAGCTATCGGTTGAGTAAAAGGAGGCTTCAAGAAATTTAATGCGTTGCTCCAACACGCATATCTTGGGTGTGTTCCAATTTGGTACCTTTTTGATTTTTCTTTACTTAATAAACCATTGATCATTGGTCATTTGGCTTCATATTTATTTCGTATATGCTATTTTAAATTGCAGACACTACTTTATATACCCGTTGAGAGATTGATATTACGTAGTATTTACATTATCAATGCCATATTAATATAAAATTCAAATTACCGTCATTTAAATTGTAAAAACGTGCATTCTTTATATTCGTTCTGTTTTAAAAAAATATTGTAGCTGTTTTTTATTACATACAATGCTTTGTTAGTACATTATCAATGTTGTCAATGTCAACACAAATATGCTTACTTGTTACCTTATCATACAACGACAGCTATCATTGCATGTGATGAGTGTAATGTCACCATAGCAACAATTTGCGATTGTATTAATGTTATACAAGAATGAATTATATTGACAGGAACTTGTTGCTGCACGACAAAACGATATTAAACTTAATATTTTTCATATGATCTTTATTTCCCTAACTATGAGTCGAATTTCATTAAAATTGGAATAAGTTTAACTAAAAGAATTACACATCTCTATTAAATCAAATAAATTTTTACGGATTTTATCGCGTTTCTTTTACATATTTAAATTCCCAACGATTCAAACACTTTCTATAGAGGCCTTGGTTACGGGGTAGACTGCCGCCGTATAAAGTCATTTTATTTAATAATTTATAGTATTCGCGTCAACAAAAGAAATAATTATACAAATCTCTAGTTTTAAAGCAGCAGTTGCTGTTTCATTCATTATTCTACTAACTCCAGTCCGTTTTTTTTAAAACAAAAACCTTTAGCGCATTCTAGCGGCTATATTGATCGTTAAAACGGCATTTGCTGTGTAACTTTTAATCTCATCATGTTATTCCAGAGGATAGAGGACTCTTCCGGGACAAAGGGCTCTGGGAAGAAACTTCCATGTCTTACGGTCGTGAGAATCGTTTTACTGGTCATGCTTTGTACCCTCAATTTCTCATATCCCCTTTTCTACTGACCTCTTTCATACTGTTCGACGTCTGTCTAGCTTACTGCCTCCAACTTTGGCAAGATTTTGGAACGAAATAGATTGTTACGAACATTATCGAAGTAAATAAAATTTTTGGTCTTACCAGTTATTGAGTGGGTTTTTCATGCGATCTACAGCAGATGGAAATACTGATATGGAAAGGGATTGTAGTACTCTGCAATGTCTGGTTTAATCTGTGATTTATGGCACAGTCTTTTCTTTTGTCTACATCTAACATAACCAATGAGATTATTGTTTAAACCTTTATTGGCTTCGTGTGTTTAATGTACTTAATTGCTTATCTTTTGGGGCATTCTCGAATGTTTTTGTTGTTATTAAATCTTTAGTCTTGCCATTTTAAATAAAATCTATACTCACTATATCTTTAAATTCAAAGTCAAACTCAAATATCTTTATTTAATATAGCAGCATTACATTCTCTGATTGATCGTCAAGTAAACTACAACCGTTTTGGAAATGGAAGCCAGATCCTGAGAAAACCGCTGAAATTCAGCAATCTATTTTACTTTGAGTGACAGTTTGAATTGGTTCAAGATAGACAATCTCGAAACTGTCACAGCGCCGCTCACGTAACGCTGTACATAAGCAACCATAAGAGAAAGTTGGAGGCACGCTTCTCTCTTACTCGTGCGCAGTTGGCCTGCTTAAGTGAAGAGAGAAAGAGAAAGAGGGCCTTGCTTACCGGTTCATGCCTTGCGTCTCTCTTACGCTCAAGTGTTCTTGCCGTCGGAGTATACAAATAATGTCTGTACTAATTAATATTCTATACGAGTGAATATTTTTACATTACAATCATTCTACCACTAAAAGACTTTGTCACGTATAACTTTTGTCAGTATACCGATTTTACAGGCAACCAATTTTTTTAATAAATTATTAACAAAATAAAAAACAATACAACTGAAATAGCATGGAGCGAACAGTTCATTACGAGATTTATCTTTACCAAAGATATTCTTTTGAAATTTTGCTTTTAAAATTGGCTGTTACCGTATTTATCAATCTGGCTCATGTATCGTGTTTTTTTATTTTAGTTCTTATATCACGATACAGGCTTGGTAAATTATTATAACATGTTTTGCATAAGCAAGGTTCAGCGCTTCTTTGCCTTTTTAGGTCTTGGGTTGAGGTGAACGAGGCTCGGCCTCCCTGTTTATTGCCGTCATATATTGTAGTTTCACAACTGGTTTGGCATATTTGAATATTTTGATATCTAATTATATATTTATGTGTTTTAGTTTCTTGGTAGCGAAGTCGTGAACAACCTAATTAATTAACTGCTAAATAACAAGCTACAGACATAGCGAAATTATTTAGTGAACAAATAGTAACTCCGTGGTCTAGCGGAATTGGCCCTTGCTTTATAAACCGGAGGCCATGGAACAGATTTGTATTATCGTTGTTTTCTGGCTGGCAAGGACAATTTGGGCCAATCACCCAATTGTCTGAAAATTAAGATGATCCAAACATCGAATAGGCATGTAAAAAGTCGGTCCACCCTCCAACCCGCATTGGACCAGCGTGGTGGGATACGGTCCAAAAACCCAGTGGTCTAACACAGGCTGCTGATGATGATGATGTATAGCATACATGTAATTGAAGTGTCCCGCGACTCCGACCGCTAAAAAGTCGACTCATCGGTTTTACAAATAAAACTCAACTTCCAAATAAACGAGTAAAACATTAAAATTTTAAGTAATTTTATTTCATTGTGCACCAATACAACTATAGTCATACATTAAAATAATAGAAATGAAGGTTGAAGGTTAGGTTTTTTACCTAGCAAGAGTAAGTAGTCAGTTTTTTGTGTTAGATAATTGACGCATGAAACTTGCACAATAAAAATGCTACTAGAATGCTTTAAATTATCGAAACATTACTACCAAATAAACTTGCTATATTTCACCGTTCAATTTTAGGCCGCTTTCTAAAGAATTTCAATATCAATACATTTGTAAATGGGTACTTTGCATTTGAAGGGTACAGGAAAATTACCTTATTTCTTAATCAATCGCTTTGCGAGAGGTCATACTTGCCAGAACCTGGCGCAACAATAATGCCTTACTTTGAACTGAAGGCTAGAAAGCATAATGGCTGATAGTAATTGGTCATAGTCATAGTAATCAATCATGCATTATTTTTAATTAATTGCCGCATTTAAATCAAATTCAAATATAATCATACAATATAGAAGTTCATACGTGCTTATTGATTGCCAAACACGCTATCACCATTAAAATGTATAAACTTAAAGGTGTTAATAACTATTAAACATCCTTTAGTTTGGTATCAAAAATGGTAGATCTTAATTTGCCTATAAATAACTCTACAAATAATTACCTTAAAAAAAGGACAAATCCATTCTTTTAAATTATCTTTAGAGATCCAATTTCAAATATTTAATTCAATTCATTTCATTTTCTTTAATTCATTCTCATTTACTATAAATGGAAATTTTTCTACGGGTTCACTAAGTTTCAAATCAAAACCTTTCAAGCTCAGTTAGATCTAATATACCCAGTATAGGCATTACAGCAGTTGCTATAGGTATAGTATGTAATATATGCATTGAATTTGAGCAAAGCTATGATTTAACGCTACTAATTTGCAAAAAAAAATAGACACAGTACCATTACTACCAAATAATCATCATAATAAATCTTACCTGTCTCTGTTGACGGTCCCCTGTTTTAGCGGACGCAAATACTTTGAAAGTAGGAGAAGTAAAGCCTGCAATGAGAATCTATCGTTTTAAATAGTACTTAAGGACTTCCGAGAACTTTTGTTCATATGCCTAATACTACTCATTCAAAGAAGCTATAGACTGTAGTGTGCAGGAGTAAGAGGAGATCTTTGTTTGGCTGTGATGCTACAATTACTGATTTGAATGAAATTAAACCCCAACGACATGGAGTGACGACCTGTGCAAATGTGCAGGAGGTCGGTGTATGCAGGTGGCCCAGGATCGTACCTCTTGGCGACTTATGGGGGAGGCCTTTGCATAGCAGTGGGCTTTGACAGGCTGAAACGACGACGACTGGTGTCTAAATCTGTAATAGTTAGTGATATAAACTTTGCTTAACCTGCAGTTGTTTTGTTACACTTTATACTGTTTTTTTTTACTTACGAAATTGCTGATGCGAACGAGAAATGTTTGACTAACTTCGCATTTTTGTTTACCGTATTACGTCCACCAAATTAAATTGTTAATTCTGTTTGACGCAGAAAATTTGTGTAAAGTAATTTAATTTTCAATTTTGTAAATACAAATAGTGCTCTAAACTAAAATTCTTTAAACATAACATAGTTTAAATAAACAATATATGTTTTGTCGTCTAGACGTCGTATAAAGTATTTTTATCAGACGAAGTGGAGACAAATGATTTGAATTTTTTCCACTGCAGTGCGCTGATATGAAATGTAAACGCCTCAAAGCCCAATAATCCGCTTAAACAATGACATATGAATATCATACAATAAAATTTCTCAACTCACTGCGAATATATATTGGTAGCATTAAGCCAGTTTAAATGTAATGCAAATTATACATTGGTTAATTATTAATATTACTTCAACAAATGATGATTTTGTAAATTCAAACTCATAAATTTTTATTTGTCCGGTAGAACTCTTATCAACATCAGAAATTACCGGAATTACGATTAATATTCTTTACTTTAAAAGTTTGGTTATCAGCTAAAAAACGTCTTAAAAATCTAGCTACATATGTGTGACATACGTTGTTTACTAAATAAAACTTCACTAACAGTCAAAGTTCTTTTGTTCCAAAATATTTTGCATACGATAAGATACAGATATCATTCTTGTTTTCATTCCTTGTGTTATAAAAAAGTAAACATTTAGTTAACGTAAGTCAACGTCTACTATTCTATGGTTGTTTTTTTTTGAAAAATCATTTATTACACACATTTTCCTTTCATAAACATTATGGATATATTTTGAAACTATGATTATCTGAATATGTTTCGTTACATAAGTAAAAGTCACTATAATAATTATTATTATTTCAAAATAAATCTATGAAAATTTTAAAAAGAAGGTTCCGTTGATGAATCATGTCTTACTAACCGTTACCATCTTTCTAATCGATTGTATGTCTTTCTTGCAGCGAAATAAAAAATAAAGTTAAAAAATATACATAGTGTTAGATATTTTATAACTTAAGCAAGTAGACATCTCCGGTATCTTTTCATTATTGCCAACGAAGGCAGACGAGCAGCCGGACCACCTAATAGAAAGTTGTCACCGACGCCCATTGGTATTACCAAACAGTTGGTAATACCTGGACATTCACCAATGGCTACCTACGTGGGACTTCACCTAGTTCGTGGGACGGGATCTTCCCGAAAACTGTGTTTTAGATAACGCTTACCAAAGACAAGAGTCTGGAAGCGTAACATCCGTGTCAAAGAAAAAAAACTATAACCTATGATGTTGTGTCTCATTATTAAGTAAATATGCTGGCTACGGTGCCCTTTAAACTGGGACAGCGTAGTGTTTTACATAGACTACTGCTTTACGGAAAAAATAAGCACCACGGTGGTACCGCCCCAGACGGCCCCCTGTAAAGCGGACCTCTCTTCTCCCAAAATAACAACAATTAGATAGATACTTGTGTAATAATATTGTGAGAAAAAATAATATGTGAGAATAAATTTAATTTAATGACATGTAAACACTCGTGCAGATCTGTGGCTACCGAAACGAAGATTTTCCTGCGTACATAATTTCTTCTTTAAATCACTGTGTACGCATCTCTACAAGATGCCACAATCAGCGTCTATTGAGGAATTACGATCGTAAAGATTAAAATGGCTGTTCAAACACGTATACTGTGACATGCCATTTTGAAATTAACGTTGTCACTGTTTGGTGTGCTGTCACGCAGTGATTTTGTACTTTTTCACTCGATAAACAATTAACTGAGGCGATTACTTCCTTCCTTTTGTTTACTGCTGCATCCGGCGTTTCCGTAAGTGATATTTCTAAAATTAAGTTTTTTTTTTTTTTCAATTTAATTTTTGATATAATTAGATTTAAAATGAAATGTATTTATCTTTATAGCCTTAAAAACTTTTCGATGGAGCTTTTCAGATAAGTTTGAGTAGGTTTCAGATAACAAATAAATTTTCTTCTGACCAATGTTTCTCTTACGTAACTTCGACACAAATCCAGGGTTTCTTCATGAACCTTATTGTTTTCTAGTACAGGTTTTGTTTTACGAAAGTGATACTAGGAAATTATACACGTTTTTCCGTATTATTTATCAGAAGGATTTTTCCTTATCATAAATTTCAGATCTTACCGATAACGGCCTGAATTAATTACAAATAAATTACAATTTATTGACTCATCAATTCCGAGTAAATTATAAATATTACAATGTCAATATATATATAATAAAAAAACTTTATAAAGAAAAACAATTAAATATTCAATGTGTGTAAACTATTAAAACATGTCCGACATATAATTTTTTTTGAAATTACGAAACGTGTCCGTCTGTAGATGACCTTAATTTAAGTAACAGGACATTTTCCTTATAAGCGTTATAAGTACACGCGGTAGAACTTTTAAAAACGAAGGAGAAGAGAAAACAGGCTCCGGAATATATACGTGTGACACTCCCATCATTAGCGATACCTTTACCAACAGCGTTTTTACCAACAGTGTAACATTTTAACAACATATAAAAAGTGAATGTAATGTTATATTGATCCCGCAGTTATATGGCAAAAGAATAATCCAACTGAGCTTGTGAGAATAATTTGTATATTAAATTCAGGATATTATTTGTTAAATTAAATCTTTACTTAAGGAAGGCAGTTGCTAGTTTACGAACGTCAATCAGTACTCTCTGGACTCAAATATCCCTTATTCTGTCGCAGGCAGTAGTGTAAAAACGCTACCAAGCTCTAGTATTAAGAGTGCCTAATCACTAGTTATTCCCGAGAAAACGAATCCATAGCTTATAAACATCCCATGTCACTACCAACGTGTTCTTTCAATTCAGGATTTAATACAAAATATTTTCTTTTTGAAAATGTATAAGTGACGAAGAATAGAGAAATACTCATATTCACGTTAAGTACTTTTGAAATTGCAATTATTTTAGTAATACTCAATGGTCAAATTTCAATGTTGCCATAAAAAATATTACTCGGGCTGGAGGAAGTAAAAAAAGTGTTTTTACTTTAATCTCGAGCATTTACTGAAGACAGATAACGAAAGGTCGTCACTGCATTAGCATGAGATAACTTGGTAATTTCTCATTTAGTTCAATTACGCTGAGACGTTGGGGAAGTACCAAAAGACCTTTGTTTTATTTTCCTTTAGCATTGAGTTATCAAATCATTGGGCGAATCCTGCTTCTATTGACTTTATAATAAATTCAGTTTTATTCATTTGTTTTAATTAAAACACAGAACATTCATTGTAATAACAAATAATAAGTAATAAATACTTTTTTGCGATTTAGTCAAATTGATTTAATATAATATATAATAATAGCCAACAGAGGTACGCTATATGTTTTATTAATATTATCAATGCACGATAATATATCTGCCAAATAAAAGAGAATATTTAGTAAGTTGGACACGTCCTCGTTTATTATTCATTTGTTTTTTTTTATCTAATCGCTTTATAACATTGGAACAGGTTATGAAGGATGTTACATTTTCGTGCGTTATTGTCAAGACAAATTATTCTCCCAGTTTTTCGGTAAGAAATTGAAAACACTGAATTATTATAACGAATTTACTTTTCTTGTCATACTTTCTTCTGTAATAAATAAATTATTACATATTTTAGCTCTGATTTCTGACGATGTAATATCAACTACTAACACTTTTTTGGGGCATGATAGAAGATTTAAATTTTACGACGGCTAATTTATTCTTAAGCTCCTATCATAATGGCCTTAAGTGCGTCTGTACGAAAACCTGAGCACGATATGCGTTACGTTAAACTAATTATCCTTGGACTTTTGAAACCTGCAATAAGCTTTATACTAAACTAATTAAACAAAACAACATGAATTACGAACAGTATTGATGTTGTTTTGTTGAAATGTAATTCTTAAGTTAGCATGGGGTTGGCTTCTAATCTATCCAGATTTAGCTGATTATCATTTTTTTTTGCTAAGTGAATCCTGAGTCCCCACTACCCAAAAGGTTTACTGTATTTAATGATTAGGTCGTATAACAATGATCTTGACTGCCGCTACCGACTTCTTACGCGTCCAAACAACGAATGCATCTTTTTACTTTATAAGCATTTAGTGATCGGCCCATATTGCTCTAACGAACCAGAAAACAGTGCTATAAACAAAGTTGTTAACCATTTGGGTAACGCTGGTTAAATAACGAAATTACTGGTTAAATACAATTTTTATTTTAAGTTCTTATAAAATTTATTATTACAAAACAGACATTTGCATTTAGCAATTTATAACTCGACAAATGAAAAATGCGCAAAACTCAATTATTGTACTCCTATGCTACCAAAATTTGTATTATTATTATTATTGTTCCTTATAACCAGAAAAACAAATTAATATATTATACACTGTGTAAATAACCGGGTTAATTTTAATTAAATTCGCACTCATTATTTTCTTATCAATTATTGTAACACAGAAAAACAGCACTACCAATGTAAAATCATAAAACATGACCCAATACTTGGTCACGTACATTGTCGGCATCAGCTGTGGAGCTAATTTGAAATGCTTGTAACGTCTCTAACTGGTGTCATTGATACATACTTTGGCCTTGTACATTCCCGTTATCTCTGAAACGCATACAATCGAATGCCACTTTTTAAATATACTATAATATTTTTTTTGTGCTGCTATTTTTAAAACAATAAACCGTTGTATAAGGGAGAATGGAATACGATATAGATAGATAAATAATAACGTTGTTTGGAAAACAGAGCAATTATAATATCTAAAAAAAGTATTGTTTCATTTACGTTTATAAAAATTGAATTATTCAGCATGAAGAAGGTCAACAATTAATCACTTCTACGACCATCTTTTTTCGACAGAATTATTTCTATTGGTAGTTCTGAGTATTTCTTACCCGAAATATATATAAGCAGCGTTATTTAGTGTTTTATATTATGGTTTAAACGTCTGTATTTTTTTAAATTGCACGCCTACCTTAGTCTCCTAAAGTATTCATAGATTGACTGGCTGAAAATCCCATCGTCATAGGTCCGCCTTTGTATCATATATCTGTGCACACAAAATGTAAAAAAAAACGTATTTTATTACACAGATGAGCTGCGGAAGGATATTGGCAGTGCTACGACGCTGCAAGCGTTTGGACGATGATGGCACGACCCAACTGTCCAGATGCCTTGGTCTTCTGGACCTGACTGCTCTAGGAGTTGGCAGCACCCTTGGTCTAGGAGTATACGTGCTAGCTGGTGCCGTGGCGAAGACCGCCGCTGGTCCGGCAGTCACGCTAAGCTTCTTAGTTGCAGCCATTGCTTCGGCTTTCGCTGGTAAGTTCCTCATCTAAATAGAAGACTGATTTCATGCGTCGTTCGTTGTGTTACGTTATCTTGACTATGAACAACTTGGTGGTTAACAACTTCCGTGGTCTACCGGTATTGGCCCCTGCTTTATAAACTGCAGGTCGTGGGTTCCAATGCGGTCGTATACAATCAAAAACCCCCTAATAGAGAAGACGTGCATAAGGGGAGGCCTATGTCCAGCAGTGGAGTAACTCAGGTTGATAACAAATAACAAATGGCTATGGACCAATCAAAATCTGTACAAGACATACTTTGAAGTGCCAATATTAGAGATAATTTAACGAGTGTCTACAGTTTGTAAAACACGAGTGTCTATAGTTTGTAAATGAGATAAAAGAGATTAATCAAACGTTAGAAACCCTTTGATAATCTAATAAATACATGTTTTTAAAAATGTAAGGTGTGTAACAAAACATAGCATGCCAGAATTCTGATTAATACTCAGATGACAGCCTAATTATATTAAATGCGTCAATTTTTATCCAATTGTTATCCTTCACTTGTTTAAATATTAATCTCCCTCAAAATATTCTACAAATTTGGTAAAGTATAAATAAATTTGGTTATTTCCTAAAACTTCGTATTAAATGTAATAAAAATCTTCTTCGTTTTTTACAGATA
Source organism: Lamproptera curius (assembly GCA_029286875.1). Lineage (NCBI taxonomy): Eukaryota > Metazoa > Arthropoda > Insecta > Lepidoptera > Papilionidae > Lamproptera > Lamproptera curius. The sequence continues at coordinate 2,022,409 of JAGSMT010000054.1, forward strand.
AATAAGTTCTACCTCGTTGCTTATTATCAGCTTTGATCAAGAAATTATATTTCGCCCAGGGGTACATAACAATACAGGAAATAATCGTACATCTTTGAAGTTAAAGTTTTAACAATGATAAATATCAACGCTTTATTCCTATTATATATTTTTTGCACTGCGCCTGATGCAAGCTATTTACATAAAAGACCTTCTCTTTAGTTTGGCTAAAACTATAACGACTCAAAGATACTTGAGTCCTTTTGCAAGACCCAATTATTCGATATACCTTGTAGTCGAGATTTAATGCTTAAATTTAATACGTTAAAACAGAGAAGCCATTGAAGATCGTTGAAATTGACGTTACAGTAGTGATGCAACACCACCAGAAATATGTGTATACTTTAGACAGAATAACTGTAAACATATTCATCGTTTTAAAAACATCTACAAACAGAAATAATTTTGAGCTGGACCTGTATACTTTTCCAGGAGTGTGCTACGCGGAATTCGCCGCAAGGGTTCCTAAAGCCGGTTCTGCATACGTCTACAGTTATGTCAGCGTTGGAGAGTTCATCGCGTTCACTATCGGCTGGAACCTCATCTTGGAGTATGTTATCGGAACCGCCAGTGTAGCGAAAGGCATGGCGAACTACATAGACAGTCTGTGTAACAACACTATGGCAATACGATGACCGCCATCGCTCCGATCAACGTCTCCTTCTTAGCGGATTATCCTGATTTCTTCGCCTTCCTTTTGGTCCTTCTTATAACTGGTATGTTAAAAATTTCACGATATGTATTTTATGTGTAGTCAAATTTCATAAATATATGTAAACTCATTTATGTGTTGCAATAACATTTAAATAAAAACGTGATTTAAAATCAACTGTAAAACAAACAGTAGAAGCAAAAAGCTGTTATTTTTAAAGTTCCTTCTTAGTTCGTTATCTTGTATTTACTTGTAAAGTAAAATTTTATCAAATATTTTTCAGTTTACTCGCTGTTGGCGTCAGTGAGTCCACGAAACTAAACAACGTCTTTACTGCTCTCAATATGATCACTGTAATCGTTGTAGTAGTCGCCGGTGGTATAAAAAGTGAGTAATACAATTTTTTATTTATTTTTTCAATAATAGAGGTAATAAGTGAACACAAAATGTATAAAGGAAAGAAATTTGCAACGTATTATTGTTAACAGACCGATTTGTTTAATTTTATCTGTAGACACCCGTCTCGTTACTAAATGCATACTTACAGGTTTAAAATTACTTATCTCAGTAAGAGCTCAACTTTAATTTCTTAAATATTAATCCTTCTTAAATTATAACTTAAGTTACTTTTTACATTTGTCGCTAAATCCATCACCAATATTTAAAACGTACACTTATCTTTATACAACATCATAATTTATTTAGTACTCTTCGTTTAACCGTGAGCACATAATAATCAAATACGAATCGGACCAACAAACCCTACAACAGACCAAACCAAATATTTATAACAAAATACAAATTAGAAAGCCAAACATCTTTAAAATCAAATACAGGTGACCCAGCCAACTGGCGAATCGACGTGACCACGTTGCCTGAAGAGGAGCGCAAAGTCGCCGGCGAGGGAGGTTTCATGCCGTGGGGTGTAGCAGGAGTGATGGCAGGCGCTGCCAAGTGCTTCTACGGCTTCGTTGGCTTCGACTGCGTGGCCACCACCGGCGAGGAGGCCAAGAACCCCAAGAGGGACATCCCCCTCTCTATAGTTCTCTCCTTGATCATCATCTTCGCTTCGTACTTCAGTATCGCGACGGTGCTTACTATGATGTGGCCGTACTATCTTCAGGACGCTGACGCGCCGTTTCCTTACGTGTTCACGCAGGTTGGTATTGCATTTTCTATCAATTAAAGTACGATATATGAGATGATATATAGATATCAACGCACAGGAAACGCACCTGATGGTATGTGATACACCCTGTTCATAAGAACACGACACTATGTACCTGCTAATCAGACTAAGGACATAGAAATAAATAACTTAGTTAATACGATATTCTTGAAAGCTGAACAGAATGGAGTTTTGATATATTTAATAGACACTGAGGTAGGTATTCTTCGAGACAGTATTCTGTAAAGTAGGGAATAACCACTTTTAAAAGTTGCTGATTTAAATATTGATATAGTTTTGTATTACTGCCTATTTTATGGATGGTAGGTTAAGTATCTGTAGCAGCAATATTGGGTTCCAGCACTAAAAAAATATGGTATAATGAGGTGTCCTCGTTTTAGCCTGTTAAAGCTGCACGTAGCTGTACGAAAAGAGGTACGATCCCGTGGCACCTGCATCCATGCACAATTAAGTGTACGAATCATAATTTAAAGGGAAAATTCAATGTTATAGATACATTATTGATACATTAGAATATTATTCTTTTTCAGGTGGGCATGCCAGTAGTGCGTTGGATAGTGACCGTGGGTGCGGTGTGTGCTCTGTGCACGAGTCTTCTGGGCGCGATGTTCCCTCTGCCGCGCGTGCTGTACGCGATGGCCAGCGATGGCGTCATCTTCCGTCCCTTGGCGAAGGTGTCGGCGCGCACTAAGACGCCGTTGATCGCGACTATGCTCAGCGGACTTCTATCAGGTATTCTTTATAATAAATTACCAACCCCCCAACCCCCCTTGTGGGTGGAATTTCGTAAAATCCGTTCTTAGCTGACCTCTACTCGGCGAAAGGAATATTCCTACCGAATTTCAAGTCGCTACGCCTTATGGTTCCAGAAATATCGTGATGAGTCAATACATAGGTGGGAATCTCTTTTATATATATAGATAGATAGATAAGATGTGGTATCAATTTTGACGAAGGTTTTTGATTTAATTTAATCGATTTATGCCAGTTAATTTAAATTGGATAAAATATATTGATACTGTTTTTTTATTTATATTAAGTAACAACAATTAATAAAAATAATATATAAAATAAAACTTTCTTTTATTTTATTACTTCCGTGGTCCTCTATTAGGTGATAGGTTTTCTTAATTAACAAATAATTAAATACAGTATTTGGTATAGTTATTATATATTAATTAATAATATTAGCATGTATAAAATATACAAAGTCAAATGAATATTAATACTATATTCTAGACCCTATTTTAAACTTGTGTACCCTCTACACAAAATTTATTTAATTTTTTAGTTATATGCAAAGATAATTTTTTTTTTAATTAATAAACAAAGTCAATTAAATTAAATACAAAAACCATGACATAAACTACGACTGTTAACTTTTTTTTGCTAGATGTTATAATTATTTTTAAATTATTTTAATTATTTTCCAGCAACCATGGCAGCAATCTTCAATCTGAACCAGCTGATAGAAATGATGTCGATAGGAACGCTCCTCGCTTACACTATTGTCGCTACGAGCGTACTTATATTAAGGTACATATATTTTATTACCCAGTTATATTTCTGTATTAACAAAGACAAAATGTAGACATGAGTTGCGTGGTGTCTAAGATTTTAGATCCGTGTGGCTTTCTCAATTTAGGTGAGTTTTGGCGTATAGATAAATACCACATAAAACAAGATGCGTTATTTTCTAAATTTGAAGTACTTTTTCTTAAATCAGAGATCTTAAACTTTCTTCCGATTAATATTTAGGACAAGAGAAAGATGATGCTATATCATCATCATCAACCGGTGTTAACCCACTGCTGGACGTCGGCTCCCGGACTGCTAGATAATCACGCCTTTTCCATTACGGTTTTTTAAGATGATGCTATAATAATGTTACTATTGAACCGTTTCTCGTCACGTGTTAAGTGGTGTAAACACAGGGGTCAAGGCAGTCAGTCAAGGTGATGGGTCTCTTTTTGAATAGATATTCTGTGGAAAAACAAACGCGACACCTATATGTGCCTCAAGCTAGGGGTTTACAAACGTAGTGTCTTCCGGTTCAAAGTGCACCGTACCTTTTGTAATTAATAAACAAAGGGAGGTATCATCACATGTGTCAGGGTGGTGGGTGAATTTGTGGCCTCTTGCGTTTTTCTTATAAGCAGGGTCTATCACCAAGCTATCAGGTAAACATTCTGCTCGCAATGTCGCTTTTATTAGTAAAGAAATGGTATCTGAGCAATCCATAATCCTGAACGCACCCGTTTGGAATTAATATATTGATATTTAATTTTAAATCGTCCATTTATTGACGTTTTTATTTAACAGATACGAGGAAGAGGAACACCCGCAGCTGGAGAAGACAAAATCTTCTTCGCAAAACGCGTACGGAGTCGCGAAACAGAGCTTTAATTTCTTAGGCCTTAAGGAGCCCACTGGTCTATCAGCCAACATTGCGAAGTGTGCCATCGCGGTATTGTGTAAGTATTTATTACACAACAATAAAAATTACAATCGTAAGGTCGAACGGAGTTTCTTTTGCCAGGTTTTCTCATGTCAGCTGCGTCCTATTCTAAACCTGTGGAAAGGTTGTTGAAAATCAATAAGCAACACATGGTATAAAAATATTTGAATTTGTATGACTAACATTAACTAACAGAACATGCTTATACCTATCCTCTGTAGATGTTACCTTTAAGGACATAAGGTCATTAAGTAGGTCAGTCAGATATTGTATCCACTACTGAGTACTGATAACCCAAAATAATATAATCGGCAATAAAATTATCTATATTAGAGATCAGTCAACGCCGCAGGATAGTACACAAGTGTACGCACAAACACAGGTGCACTCCGTGTCCCTTCACTCCCATTGTCCGATAGGGCGGATAACCGACGCGGCCGAAGGGGATTTAGGCGCAGGACCGACTTTTTGCATGAATCATCTTGATTTACAGGCAACCGGGTGTTCAGCCTGCGTCGCCCAAATCTATTAGGAAACAACAATCAAATGTTGTTGAGTCCCCAAAGGATTCGAACCCACAAACTTCGGTTTCTAAAGCGCAAAAGCATAATTATTCTATTTGCAACCGCTGATTTTGAAAACAATAATAAAAATTATACATAAAAAAATCCTATAAAGGAGGTTTTTTTATTGGTTAGAACGTTTACGTAAGTCTATAACCTAGGCCCCAAAGAATCATTAAGAACTGTTCACTGAAAAAAAATAATGACCGTTAGTTCTCAATACATATTTGAAAATTTAATGTATGTGCAAAAAAAATAGACATGATTCCCTAAGACATTGTAATGCACATGACATAGATACAAGGAACAAACATAATTTAATTCTTCCAGCAACTAGACTGCGAAGAATAAGTAAGTCTTTTATGGGACAATGTAAACGTTTTTACAACAAAATTCCAGTAAACGTTTAGAATTTAACTATTAATAAATTTAAAAAGGTAGTCAAGGAACATATATGTGTTAAAGGTTATTACGATATTGATGAATTTTTAAATGATAACACAGCCTGGTAATGGAATGCTCGCCACAGGTCCTGTTTCAAAATTGCATAATATATAATGCCGAATTATCAAATTGTTTGTTATTTTTAAAAGATGACATAAAAATATCCCGCTGAGTTTTTTCTGCCGTTCTTCTCAGGTCTGAGGCGTCCTTTTCCGAACCGGTGGTAGTGTGTTTGACAATCAATAAGCAAGTGTAAACTTCTATATTGAATAAAGATATTTGAATTTGGTAAGTGATACGCCCTGTCCATAATAGAAGTAGCCTAGGACGCCACGAATCGGCTCAGCCGCCCAGAGACATTAGATTTTAGATAATCTCTCTGGCGGTTAACTGGCTACCCTGTAATTACACTCGCTACGGTGCCCTTCAAACTTAATCGGTCGTATACCACTGATTCTACTAATTTCTACTACGGTGGTTCAACCCCAGACGGTGTCTTGTAAAGAGAAACCTACCACATTGTTTTGTTTAATACAGTCGTTGCGGCGTTGGCGGCCGGGGCATTGTTGCGTTGGGCGGATGGCGGCATTTGGAGCGCGAGAGGGGCCGCCCTGGCCGCCCTCGGCGCAGCTCTGTTACTACTGCTGCTCGTACTGTACAGGCAGCCGAGGAGGGATGTTACGTACCTCTCGTTCAAGGTAAGTCTACACTTCTCTTGCAAAATGTGTGATTGCAAACAGGTTAATTCTATGGGGAGCGTAGTAAACGTCTAACATTGTTGTTGTTATAGTGCATATTGGATGCAACGTCTTATTTGCCCTTTTTTTATATGCTTTGCTTTACACGACCCCATTCTCTTCAGATAAAGTGTTCTTTCTATGTTTTAGGTCCCGCTAGTGCCATTGGTGCCTTACCTGAGTGTTTGCATGAACGTGTACCTGATGGTGCAACTTGACTACGAGACCTGGGTGCGATTCATCGTTTGGCTAGTCGTCGGTAAGATTATAAAACAATAAACTAATTTCTAATCTCCATTTATTTGTAAATCATGAAAAAACAATTTTGCGCATTTTTTCAAATAGGTTTAATTTTAAATACATATACATAAATGTTTCTACATATTTAATTAGTCATTGTTTCTATAAACTATCATTTTTATTAAAACGGAAAAATTTTATCATAAAATTTTGTCTTCCCGTTTTAAACAGGTCTTCAATTTTGTTAGTATACCACAAACTATTAAACTTCGAGTTACTTCCTATAATAAAATCGTAATAAACTTTTATTAACATAGATTTATATAAACAATATTCAATAAACCTTTCAGGCTACCTCATTTATTTCATCTACGGGATCAGGAACAGTTCGCTGAGAGAAAAATCAATTACACCTACATCTAACGGCGTGGAGACCAAACACGTCGTCACTAAATTCTGAACTCCCAATAACATGGGCTAGGCGACGTGGAATACGCTTTAGTAAAAGTGAACCAAGAAGAAAAAATATTAATTAATTTAGTCCGCCCGTGATTATAGATGCTGGAAAGAGTCCGAAAGGTCGGGAATAAATATAAGAAATTACCGCTAAAAGATAAGAATAAGCCATTGTATCGCTATGCGTCATATACGATTATGTTCGCGATAAAGTTTTCTAAACCTACACAACAGAAGTTAATATACAAAAAACAATCCTAAATCCTAAAAAATAAAAATTAAGTTAGTAACACAATGCTAAAGGTAAAAGTCACGGAATACAAAACAGGTTAGAAATTAAATAAGAAAATATCTCAAAATAAAAAAATGAGTGCAAGCAAACTCACAAGAAGATTAATTTTCTATTTAACTAAAATATATAGAAAATATAATTAATAATATTTTAATAAATTAATTTAAATGTATAATATATACATTTCTATTAATTTCTAATAAGTGCTATTGCAAAAAAAATCAAATATAACTATGGTTTTTCAAATTACTCTGATTTTATGTAAACAACGTGGAGCAACGAGTTGGCATAGTGAGAAAAGAATTTCCTCCGTAATTTTTGGGAAAAGTCCGTATATAACGTGCTCTCTCAAATAGCTTCAGTGCTTATTCATCTCTATATTATGTACTATACATTATTAATTTTGACATTTCACACTTAACAAAAAAGTCTTATATTAATGGAAATTAAAACGTCGCTCATTTAATAGGATTATTCATTGACAGTTCGGATGACATCGAGTTCCGTTAAAGATCCGAGTCTTCCCGAAGGAAAATAATTTCTCACAACATCTATGCGTTTAGCGTATTACTTATTTGTCTATTAGTAATTTAAATTTTGATGACAAGTCATCATTAGAAAAGGTAGACGCCATTTCGTCGCTATGAGTTGTTTACACAAAATCATATTAATCTTTTTACATCAGTTCTGCCTTTTATTTTGCTAAAAGATCTTAAAATATTGACTTATATTATACAATGAAACATATATATAAAAAATTGGTTGCCTGTGACATCGGTCTTCGGGCGAAAGTTTTACGAGACAACGTCTTTTATTGGTAGAATGATTGTAATGTGAATATTCATTCGTATAGTAGGAAGAACGATTTTCTTTCTCTCTGAAATATCTCCATTTCTTAATGCAGGCTATACTGTCGTCTATTGAGTAATTAGATGATGCGAATCACTAAAGTACTTTCTCTCATAGTTGTTTCTACATGAAGTGCTTTTCATTGAGTTTGGCCTCTAGTTTTGAAAAGTAGTCTACTATTACCTTATTTACATGACAATTTAATAATTGCTTGTACATCGTCTTGATAAGTTATGTACAAACTTCTTTGTCTGTGGTTTGACATGTGATAATTCATTAGATAGTAGAAAATATATCACTTTCTGTCTCTTTCTTAATAGTAACTGCCTAGAGAATGCTCTCATTTTCCATGTGCTATATTGAAAAGTTCACGAGTAGGCTCGACAGTTTGTAAAAATATTCTATTCCTTTTATCTCTATGACATTTAATTTTTTCATTATATATAGTAATTTTGTCTGAGTTTGAAATGATAATTTAGATAGTTAAATAAACATCACTTTGTTTTTCTTTTATATTGAATATTCAAATATTTTATTCAAGTTGCATTATTAAAAATCATAATAAGATGGACATTTATAATATATTTTAAATTTTTATTCTATAGTAATAATTTAATAATAGAATTTTGTTATAAATCAGTAAATTCTAGTTATACAAGTCTTCTATTTTTTTTTTATAATTGTTATTCAAATATTTTATTCAAACGTTGCCTTAATGAGTGTTGTGACATTTATTGTGATATTTAACTTTATTTAAAAATTGTATAACAGATCATTGATAAATCCAGGTAGATATAGACAATACTTCAGGTAATTTATAATGAAATAGAAATAAAAAACCATGAACATTATTTGTGTTAATTATAACATTGTATGAGGTAGTTAGATATAACTACTTCAGGTTCTTATGATAAAACTTGACATGAAATTTATTTAAATTAAATTCGTCATGTAAAAACTCGTTTATGAAATGCATTATTAAATAATCCAAATCTAATATATTTTAAATCTGACTGAAATATCTTAAACTTGAATATTTAATTGAGGAAGTAAAGTATAAAAACTATTAAGTCAAAATATGCTGCAAGAATATACAAAATGTTTTATTAAATTAATAAACTTCAATCCAAAAGGTATTATCTCCCATTTAACTATGAGTGGTACAGAGAACAATCGGTGAAATTACGATTTTCCGAAACAAGAAAAGTTGAAGCAGATAGAGAAGAATCGATCGTCAGATTTATCGCTTAAAGAGCAAGAAGTCCTTTTAAAACTCCCCTCTTGGTCTGATTCGGAGGCAATCGCTGCCGAAGCGGACATTTGGTCGACTTCGAAGGCAACCAAAAAAGAGTTTGGGAGAGGAAGAGGCATATGATAGAATCGCACAGGGAAGAGGTTAATCAGTTGGCAGACTACAGCGCCCAGCTATGCAGAGAGTGCCACTCTCATCAATGTCCTGTAATCTGAATTTAAAAATTCACTTAAATTATTATATCCGCCATGACAACGGAATTATGATCTATAAATCGTAGAACTCACGGGGTCGTAAAAATCGTAGAAATATAAGTCGTTCAGCCTTACCTAGAGGCTAAGTGTATAGCGTAGTGTCCAACAAAAACCTTGCTCGGGTAAAGCAATGTTAATAACGTACCCACGGGATCGCGTACCTTAAAAGTGGTTTAGCTCTCAACAATGAGAAACAAACAAGAGGGTGTGGGCAGTTTATACAAACAACACCACAATATTGCACAAATCAACTACAACAACTAAGATGCACAATTTGTTGAACAACCCAGCTTTTACCGTTTGACAGCTTGTGTGAAATTATGTGTATAACGCACATGAAAACGCTACTATACTTACTGTTAAAAAAACGACATAAATTGCGTTGGTTTCTCTCTTAGAATGAACAACCAGACGTGCGGTCGACTCAGTGGATTATATATTATATCCTGCTCGCTTAAAAGTGTTGTGTTCTTTGTTTTCAGGCTCCGCGGTTTTATATTGCAGTGTGCTCCGACAATATTATATGATAAAATTGGTCCCTAAATTAAAATAATTAACCCTAATACGCATTAAGTAATTAAAATTATAAATTATAGTACCCGCGGTAGATAAACGCGATTAGGCAATAAAAATATTTTTTTACGTATTGCTAAGCGCTCAAATGTAAACGTATCAAATTTATTTGATATTATTAAAATTCACTCTCCTTATAATAAAATTCTATTTAAAATTTGAAAATGAGTAATTTGCCTAAAGCTATGTTTTTAAACACGTGTTTACATACAAATTACTAAACAGTACATAAAAGCCAGCCCAATAAAAAAATCCTTTTTTAAGCCCATTTGACGGACTTTATAGGCTTAGTATTCTAGCTAGGCTCAGTATTCTTGTTGAATACAAGAACTTAGCAAACATTCTTAAGGCAAAATAGATTGCGACACCTACGCAGTAGTCACACATACCCTGCACTTAGTAGTTTAGCACAACACACACACACTCATGACATCGGCCCCACCGGTGGGCTAAAAGTAACACATCCTTAGCTATATGACACTGTAGATTAACACCAGATTAGATGGGAGCGTTGCTGGAATTTCGTTCAACAGTTCTCCCAACGCACAACGCCTAATTGTCGTCAAAAATATGTCAAATGTATTCGATTGCTAAGAACAATGATTTAAACGCATTTCTTGATAGTTAATTAAATGCTTTGTTAATAAAATTTTAATACACGGCTAATAATATCATATAAGAATTTCAAAAGTGTTATCTTTATATCATCATCATCACCATTAGCAGCCTTTGTCCACTGCTGGACAAAGGCCTTTCAGAAAGTGTTAAGCGACGTATCCGCTGCTACTGCCTTCAACTTGAGGGTCGATCAACGCTCCGTCTTCCCAAACGCGGCCTCCACTCCAGAACCTCATTGACCCATCGGCCATCTATGCTTCTGACTATTGACCGAAACACATGTTTTGCATGTAGAATATGCATAACATAATCAATCTATCCGTTTAATTTGCTTATAGTTAATTCAGTCGGCGTTAAATCATTTTTACAAAGATATTAGCCAAAATGTTTATCTCATATTTGACTTCATCACCTTCTAATAAACTAGTTCATCATTTAACAGTCAGTTAAACAATACCATTTGCTATATTGCAAAATAAGTGTTAAAATTTTTTGCGATCAAAAATTTTATTTGCATTTTAATTATCAAATATATGTATTTTTATGTTAAAACTTAATTATAGGAAATAATGAGCATTACGTTAATTTGTCCATCATTTTGTTTTTAAGTTGGGATATTGTCTAATATTTTTTATTTAAACTAATTAGTATACGGGCTTTCGTAATGAACGTAGAGGGACATGGATGTTTTTTATAATTGGCGTTCTCTTTGATATATAATAGTAGTATATAAGGCTAACACAGGCTGATGTGTGTGTGTTTATGTATATATATAGACTGTCACATATAAATCATGTTTTTTTATTGTTAATTACACTCCGGTGTCGCACGGGCGGACATTTTCTCAAAATTTTGGCACGTATTAAGTTTCAATAAATAAAAGATATTTTAAATCGTTTAAATAGATATTAGTTTTACTTTTGTTTTATTCATACGCTACATTTGTACATAGCATATGTTTACCAGTGATGATGTAGTACAGTAATAGATAAAAAAAATTTAAAACACTCCAGCAGTTTATGAGTTAATATCTTACATACAATAGTATTAACTTAAGTTTGAGTCAGTCTCTGGTATCCAGGAAACAGAGCATTATCACGTTTTACCTTGATATGGAACAGGCATCTGGTTATAATAAATTGTGACATTGATAACCTTCTTTTTTCCTTTACTCCAATCGTCCGTTAGGAGATGAAGCCGGCACTTCCAGAGAATAAAATAGAAATGCCACGAAGAAACGAATCTTATACATGCCCATGCCCGTAATAATAATAACAAAACTTATCCCTTTTTAAGTGTGACAACGACATAATTTTATACCATTTAGTTAATATTACCTAATTTTAGCACGGAATCAAGTTGCTATATAGTTAGTTGTCAGGGCCGGCGGTAAAAGCCTCCTCCAAACCACTCCATCAAGCTCAGTCCTGAGCTAGTCGTGTCCATAGTGGTCTAGCTACTTCCTTAATATCGTCGCTCCATCTTTTAGTTGGTCTAACTTTTCTCCTTTTTTATTAATGGGATACCAATTAGTAAATCTTTGGGACCATCTGTTGTCTATTACTCTCTGTAGATGACCTGCCCACTTCCACTTTAATTTTAATATTTGTTGGATAATGTCGTTTGCTTTTGTTTTTTTCTCTTATGTCGGTATTTTTAATTTTATCTTTTAGTCTTAAATTGAGGTAGCTTCTTTTTTAATGCTCGCTGACATGTTTGTATTTTATTTAGCTGTGACTTTTTCGACGTCCAAGTTTGGCATGCATATGTAAGACAGGGGGCAAGACAAGTGTGGAGTGCTTTTGTTTTTAGTTTGGTTGATATTGGCCCTTTAAATATTTCTTTCATAGCCCAATATTTGTTCCATGTGGCCTTTATTCTTCGGTCGATTTTCCTATCCGTACTTAATTTGAACGATATTAGTTGGCCAAGGTAGACATATTCTTGTACGTATTCAATTAATGTAGACTTTTATAAAATTTGGGTCTTATCTCTATTTGTAGCATAGCTTTTGTTTTTTCTAGGTATATATATACCCGCTCACTGTTGATTCTTCGAGATTCTAGCATGTTTTCTAGTAGTTGTGAATTTTCTGAGAATAAGAAAATATCATCCGCAAATCTAAGGTGTGATAAACGAGTGCTATTCATATTTATTCCAAGACTGTTTCACTTGATTTTTCTGAAAATCGAATCCAAAATAGCTTTGAATATTTTGAGCGAAATCGGATCTCCTTGTTTTACTACTCGTTCATGAGGACTGATGACTTCTAGCGATGGACCCCTCGATTCGAGGCGCACCCGTGTAGAACTATGAGAATAAATTTTCTTAATGAGTTCGATGCAATCATTTGCAATTCCTTGCTCATTTAAGGCGCACCGAATAGAATTATGATACATTTCTTTTTATTTTTATTAGTATCAAACGCTTTTGAATAGTCTACAAATGCTATATAAATCGGTAGGTCGTATTCTGTATGTTTTTCTATAATGCCGTGCCCATGCCCATACATCCTTTAATTTACTGCCAATTGGGTGATCAGACTACATTCTCCCAACCAAAGGGAAGTCAGTAACGCAAGCTTATTATAATGGCACGAGTACAATGGTCAAAAATTAAATTACTCTAAAAATACTTAAAACTAATTCCTTTCTGGTATTTTTTCATCATCATAATTCATTTACTATAATAATAATATAATATTGTCAATGAATAAATATTTTTTGAATTATATTTTTGTCTACGTACACATAAACCTTTAGAATCATATACACCCACTTAATTGTTCTGTTGCAACAGTATTATAATTGAAATTAAGTATTTTTTGTGCATGACACGCGTATTATTTTATCACTAACTACTACTAAAGATTCTTCCGCGCTTCGTCGCGTACCTGTTTTTAGTATTTACTTTTGAAAATTAAATGAAACATATCCATTTATAGGAGGAACACGATGATTTCAACTCAGTTGAATTGAACGGTTACGAAGTTGTTATGTTGAGACAAGGACATTTCAATTAATTGTCAAATCCATATAATGATGACTTCATTGATTTACCTTCTTGCGTTTTCGACATCCATTTACCAAGGACTTTCAAAATCAATGAAGAATGGCGGCCATTTGATAAAATTGGACTTTATAGACCAAGCAAACAAGCTAGGATACACTGCTCTAGAATACGATGTTACCACTGAAGATGGATACATATTGAAGCTATTTCACATTCCTGGCAAAAAGGGTCTGCCTATTCTGCTGATGCACGGGATCCTGGATTCAGCAGACACTTGGATCGTTAGAGAAGAGAAGTCCATGGCTATCATACTAGCCAGAGCTGACCACGATGTCTGGTTTGGGAACTGCAGAGGAAACATGTACAGTCGTCGCCACCACACACTGGACCCAAATAAGGACAAGAGTTTTTGGGACTACAGCTTCCATGAGCACGGATATTACGATCTCCCTGCATTTATAGATACCATTCTTAACCTAACGGGTGCTGCAAAAATAAACGCCATTGGGCATTCGCAAGGGAATACGATGTTTTACGTTATGGGCTCAACTAGGCCTGATTACAATACTAAGGTCAACCTGGTTATCGCATTAGCCCCCATAGCCTTTCTCCACAACATGGAGCCACCTTGGGGTCCTTTTATTAAAACTTTCCCAGACGTGAGGCCGTATCTTAAAAGCATCAGCGTCTGGGAGTACCCGAGTCCCGCTTCAATGTTCTACAGAATGTTAAAGACTGTTTGCTCTGAATCGATCGGTTACCAATTTTGCCTAAAAGGAGTATTGTTCACTATATTCGGTTCGGACCACGAAGAGGTCCCACCTACTGTGTGGTTCAAAGTGTTTGAACACCTGCCTCACAGCACTTCACTGAGGAATCTAGTGCACTTTGGTCAAGTTGCCAAAATGAAAGGCTTCACGCAGTACGATCACGGCTTGGAACAGAACTTGATTACTTACAATGCTACTGCACCACCTGAATACGACCTAGGGATTGTTACTATGAAGGTGGCGATGATAACAAGTAGAAATGACGGACTATGCAAGCTGCCAGACGTTAGCGCATTAAGAGATCAACTTCCCAATGTTGTCCAGTATACCCTACTCAACAGGACTAAATATAACCACGTGGACTTCGTTTGGGGAGAGAACAATCACAAATATTTGTTTTCAATAGTACTGGAAATATTAGAGAAATACGGAGGCAGTGAGAGACTGCTTCACTTAGCGCTTCAATCGAGGCCTCGTACAGTTTAGGAATCTGAGCATACTGTGAAATGAACTGTGAGTGATAAATGCGGGACACTGTCGAAATCTCGCTAAGGAGACATAATTGATAGCGACATAGCAGAGTTGCGTTTCGTATATATTAAAGAACAACAAGGAGATGGAAAAGGACACGTGTAACCCTGTGGAATATTGTTAATATTAATGGTTTAGTCTGCTTTATAAGCGTTAATTTGATATTTTGGCTATATTCATGACATGAATAGTACTATCAAAAATATTAATTGCGAGAAATAAGGAAGGCAATTGAGAATTCGAATGTTTATATCCAAAGCAGCATACGCTTAACTCACTTTATTAAAATCCTCATTACTAATGCTAAACAAAACTGCCATAAGCTGTATTAGAAATGTTTTGATAGGGGAAAATGGTTCACGTCACAGACAATCTCATGACCAGCAAACGAGCCGCGGTCGTGCTCAGCGGGTGAGACGCTTTTTGGATGAATTAATAATTGCGTTTTCGGTCACCGTCATAGTCATAGCAAAATCTGCAGCTATATTAACTGTTGGATAATGTATCTTATAATTTAAATGAACGATTTGGTGAAAATTTCAAAGTTTATACTTGAATTGTTTATTTGTAGAATATTTGGCAGTATTATAATGTCATCATCATCATTTTATCATTATCAGTATGTGATAGTGCCATGCTGAACATAGGCCTCCTCTAATACTCCCCTATCCATTAGGGGATTTTGGACCGTATCCAACTACGCTGGTCAAATGCGGGTTGGTGGGTGGACCGACTTTTTACATGCCCATCCGACGCATGGATCGTCTTACTTTTCAGACAATTCGGTAATTGACACAAATTGCCTCAACGAACTAGGAAACAGCAATAAAAATTTGTTGAATCCCCGCAGGATTAGAAGCCACGACCTCCGGTTTCTAAAGCATACACCCATACCACTAGGCTACAGAGGCAGTAAGTACAGTATTATAGTGAGTACTAAATAAATATACCAATCTCTTTCTTGGTATCAATGCATGACGAAACCCAAACTGATATTTTTAAATTCGAAATTTACGAATTTTAAATTTTAAAACACAGGTTCAATATTTTCTCTTGTATTCTCAGCCTCAAACCCTGCAACATTCAAAAGTTGTTCAGTCCTCGCAGAATCTCGAACCCCACCTCCGTTTCTAAAGCGC
This sequence comes from Lamproptera curius, assembly GCA_029286875.1. Classification (NCBI taxonomy): domain Eukaryota; kingdom Metazoa; phylum Arthropoda; class Insecta; order Lepidoptera; family Papilionidae; genus Lamproptera; species Lamproptera curius. The sequence continues at coordinate 2,038,477 of JAGSMT010000054.1, forward strand.
AAGCCTAATCTAATAGGCTACGGAGGCAGAAAGTATCAGAGTTCTTAAAAGAAGCGACCCACAACTTAACAAAACATTTTACAATTTTTGTGATCTTTATTAGACAGCTATAACATGTAGTTATAATAAGATTTAGGTAAGAAGTAATAAAACAACATCAAATACACTAGAAAGCATTTTATTAAAATTTCGAAACAACACTAGTCGAGGAATGATCCGTAAGTCGCAAAATAACAAAACAAAACAAATTTTTCAAAACAACATCTCAGATCATAATTAATTTACGTAACATTTTGGCAACAAAAAAGTTTCATAGTGCAATCTTATATACTACAGTACAGCCAAATTTCACAGGAAATAAATTTAAACACAGTAACCCATAGCAACGACCCGAAGCGGCGACGCAAGAACTCTGGGAAGGGTTTGAAACGGTATCGTTTTAAGTAATTAAACCCGATAAAATCCGAAAATGTATTAATATCATGAACATTATCCGCGTAGGCAACAGAAGTAATATGTCGCACGTTCTTATTATTAGTCGACTCGACGTCTCTTAGCGATTGACATGATGTATGACGTCTCTCCGTTGCCATTAGTTACTATGTTCACATTAAATCCGAACTGAAATTGGCGTCAATATAACTCCTAATACTGATGTAACGTAAGTACAAAGCAATTAAAGAAGGAAGAATATTTAAAATGTATCATATTTATCATCGAATCTTAGTCGAATGTCACTATCTGCACATACAATTGCGTAAAACATATAAAAAACATTATAATATTCTAATACGTGATAAATACTAAGGATGACACGAATATTCGGCTACTATTCGGTATTCGGCCTCGGTCACTTTTTTCGGTATTCGGTATTCGGCCGAATAGTGAGTGTGAATACATTACATTACTGACGATTCATATGGTTTCATTGCCAAACTACAATACTTCAGTAAGTAAAATGAACAGTGGTAAGTTATGATACATGAACACACGATTTTCAGCATATGTTGGTAACAAACGATTGCTTTTTCGTCGCACATGGTCTCAGCTTCAGAAAATATACATAAAGATATAATAAAGAAGAAAGGTAAACTTTAGCAAAGGTTTATTGTGGTTGGTTGCAACTTATATTATTATTTTTATGCGACAAGCGTGTATATCGCACTGAATCTTCGGCGTCCGAATTTTCCGCGCTTTGCCCAACAGCTTTGCCGAATATTTGGTATTCGGCCTAATCACTATTCGTGGCAACTCTAATAAATACAATAAATGTCAATACTAACTGTCAATACTAGATTAAGTACAAAGGTTCAATAATTACACGTCATGTATAAATGCTTATATTATTTAAACATACAAAAGTCCTAGGCATTACAGTCTACGACAATTTAAAGGATAAGAAACGCTTAAATCAATTCATTTGGTAAAGCCTTCTACAATATTCGAGGGTACAAAGGTTATGACAATAGAAAAAAATGCGTTTTAAATAATGATGAGTTAACAACTTTGGTGAACAAGGAACTAATGGACAACTAGCACTAAACATTGCTTTAGTCAAATAAATAATTGTAGTGTTAAAACACGAACTATTTAATATTTTTGGATATTTTCCATAGATAAACCGAAAGATCATTGAAAGTAACAAATGCCATAGGAAAAACAAATTAAGATAAGATGATTTAGTGTCAATTTTCAATTGTCTTTTTTATTAAAGATCCTGTCGAACAAACAAACATAGCATAGACAACTTCTTAAAACCCTCTAGCTTCTGATGTCTTGGTCTAATCGGTCATAATTTTTTTTGACAAAATTAAAATATATAAAAGCTAGTCAAAGCCTAAATTGAATAAACAATTTTAATTGAATTGGAATTCTGAAATCAAAGTTTCAACGAAAGATGAAGCATTCACAATACTAAATACTGGATACGAAAGAGACCACTGTCTCGGTGGGACTGACGAGGTCCTCACCCTCCTGCCGACCCTCACCTGATGCTGGACGTCATCCGAGGGTGTGCTGCAAGGCGCCTCTCTGCAGAAGCTCAGTCCTGCTGTCGTTGTGGAGGTCAGCAAGCTGGACAGAGTCCAGGGTCTTACGACGCTCGGAGCTATGCCACGCGCCGTACGTCATGTAGATTATCAGGCCTAGAGCGAATAAGGGGCACAATAAAACTATGAAATTATCTCCTTTTATGATAGCCTACGAAGGCAGACGAGCAGTCGACCCACTCAATGGAAAACATTCACCGACGCCCATGGAAATTGGCAATAACAGAGGTATCATCAACGTGCTGCCTACCGTGAGACCTACGCTGTTACGTCTCGTTTATTTCCGTAAATATGCTGGTCCCGGTGCCCTTCCAACCGAAACACGGCAGTCTAAAAATCTATCTATCCCTTTTATCAATGATTTGTAGTGAACGCAACCAAATATGTTCATTCATTGACAACATCGACTTTGTTTACAACCTGCTCTCAAAAACAAAGTAGTATGCTTGAATATTTTGTGTGTATTGCTGTCGGTGGGTCTAAAAAATAAAGGAAAATATAAATAAATTATAGCAGTTCCTAAAATGAATTTATATTTTCCTTTGCAACGTGCGTATTAGTCGAGCTAAGACATGGTATATGGGATATTGGCGTCGCCTAACCAACTTTTCTATACTAAGCACGACTACTTCAGTTTAGAGCGAAACACAACGTGATCATAGGTCCGTACTATTGCTTGCGATAGAAATCGTCATCCCTGTGGTATTGACATATTACGTAGAGTTCAAATTTCTGTTTTGAATCAACCCCCTTTCAGATAAGATTATTAATTATTTCTTTGAAATATGTACATCCGAATGGTCTTCTATTTCAATTAAGAATACAGTTTAAAAACATTACTCAAGGGCTTTCACCTTGGCACTGTTCTTGATTATGACTATCAATTAAGACAAACATGCGTTTTAAATATTCGGGCTATCATTAGCATGGTTTCATTACGACGTTATCGTTATAAAATAGTTAAACGTTGAAGTAAAAAAAAAAAATTACAATTTTTTTTTTGACATTTTTTCAAATGTTTCAGATTTTTTAGTACATATAAACAGCTGGATTAACTCAAGATAAATCTTTTAATGTCTTATTTATATTTGTAGGCATTTAAGTTATTATTGTGTGTAAGTAGATTAGTTTGTAACTGTCTGATTAAAATTATTTTAGGTTATATTTGAAAACTTATTTCACTTAAAATTTTGATGAATTATAGAAAACATTTTCAAATCAGATTTTCCTAATGGATATATTATTTTGCGACGGTCAATAAGCGAGTGTCTTTGTTTATTAAACAATTGTATGTTGAATTAAGACATTTGAATTTGTATGGAAAATTCACAGAATTCTAGTTAAGGAAGTATCGTAGCTGGTTGAAAATAGACAAAAATATCTATAATTATTTATAGATACTGCATTTTAAAATACACTTTCTTCGAACGCTTCCAACTTCCATGATATATGAAATATAAACAAGTGACTTTAAATAAGCTCTTTTATAAATTCAACTTATAAAAAGGGAACTAAAACACTTTTCAAGGAAACCAGTGCCATCGAGTATTGCCAATTGTCTCGAATTATTAATATAACGCGGATATGAGATAGATCGTATGTAAGATGTTGAGATATAAATAAATAAAAAATCAACTTCACCATAAGACCTTTTTTTTGTTAAGAAAGTCAGTGTCGGTCACATTATAAATAAATTTACCAAAATATATTACAATAATAACATAAAATGTCCTAAAAACAGTAAGAAATTTCAATAGAATAAAACAATACTGGTGAATTTGCATCTACAGCCGACAAATAAATATTTTTGGTTTCCAACAATCGAATTAGTACCAGTCACAACAAAACGTTAATTTTATATTCTAAACAATTTCTGACACCAGGACATTAAAAACTTCACGAGACATCTTTAGAGAATTCGGTGTCAATCTATGGACTCTTTAAACACCCTTTGTATCGAAGCCTTCTTTCATTTTCAAGGCAACGTTTTGTTATCATATTTATTTTGTTTCAAATATCACTAAATGACACAAAAGTGTTGCCAGTGTCAAGACGACTACCACTACACTTCTGTCAACTATAGTAAGCCCAATTGCATGCATGATAACGTAACAATTATCGCATGTAAGATTACACGTGGTGAAGGGTTGTCTAAGAGATACGAAGCTAGAACTTGCCAATTTGGTGTACATCACAAGGCAAACGTAACCCAAAGAGATAGAGACCATGTCAGCACTGGTAGTTCTAACAATATGCGCTATTCTATTCAGAAATGCATACGCGAGTGGTGGTTTGGATTTCCCCGAAATCGCATCAAAGTATGGATACGTCGGGAAGGAATACACTGTCATCACGGAAGACGGTTACAAGCTGCGAATGTTCCGAATTATCGGCAAGATTAGGCCACCCGTGTTATTGATACATGGGATATTTGACTCCTCAGACACTTGGATCGGGAGAGAGAATGGCTCATTGGCAATCACTCTAGCAAACCAAGGCTACGATGTATGGCTGGCGAACTGCAGAGGCGACCGATATGGGAGGGAGCACATCTCCTTAACACCTAATGAGGACCAATTCTGGAACTTCACCTTCCACGAGATGGGCTACTACGACCTGCCTGCCATCATCGACACGGTGTTAAACATCACCAAGTGCGATAAACTAAACGCCATCGGCCACTCGCAGGGTAACACTATATTCTACGTACTAGCTTCCACGAGACCACAGTATAACGCCAAACTAAATGTCTTAATAGCGATGTCGCCTATCTGCTTCTTGGACCACATCCGACCTCCGCTGAGCGTGGTCATTAAAATAGCACCATTACTCTACCAAGTTGCGAAACAACTGGATATAAGAGAGCTATTAGGGGACGATTCTGCGCTAATAGCCACTTGGCGTACGATTTGCCCAACACCGATTATAGGCTACGCCGCGTGCATCGAAAGCATTATCTTCCCGATTATAGGCTACGACATGGAAGAACTGGAACCTGACTATGTGCCAACTCTAGTGAAATACTTCCCGAGTGGTTCCTCCACCAAGAATCCGTACCACTTCGCTCAAATTGCGCTGAGAAAGAAATTTGCACGTTACGACTACGGCAGAGAGCTAAACGTTGCATATTACAATTCTAGTGAACCGCCAGAATACGATTTGAATTTGGTTCGTTTAAAAGTAGCCCTCTTTGCGGGTGCAAATGATAAACTATCGACTATAAAGGATGTAGAGTTGCTGAGGGAGAGGTTGCCCAACGTAGTGAAATATCTCGTTATGCCGCGAAGTAAGATGAATCATGCCGACTTTCTTTTAGGGCGGCATATGGATCAATATCTGTTTCCGTATATATTGGATTTTTTGAGGAAATACGATGTATAAATATTCACGTAAATATAAACTGGTCTATAGGACACTGTTAAAATCAATTCATAAGAATTTAATTAAAAAGTAATTGGTGGATTATGTGAACTTATAAAATACCTCAAAATGATTAGCTGCTTGCGAAAATAACTTAATACCAATAAATATAATTTTAATAATTAGCTAATGCAACGATCGATAATTGCACAAAACTATTCTTAACGCTAATAGATGTCATTAAAAGAGTATTAGAGGAAGCGAAAATTTTAAACACATTGCATTACCAATTACACCATCGCGATGCTCGGTCGACCAGTAGTATTGATTTATTTACTCCAAACATTATGCTCCTTACCATGGACAGAATCTTCACAAGATGGAAGATCGGAATTTCGTGTTTTACCCGAAAAATATGGCTACCAGACAACGGATTACAATGTGACAACGCAAGACGGTTATATTTTGGGACTCTTCCGTATCAGAAAGACGTCTGAACCTAGCACACCTGTCTTGTTAATGCACGGAATCATGGACACCGGAGACACGTGGCTAGTACGAGGGAATGGTTCACTTGGCATGACATTAGTAGAGAAAGGGCGCGATGTATGGTTGCCAAGTTGTCGCGGTGGACGGTACTCGCGATCCCACGCGAATGCAACCCAGATACGATACTGGGACTTCTCTTTCCACGAGCTGGGCATCTACGACCTGGCGGCTACTATCGATAGGATACTAGAGGAAACTGGAGCGGAGAAAGTAGACGCGATCGCGCACTCCCAAGGAACCACTATCTTTTATGTACTGCTGTCAAGCAAACCCGAGTACAACGACAAAGTTAATTTATTGATTGGTTTAGCACCAGTTGCGTTTCTGAGTAATGTTCCCCCACCGTTAAGTATACTTATTAAATATGCTCCTATAATCAACGATCTATTAGAGAAGATAGGGGTTGAAGAGATGTTCGGAGAATCATCATGTCTGGAGATCATAAAGGCGATCTGTCAAGCGAAATTGGGCTACGGCATCTGCGCGTCCAAATATATATTCCCCATATCCGGCTTCGATCCTGAGGAACTGGAGCCGGAGTTCTTAGAAGTGTTGATAGATCACTTCCCATCGAGTACGACGCGTAAGACTTTAAACCATTTCAGCCAAGTGAGTCTCAGAGGAGAATTCGCCCAATACGACTACGGTGAGGATGGTAACTGGAGAGATACGACCAAGTGACACCGCCTGCGTACGATTTGAACGCCATAAGCGCCAAAATGGCCTTATTTGTGGGGGCGAATGATAAACTGGCGACAGTCGAGGATGCCCAACTTCTGAGGCAGAGGTTGCGATCTGTGGTACAATTTGAGGTACTACCACGCGCCCTGACCAACCACTTGGATTTCGTGTGGGGTCGCAATATGGATAAGTACTTGTTTCCTTTGATATTCCAACTGTTGGATAAGCATCAGTACGAAGACAAGCGTCAGAGAGTGACGTCACAATCCGCAAGGGATCGTTATAACAGAAACTAAGCTCCCGTCGGATGTTCCCGCTGTACAGATACCTACCTCGCGCTCGTGGCCGCTGCAATGGTTTCAGAACGCTAAACATTCCACTAGCATGATTTCATCCAATCGCGTTTTCTTTCCTTAAACCGAATATATTTTTTGTAGTACTTCGAAAGTTTAAACTATTGGCAGTAAATTGATAAGAGAAAAATGGTAAATATTTAAAGATTGTAAGTGCCATCGGTTTACATGTATAATAAAAAAAATTAAAGTGTTATAAAAATAATGTGTTAATTTTGATTTAAAATTTGTTTCACCCGTTCCCAACTATTTCACCATCCTTAACTATAATAAGTAGATAAATTGAAAGTTCATAAACTGGCTATCTTAACTATTCGAGGGTCGCGTGGACAACAAGCAAAAATCCCGATATTAAAATGTATTTAATTCAGAATACAAACAGATTTGAGGACCCCGACCAACTCGACGGCGGATCTGCTTACAGTGGGAATAAGACAGATACGCAGTACAAGTGCGATTAGTCAATTGCCAATCCGCCTGCTCAGCGTAGCGATTATGAGCAACTCTTTTTAATGATAGCCGCCTTGGTGGTCCTTAAAAAAGGCCTATGTCCAGCAGTGGACTGCTAAAGGCTGTTTATGATTATAACGATGATGACACAAACAGCGGTTATTGTTACCACTTTAGTATAATGCAAACATTTTTTGTTTTCTCTCCTCGTTTAACTTATTAGAAAGGAAAAATGTTTGAAATTAGTGGAAAACTTGCATCATTATCGGAATACGATGACATCAGAACTATCAATAAAATATTGTATTAAATTACTAAGTTTAATGTATATACGTCCTCTACGAATTTCATTTATAACTTGTCTCTCATATACTATCAAACTTGAAAATATACCGAGTTTACTAAGTACGTGTGTCCGTGGTCAAGCGGTATTGACCATTGCTTTAAAAACCAGAACGTGGGTTCGAATCCCGCGGGAAACAGTTGAGAGTTATCATTATCTTCTGGTTGTTTAAGACAATGGGCCGATCATTCAATTGTCTGAAAAGTAAGATGATCCATGCTTCAGATGGGCATGTAAAAATCGGTCGGAGTCGGTCCAAACATCAACCCGCATTGGACCAGCATGGTGGGATACGGTCAAAAACCCCCTAAATTGAGAAAGCGTGCTATAGGAGCGGCCTATGTTCAGCAGTGGACTAACACAGACTGATGACGATATTGATACACTAAGCACGTGTAAGTCCTAAGCCAAATGTGTGCTCTATGTAAGCTGTAATTAATGAGTAACGACACTCTTCCAGCTCATAACGCTCACGATAGAGGATCTATTAATTCCTTCTTCTTTGGTTCTAATACAATATAAGTATTGCTAAATCTGTCCTATACTAAATTAATTAAACATGTGTGTCCTAAGTACAAATCTCAGCCCTATAAAAGTTGTATTTATTAATTAAATTGGTATACAAACCTGCGGCAATCCACACCGCGAACCGCAGCCAGGTCATGTAGTCCAGGTTCAGCATCAGGTACACGTTTATCAGGATGCTCACTCCCGGCAGCCACGGTACTAACGGCACCTGACAATATTAATTACAGTTAATCACACCATAATTAATTAATCTTTTAGCGCGAATGTTACACATAATATTTTCCGGTAAGTAGCTTTACCGGTACCAGTAGTAGATCGAATTCTGTAGAAATTCGATACGAACGAAATTTGATGCATTTCGTGACCACGGAATGTGCTCGAATAATCCAGGGTAAAAATATTATTCATTGCGCATATAAATGTTATAAAATCCGTCAATAAATGACATATGAAAAATGTTAATTGTAATAAAGAACAAACAATATTTCATTTAAATCAAATCTTTCGAGTCTCATCCGAATAAATACTTGTAAAACTAAATTTGGGCAACATCATTAATATGAGAAAATCATAAATACCGAGAAGGCCAACTTCTTCTCGGATACGGGCTGCCTAGAGAGCGCATACAACGTGCCCAGTACTAGGACCGCGCCCACGGACGCCATGGCCACCGCAATCGGCTCCCCCGCCAGGATGGACTCTCCGTAATGGTTCACCGTGATCATGAGAAAGAAGCACCATATACCTGTAAAGATAAGTAATTTCCATCACCATCATCATTAGCCGATGGCAGTCCAATGCTGGACATAGGCCTCTCAGATTTTCGGCCGTTCACATGCAGCCCACATCGGCCACTATGCAAATGTCTTTTATTATATCTTGCAGCAGAGTTATAAATAAATGATAAATTACAATTACTATTACCGTAACAATAAATGTTTTTGTATCACCAGAAAGCTTTTAACTCATCGTTATTTCACAAAAATAATATAACTGTATATTCATATCAAATCCACTAATTTACGGATTTTTCGCGTTACTTAAATATATTTATTCCCGACGTTTCGGATTCTTCTCAGCATCCATGATCACGGGCAGACTAAGTTGGTATATGTCTGTATCTCTATGTTTTCGAATATAATGTATATGTAACGTATATATATATGTCAATTTTTTAAATAAAAACTGACGGTTATTCGAAAACATAGTAAATTAGTGGATTTCATATGTATAATAATCGCATAAATAAAAGAAATAATTATAACTGTATATTATTTTGATTTTAATAATATAACTAAAAATGTTTTTTTTTGTGGTTTCAATATAAGTGATACTTTATCCTTATATTATAAAGCGACATAAATATTAAAGATCTGCCAACTGCGCAGGAGACATTATAGTGCATAAGTGTACGCGTAAACACAGTACATTTTCTTCACTCTCATAGTCCGATCTATGGTACTGATAACCGACACGACCGGATAGATAATAAGCGACGCAGAAGCGACCTTAAGCATGCCCGTCTGACGCATGGATCGTCTTACTTTACAGGCAATCGGGTAATTAGCCTGCATTGCCTTTATCAACTAGGAAATAACGTATAAAATCAGTTGAGTACCCGGCAGGATTCGAACCCTCCAGTTCATAAAGTGCAGGCCCATACCACTAGACTTCGAAGGCAGTTAATATAAAATTATAGCGTAGTATAGAAAACTATATACCTATTATATTTAAAAATGGTAATACGTCACAATAGACGCTCATTTCCATTTAGATTTTGCACATAACACTAACAAACATATCACTAGTTTGTTTATAATTGGTACAATTTATTATTAGTACAATTATAATTGGTAAATCCAAGTTATTATTAGATTTTGGGTGATCGGTCCAAATTGCCTTAACCAACTAGAAAACAACAATAAAAATTTGTTGAGTCCCCGGAGGATTGGAACCTACGACCTCTGGTATCTAAAACTCACGCCCATACCACTAGTGATCTGCGTCGGATGGGCATGTAAAAATTCGGTTCACCCGCCAACCCGCATTGGTCTAGCGTGGTGGGATACGATCCAAAACCACCTAATGGATAGGGCTGTATTAAGGAGGCCTATGACCAGCAGTGGACGATCACAGGCTGACGATGTATGATGGGTATTTTGTTACTTTTTCATAATATAGATAAAAAATGGGGAATAAACAAAATAATTACCATACAGCGCCACAAGCACCGCGACGAGCGCGGCGCTGAGCCTCGTGGGCGCGGCGTGCGCGTCCGCGTTGCGCAGCTGCGTGGCCACCGCGCGCACCGACCAGCGCAACGGCTCGCTGCTTCGTACCGAAGCGCTTCGCTCGTATCTGGCCAACATTTGTTGTGTTTGTGAACAGACCGCCTCGAGACAATGCACAAGTTAGAACATCAACGAATGAGAAAGGTGTGGTAAGATAATGGTCCTTCTAGTCGATTCTGACTACGGCGGGCGATCAGCCATCCTCGTAGTCCGCTGGGACGTAGGACGACACGACGGAAGAGAAATCAGGCGCAGGACCGACCTTTTGCATGCCTGTCCGACGCCCAACTTACTTTACAGGCAATCGGGTAATCAGCCTACTTTTCCCGAATCGACTAGGAAACAACTTAGAAAAGTTATTGAGTCCTCGTAGAATTTGAACCTACGACCTCTGCTTTTTAAAGCACACAAGCCTTTACCACTAGTCTACGGAGGCAGTATAACTAATTACAACTAATCCTTTATATATAGGCGAAAAAATATTTTTATTCATAAATGAAAATTTTTAAACACAAAATACATTTTTATAAATAAAATTAAATCTTCAGAGGACAAAATAATTAATAAGAAAAATATGTTACTCTCGAAAACAATCCACAAATTGTATAAAAAGCTATAAGCGAATCTGCGGCTTAATCATAAGTAGATATCAAAAGTAAGACATCAAAAATTTGCCCCACATTCTAACTAAACGCCTAATAATAGCTATATTGACCTCATTATCCGAGAACTATTTGATTTATCCACTACTTGCAGAAAAAATTGTGTTTTAAAACCTTAAATAATATAATATTATTATATTATAATATACGTATAAAAATTACAGAATATTTAATTGTACACACCTAAGTAGCAGAACGCAAGATGCCACCATGGAGTAGGCTAATAGAGTGCCAATCGACATCATATGGATCAACTGCTCCAGCTCGAATATCATGGCCAGAGTACCTGAAATAGTAGAAATTCTTTAATCCATGCTATTTATATTAGCATAAGTCACTCTGTCTGTCCGTCTTTATTGTCTAAACCATTGGACCGATTTCGATCAAATTCGGTACATACACAAAATAGATTTCAAGAAAAGACATAGGCTATTAATTATTGCGATAAAAGCGATCGAGAGGGTTCAAATAGAGGATGAAAGTTTTTGCGGAAATCGTCTATGTTGAACGTAAAACGACGAAATTTTGTGTCTAAATACTGGAAAAGAGCCATAAGTGGGGTTTCTAGCAATTTGTTGTTTCAAACAGTACGGCTTTTACACATACAATAAAAACAGCTCATTTATATTATACTATACGGTATATTTTAATACACCTCGCAATCCTTTGTCCATTTCCACGCGGACGTAGTCGCGGGTAACAGCTAGTACTTATATCTTTAGTTATTTATTGGAAATAGACTGTCTCCGTAGCCTAGTGGTGCGTGGGGCGTGTGCTTTAGAAACCGAAGGTCGTGGGTTCGAATCCTGCGGGGTTTCAACAAATTTTCACTATTGTTTCCCAGTTGTTCAGGGCAATTCGGACCGATCACCAAATTTTCTGACAAGTAAGACGATACATGCGTCGGATGCGCATGTTAAAAGTCGGTCCACCCACTAACCCGCGTTGGACCAGCGTGGTGGGATACGGTCCAAAAACCCCCTAATTCAGAAATCGTGCAGTAAGGAAGGCCTATGTCAATCAGTGGACTAACACAGGCTGATGATGATGATACTTGACAGGGGGGCGCCGCTGGATTGGAACGCACTCACCCTTCCTGTCAAGAGCACAAAAAGCGAGGGCTCACCCGTGAAGAGTCCGGCGAGCATGGTGCCCACCATGGGGGTCTGGAAGCGGTCGTTGACCGTCCCCAGGAAGCGGAACAGGAGCCCATCGGAGGCCATGGCGTAGATGATGCGCGGCAGGGGGAACACGGCGCCCAATAGGCTGACCACAAAGATTATAAATAAAATACAATAACATCACTGTTATTTTATTTGTTATAACTAGCCCTAGTGGAATGCGTAGATTTTTCTCATTTAAACACAATTCAAATGTATTAAATAACAACATTACGTGGACCGCCATGTCATCTAAATATAATAAGTAATAGCTTTAAACACATGAATATGTTGGTTTTAAATCAAAATATAACGTCATTTTTTTAAGATCCCTTCCCAGACCTTAAGTTCTTTTAATGGACATCTTTTAAGATTGATTATTATATTATTAGATAATATTTTATAGTATCCAATAGATAAAAAGATATGGTGCATACCACGCGAATTAAACGCTGATTTAGTAAGGACTTGGAAAAAAGGACAGAGTAATGAAGATTTTAGTTTTAGCTTCGTTTTATTATAACTTACTTATAATAGGAGCTAAGTTCAATGATACTAACGTTTTCTTAATTAAAAACAAGCACTAATTTATAGATATGCCATTTCACCCTCCACATAGACATTTGTATATCACCAAATCGAATAAACATCGAAAATTCGTAAATATACTACGGTAAAACTATATTTTACGTTCGCCCAAATGAGAATACCATACATTTTGTCATGTTTAAACCCCGAACCGCCTCAACGCAGGGTCCACTCGTCTCATTTATTCGAAAATATAGTGTATGTTCATAAACATAAAATTTCATTTCTAAAAAATTGTGACACACATAAGATAAATACTAGGAATAAGCATAATTTTGTCCATCCAAAAACTAGGCTCCGAAGAAAAATGAATTCTTTCACGAGACAATGTATACTCTTCTACAATAAAATACCAGAAAACGTTTGCTATTATAAGTATATAGATTTAAAAAAGTTGTAAAGGAACGTTTGTGTGTTAAAGGATATTATTGCTGTAATGACTACTTGACAGATAACACACCTCGATAATGAACTGTTCGCTTCAGGCTATTAAAAACTGTTAAAATATGATTTTCCATGTAAAAATTCTAAATTTTTTTTTACGCCGGTTCTTCTCGGTCTTTCTCTGACTTGACTAAGTAGTGTAATGCTTCAATTGTTTTTTTTTTTGACTGGTGTTTTAGCTGTTGGCCACCGGGCCTCTACAGCGTTATTCGGACTCGGGGGTGGCCGGCAACTTTAACGTGCTAGCCTTCACCCCCTACCGTGAGGACGTAATCGCAAGGGCCCCCCGAGAGGGGAGCCTCGGCTTGGACCGTCACCGTATCACCCGTTAGCAATCTATGTCGAGGGTGCCCGCGAGGGACGCACCTCGGCTCGACCAGTAGCTTTTGTGGCTCATTCTTTGTGAGCGTGTATAGCTAATGATTACTACCTTTTCCACTAGCGCTATGGTTGAGGAAGAAAAGGCGAAAACTTCAATTGTAACTGCCTCGGTAGCCTAGTGGTAAGGGCGTGTGCTTTAGAAACCGGTGGTGGGGTCGGATCCTGCGGAGGCTCGACAAATTTTCATTAAAAAGTCGGTCCTGCACCTTATCTTTCCGTTCGAGTCGGTTATCCGTCCCATCGGGCTTTAAGATTATAAAGGTACAGGGAGTGCGCTTATGGTTGCTTGTACACTTGTGCACTATAATATCTCCTGCGTAGTTAACTGATCTCTAATATAGATCGACCGCCGTAGTCGTAGTCGACTGGAGGACATTATTATGCTTCATTTGAATAAATATATTTGACTTGACTTTTCAACGAGTGGTCGCGAGGCGATCGCCCCGGGCGTATTGCGCCCGTGCGTTGCCAACAAGCTATCCACGCTTTTTGAGATTAGAGGTATTAACTGTTAACAATCTACACTAACATTACCAGACTAAGTGCCATTTATTTCAACATCAACCATCGGACCGCGCGATGACAACGAGTGGACGCCTCGTTGAGGCGTTGTGAAGTGGATGCCGAGCTATTATAAGCGTTACTTTTAATGTAATATGTTGCATTAACATTAACAAGTGGTATTAGTTTTGTTTACGCGAATACTACACATTATTGAACAAAAGAACTTTTACGGACTTTTGACGCGTTTATTTTTACATTTTTAAATTCCCGACGTTTCGAACACTCTCGTGATGTAATAATAATGTGCAATAATTAGCAAGTGGCACCAAAATGTAAAGAGCCCACCTGGAGCACAGGGCGCAGATCGCGCCGACGCTCACCGCGTACTTGGCCCACGACCAGCCCAACTGGTCGTACACGAACGGGAACGGGGCCTTCTCGTCCTGGAATAACAATTATATACATCATTAATAGTAAATTACTTTGTACAAATTTTAATTTAACTGTTATTACCGACGATTCGGAATGTTTGCGGCTTCTCCGAGAAAGAATTACTTAAAATTATCATATACAAGTTATATCTAATATAATGTATCGCACTTGCGTTGCACCAGATATTAAAATTTTACAAAGTCGATATTGCATGTAAACTATTGTTTTTTTCTCACGCGTAAACATCGCATTGCAAAGTTCGAGATGATCAGACTTTGCTTTTATATAAAATAAGAATTTTTCCTCTTTTAATGCGTATAATTGATTAAAAATAATATATATTTATTAATTCTCAATGTAACACTAATAACGTAAAGCGTTATAAGTAAATATCACCAAAAGTCACTCAATAAAAGTCAGAATCAAGAGCCCGTTCGACTCAACGCCTATCTTTTTCAAATTTAATCTTCTTCCTAAAACGATTTTCCCTCAAACTCGATATAGCGAGAAAAGATTTTTCTTCGTCATTATTCGGGAAAGTTGGTATTCACCGCACTCTCTCAAATAGCTCCAGTACATATCTATATTATACAATGAAATAATTAATTTTGGACTTTGACGCATATGAAAATGCCACTCATTTAATACGATCATTCGTTGACAGTTCGGGTGTCATCGTATTCCAATGAAGATCCGAGTTTTCCCATAGAAAAATAATTTCTCAATACATCTATAAATCAAACCTAACTGCCTCCGTAGCCTAGTGGTAAGGGCGTGTGTTTCAGAAACCGGAGGTCATGGGCTCGAATCCTGTGGGGACTAAACGAAATTTTTATTGTTGGTTAGGGCAGTGCGGGCTGATCACCCGATTGCCTGTAATGTAAGATGATCCATGGGTCGGATGGGCGTGTGAAAAGTCGGTCCTGCGCCTTATATCTCTCCGGTCGTTTCGTTTATCCGTCCCATCGGGATGTATTAGAATAAAGGAATGGGTAGTGCACCTGTGTTTGTGCGTACACTTGTGCACCACAATATCTCCCGCGCAGCTGGTTGATCTCTAACATAGATCGGCCGCCGAAGTCAAAATCGATTTTGAGGACATTATTATTAAATCAAATCCAAACTAACCCCACTGCGATAGCAAAGTGAACCCTACCTGCATGTAATAAGGCAGCATTAGCGTTAGCACGGAGGAGACCCCGCAGTAGGCGAGGAACACGATCAGCAGAGAGGCCACCACCGCGAAGGGGATGCTCTTTTGCGGACGCCGAGCCTCCTCGCCCGCCGTCGCCACGCAGTCGAAACCTGAAATAAAGTGTCTTTAAAGTACAAGTTGTTTAAAATATTGTAGAATATATATTTTTTTTTATTGTTTGCGCAGGCAGACGGGCAGTCGGGCCGCCTGGAATGTGGTCGCCGACGCCCATAGACATTGGCAATATTAGTGGTATCACCAACGCGCTGCCTACCGTCAGACATAGGATGTTACGTCTTGTTTACCCAGTAAATACGCTAGCTACGGTGCCCTTCAAACCGGAACACTGTTGTGTTTTCACACTACTGCTTTGCGGTAGAAATAGGCACCGCGGTGGTACCCACTCAGATGGTCCCCTGTAAAAATGGTGACCTACCACCTACCTAATACGCTGCACTAAAAGTATTGGGAATGGAATATTTCCTGTCATATTAAAATCTTTTTAATGGCTAACTCCTTGGTTTAGAAAATCGAACAGCATTTATTTATTTATTTTATATTATATAAAAGAATACCATGTTATTTATTTATTTTTTAAATTCTCGGTCTTGTCAAACTTTTTTAATCGTGAAATTCTATGCGTTGCGAAAGCCATAATAGTTATAATATTAGTCAAAATAAAATTAAAGTGGTTTAACACAAATACTGTGTTGACCGAATTATTTCTGCATTTGGTGATGAAGCCTCATCCAAAACCATAATTTATCGCTGGTTTGATGAAATTCAAAGTGGACGTGTCAAGCTCAGTGATGATCCCCGTCAAGTCCAAAAGCTGCAGTCGCACTAGAAAACGTTGATCCTATGCGTTAGCCGATTGATTAAGATCCACATGTGACATACCGCAAAATTCAGTCAACCTTAGACTTTGGCATGAGTCAAATAAAAATAATCTTGCACGAATAATTAGGTGTAAAAGAGTTGTTTCCCTGATGGATACCGCATTCACTCTGTAAAGAGCAAAAAGCGGCCCGCGTTACTTGGTGCGTCAGAACTCCTCGAAAAGATTCGAAACCATGGATACTCAAATGATCGATGTTGCAACATCATATTCAAAGGTGACGATCCTGAATATCCTATATCAAAAATTAAAACCAGTACGAAGTTCTGGATGTTCAGTAAAATGAGATTAAAGCCAATAAAAAATTGTTGATTCCATGGAGAAGTTGCAAAAATGTGAGATACATTTATGTCTCAAAATTCCGGCCATAGTTGCGACTAGTACTATTGAGGGACAAGAATCAGTTTAATACGGAATGTATGCGTAGCATACTGTTGATCCACATTCTGAACTCCGTAAAGAAGAACTGCAACCGCCACATCATCCTCCATCAGACAATTCTCATTACGCGATCGGAGAATTAAGAAGTTTTTAGAACAAGAAAAATATGATCCAACGAAACATATTCAACTAGACAATATTCAGAAGGAGGCGAATTTCCTGACCTATTGAAGCATAGCAAAATTATTCGATATTTAAATCAGGATGTAATCGGACCCTATAACTTCAGACCTAATATCTATACTGTCTACTCTTAGTAAATTATTTGAAAACTCTTACTAAATCAATTGGTTAAACATTTCAATCCTAATTGCCTTTTAAATAGCAAGCAGTATGGATTCACTAGGGTCGCTCAACAACCGACGCAGTCATCAGGCTAGTCAAAAGCATTTTTGAGGCTTGGGAAGCATCACAGGATGCTTTAGGCATTTTGTGATCTCAAAAGGCTTTTGATTGTGTACACCATGAGACCCTGGTCAGGAAATTACGTCACTATGGTATAAGAAATACCGCACTCAACCTTTCTTCGTACTTGAAGCCATCGAATTCAGAGGGTTGACGTGAATGGTAAAAGACTCCGGGCCCCGTAAATATGGGGTCTCACAGGATCCATTCTTGGGCCTTTTCTCTTCCTCATTTATATAAACGACTTACCATGTGCATAATGAAGAGATAGTATATTTGCAGAAGACTAGCTACTCAATAAATGACGAGTAAATAATACTCTCTGAGAATTTTTAGATGTTAATAAATCTGTTATAAACCAAAGGAATACAAATTATTAGATTCTGACTCCTAAGTGAAGCATGGTAAATTTGAAGTGGTTATGGATGGGGAGGCGTTGACGTAGTTGAATCAACTGTATTCTAGAATAACTGTAGATGCAAAACTACAATAGGACTCCCGTATTAATAGTGACTATAATGTAAACTAAGCCTGCAGCTTAGCAGTGAAAAGAAGTTAGGTTATTAACGATGTGGAGCAGCTCGTTTAGTATATTTCAGCTTTTCATAATGTATTATTCTAGGCATTCTAACTGTAGAAATGAGCGGATACTAATACAGATGGCCTCGTCCTCAAAACCATGGAATTGCAGTACTATAACCTGGCCCTAAGAATCATAGAAAGTTGTTCATTGAATAAAAATAATGAGCCGTTTAGTTCTCAATACATATTTGATAATTTAATGTATAGTGCAAAAATAAGATGATTTTCCTAAGACATTGCAATGCAGCATGACTAGTAAAAGACAAACATTAATTTAATTCTTCCACAATAGAAATCGAAAATAAATACGTTTTTCAAGGACAATTAAAGTTAAGTTTCAAAAAAAAATCAGATTAGGAGACATTTCGATGCAATTTACAATAAGAATTAAAAAAGTATCACGAACGTTTATGTCGAAATAATAAGTCTTTAAGGACAATGTATATAGTTTTAACAACCTAGTAATGAGTAAACGTTCAGAATTTAACTATTAATAAATTTAAAAAGGTAATAGGAACTTTTGTTATTTAAAGATAATAGAATTTTAAATATAACAATGTTATTTTACATTTGATACGATGTACCTATCTCATTTTTATAAAAAAGCAATTAGCTAGTTTGCTATGCTATTGTATTTTTAAAAACACAGCCAATGGCTTGGCTAACCAGGTTAGACCTGTATTGAGCAGGATCAAACATTGACTCTCAATTTGGAATCCGTTCCAAGTAATTTAAATTAAATCTTAAGACAACGGAGAAAATCTCTTGCATAATAAATCAAATTTTTTCACAAATAAGTAATGTATTCTTAAATAATAAAACTTTTAATAATGACAACTATTGTATAAACCTGGTACATCAAAATATACAGGGAATTGCCAGTAAGGAACATGAAGTTGAGCTATTCTTAAATAGTTGTAAAATAGACATTTTATGTATAACTGAGCACTGGCTTCAAGAACATCAATTTATGCCTGATTTTGGATGTCACCAGGTTGCTCGCCTGTTCAGTAGAGATTAAGCTATACGCGGTGGCTCTTTAATATTTATTAATAATGCTTTAAAAGATAAAAATCGAAAAAACATATAATCATAATAAGACCATTGTTGCACATGTCATGTTATATTTAAAAAAGTTTGTACTGTCTCGAAATCCCTATATTTAAAAAAAAAAATTAAAAATTCATCAGACAAAATAAAAATGACTTGGAATATTATCAACAGTGAAACTGGAAGGGGTACTAAGAGCAACTCTAATATAACTCTAAATATTGATGACCGTTATATAGAAGCTGACGAAGATGTTGCTACTTATTTCGAAAAATTCTTCTCGGACATTCCAGTTTCTACTACCAAGTCACTTTTATTTTCTCCAATTAAAAGATAATACCAATAAATGTACAGAGAATTTTAATTTTACGGACGTAAATACGGAGATAACTGTTGGAGAAGTCCAACAGTTGCCGAAGTCACTATTAAAAGATAATACCAATGAATGTACAGAGAATTTTAATTTTACGGACGTAAATACCGGAGATATTGTAAGTACATTTAAAACTTTAGATATAAAAAAAACTACAGACCTATGGGGATCTCTGTTAAGGTGATAAGTTCTATTATCGATGTAATATCACCTCACCTAGCAGCAATATTCAATGTAAGTATCAGAAGGGCGAATTTCCTGACCTAATGAAGCATTGCAAAATTATTCCGATATTTAAACCAGGATGTATTACGGATCCTAATAACTTTAGACTAATATCTATACTACCTACTCTTAGTAAATTATTTAAAAAGCTCTTACTAAACCAATTGGTTAAACATTTCAATCGTAATTGTCTTTTAAATAACAAGCAGTATGGATTCACTAGGGGTCACTCAACAACTGACTCAGGCATCAGGCTAGTCAAAAGCATTTTTGAGGCTTTGGAAGCATCACAGGATGCTTAAGGCATTTTCTGTGATCTCAAAAAGGCTTTTGATTGTGTACACCATGAGACTGTGGTCAGAAAATTACGTCACTATGGTATAAGAAATACCGCACTCAACCTTCTTCGTACTTGAACCATCGAATTCAGAGGGTTGACGTGAATGGTAAAAGATCTCCGGGCCCCTGGTAAATATGGGGTCCACAAGGATCCATTCTTGGGCCTTTTCTTCCTCATTTATATAAACGACTTACCATGTGTGACATAATAGCGAAGAGATAGTATTATTTGCAGAAGACATACGTCAATAAATGACGATGTAAATAATACTCTCTCTGTAGTGAATTGGTTTAGTGTTAATAAATTGTTATTAAACCAAAGGAAAACAAAATATATTAGATTCATGACTCCTAATGTAAAGCATGGTAAATTTGAAGTGGTTATGGATGGGGAGGCGTTAGACGTAGTTGAATCAACTGTATTTCTAGGAATAACTGTAGATGCAAAACTACAATGGGCCTCTATATTAATAGGCTATTAATAGGTAAGAACTAAGCTCTGCAGCTTACGCAGTGAAAAGAATTACGTTATTAACTGATGTGGAGACAGCTCGTTTAGTATATTTCAGCTATTTTCAAAGTATTATGTCTTATGGCATTCTACTATGGGGAGATGCGGCAGATACTAATACGATCTTCGTCCTCCAAAACCATGGAATTTGTGCAGTCTATAACCTGGGCCCATAGAATCATTAAGAAAGTTGTTCACTGGAATAAAATAATGACCGTTAGTTCTCAATACATATTTGAAAAGTTAATGTATGTGCAAAAAAATAAAGATGATTTCCTGAGACATTGTGATGCACATGACATAGATACAAGGAACAAACATAATTTAATTCTTCCAGCAATTAGACTGCGAAGAATAAATAAGTCTTTTAAGGGACAATGTATATACGTTTTTACAACAAAATCCCAGTAAACGTTCAGAATTTAACTATTAATAAATTTAAAAAGGTAGTCAAGGAACGTTTATGTGTTAAAGGTATTAATGAATTTTTAAATGATAACACAGCCTGGTAATGGAATGCTTGCTCCAGGTCTTGTTTCAAAATTGCATAATATGTAATGCCGAATTATCAAATTGTTTGTTATTTTTAAAAGATGACATAAAAATAGCCCGCTGAGTTTCTTTCGCCGGTTCTTCTCAGGTCCGAGGCGTCCTTTTCAGAACCGGTGGTAGTGTGTTTAACAATCAATGAGCAAGTGTAAACTTCTATATTGAATAAAGATATTTGAATTTGATTACTAATCCATTTTATTACAATCCCTCCGGTGTGGGGAGGTGTGTGCCTATAAAAGCCATAAGTGTAAGCGCTTTAGGAGTGCTAGGTGTGTACCTAGCTGCCACCTAATTCAGCTAACGCAAGTTAATTTGCAAGCTAAATCCCTCGTGGGCTTTTTGTGTATCATGTGTTTTACTTACAATACTGAAACCTGCTTGCGAGCACTACTTCACTAACAGCAACTGTCAGACTCGGCTTTGACAAGTTTGCCGGACGATACACAGCACTTATTGCACTGGCACTTGTGCCTAACGCGGCACTGTAACGCCGACTGCTTGACTTGAATTTGTAACACGCTTACTCGGGAATAACGCATCTGCGTGAGCGCGGAGAGGTCCGTACTGTGCGGAGGCTCAGCGCGAACTGACTTAAAAATCGTACGTAAACGACATCAGTGTACAACGTGCTCACCGATAAACCCGTAGAAGCAAACTGCAGCGCCCTTGATGATGCCCGCCAGCCCGTAGGGCGCGAACCCCCCGCTGCCAAAGTCCTTCGAGCCGGAACGCGGCACCTGCGACGCGGGGATGCGCCAGTTCTTTGTGTCCGCTGCAATACCAAAACAAGCGAAACTTATAACGTATATGTAAGTCCCGCTGAGTTTCTTTGGACGGTTCTTCTCAAGTCTGAGGCATCCATTTCCGAAACGCGTTTAGCGTTCTGTATTGCCTATGACAATCAATAAACAGGTTTATCGATTCTATATTAAATAAAGATTTTAAAACTCTAATTAATTTACACAAAACAAGAATTATGACGTTAGATATGAATTTTGTTAGCAGATTTTATTTGGTATTATAGTGAATACAGTAGCACTGTATTTTGCAGTACAAGCTTCAGAGCGTTTACATAAACATTAGTTAATATTGTAAAATTAACTATTATCATTATTTATTTTGCCCATTTCTGCCGCAAAGCAGTAGTATAAAAACATTACAGTGTTCCGGTTTGAAAGGCACCGTAGCCAGCGTATTAAATGGGTAAACAATACTTAAAATCCTACGTCTCACGGTAGGCGGCGCGTCGGTGATACCACTTGGTATTGCCAATATCTATGGGCGTCGGTGGTGACCACTTCCATCAGGTGGGCCGACTGCTCGTCTGCCTTAAAATAAAAAAAATAATAATAACCGACCTTTGAAAGAGCCCGATATGATGACGAACAAGACCACGCACAAGTTAACACCAGTGCAGAAGTTGTTGAACTTCGTGGACTCCTTGACGCCGAACGCCAGACCGACTAAAAACAATCAAAAGTAGAAAATAACTCAAAAATAATAACATAAAGAAAGTTAATATAAATAGCACAAAATAAAAATACTTTTATGCCCTTATTCTTATTACCAAATATATTAAAATACATGCGTCCGTTGTCAGCATTTATCACTTTTCAGTACAGTTTAGTTTCTTAGTAATTGATATGATTTTATAGTGTAACATTCATTGTTTGCGTTATCTATTATTAATTTAAGCGACGAGACGAAATAAATGTCGCGCCTAGCATTTATAAACGCTTACCGCCCTAAGACATGGGATATTGTCAAAGTAAGTCTCTTTTTCCCACCGGACGACCGTAGGGCATAAACACAACTAATTCATAAGAAATAGGCACCGCGGAGGTACATCCTATAAAGAAAGCTTTACACATCGGAGGACATGGATTTGAATCCTGCATTTGCATGAAACATGCTGAACAGGGCATAAGTAACTGTAAGTCAGTATTTATGTATATGAGAATTTATTATTTTATCAATATTTTCTTTGTGTTTTTTTAAACTTGGCTTTAACCAACAAACAAATAAAATGCGATAACTTCACTCACCCGAGAAGATCATGATGACGGCGAACGCAAAGAAATCCGGATACCTGGCCAAATGCGGGGTGTTCAAAGGCAGTACGGACTCCAGGTAAGACGACATCGCTTTATCCAAAAGCGAGTCCAAATATTCGCTTAACGCCTTCACTACAGACGCGGCGCCTGTCGACAAATTTGATTGCTACATAAAATTCATTTAATGATAATAACGTTCCCCCAGTCGATTCAGACTTCTATTGCGCAGGAGATACTATAGTGCAAAACTGTACGCGGAGACATAGGTGCACTCTATCTTTACTCTCATCGTTTAATAGGACGGATACAACAGGACATATCCTATACAAACATTCCTGTTATCACATCTCCACAGACTTGGAACCCACGACTTTCGGTTTGAAAGCGCAAGCGGTAAGGCTACGTCCTACTAGGCCACGGGGGCAGCGGATGACTTATATATTAATAACATAAAAAGAATAATTGACCTCTTTTGAATAATAGATTAAATTATAATTATATTTAATAAAAACACTTATTAATGTTTGGATATTAATCTTGCTTTACATAAATTCATTAGATATTTTCTTTAGGTGTAGATAAAATATTTTTATTATTTATATTAATTATTTATTATTACATTGGAAATATTTTTATATTATTAACTAAGTTCTGAAAATGTTTTTAGAATCGCCAAAACGAAAAAATATACGATCATGTAAGTATAGGTTAAGAATTGTGTATATGTAATAGATTAACAATTATTAAAGTTATTTCAAAAACTTTACGCTCAAGGTTCGTTAAAAGCAAAAAAAATGCTTTTTAATTTAATTTTTCCGCACGACGACAATATGATGATAATACGATCTCTCGATGATAGCATGGTACCAACAAAACAAACTGAATACATCATCATCACATTCTCTTAAATTGAAACTTTCGTAAACGTATCAAATTATGATGCTCACCTATAATATACTCCAGTATCAGATTCCAGCCGATGATGAAGGCGATGAATTCGCCGACGCACACGTAACTGTAGACGTACGCCGAGCCGGCTTTGGGCACGCGAGCGCCGAACTCCGCATAGCAAAGGCCTGAAAACAAAACAGTGGTTACACTACCGAACGAGCTTCGCGGAAAAGTTATTGAATTTGCGCAAAAAAACCCAAATTTCAAACAACGATGACGCCACAAACGACAAAAGAGTCGGAAAATGTGCAAACATATTAATCCACGGCAATGAAAAAGCGGTACACCTAGCTCCAATTGATGAATTATACACGAGGTTTCGATATCTGAGTGACAGACGATTTTTTTTGTTAACTGGTCCGCGGATACTAATGGGATAGACTGAGATGTCATTGTTTTGTTACGATATTTTGTTGGGATGTCCAGATCTTAATTATAATTAAATATTTCTAGTCTGTACTTCCGTAATGAGCTTATTTTATCATTACAGCGGGCAGTGGTATTACGCTTGGGTTTTCATTTGAATTTATTAATTATGGGGTCCCAAGCACGTGGTAAACTGGCAACAAGACGCGTGACATGTCAGTTTACCCCGTGACCACGGCCGCTGGAAAGTGTTCGAAACGTCGGGAATTTAAAACATGTAAAATTAACGCGATTAAATCTGTAAAAAGTCCTTTTATTCAATAATGTGTAGTATTCGCGTAAACAAAAGAACTAATTGTATGTTCCAGAGTTTTCTTCCTGACTTTTGCCTATGGTAAGAAGTTTGTTAACACAGAGTTCGCGGGAAGCTACCGTTAACTAGGGACTATCGAATAATAACACAATGCGTACAACACTGCTTCGTATTATCTATGGTTTGTTTAGATAATTCCGAGTCTTATTTGGGTAAACTATGGTGACAACTAATGAGAGGGCTAATTTTATAATATATATATATATATACTGCGACTGTAAAAGTCTACTAAACCACCAGAAGACAATTTAAAGTAGGAAAAGACGGTTCTACCATCGTCATTTATTATAATTTGATAGGGACACAATAATACATATCGTTCGTATTATATTTTTTTTGCTCTCTATATAATATTCCCTTAATTCAGACCCTAACTAACTTAAACCTTGAGACACATTATTTTACTATATAAAAATACTATTCTCGTAATACTTATTATTCCCGTCAGTAAAAACATAATTCACTAGACCTCAATAAACTGTCAACACAGCTGTAAGGTGCTAGTGACAAAGATAAGTAGAAATAAATGGTAATACAGAACTCAAGAGTTTCCTGTAGACGCAGACACAAGGCTGCAAAGAGGTTGCGACATAGCTATCTATCGATCTTCTAGAAAGCAGAAGAGAGATCTGATTATCGCAGTAAATGATTAAAACATAATTTACCATAACAATCAATATTATGAATACAAAGACGATATCATATTTCAAAATGCATGACAACAATTCACATCATCAGCCTTTGTTAGTCCACTGCTGGACATAGGCCTCCCCTAATACACCCCTATCCATTAGGGGGTTTGGACCGTATCCCAACAACGACAACAATTCTCTAGGAAAAAAGTTCGTCTTTAGTATTAACCTTGCTTATAGAAACTTCACAAGATTTTCGTCTATAAATTTATAGGGTATAATTACTATTAATATTTATCCCCTTATAGTATATTTGACTAAACATACAAAAAGAGAAAGGAATGCGCTTCACGTTATCATCAACGGTTATGTGGTACTGCAAAAGAAATTAAACCTACGCTGACATCTTGGAAAACAAAAGAGCCAAAACTAAGCTTAACATAAAATAGTAAAACATTATGAACTACCATCCTTACCAATTATTACACAAATTGTAATAGAAAATTGACTAAAATATGTACGTCTTTTAGTATAACAAATAAGTAATAAAAAGGAGGTAGATATGTTTTAGATGGTATGTCAATCACAGGCCTAAGCTCCGTTGACATAGACGACAATTGACGAAGGACAATCACTTCGATACAAAATTAATGAAAGGAATTTTAACTGGTACAAATAAAAATACAAAACTGGTACAATACACAACTGGAAATACTTAAGATGGGAAAACTATTATTATTGAACTAAATTTAATAGTATTTACTTCATCGTCATCATCATCAGCTAGTGTTAGCCCACAGCTGGACATAGGCCTCCCCTAATGCACACCTTCCCCATTTAGAGGGTTTTTCGACCGTATCCGCGTTTATTGCGTGACCGCTTACATGTCATCCACACATGGCATCTACTTTCGGCATTATGCCTAAACTGTTCAATCACAACTCGGTTCTACTAGAAACCATTTACTGAGGCAGTAATTTTTTTTAACTATATTAAAATCTGCACCTAAAAAGCATGACGTACTGTAGTCCCACTTACCAGCAAAAACACTAGCAACAGCCGCCAGTAGAAAAGACAGTATAACCGCAGGCCCAGCATAATTCTTAGCCACGTCCCCGCCAGCACGTACACCCCTACACCCAGGGTACTCCCAACCCCTAGGGCCGTCAAATCAAGGGCGGACAGGACCCTCGCGAGGCGGGCTACCCCTTCCTCGGCCGCCTTGCGCCTGGACAGGATGCCATAGGCGAGGCGTACAGCTCGCACCGCGCCGGCTTTTATGCCACCTAAAAAAGGTAAGTTACCTTTATAAAATCTTAATTAATGATCAACTAAAACGATATAAGATTGACGATAATAACGTCAGTCTTTATTAATTGATTATTATTGTAGTTAAATTGACACATAGTTTTAATATTTTAGGCATTACTACATCGAGATCTCTGACGTTGTATTTCACATTGCTTAGATTTATTACAATAACAAATGTACTGCAGTTAATTTCTTTATTCATCTAAATCTAATAGCTAATCGAGATCGTTATAGCTTTAAGTTATCAATTGAGATCTTGATAAATGTGGACATGCAGTTATTTGTGCATTTTTAAACGAAACTGACTAAAAAACGAACACGTAATATAGCTTATTAGGAATAAAACTTGCGATGCGTTTTGAAGGTTTAAGTATATAGATGAAATGCCAATAACATGATATAAAATTAATTCAATCATAATCGCCTATGTTAATCCACAGCTGAACACAGGCCTCCCCTAATGCACGCCTTCTCCATTTAAGGGGTTTTCGGAGCGTAGCCCACCACTCTGGTCCAATGCGGGTTGGTGGGTGGACCGACTTTTTTCATGCCCATCCGATGCATGCAAAACTAATTCAATATAATAGTTTCAGTATTTTGTGTAACATGTTTTAAATCATAAAAATCAAAGACACATATAGTTTATGATATATATGTAGTTAAAAGCCGACGCTTAATCAATCAAAATGTCGTCTGAACAAAAACATAGCTTGTGTTATTCTGGTACGGTTAAATTGAGCTTCAATATTGGCAATTGACAGTTGTCGCTACACTTTTGACCGCAAAAAAGGCGAGACGAGTTCGTTCAACCGTTGGACATTGAGATGCCTTATTTATGAGAATATTATGAACATAGGCATAGAATAAACTTTCGTTAGTTCATTTAGTTTATTTTGCCAATTAATAACAAACAATGCTGATAAAAAATCAGATTGTATTACAATGTACGGGCATACCGGGTAACCGGGAATACGTGTGATGGGATGAACTTTAAAGCGAAAGTAATGATACTGAATGCGTTAAAAAGCATTATAAGTACCGCTTTATTTGATATATTTGTATTAAATACCTCTTTATTTTAGCAGCTTTATTAATATATAGAAACAAAGGCTAATGTCAAAGCTAACAACCAACACGTTGGTTTCCGTCGCCTGACGTCCAATCATCACGCAATATTCAACCAATAAAAGGGCTAAACGTTTTAATACTGTTTAAATAACATATTAGATTTATAGATTACACATAAATTCCAGGCCTTATCTGACTCCGACGTATATAAGAAACGTTTCGCTACAAGAATATCAGAGTATTCGCTAGTACTTACAAATCTGTTTAAATCAAGATATGTGAATTAACATCATTAACGAGTATCTCTTAAATTTTTAATTACACTTAAGGCATCTACGTAACCGGCCTTTATTGGCATGGGATTATGCGAGATAAAATCGCCTTTTCCCAATTTCCTTAACAAGACGAGCTAATCTATTGGCCTATCTCTTAATTGTGTTGAAAAATTTTATTAGACGCCTAAGTAAAAAAAATCATTCTCCATCCTGAGCCTCTGTAAATTTCGTACTAGTTTTACGGAATGGCCATAATATTAGACTCTTCATTAGTACTCGAACACCAAGTATCCTTAATTATTAATATATTTAAGAAACTTGTTAAGGTAAGCTTGTGTGCTAAAGCATATTACTGCTGTAATGACTACATTAATGACCATACACCCTGGTACTTAATGAATTGTTCGCTCCAGGCTATTTCAATGTGAGAAAAACATGTTGTATTGTTTTTTATTTTGTTACTTATAAAAAAAGGAAAGAAATGGTCCCGGTGAGTTTCTTACGCCGGTTCTTCTCAGGTCAGAGGCTTTCATTTCCGAACCGGTGTAAGTTAATTTGACAATCAATAAGAGTGTAATGCTTCTATATTTTAAATAAAGATATTTAACTTGGATTGCAGCAATTCGTAAAATGATTTAAGAAAAATATAGAAAACGTAATCACCCAGATTCTAATGAACTTTTAACTCTTACTTCTTCACACAGTTCCAATGAAAGTGCAACGAGTAGTTGACCCGGTAGACACCGTACTACCTCAATCGATAAATAAAAGATGTAAATTTCTATAAAAGATTAATCAATAATCATAAAAATAAATCTTATAGATAATTAATAACTTTAGTAAATGTAACTAACCGTAGTTAGGTGAAATTGAGATTATTCTTTAAGGAGATTCTTCAAGATTGAGATTATTCTTATTCTTCTTCTAAGGACAAATATTTAGATAGAAAGAAAAAAATCGGTTTCAATTTCAAGAATTTTTATATCCCTTTAAACCTTCCCTGGACTTCCACAAATAATTCAAGATTTAAATTAGACAAATCGGCTCAGCCATTCTCGAGTTTTAGCGAGACTAACGAACAGCAATTCATTTATATATATAGATCGACGATAGATACAGATATAGGCCTTTGGATGTGCGCACTAACCATTTCATGTTGCCACTTTTTTTTAAATGATATTAAAAACTTAACATTTTAATTGGGTATAATGCAATCCATGATTTAAACATTATAATTATTAGCCGCCACACGGTAATTTCTTTGAGGTTATTTTTAAAAAGTGTAGCCAAAATTGAACAATAATTACAAATTTCGACCAGCGTATTATTTAAATGTGTTAGTATAATATCTCTAAAGCTTCATCGTTTAAAGCTTAAAAGAGACCCATCCTTGCAAATTTCGCTACCTAAAAACATCTTAAGGATAAAGTCCTTTTTAAACATTGTACAGATGAGTTTTGCCATGTATATTAATACAATGAAAGAAATAAAAAACTCACAGAAGAGCAACCAAAGCACTGGCATCGTATGGCTGACCACCGACTCACGTAACGCGATACTAAATGACGATCAAAGAATAACGAAACAATTGATTGGTGCCCGAGACATTATTGATATAATGTAGGGCGAATCGTTTGAACACCGCTTCGTGGAAGTTATAACGAGTTGATTTCTCAGTTATGTTTTAGTAAAATCGTGCCGTCTGGCTCCGTACCACCCCGGTGCCTGTTTCTGCCGCAAAGCAGTAGTGTCAAAACACTGCTGTGTTCCGGTTTGAAGGGCACCGTCGCCAGCGTATTTACTGGATAAACGAGACTTAACACCTTACGCCTCTCGGTAGGCAGCGCGTTGGCGATATCACTTGTATTGCCAATGTCTGTGGGCGTCGGTGACCACTTCCATCAGGTGGCCCGACTGCTCGTCTGCCTGCGTAGGCAATAAAAAAAAATATATTAAAGTTATTTATTTAAAAGTGATACTTTCCCTGCTAATAGGAAAACTGACCACAAATCTGAGACATGAAAGTTTATGTCTCGTTTACCATGCTGTCATAATCATGCTGGAGACAGTGCCCTTTAAACCGGAAGGCAGGAGTGTTTACTACTGATTTGGGGCAGAAATAGACATCGGGGAATTACAACCCCAGATGTTACCAAGTACTATACAAAAAAACATCCTTCAGTATCTTTAGACAATTATGTTAAATTAAGACTCCTTAACAACTCTTTTATGTTAAACAATTCAATTTATTCCTATTTCCGACAAAATATTTCACTTTCATAAAATAGATCCAAGTTAGACCTAAAATACGCCAAGTCTTATGTCCATTATAGTTAAACATACTTATGCGCTAAGTTAAAGTTCATACATTAGGAAATGGAAGCCTTTGACCCGAGAAGAAGCAAGATAAGAAACTTAGAGAAACCTTGTTTTATTTATCAATCAATTTTTTACAGCATTCTAAAACAGTACAATGTATTATCTATGTGAAATAGCCTCGATTGTATAGTTACCAGGTTATTCAATTGATCTGCTTTAGTAATCACTGTTGGAGGTGATTTTATACTTTTTAAATTAATTCAAGGTTAATTTTTCATTCCTTATAATATCCATCATGAATAAGCCATACAACATTACACAATTTGCACATATTATTACCAATAACAAAACAATTATATTAATTTACAACTGTTTGCTAGCAAATGAGACAAATCTACTGAGTAAGGCTCGAAACTCCAAAATCTACTTAAGATTTGTCGCTAACCTGCTATTTTTCACAAATTACAAAATGTAAGGGCAGCATGCCTTGCATTATTCTTCCTTAGTTTTAGAAAAAAAAAATTTTATCAAAAATGTCAGTGAGCTATAATTCAAATTTGATTTGCTGTCAGTGAGCTATAATTCAAATTTTAATTCAAAGTCTAATTTGGCTTAGCTATTGTTAGCAAACTTTGTATGTTTTTTACTTTTTTCATAAAGGTTCAATAATTTGACTAGAAGATGCTAGATTAAAAAAAATGTTTTTAACATTATTATCAAAAGGCAAAGAAAAATAAAAGAATACATACTAACACCGATCACCCAATGGTCTAAATCTCAAAAATAAGATGAGGATAAGCATGAAAAAAGTTGGTCCACCTATCAATCTGCAATGAACCAGCCTGGTGGGATACGGTCCAAAAAAACCCCTAATTGAGACGGTGTGTGGTAGGGGAGGCCTATGTCCAGCAGTGGTCTAACACAGGCTGATCATGATGATGATGATGATACATACCAACTTATTTTCTTGTGTAAATACGACTATTCAGTAAATACAACTATTTACTCTAAAACATCAATCAATCTCAAATGTGGAACATTGAATGGGAATTAAAATTGTTGTCTAGGAACTATAAATCTGGTCAGTAATAAACTGAATTAAAAAAATTACATCACTTAACCAAATACATCCACAATTTGTTTACATACATATACAATTTAGATACAGAATTTGGTAATCAAGATTTTTTTTTATTTCCAACAAATAAGACAATTCCACATGTGAGACCAGATAACTGATATCAGATATCACAATACAGAAAGTATTGAATATAAGAATACGGAAGATCTTCTAGTACATATATCAACAAGTTAGCCTTGATTCTATGAATAAAACAAGATTTTATTTTGTCAAAGGTTATAAAATTACATATTCAAATACCAAGTTACTAACAGAACATAAAAACAGTTAAGATATTTTAACATTCATATAACTTATATGCTAGATTTTGTATGGTAATAAACATTGTTCTAACAAATAAAAATTTTAGCAATAACTTTGTTGGTATGTTATATTCACAATATAATTAAGGAAATAATATCCAAGCCAGCAAAACAATAGTAAAAAACTTATATTCAGAAAAATAACATAAATTATCATAAATTATTTTCACACACAAAGTACTATTTATTTTATTCCTGAGTAAATGTAAGTGATGCTAAGTAAAAACGTCTAAACTATGTAATAATAGTAAATAATCCAAACTTTACAGGCAAAATGGTTATCGGCCTGCAATTCTATAGCAAACTAGGAAACAGTAATGAAAATTTATACCTGTGTTTGATTATTTTTTATTAAGGTTCAAAAAACATTTTTTTTTCCAAAAACAAATAACTCTTCCCACCTTAATATATCCAGGTCATATGACCATAAATGACAACGAAATTTTATATTTATCTACCATTTCATAAGGGTTAATATATTTTTTGTTAACTACTTTTTATTAATCACGCTATAATGCCATAAGAGCAGCTTTACCGGCTACGACGTTTAAATTAAAATTAAAAATAAACTTACCATCCTTATAGGCCTGTTGAACTGAGTATTCATGGCCTGCATGGTTTCGCACCGAACCATAGTTAGTATAGTCAGTATTAGTCTCGGGATAATTCATTTTTATACACGCTTAAATAACCTTTACTACAGTGAACCAAAGGAATCAACTAAATGGTAAATTATTTCATCGCGGTGATTAACCACTATTTGTTTTGCTACGTCAAAAGATCTCCCTTTATGACCTACATTAAATTTTGTAAAAACTTCAATGACCTTATATGAAATTCATGTAATCCACTGAAATCGAAATTTCAGTGGTACTACAGTATGGTAGAAATGTGACACTGACGTTTGACAGATACCTTTAACAAGATCTGTAACAGCTTAGAGATGTGAAAGCAATAAAATTATTTTGATATATTCTATGAAAAGTTAGACGTTTTAATGTAAATAAATGTATAAGTTATTTAATAGCCTAATTATAGTAATTACATTTTAGGGTAGAGACATAATACTTTTTTTAAATTATTCGTAAGCGGTTTTTTCGTCGTTACTAAAAAATGTGACTATTCTATTGATTACAAAGATTCGGTGCAAATATGAGTATGGATATGATTTCTTCCAGAAAGTCTTTTCAAATTTAATATTGATTTTTTTAAGGAAGGGAGCAACCGAGCAGGTTTCAATAGTTGATATTTGGCACGGAGTTGAGTTAAACAACTTTCATTTTTTCTGAAAAAAATTTAATATGCCTCTCATAAAAATACCAATTTAAATTACTAAAACCGATGATACCTACAATCAAATGAGATTTTAGTAACAACGCACCAACGCGCATGCAGAGTTTTTCATCCTATTCATTTGAATTTTCACTAATTCCATTTTTGATAGAGATAACAGATTATGTCTTATCTTAATTTGATATCTTTAGATATGATACTTACATGATTTCAATGAATGCGATATGATTAAATTGTAACGTGATTGAGAACTCGCGAACGAATTTTTACCTTTATACTGGGACTATACAATTAAATAAGAGTTTCAGAAGATTTTATCCTACATATCTTATAAGTAGCACCCATTTAGTATTTCAACCCACTGTAAGTAATACTCAGTGACTTGACAGGACTGTGTTGATTTTGACATTTACTTGTGATAGTTTAAAAATATATAAGATGTGTTATGTATATGCTTAGATTATTATAAAACGAATTATGAAACGATAATTTGGAATGTTATTATATTTTACTTTAAATAACGTCCGGAATGCAAGATACATTATCGATATTTTTAATTGACATCACTATCACCTTGAGCGTAACATACTACCAGTATTGCGTCAGAATATCGTGGCAACATATAAGAAATACACCTGTATACTTAGGGCAATTTGATTTTTATTAATTAGGCTTGGACTCATTTATCTGTGTGTAATTAACACACACTAGCGATATTTCTTAAAATAAAAAAAAAACTATATAAACTGCTATATAGTCTGTTCAAACCACATTCGATTTATACACATACAGGTTACTTGAATTTTTCTCATATATTTATCTACATGTAAGCCTTACTATTACTTATTAGTTCTGTACAAATAAAAAAAATAATTAAATACAGTCTGTGGCTGACAATATCCATCATATTGCGATTTTAGTTTTATAAAATCTGAACTCATGTTATGTGTATTGTCTGGTAGAACTCGGGACTTACAATTTAGGAAGTAGATAAAATAATTAAAAGAACAAAAACAAAACGTTTAATAACACGTTTCTTTTTAAAAAATTTAACCAAATTTCGTTCCGAATTTATTAGTATCTTCATTTTTGATTTGCATATTACTATTTGTAAACCGTGCTGTTTAAACGATTGACAAAATTATTGCGAATATAATAATTTTAAAGTTTTATTTTATTTTTTAAAATAAGCAAATGCACATATAAGTACATAATACTCACCGAGAATTGCTAGAATAACTCTCCATCCTTTACTCACGCCCATACCGTTCTTATTGTTTAGTACTAGCTAATTGGACTTACTTAAAGTAACAAAACATTAAAAACTAAACTTCCATAAACAATTGACAATTTGTAGATGATTTGCTTGATTTACCGAAGGTTTTGTGACAACTGTTACAATATTGATGCATATTACTATTTTTAACAAAAGAACATTTAGTATTTAACCCAGTTTAACGTTTTGCTGACCGTTAATACTTCTCTGACGACTCGACGACTCTTGCTCTAATTTAGGAAAAATTGTATAAAGCTGATTCAGTAATAAGAATCTATTAATCGGCCAGTATTAATACCATAATTGACGAAGTCGCCGAATATCAGAGGCGTTGGTTAAGAATACATTTTTGAGTAGCAAATATTTCGATAACTATATAAACCGACCCTTTTATGGGAAGGAATAAAGCATAATCACTGTTTAGGGCATTTAAAGAAGGCTGTACTTGTTATAACTGATGACAAAAATGAAAACTAACGGTAACTAAATTATTGACGTTAATAATTTTGGAAGGTATTTGTTAGAATGACTAAGTTGACAGTTTCCGATAAACGTTCTAAACAAAGAATTAATTACAATAAATTTGCATTAATCTTAGAAAAAGAATATTCTGTTATAAAACTAAAAACCAAAATAAATATGGATATTAGCTATACGCTTTTAACGTTGAAAATATGTACGGGAACAGATATTTTTTCATGTTACGCCCCCATACATAATCCAGATGGTTTAAACGGTTATACTTCATCAGTTTATAATCAACGTTGGGTAGATTATCTCTTAGATTTTCTGTATCACGCACACTAGATAAACCATCGTTGCGGCCTACGAACATGGCCACCTTCATGGTCACCTTCTTCAAATCGTACGGTGGTGGTATCGAAGCGTTGTATACTGCCAAGTTGACCTCAGGGCCGTAGTCGTAGGGAGCGAAGCGCTTTTGCAAAGCCACCTGTCCCACATGTACACCATTCTTCCTCGAAGTACTGCTAGGATAATGACGGAGTAGTATTGGCACAAATGACGGCTCGAATTCTTCGGGATCGCTTCCTCCGATGGGAAAAAACAGGCCGTACGCGCAAATTTTGTAGAAAGCACCGTCACTGCACACCGATTGGAAGATTCTACGCAGTAAGGAATTATCACTGAAGACCTCCTCCATTCCTAAAAGTTGCAGCAACTGATCTAATATCGGTAAGGAGTTAATCAGATCCGACACTGGCGGTTTCACATGTTCCAAGAAGCAGATCGGCGCAAGAGCTATCATCACTTTTATCTTCTCGTTGTAGTCTGGACGTGTGGAGCCTAATAC
This sequence comes from Lamproptera curius, assembly GCA_029286875.1. Lineage (NCBI taxonomy): Eukaryota > Metazoa > Arthropoda > Insecta > Lepidoptera > Papilionidae > Lamproptera > Lamproptera curius. The sequence goes on from JAGSMT010000054.1 coordinate 2,074,495, forward strand.
ATAAAATATGGTATTCCCTTGAGAGTGGCCGATAGCACTGAGCTTCTGCTGTTTAGTTATGCCTAGAATATGGTCGATCGTTGCCGGAAGGTCGTAGTAGCCCATCTCGTGGAAGCTGTAGTCCCAGTAGCGCTTGTCGTTGTCCGGGTCCAAATAGCGGTGAGATCTGGAGTACCTGTTCCCTCTGACGTTAAGAGCCCAGACATCGTAGCCTCTGCTCGCGAGTGCACTAACTAATGATGAGTTACCGCGAACAATAAAGGTATCAGCGCTGTCTATGATCCCGTGCACCAGAAGCACCGGTCGATTGGGATCTCCTTGCACCCGGAACAGCCTCAAGATGTACTGGTCCTCAGTGATGACTTGATGCTCATCGACCTTGTACCCATATTTAGCCCCCAATGCAACGAAACCCAACTCGGTGTCCTCGGGTAACTTCGTGTTACAGACGCCGAACGACATGCAAATGAGAATCAATGCGTTGGATTTTATCATGTTGCGATTTCGATCCGTGTACCTCCACTGTCCTCTCGATGTTTAATAAACCAGTTGTATATTGTAATTCACTTAGACGGTAGTGTGCGCCCTTGAATTAAACAGTCGTAAGAAATAACTAGTAAATAGTAACGAAACAATCCTCTATTGTTTGTCTTGAGGTTTCACGAGAGGTTTCGTGTTATTGTTAATTCCATGCTGATTTATTAATTAGTAAAAACATTTCCTATATAGATTTGAGGATCTTTTTTGTTAGTTATAACGTCATTATCTATTTAAATTATTTATTTATTTGATAAGCTAATACGTAATGATGTTACATCTGATGTATAATTATGCACATTTCTGCACAAGAATAATCGTATTATGGATATTAGATGATCAAACTAAATTTTTTAGACATTTTTTATGTGTTTTTGTTATTGTAGGTATCGTAAATTATAAGGCGCATACGACAAGATATTAATCATTGATATGGATTTTTTTAAGTTGTAAGAAGAAACAGAATTTATACTATACCTATTTAAAACTAATTAGTTTGCGGTAGCATTACAACTCGCAACGTTTAAGTTATTAATTTAATAAACTTGTCATGCGATGCCTTGAAATATTACGGCTGGTTTTAATTACCATTAAAATATGGAATATATTTTTAATTTAAAGTTATAGTTATGATACCACCGTTTATAGTTATTACGCTAAAGATAATATGTAATATAAATCAACTCTATTCGTAGCTGTCGATTCTTGCTTTAGATTACGGAGAAAGTTTGTTTGAATCCAGGTAGGACTAAATTCAATTTTAAATTCCAATATCTTTATTCAACAAAGGAGCGATAAACTCACTTATTGATTGTCAAAAATGTACCACCGATTCGGAAAAGGACGCCTCTGACCCGAGAAGAACCGGTGAAAGAAATTCACAGGGACTTTTTTTAGACTAAACTACTTTTTGTTGCTACATAGTTGTTAAGGGCCATGATGGGATAATCGCCCGATTTCCTATAAAGTAAGCAGATCTATTCGTTGTACAATTTTTTAAAGTCGGTCTTACGACCTATTTCTCTCCGGTCGTGTTGTTTTTCCGCCCCATTGGACAATGAGATTGATGGAAGATCGACTGCACTTGACAGTCGACGTCGTAATCAAGTCGAAGTATGCTGTTCATACATTAATTCTGGTGGAAATATAGTCCTTCTAATTTATATTTGTAACTCAGCCAAAGAGAAGAATCTGAGATCCGAGGAATGACGAAAATACAAGATGTCGGCACACGGATTAAGTGGACGACTTAAGTGGCGTTGGGCAGGACACTTGGCGCGATGCGATGATGACAGCTGGAGTAAGGTGGTAACAGAGTAGTGGCACAGGATTGGAGAGAGCCGTGTTGGGTGATCAGTGGCAAGGTGGGGTGACGACTTCGTCAAGGTTGCAGGTCAAACTTGGATTAGACCAGCGAGAGATAAAGAAAAATGGCGTGAACATGAAGAGGCCTATAACCCAGCAGTGGGTAAGATCAGGCTGCGGATGATGATGATTCAGTTAAGAAAGAAAGGTAATTAACATATACTAATTTCAATCTTAACAGGAACAATAAAGTCGAACTCTCTTAAATATTAAAACCGGGCTTGGGTACCCATGGGAAACGGCCGAGGTCCACTAAAAACGAGTTTGTTTCTAGCGTCTTATTTGTTTCACATTAGATTTGTTGCACTATTCCGCTAGCTTAGTGGTATTAGCGTGTGCTTTAGAAACCGGAGGCCGTGGGTTCGAATCCTGCGGAGACTCAAGTACTTTTATAAGTTGTTACCCAGTTGGTTGGGGCAATTTTGGCCGATCACCCAATTGTCTGAAAAGCAAGATGATCCATGCTTAGGATGGGCATGTAAAAAGTCGGTCCACCCATCAACCCGTATTGGATAAGCGTGGTGGGATACGGTCCAGAAACCCCGTAATGGAGAGGCCTTTGGCCGTTGTCTGTGGGACTCACACAGGCTGATGCTGATATGATTCCGATCGAAATTAACTATAACTGCAATATACCTGAAACTGTTCACGCGTTACCTTATTTAATTACTTTCTTACAATATTAATCTTGTGCCAGCTATCCGAAAAGGCGTTTGGCACTACAACATTTTATACCACATCGTAACTTAACTAAGCAATAGAATTTTAAATTTGTCCACTCGTATATCTTATGAAAAAATTGTACAAAACGTGAATTATCTTATCACATTGGTTTGTGTAAATTTAATGTTTCCTCCTCATTATAAATATCCATTACTAATCGCATAATCCAAAAAAACCGCATACTTAAATATACATATAGCATTAAATAATATAAATAATAACTATGCATTCAAATAATAATAACGATTTACTGTCTAAATTATATAACTCCATACATAATTATATATGCGGCCCTCAATATCTCGGTTCAGTAGGTCAACGCTTGCAAAATGGTTGTACACGCTAGTTTTAGCTTCTGTTTTGTCGGCCATTTTAAATGTGACAGCTGACAAAAAACGATAAATACATCATCAGCCTGTGTTAGTCCACTGCTGGACATAGGCCTCCCCTAACGCACGCCTCCTCCATTAGGGGGTTTTGGACTGTATCCCATCATGCGAGCGACTTTTTACGTGCCCATCTGACGCATGGAACATCTTACTTTTCTGGCTATTGGGTGATCGACCCAAATTACCCTAACCGACTAGGAAATAATAATAAAAAATTGTTGAATCCCCGCAGTATTTAAAGTACACGCCCTTACCACTAAACTACGCAGGCAATATATGATATGATAATTACGAGATGAGAATACTCTTACTTATTTTTTTATTCTTATGTTATAGCATTCTTTTTAATGTTTTAAACGTAATTAATATAATGATAATCCTTGTGTCGTTTTTCTAAAGAATAAATATTATCAACGATATTAGCTTGGTTTAACAAAGTGTTTACGCAAGCACTTTACTAATACACTACGCCTTGCAATATGTAGTATTTAAATTGTCATTATAAATTCAAATTTATTGTTCTTAAACACGTAAATGTTTCTTAATATTATACTGTAAATAATATTGCCGACTGCCTCCGTAGCCTAGTGGTATGGGCATGTGCTTTAGAAACCGGAGGTCAAGGGTTCGCAACCTGCGGTGACTCAACCAATTTTCATTGTTGTTTCCTAGTTGGTTAGGGCAATTTGGGCCGATCACCCAATTGTCTGAATAGTAAGATGATCCATGCGTCGGATGGGCATGTAAAAGGTCGGTCCACCCACCAACCCGCATTGAACCAGCGTGGTTGGGTACGGTCCAAAAACCCCTAATGGAGGAGGCGTGTATTAGGGGAGGCCTATGTCTAGCAATGGACTATTACAGGCTGATGATGATGATGAATTAAGAAAAACAATAATTTTATGCCGCAAATAGGTCTCCGCGCGGTAATACATAGATTTTTTAATAGTAGCCCCAGGTTCTTCCAGTTATATCAGCTTTCTTTCACTGAAAGTCCCGTCAAGATCAGACCATCCATTCCAGAGATTAGACAGAACAGACAAAACATAAGAAAAATGTTTATTATTATTAGTGTCCGACCTGAAATTCGGTTTTCGGTTTCGGTTTCGACCGAGTTTCGGCCAAAAATCAAGTTTCGGTAGCAGTTTCGGTTTCGGCTGAATTTGGCCGAAACTTTTGCCAAACTCGAAACTGGTTTCAGAAGTTGTCATGTTATCAAAATTAAATGATTTAAAAGGAAACAAAATTGCATCGAAAGTTAAGTGTTCAAAACTCAACTGAGCTCAAATCAGTAGATTTTAGTTTAGACAACCATTTTATGTTAGCTTAAAATAGATCGATGATTCTTCTAGAACGACGAGAAGGATAAAAAGTAGCAAGACAAAAAGATACTCCTTGGTAACAAAAATAAATAAACACTGGAAGGCATGCTCAGATATTTGCTATATTAAAAAAAATCTTCGATTCTCTTTGCTTTTTTCTGAATGTAGGATTTTTTTGCCTTCCGCGGCACGTTTTCTCTAAATTGTAGAAAAAATAAGTGGGCTTGTATAAGCAAAACCTCTGTTAAAATAACGGCGCATAATATTCAATACGATTGTGAGGCAACATAAGAGTAGTCTGCTCTGCCGTATTCCATTGCCATAAGGAGAGTGTTCCAATTTGGTGAGAGCGAGCACGGAAGACAAATATCATTGTAGCCAAGATTTGTTCATGTTTCCAAGAAAATGCTACAAATTCCAAACACTGTTTTAAGAGATCAAAGAATTACCAAGATATTTACAAGAACGGCATTTTGAAAACATTCATCATTATCTGTAAATAAATCTGAAAAGTTTGAAAGGAACATTTGTAGCGTTAAAGGATATTATTGCTGTAATGACTGATAGATAACACGCCCTGGTAATGAACTGTTCTGCTCCAGGCTATTCCAAACTCTTATAATATAATTGTATGTAAGTAAAAATTGTAAAATTAATCGAAAAACTTCGTTTTTACGCCGGATCTTTTTCAGATCAGAGCTACATATCCAAACCGGTGAAAGTTTTTGACAATCAATAAGGAAGTGTAATGCTTCTAAATTGAACAAAGATATTTAAATTTGACTTTCACATGGAGGTATTCAATCACATTGACACAACTTTGTATATGAGAAAGTCTCCGCAAGACGCCGAGAATCAAAATCAATATCGACTTGACATTTTGAAAATATTGTTCGACAAGTTATAAGAAGATTCGGAAAACTTTGTTGTCTCGTTTTATAACAGTCGATGAAACATGATGAGGTTATTTTGGACCTTGAGTGGACCTGGAGACAAAACTGAAATGTTCGCAATGAAAACCACCATCCCCGCCAACCCTGAAATTTCATGCAGGCATCGACTGTCAAGGTTATGGCCTCAATGTTGGGACTCGAAGTGTTATTACCTAGAGCCGGAGTTCATTTAATTCCTAGTTGCGAATGCGTGATAGATATAAAAGAGGGAATCGTCGTAGAGGTGTGCTGTTTCGACTTCATATCGCACCCGAAGTTAGGGTTGGTAGAAACGATGGCCGCCATACCAATTGGTCGAGAAGCCCCTTATTCACCAGATCTAGCATAGCGTTTTTTTATCTTGTCACCAAATTTCACAATATTTAAGAGTAAACATATGGAAGATAAGAGTGGATTACAAGTTCTTTTGCAGGACTAGACAATTTTTAAAGATTGAAGCCTTGGAAAACGCTAGAGTTAGTGTGTAAGAAATATGAAAAATCAATAATTGTTATTAATACTCATTATATTCATCTCATTCCCATTATTTTTGATCCTCCTAAACTAAAATACAAACCAGAGTAATTAATTAGTAAGATCTCAAAACCCAATAGTAAGTTTAACAACATAACAATTTAGAAATTTGTTTTGATAACTGATATTTATTCGCTATGAGAATATTATTTAATTTTTTTTAATTTAATTATTTATTATAAAAAAGAAAACAACTTAATAAATCAATACCAGACACTAATTACACGGTGTTCTCCTTTCATGTCTTTAGTTTATGTAGAAAATGGCTAAAAGCATCAAATTTAGTACTTTAAGAACTTTGGTAGTCGACCATGTGAGTTCGGTTTTGGTTTCGGTTTCGGCTGAACTAAACTCATGGCCGAACTTTCGGTTTCGTTTGGTTTCGCCGGAAAACCAGTTCCGGTTGGACCCCAATTATTATATATTATTTATTATTATATGTGTATCATATGTACCGGTTATACAGTCAACGTTTTTATTTGTTGTGATCATTCAAAATCGGTTACTTTGATGTTACAAAAGTACATAAAATAATATATTTTATTTGTATAGACATAACACGATTGTAAGGAATTCAAGACGTTTAAATTAATACAGAAACGAATATTAAAATGATATTTTCTGTTCAGATATTCTCAATAAACAAGACATCAACAAAACTGCTAAAAGAAATTTTGAGAAGCCCTTAATTAAGATTTATGATTATATACCAACAAAAAAGCACAATCGCTTTATAACTCAAATTTCATTAGCCGTGGAATATCGAACTACGTTTTATTAAACGGAACGTTCTTGAACAATCTGTTCTACCTAAACATTAATCAGTTAATACAATGGAAGCAATTAAGTAAGAAATCAAAATTTGTGGAGCTTATTGAAATTAACGCGAAAGTGGCAAGAACGGGACGTAGTTTAGAGAAATTACGAAATCAATCATGTTCTATGTAATGATAATAGTTCAGGGTAAATATATACGTATTGTTAGTACATCATACATATAAAAAAGAAACTTGAGGGCGTAGTTTTCTTGATTTAAAAAATATTTGTTGATTAATATTTTGAGTCGATATGTTTCTGGAAAAACATAGTTCTATAAATTTGTATTAAATAAAATGGGAAATAATGTAAAAAGGCCTCATATTAAATTTAATTGGAAAAGGAACCTTTTTTTAAAATTGGACATGTCTAGCAATGGACTTTAATGATTGATGATGAATTAAAAAAACACAGTAATTTTACCCGCAAATAGGTTCCGCGCGGTAATACATAGATTTTTAATAGTAGCCCCAGGTTCTTTTGTTATATCAGCTTTTCATAAAGTCCTCGATCAGCCATCCATTCCAGAATTAGATAGAAGAAAAAACTTAAGAAAAATGTTTTATTTTTTAGTGTCCGACCAAACGGTTTCGGTTTCTTTTGGGATTTCGCCAAAAACTTTCATAGGGTTTCGGTTTCCGGGAATTTGGCCCGAAACTTTTTAAACCAAACTGTTTCAATTGTCATTTAAAAATTAAATGATTTAAAAAAAAAAATTATGAAAGTTAAGGGCAAAACTCAACTGAGCTCAAATCATAGATTTTAGTTTAGACAAAATTTTTGTTACAAAATAGATCATATTTTTCAGAACGACGAGAAGGGAAAAAAGAAAACAAAAAATTCCTTGGTAACAAAAAAAATAAAACGGGAAGGCTGTGATTTTTATTTAAAAAAACAAATTATTCTTTTTGTTTTTTTCTGAATGATTTTTTTTGCCCGGGACGTTTTCTCTAAATTGTGAAAAAATAAATTTGACAAAAAAACCTTTTAAAAAACCAAATATTCAAACGATTGGGAGGCAACATAAGAGTGTCTGCTGCTGCATTCCATGCAAAGGAGAGTGTTCCAATTTGGTGAGAGCACGGAAGACAAATATCATTGTAGCCAAGATTTGTTCATGTTTCCAAGAAAATGCTCAAATTCCAAACATTGTTTTAAGAGATCAAAGAATTACCAAGATATTTACAAGAACGGCATTTTGAAAACATTCATATTATCTGTAAATAAATCTGAAAAGTTTGAAAGGAAATTGTCGTTAAAGGATATTATTGCTGTAATGACTTGATAGGATAACACGCCCTGGTAATGAACTGTTCGCTCCAGGCTATTCCAAACTCTTATAATATAATGTTGTATGTAAAAAAATTGTAAAATTAATCGAAAAAAAAATCCCTCAGTTTCTTACCGGGATCTTTTTCAGATCAGAGCACATATCAAACCGGTGAAAGTTTTTGACAACAATAAGGAAGTGTAATGCTTCTAAATTGAACAAAGATATTTAAATTTGACTTTCACATGGAGGTATTCAATCCAATTGACACAACTTTTGTATATGAAAAGTCTCCGCAAGACGTGAGAATCAAAATCAATATCGACTTGACATTTTGAAATGTTGTTCGACAAGTTATAAGAAGATTCGGAAAACTTTGTTGTCTCGTTTTAATAACAGTCGATGAAAGATGATGGTTATTTTGGACCTTTGGAGTGGACCTGGAACAAAACTGAAATGTTCGCAATGAAAACCACCATCCCGCCAACCCCGAAGAATTTTCATGCAGTGGCATCGACTGTCAAGGTTATGGCCTCAATATTGGGACCAATTATTTATTACCTAGAGCCGGAGTTACATTTAATTCCCTAGTTGGAATGCGTGATAAGGATATAAAAGAGGGAATCGTCGTAGAGGTGTGCTGTTTCGACTTTACTTTAGAAGGTTGGTAGAAACGATGGCCGCCATACCAATTGGTCGAGAAGCCCTTATTCACCAGATCTGGGCATAGCAGTTTTTTTATCTTTGTCACCAAATTTCCACAATATTTAAGAGTAAAATATGGAAGATAAGGGATGCTATCAAGTTCTTTTGCAGGACTAGACAATTTTTAAAGATTGAAGCCTTGGAAAAACGCTGGAGTTAGTGTAGGAAATATGTGAAAAATCAATAATTAAGTTATTAATATCATTATATTCTATCTCATTCCCATTATTTTTGATCCCTCCTTAAAACTACAAATACAAACCAGAGTATTAATTAGTAAGATCTCAAAACACCAATAGTAAGTTTTTAACCAACAGTAACAATTAGAAATTTGTTTATTGATAACTGATATTTATTTCGCTATGAGAATATTATTTAATTTTTTTAATTTAATTATTTTATTATATAAAAAGAAAACAACTTAAATAAATCAATACCAGACACTAATTACACGGTGTCTCCCTTTCATGTCTTAGTTTATGTAGAAAAATGGCTAAAAGCATCAAATTTTAGTACTTTAAGAACTTTGGTAGTCGACCATGTGAGTTTCGGTTTCGGTTTCGGTTTCGGCGAAACTAAACTCATGGTGAACTTTCGGTTTCGGTTTCGGTTTCGCCGGAAAACCAGTTTCGGTCGGACTCTAATTATTGTATATTATTTATTATTATATGTGTATTATATGTACCGGTTATTACATGTCAACGTTTTTATTTAAGTTGTGATCATTCAAAATCGGTTACTTTGATGTTACAAAAAGTACCATAAAAATAATATATTTTATTTGTATAGACATAACACGATTGTAAGAATCTAAGACGTTTAAATTAAAACAGGAGCGTGCAACATTAAAATGGTATTTTCTGTTTAGATATATCTCAATAAACAAGACATCAACAAAACTGCTAAAGAAATTTCGAGAAGCCCTTAATTAAGATGTTATGATTATACCAACAACAAAAGCACAATCGCTTTATAACTCAAATTTCCTTAGCCGTGGAATATCGAACTACGTTTTATTAAACGGAACGTTCTGGAACGAATCTGTTTCAACCTAAAGCATTAATTAGTTAATACAATGGAAGCAATTAAGTAAGAAATCAAACAATTTTGTGAGCTTATTGAAATTAACCGCGAAAGTGGCAAGAACGGGACGTAGTTTACGAGAAATGTATGAAATCAATCAATGTTCTATTAATATGTATGATAATAGTTCAGGGTAAATATATACCGTATTATTAGTCCATCATACATATATATAAAAAGAAAACTGTGTAGGGCGTAGTTTTCATTGATCTAAAAAAATACTTGTTTTGATTAATATACTTGAGTCGATATGTTTAGTCGGTGGAATATAGCTATAGTTCTATAATATTTGTATTCAATAAGAGATGGAAATAATGTAAAAAAGGCCTCATATTAAATTTAATTCACGCGGAACTTCGGGATCCCTCGTTGGTTTAAAATCGCGTGGGGATTCATAACGAACGCTATCTACAATTGTTTCGCTTCTGACGCCATTTTTACGTTATATTTTTACTTTTATTCGGCGTGTAAAGTGCATCAAACGTTTATTATCTTGTTATGTATTGTTGTGTTTATGTACCAAATAAATATTTTTCTTCCTTTCTTAAGTCTAAACTATATTGTAACAAGACGCTAAGTGAAGGCGTCCTTAATGTGCACCACTGCCATTTTAAATGTACATACGATGTACCAATAAGAACACCCGACTTGACACCGTTGTCACCAATAGGGATTGACTTCGCTTGCATTACTTACACATCTTAGGCTTGTTACTCATTGCCCCTTGCTTAATAAACCGGAGGTCGTGGGTTACAATTCACACGTTCCAATCCAGGGAAGATAACTATGTGTCATCGTTGATTTCTGGTTGGTGAGGATAATTTGGCTCGGTCACCCAATTGTCATCATCATTTATGCGCCGGATGGGAATGTAAAAAGTCGGTCCACCTACCAACTCGCATTGAACCAGCGTGGTGGGATACGTCCAAAACCCCCTAATGGAGAAGGCGTGCATTAGAAGAGGCCTATGTCCAGCAATGGAGTAACGTAGGCTGATGATGATCATGATGATGATAAACAATGTCCTAAAAGTTTTAATGCCTTCGTTTCTTTATCAAGGTTCTGGTTGAGCTATTTATTTGCAAGGGAACGACTAGATGTACTATCACGACGACTATTTATGATGCAAAGCAGTAGTGTAAAATTACTACTCTGTTCTTGTTTGGAAGGCACCGTAGAGAGCGTAATAAAGACTTGATCCGTTTCCTATCGATCTAAATCAGTTATACGTCCTCCTCGTCTAGTTGCTTTATTAAATAAAAATAGTTACTCGAAATTCAGTACAACAGTTAACCAAATACGGTAAGAATTTTACAGTTATAGTCTGTTATTATAGTAAGTAAAATGAATTTCGTGCTCTCATATATAAAAAAATATCGTATACTAATCGACCTATCAGTTTCAGTACCATAGGGGGGATAGATGTAGCGTGATGTATTTCAATCCACATTAAAGAAGAAAAACATCGCTCGGCAGTTAAGGGCAAGGGCGGACGCCCCGCCCTCGGAAGGCCCCTGAAACCGAAAGTTTTACGATAATGGATAACCCACGCGTTTAGTACCGGAACTATCGGCCTTTAAAGCCAATGACGATTCGCACATAAATTATAAACACACACACACACACACACAGTCTCGGCGGTTCAGTGTGCTATATACTTTCTTGTCTTCTTGCTAAAACAGTTCGAATCCGAGTAACAGTAACAATTTGAAAAAATACCATTATTTTGTATATAGAAAATTTGTGTTAATGTATGTAACTCTTATTTTATAAGCCTTCGTACCATTTCGAAGACTTTCGTCTGTTAAGAATTAAGTAGGCTCTTACTATTTGTTTCTGTAATAAGAGGTATAAATAACTAGAGTGTTTCTCTTGTGTACCGATCGATAAGTTCTCTCCTTTCACTTGCCGTATAAATTATTAAAAGTGTTAATATTTAATTAAACAATTAGTGAGATTGACGCGAACCTCTAGACTCTAATTCAAATATTGATTTATTTAATTATAAGCTTGATTGGAACTTTCAGCACTGCAGAAAAATCGTTGTGTGAGAATAATGACCTTTCCAAGCCTATGTTTATATGGTACTAGCAATCGTGATGAGTCAATATATAGGTGGGAATCTTTTTTATATATATAAATACATTAGGATAAAAGCATATTTAGGACTTTGTCACGGCCGAAGATCACGGTGGTGTCACTGTAGTTGACCAATGAAATATGAAATAAAAGATGACATTTAGAAAAAGCGACCGGAGAAAGATCAGAAAGGTTGAGCTTATAAAACCAATTTCGGCAAATCCTTGTATTTAAACATATTGTTAAATAAAATAATAATATTTGGCACTTTTCCTGCTGCAATAAAATAAAACTTCCTTAGTACCATTAAAAGTTGTATCTCTTTACATTTTATGTCCCTTTACTTATGTGCGTTGAGAAAATAAATGTGAAGCACTCCAAAATAACATGAAACACTGCCATTATAATAAAAAAACTTCTGCGATTTTTAGGTACGTTTTATTTACTAAAAAATAACTGAAAATTAAAGGAAAGCCTTTTTTTATCTGGAAAATTGGCCATATGAATCTCTAAGGTTTATTGTTTCTAAATAAAAAGCATAATTATAGAAGTTTTTGTAATAGCAAAAAAGTCAATTTCTTTAAAAAATATCAATAACATTTTTACTAAAGGAAAACTAAACGATTTTACTAAAGAAAGGTCGAGTTTAATTTCATTGCAACTTTATCATTAAACTTACATCCCTAATTGGTGTATGCAATTTAGATTACAAACTCACGTAGTTTGTATGTAACATAAATATGAAATGTATAATAATGAATTGTGCTTAAGAATTTTGGTACGACAAGGTTTCCTCCGAATATTAAGCTTTGTTTATTTCGACCCCTATTACGCGTGGGCTTGAGCTTAATGTCTTAATTAATGACGCTATTGTTTGTAATGGCCAGTGAGATCACAACAAAACTGTCCATAATTAAATCATCATAAATATCGGGGCTGCAGATTCGTTAAACTGTCACGGATTGGAGTTTAAGAACAATTTTGTAAAGACCGTTTATGAAATAACCATTTAATACAGATTTTTCACATCTTATAGCCGACTAAAGTGTGTGCTTCCTTCAAAGAATTTTATATGTTGTAGATCCCTTTTTCACAAAGTTACTTCCGAAGTTGTACCACCGCGTTGCCTATCTCTGTCTTGTAGCGTGATACCAGCGCATTTAATTACCGGTTTATCTCAACTTGATTTCTCTGTCGGTTAATCTGCCTCCGAATATACAAGCTATGAATAAATAAAAGCATAATACTTAAACTCCATGCAGAACAGGGTTGGTAAATTTTAAACTAAAAAAATTAAATAGTAGTAACGGTTTTAACCTTTAGAAAGAATGAGACTATGACAAAAATGAATGGAGCAATAATTTACGGGTGATCTGAGGTTTAGAAGTGGAGGTGGGATTCGTTTATAAGGTTAAAAGCGGTGTACCTCGATTTCAGACAAAATTACAAGTCATATGGAAAAGTTGTAGGCAACGAAGAGGCAGGTTTTTGGTTTTTTGTTTGTCTTATACAAAAAAATATGAAATTGATACTTTTTATATCCTAAATACAGTGTAATTAATTTGATATATTTATGCTATTTTAAGATAACTCGTATACCTTAGTTACCTAGAGATAATTTTATCCCATCAAAAGCTATTTCATAGAGTAGTGGTGAAGAGGCTAGGCGGGTTGTATGCGTTTTATCAGAAAGAAGAGATTTTAATGAACAGAAATCGAGTTTCTCAAAGAAAACCCTATTCTAGAAGTGTTTATTGCATTCTGTTTGCTCAGTAAACAGAACGTCCTCACCGAGGATAGCAATGTAACGAAAGACGCTTCGCAGGAAGGGCTTTAATTACGTTTACGAGGGTGGTCTGAAAAGTTTCCGACCTCAACTCAAAGATGGCGCCACTCGTTAATAAAAGCTAGTGAATGTAGTTGTGCATATTTTAACAGTTACTCACCAAAGTTTCGGCCATTTTGGACGCGCAGTTTTTAGTTGACAGTCGTTTGAGTGAGTAGAAGTGAGTGTTTTTGTTTTTGAAAATAGAAAAAGTTGAGTATCGAGCTGTAAATAAATTTTCGTTTTTGAAAGGCAATACGCAATACGCAGATCAAAGATGAGATGGACTCTATGTATGGGGACTCTGCATCATCATTTACCACAGTGAAATTTTGGGCAGCTGAATTTAAACGTGGCGTAAGAGCTTGGGAGACGATGAACGTTCGGGACGTCCAAAATCTGCAACTACTGACGATAACATTGCTAAAGTTCACAAAATGGTTCTAAACGACCGCCGAATTATTATTAAAGTGAGAGAGATTATGAAAATGTCCAAAGAACGTGTTTGTCACAGATTAAATCAAGATTTAGACATGAGAAAGCTGTCCGCGCGTTGGGTGCCGCGTTTGCTCACAATAGACCAAAAACATGTTCGAATGAACATTTCCAAAGCTCTGTTGGCGCAATTTAGGCACAATAAATCAGAGTTTTGCCGCCGATTAATTACTGTAGATGAAACTTGGATACACCATTATACGCCCGAAACAAAACTACAGTCAAAACAGTTGACTGCAAAGGGGGAATCAGCTCCAAAAAAAGCAAAAACTGTTTTTTCGGTTGGGAAAGTGATGGCGACTGTTGGGATAGTCATAGTTATCTTTATCGATTATCTTCAAAAAGGAAAAACCATTATAGGAGCATACTACGCATCACTACTTGACGAACTGAAGGCACAAATTGGGTAAAAATGGCCACATTTGCAGAAAAAGAAAATCCTGTTTCACCAAAACAACGCGCCGTCTCACACCTCAGCGGTTGCCATGGCAAAAGTCCACGAGTTACGGTTTCAACTGCTTGACCATCCGCCTTACTCACCAGATCTGGCCCCAAGTGACTTCTTTTTGTTCCCTCATCTAAAAACTGAGCCCGGAGGACAAAGATTTTCGTCAAATGAGAGGCAATCCTGAAACAATGAAAACAAACCTTTGAACAGTTGTTTTGCACAGAAAAACGCCAAGTACTATTTGGACGGGTTACAGAGATGGGAGCATCGCTGGGAGAAGTGTGTAGAGTTACGAGGAGACTATGTAGAAAAATAAATAAAAAAGTAAGAAAAAAAATCTTTTATCATTGTTAGGTCGGAAACTTTTCAGACCACCCTCATATTTATCTTAGCTACAGTTGTTTGTTTTAGTTACATATTAAACATTGGTACATTTGACCGGAACGAAATCGCTTATCACAGTTTTTGTTAACTGTAAGTATATAATATGTTCATAAACCATCTAATGGAGGAGTCGTGCGTTAGGGGAGGCCTATGTATATATATAGTATATATACCTGTATAGAATGATGATGATGATGATAATGAACTATAAAATATTGATTTAAAATTTTGCTTTTCTATTGTTTGCCCATATCCATGTACAGTTCAAGTTTAAAAACGTGTTGGTCTAGCGAAGTCGTATTTCATAACTATGAAGAAAGGGATACTAATACAATATTTTACGAATTCTTAAAACCGGTACAACGTTGAGGTATTTCTTATGTAACCAGGTATCACATCAAATTATTAACTTAATATTAAATATTGTCTGCAAATGTTTTTTCTTCTTCAATAGTTAGTCTTATCTTTCGAGATTACTATGTATGTTTCGTATAGATAATATTTTAAAATAAAATGATTTTCGTAATTTTACTTTTCGCCAAAGCGGTAATTTTTATTTATCATACTTTAGCCAAAGAGAAGATAGCATTAATGTAAACAGTACAACCCATAACAAGTTAATTATTTGTATTAGTTAAAAAAAGACATGCATAATTTACATTCAAATAACAAATAATTATTTCTATTACATACATTCAGTATTATTAGACACAGTATATTATACACTCAGTCTGTACTGAGTACAGACTAAAAATAATTAATTACAATTAAGATCTGGAAACCCCGCTTCAGCACTGGCAACAAGACGCATGGCATCTCAGTCTACCCCGCGACCACGGCCGGTGGAAATTGTTTGAAACGTAAAGAATTTAAATTGTAAAATAAACGCAATAAAATCCGTAAAGTCATTTTATTTAATAATTCAAATAACAATTTAAAATAAACGCGATAAAAGCCTTTAAAGTGATCTCATTGGATAATGTGTAGTTTTTGCATCAATAGAAAAAGGATATTTTAGAGAAAATTCGCTTACATAATAATACATTTTTTTTTCAAATATACTAGTTAGTAAGTAAGTTAGTAACGTAAATTTAAAAATAAAATACTTTTTTAAATTTCTGTCAACTTCCGCAACATTTTTTTAACAAGTTTTAACTAAAGCATCAACTAAACTTTTATTGTTATAAAGGTCAACATAGACATTAGTGATTACGTCATAATATAAAAATAACTACGCTTTTTCATATAATAACCTTTCAGTACCGTCAGCTTCATATTATTTATCTCAGAAAGGGCGTTGACGTACGCAACACTCCAATCCCGAGAAGTAGCCACAATAATAAGAATATTCCGTCCTTTGGTGAGGCACTTCGCAAATTGACCTTCCCGGGTTACATCCATTTTCCTATTTTTTATATTGTCAATACCATATAAGTGGTCTTATTGCTATAAGCATCTACTGCATACGATTTCATAAATCATATTGTGATGGAACCGACTGGACCACGTCGACTATTTGTACCTCAAAGTAAAAATTACTATAAAAAGTACTGTGGACACGGTTATTAGTAAGTAAGTAAGTAAGTAAGTACGAAAAGTAAAACGCCAAATCTTATGGTGATGAGTCAGCTTACTATATTACTTGTTTGTATTTGATATTACCTGCCTCTGTAGCCTAGTGGTATGGGCGTGTGCCTTAGAAATTGGAGGTCGTGGGTTCGAACCCTACGGGGACTCAACAAATTTTCATTGTTGTTTCCTAGTTGGTTAGGGCAATTTGGGCCGATCGCCCAATTGCCAGAAAAGTAACATGATCCATGCGCCCGATGGGCATGTAAAAAGGCGGTCCACCCACCAACCCGCATTGCACCAGCGTGGTGGGATACGGTCCAAACCCCCTAAAGGATATGGGTGTATTAGAGGAGGCACATGTCCAGCAGTGGACTAGCACAGGCTAATGATGTATATGTGTATATGATATTTAGTGTACACTCATCTCGTTTCGGAGCTTCATTCCGAACAAGTAAAGATTAAATTAGTATACAATAAATAGTGTTAATTTTACTTTGATTATTCTTCCATTAAACATTTCGCTCTCCATGAATTTATCTGTCCCCTTTGCCAGAACGTAGATGCATCGCAATTAGGTTATTACATCAGGGCACTAATTGGTAAAAGCTTTTTATGCACTACCTTTGAACGTTAAATGAAAGCACTATGATAGTGCCGTTCAGATGTAATTCGATGTCAGGGCAATCACTACAAGTTGAATGAATTTGCGAGTGACGAGCTTTATTATCTGCTTCCAGCCTTTGTGTGGATCAACACTGATTGTTTAATGGAAAATTGTTGATAAGTTCTACTGTTTCTGATAGAAACCAGGGATACATCGGAACAGTTGGCACTGATTGATAGTTGTTAAATAAATTTATGCCCTAAGAGCTATATATGTTAGTCTTACGCAAAGAAATATACGTTAAAAATTTCCCCATTCCATGAATATACTTATTGTCGTATTTTTTTATTTGTGCGAAAAATACGCACTCGAACCAGTAACCGACTTTTAAGATCGTTTAACTATAGTACTACATTACTAATATTGGTAATTATGTTTTTCAAACATTGCATAATAGTTCCCTTAGCTCATATATATTTTTATATCAGTATTCTAAATACTTTTAAATAATAAGTATTCAGAATATTGATATAAAAATATACTAATATGGTTTAAAATATGTTTTACTCGACGCTATAATTTAAATATAGTTGAAAGAACCTTATTATATTTTTAATCATCAAAGAAAATCATTTCTTTGATAATTATTTCTTTTATTAATTTTTTCAGTCTGCCCGTGATCATGGATGCTGGAAAGAATCCGAAACGTCGGGAATAAATATATTTTTAAGTAACGCGAAAAATCCGTAAATTAGTAAATAATATATATATTATATGTTTACATTTCTTTGATGATTAAAAGAAATAAATAAAAAAATATTCGCCGACGATCAAATAAAAATCAAGAATATTAGATAATAGATTTATTAACATAGCATTGAAAAGCGTTTAAAATACATAAAATGTGTTTTAATTTCGAATCAGACATAATAAAACTCATGTAAAATATACTCATAACGTGAGTAAACATCAAGCAGCTGAGTGAGAACATTCTAGAATTCAATTAACTTTAGAATATACCAGATTAGTCAAACAATTTCAAAAGAGACGAAACAGGGACGAAGGGGGGCTCTGTCTCCCGCCCACAGCGGCTGAAGTGTATAAAAGGCTGCGCTGGGCGGGAATATTTCAGTATCGTCGAGCTTTAAACCTGAAATACAGGCACCTGAAAACGGTCCCGAGATACGTTGCACGTGGTAATGGCTAAATTCAGGTAATTACTTTATTTATCACTACATAGTATAAAACAAAGTCGTTTTCTCTGTCCCGATATTCATATGTATTCTTAAATCTTAAAAAGGACGCAACGGATTTCAGATGCGGTTTTTAATAGATAGAGTGATTGAAAAGGAAGGTTTAGTAGGTATATTTTCTATCAGCAATGCTCCCTTGCGAAGCAGGGGCGGGTTGCTAGCATATTATAAAAGGGAAACAGAATGCAAGTAGGTTAAAAAACAGGTATTTACTATAAAACTTTGCTGAAAATTCCACATGTTAAAAAATTATAAATCGTTCATACATTGTTTAAGTTTGATTATTTGTAAATCCACTTTTATTAGTCGATAATTTCAGTTAATTAACAAGCACAGACGTACTTAAAAATATCGAGAACCATTTTAAGTGTAAAGTCCTTAATGTACTACCGAATGAAATACTAATACAATCTTTGTCTTAGTATAAAAAAGTAAAAATTTCTAGTAAGATAGTCGTGACTAAATAGGGCAGTCATCTTTCGTTGGTTGGACAATATTCGTAACATGAATTTTTAATTATAATTATTTTTTGTAAAAAAAACACAAAACAAAAGTTTTTCTAATATCAAAACGTCATAAATATTATAAGTTCATTTAACAGTTTGTAATCTATACTTTATACAGAAAATTTATTTTTACGTATAACAATATATTAAATGCATAAATGCCCTATCAACTTTCGCTTCAAGACTTACCCTTATAATAAATAGATAGAAGGTCTAATGGGCTTTCAGAGTCATAATGAGTCAGTAGCGGAAGAGAAATAACAAGTTTATACAGCTCTACTAGCTAAACTAGTTTGCCTAGGATGGTCTGGATTTTACTAGTATTTACTTCAAAGCTCTATTGAGACCTTGTTCATGTATTTATGGATGTTTAATAGGCGACCTTAGATTTCTTTTTTAATAAAATAGACGGAAGCTTATAATAGTATTCGTTTTTAGGTCAAATTTGTTAGAAATAGCCATCTAAATATAGTCCAAAACCATAGATGTTGTTTACACACATTTTTTTTTCAATTTAAACATTACTATGATACAATATTGGAGAAATAGTTTTGTTTATAAAATAAATCGTAAAGAAAAACAATAAAAAAGTCATATTGGTGTATTGAAAGTTTTGCTACATCTCGTATAATTTATTGAACAAAAATATTTTGTAAGATAATAACTGTAAATATTTTTAGCTTTTTACGTTTTTTGATTTTCTTTTATATTTTCTGGTTCTATTTTATTTTATTTTAAACAATACACCAAAAATAATTTAATTCGTCTTTTTGTCCATTATAACAAAGTATAATTGATTCTTATCTATCTATTTACATATATAAAAGAGATTCACACCTATATATTGACTCATCACGATATCTCGGGAACCATAAGGCGTAGCGACTTGAAATTTGGTAAGTAAAGTAAGTTGTAAGCTAAGAACGGATTTTACGAAATTCCACCCACAAATTTACCTTTAATTATTTCACAATATTTATTAGCTTTCTAAATATAATTTAAAAACTTTCATTCATATCCCGGCGCCACAAATCGCAAATATTCAAAAGAAAGAAATTCATTACTAAATAAGAAATTACAAAACATTCGCCGACTATGGGGGTTAGAGGGTTGCTAGTGGAAATACAACAGCCATATAAAGACTAATATTAGATAAAAGACATTAGCCAACAAGATTAAATTTAGAAATTAAAAAAAAAAACTGATTTATGCTTCTCGGTAACACTTCTGATTATTTACCAAGTGATAAGTTTTTTTTAAAGATGGTAAATCTTTAAAAAAAAAACTTAATTCTGTCTGTCTGTAGTTTGGGTTAAAATAATTAATCTACAATAGTAAGTATAGATTTCTTTTTATTTCGATTTAAGCGCTAGTAATATCCGTTATTTATTTTTGTATACTATTTGAATTAAATTTCAAAAAGCTATTAATACTAATATAATTTAAATAACCTAAAAACTAAATAATTACAGTTTCCAGGGAAACTAGATAAGCTTACGGTGGGTTACTTATTGAGGTGAATGAAAATACATCATTAGTACGATCAATGCTCCGCCTAGCTCAGACACGAAGCCGTCCTTAATTGGTTTTATAGTGCCCTAGCACTATAAATAAAACGCATAGACATCATTATTGATTGTTCTCGAAGTTTCTATTTAAAACAATAAAATTATACTCGAAACCCCAACGGTCTAAAAACAACCTAAGTTATCAACTAAGTCTGAGTTGTTCATTGAAAAATCATTCGACAACTTTTATATATTTATAACAGAAGTCACCGTTGAAGATTATAATCTGAGTATACTTACCGTTCTTTCATTTTTAAATACGATTAAGAAATGTTTATCTTGACTACCGCGTCCTTAGCTCAAAGTTTCTAACCTAAGAAGGAGAAAGGAACCTCTTCTTCGACAACGGAAATTAATAGAAATCGCCAGGAGAGGGTAACATCTACTTATTATAGATAATCTATATATATAAAAGAGATTCCTACCTATATATTGACTTATCACGATATCTCTGGAAACATAAGGCGTAGCGACTTGAAATTTGGTAGGAATATTCCTTTCGCCAAATATAGGTCAGCTAAAACGGATTTTACGAAATTCCGCCCGGGATTGGGGGGTTACTAGCGTGTTATCGCAATTCGGGGTACTATTGACAGTTATGCTATGCTTCTGATATGTAACTGCGTGAGGGTTAAAATGGTGTTTTGCTTAAGGTTTAATTTATTAGGTCACTTAGATATTTTAGCAAACTGAATTAATAAAAGTTACAGTAGATCGAAGTCCTATTCATCGTCAATTATTCTTGGAGTCCAAAAATATTAACAACTTATTTAATCAAAAACGTTATTACTGAACGCGTTTTGTGACGTAAATATTAACGTAAGAAGAAAAACATATTCTCTATTGTGCTTATTTAAGATTATGTAAGATTTAACTGCTTTCTTAATTTTGTGGGATTTTTTAAATACATCTTGAACGAGATTGTAATACCACATAAACCTTACTATATTATTTTTTTTTCTAACAAATTAAACTACAATTTAAATTACATTAACTGATTATTATACAAATAAAAAAAAAACATAATAATTAGACTCTGTATAACCAGTTTTTTCAGACTTTACTGGCTCTTTATTTTTATTTTACAGAACAACTTCTTGATGATTCGAGATTATAACAACAAAAAAGTACTAAAAGCTCATAAGTTCCATGCTAATAAAAAAAGCGATTGTTTTAATACAATCAAAAAAAATTCTAATTTATTTTCTTACAAATTTGTTTTTATTTATTCTGTTAGCAATTAATTATATTATACCAGTTTCAATTTGAGTAAAAAATCAAGTCCTCTACAACAAAATATTGTATATGCTCGTATACTTCTATATATAGCAGTATACGACATAAAAAAGGGATGTGAGGGTCAAACTTAATTGCCTTGCGCAGCTCGACATTTTAGCGCAGACAAGCTATAATTTCCCGTTCATAAGTTCGTTCGTTCGTTGTGTGCAGTCCACACCTTTCAATTTTATGCAGTTTGTAATGTGTGACATTTTACCGAAAGTTCCTTTAAAAAAGTTTTGTTGATTTTAACGAAAGGAATCTATGAAAAGTGTCAAAACCTGACTATTTAAATTAAAAAAGACGCTAATGAGTTTGGTTTTATTTTGGCTAAGTAAGAATATTTCACAATTGTTCTAGAATTCATGAAGTTTGTATATTTTATCAATTATTATTTATTCTTTTCTATACACAATTAGGTTCTGAATAAGTATTGTGCGAATTTCTTAAATCCATAATAGTGAAATTTTTCACACATACTACCTAATTTTTATTTGTTGTGACAATTATTGATGTTTAACCCAGACTATCGCATCAACCGATTTTCGATAAATATAACAGCTGCTTTGTACAACTATGCTGTCTCTTTTGCCCTTCGAGAACGTTCCAAATCTTAAAGAGCCTTCAAACATAACCAGATAATTAATATTAAATTATATTTCGATTAAAATCCGATTTACAGTTTGAATATAAAAAAATATATAGGATAATTGAAAAATAGTTTTCGTGTTTGATCTTTTAAACGCTAAAATAACATATGTAAAAACATAATTAGTTGATATCGAATTATTAAAGCCTTGAATCAATCATAACGTTGATTATTTCGTATTGGCAATTACATTATTACTGGAGAGCTTTCATATTTGTTGTGTTAATTAAATGATAGGATCATCGGATTGATTGGCCACAGAAATAATATCAATCGGCTGTTATCTTAATCCGTGTTGTTTAATTAAATAGTTAATAATAGAATTGCTGCATATGACGTTATAGTTAAAATACAGTTTGTGTTTGCCAACGACACGACTAGTCAAGTCACCTAAATACCGGCAATCCCAGGGGTATCACCCATGCACTGCATACCTTGAGACATAGGAAGTTACGTTTCGTTTACACTAATAAATACTAATTACACTGACTGCGGTGCCCTTAAAATCGGAACACGGTAGTGTCTACACACTACGACTTTGCGGCAGTACCGCCCTGAACGGCCTCCCATAAATGGCCCACGGATCGACCACCACTAAAACGGATTAATGGAGTTCAACAATGTGCAGAATCCGTTAAATATTTTTCAGAGATAGTAAAATTAATGATTGCTATTATATGTTAGGATACGATTCTCTATTTTTTAAAGAAACATTGCCCAGAACCATTTGAATCCAGTTTTATAATCAATTTTACAATGAATTTGTAAGGTTTTCCTAATAATTAACTATTCTTGAACGCATGTGCTTACCGTGTAAATTGCCAGTGTATAAAAAATTGTCACATACACAATATCGTTCCAATTTACCGCTGACAATCATCTGCACTGATTATACTAACATCATATTCACAGATTACTATGGGCCGCTGCCATCTGGGCTGTTGTGGTAATGGTTGTTTCTGGTTCAATTTATGAAATGCCGCTTCGAACTTTGAACGAGGCGGCTTTGAATCAGGTGGGCTATTAACGTTTATAATAAGATATATATAAGACCATATAAAATCAGTTACTTCTCTCTTCAATTATTCGACAGGGGGGAAACAATTTGGACACTGTCCCACGTGACTTGGAGAAGTCATCGGAGGACATCAACAAAGATTTGGGACAGAATAATGCGGAGAGAGTTTTGCTACTGTTTAAGATACTTCAGGCAATGCGTCTCAGGAGTGAGGATGCTGGATCTTATCACAGGTATTTATTTAGACATTACTTACATAAAGTTTAGGAAAGTAGGTTTAGAAAGTAATAGTGTCTATCAATTGGAAGGTCATATAGTATTTTACGATTATCTATAATTACTATTTTATTTTAATTTTGATAGTACTGGAGCAGATAATTTTACGAAACTTCCCTGTACTCTCAATATGGTTTTTTTTTGTTTATTCATTTATTAGCAGCCATTATCCATTCACTGCTGGATGGAGGCCTTTTTCAATTACCGATCCCATGCTACTAGCTGCCAACTTAAACCAGCTATTGCTTGGAGATCGGCATCCTACTGGTCGGGGTTTTACCAACACTCCGTCTTCCTAAACGTGGCCTCCACTCTAGAACCTTATTGGCCCATCGACCATCGGTTCCTCGGACATGTAACCGGCCCACTGCCACTTCAACGAGCTTGTCTTTTGCACTTTGTCGGTAGTTTATTGCCGTATAATTTCCTTATAAGTTTTGTCCGACAGAGGAACTCGGATTTAGAAATGTATATTTTAATGTTAAATGGAAACACGATACATTATTTAATATTTGTGTAAACAGCAGCAAACGTAATATATAAACTAGTTACAGATTATATTTGTGTATCCTTGCAGAGTCACTCCGGAATCATCCGATTATCTAGATATGACGCAGAATATGCCAGAAGCTGTAGAACCGGAGAAAGTTTTCATGGCAAAAGATTCACTGGCGAAGTAAAGCCGGTGGAGATCAAAGCCGTCGTGAAACCAAGCGTTACACCATCACAGCGTCGCTGGAAGGCCAAGAAAGGTGAAGCTAGCACAGATTAGAAACGCAGAAGAAATATAAGTCATAGGCTACGCCTAATCACGATAGACCTAAAATATAAACACTCCATTTTTCTTCAAACTAAATCACAACGTAAACTCAACCCAAGCCGAATATAAAAATGGAATTAAAATAAACAAATAGCTCTGTATAGTTAATTATTGCGTGAGAAATAGTAATTGAATTATATCTTCATTTAGCAGTGCACTAATAAGAACATATTAAGCGTTACACATTAGAAAAATAGGAAGACATTAAGCATTAACGCTACTATAGATGTAGTAAGAAATTATTTTCCTTCGGGAAAACTCGGTTTTTTTTCGGAACACGATGACACCCGAACTGTCAATGAATGATCGTATTAAATGAGTGACATTTTCAAATAAAACTTTATTGTTTATTATCAAATGTCAAAATGAATAATATATTTGAGAGAGAACGATACATACGAATTTTTTCGTCTTTACTTACTATATCTATGGACAATTACACAAAATAAATTACATAATATCAGCAAGAACTGTGTCCTTTTCTTGCTTTCATCATCATCATCATCATCATCAGCCTGTGATAGTCCACTGCTATACATAGGCCTCCCCTAATACGCCCCTATCCATTAGGGGGTTTTGGACCGTATACTGTTGCTGTTGTTTGCTGTATGATTTTTTTTTTTATAGCTTACGCAGGCAGACGAGCAGTCAGGCCACCTGATGGGAAGTGGTCACCGACACCCATAGACATTGCAATACCAGTGGTAACGCCAACGCGCTGCCTACCGTGAGACATGGGGTTAAGTCTCGTTTGCACCCAGTAAATACGCTGGCTACGGTGCCCTTCAAACCCGGAACACACCGGTGTTTTCACTACTGCTTCGCGGCAGAAATAGGCACCGTGGTGGTATCCACCAGACGGTCTCCTGTAAACGGGGACCTACCACCAGTGTAAACAGGGACCTACCACCGGTAGATGACACGCTGGTCCAATGCGGGTTGGTGGGTGGACCGACTTTTTACATGCTCATCCAACGCATGGATCATCTTACCTTTCAGACAATTGGGTGATCAGCCCAAATTGCCCTAACCAACTAGGAAACAAGAATGAAAATTTGTAGTCCCCGCGGGATTCGAACCCACGACCTCCGGTTTCTAAAGCACACGCCCATACCATTAGGCTACGGAGGCAGTTCTTGCTTTAGCAAAGCGCATTCTGAATTATTATTATCCTCCTTTATATAACACATATCTCGTAGAATTATTTTTAAATTCAGTTAACAAGTGACTCATATAATACTGAAATTGTTATTTCACAGGATCCCAGATGATTTGCTACTTCAAGCTGTGCGCTTTCCGGATACCGTCTTAAATAATTACTCGAACACGAAGAAATATGAAGTTGGGCTAAATTTCAGAAATAATTAGATTTTAATTGCATAAAAATTGTCTAATATTACGTTCAGCACGATGAAAATTATTTAAATAGAGTACACAAATGTTTTAAACGAAATTAATTGGTGTATGTCATTATGGTAAATTATTATATCATAATTAGTTGATTAGCTTAGTAATTATTCTCAATCTAATGTTGTAAAAGTTAGACATAAAGACATCTTACTCCTATTACAAGTAATCGCTCCTGTTTAGTGAAATAAAACATTGTCAAAATAAATTTTCTTTTCATTTGTTCCCCATATTTCAAAAACTTATTTTTATTAATGCGAACGACTTTTAAATCAGGGCAAAATAATAGTCAAATGGGTTTTTTAACTAGATTGATTGAATTGATACATAAATGGGATCCTCGACAACAATTCATTGATAAGGTCTAATTAATTATAGAAACTTTTTAATAAAATAACAACTTAATTTTTAAGTTGTAGGTATTCAAAGATTTATAAATATAAACAACTAAATAAAATAGAAATAATTATTGGTGTATGTGGGAAAGTCTGATGGCAATAGCCATGTTCAAATTAGCCTAATACTATACATAAATCTGCGGCTATGGATATTATTTCGATTAATTTGGCGAAAGAATAGTTATTTGTGTAACGTAAAGCTAAGGAGTCAGCATAAAGAATAACGCAATTAAATTAAGTAAGTATAATCACGATATAATTTAACGTTAAAATATATAATAGAAATATGAATAAAAACCATCATTATAAACGGAAAACATTTGGAAAAGTTTTATACAGACATTTACATAATATAGATATAAAAAAATATGAAAAATTATATCTCAAAGCTAGTTCAAACGCAGTTCAGACTCCGAGAGCCGGGCGTGGAGGCAAGATGGATGACCGCACAGATCCTGTCCCGCCAAAACTCTTGGTAGTCTGACACCTCGCACTCCGACGCTGTAATTTTATATGTATAATTACGATTACCTTATTTAATTAACACAATTATTACGTTTGGTATAAATTTATAAATCCTAAAAGTAATGATTCTCGATAGTTTGTCAAAAAGTTCTATAATTCTATAATGAACTGTTTCTGCAGTTGTAAAAGTAAAATCAATAGACACACACCGTGCCTAAACCGCCTATTATTCTGAAGAAAATTTCTCAGTTAAAAGGTCGTGTGAGGGAATACAAACAGTTTTATTAGTGAAAATGTATTTATTGTTTCAGCAATATATCATTACGATTTCAATGAATGTTGTTGTTAACGTAAACAATAATGACGTAATGAATGTGTTTACATTGGTAGACCATGTTCAGTCAAAAGGGTTTTTAAAGCCAATGGTCACATCAAACTTTGTTTTCGTAAATTCCATCTCTTATTTGACTGGGTTATGCATACGATTATATATAAGTAATTTCTAGAGCTCGCTCTCAAAACGCACGCTCATTTAACTTCAAAGGATTAATTTTTCAATTGGCAAGATCATAATAACAACTAGTCTTAGTTTCAGACTGACACAACACACAGACAGACCACGCTTGGCGTTCATTGATATAGGCCTATGTCCAGCAGTGGACTATTGATGGCCGCTTTTAACTCGAACTGGCTACTGTACGGGATTTAGTTTGGTACTTCGTAAAGGCTTCTAATGTTTACTTTACAGTTCGTATGTTTGAGCCCAAATGAGTTGCCCATTGAGCCCATTAAAGTAAACTAGCTTTTTTTAGAGACGGTAGACTTAAGCAGCATAGCGTCATAATTGCAGTCTAAACGGTTATTTAAAAAGGTCCAGCTGCAACAAAACACACAAATTGCTGTTTTATAAAACGTAGGGGATTTGAAGGTTTACCTGGATAACGAATCTCCTGTCTATGAATTTAATGCAGCGTATAGTAATATATACATAAAATTTATAATAACTTTGCTTAGCAGTTACACTTGCTACAGTGCACTTTAGAATGGAACATCAAAACGTTCTCATTTCTCAACCGCCCTTATTCTTAATTATGAATTGTAAGTAATGGCGTATATTAAATTGTAACAATAACGTTAAGATTTATCAAACAATTAATATATTTACTTTAAATTGGCGTACATCTTATTAAAACAAACAAAACAAAATAATTATATTACCGCAAAATCACAACGTGCCTAAATCAAAGCCTCGTTTGTTAAGCAACTGTACCTAATATATTAAGATACTACATCAAAACAATTAGACAACTTTATAAACTAAGATAGATCACTCAAACGTAACTTGATTGAAACTTTCTAGTTCGTCGGATTGACATTTTAATAATCCATAGAGCCTCGAATATGGGCTGATGACGATCGATTATTCATCATTATAATGTTTCACAATTTAATTTTATTGCATTAAAACTATAGTTTATAGCGTCATTGGTATTATACCATATTAACGAGTGGCATCGCTGGTTTTGTTAAAATAAAAATGTTGTCACTAAGGCGTTTATAAAATCAATATCAAGTCTATTGACTAGAACTCATTAACTACAATATGTAAGTGTAATGACAACAAAAGTGAAGGAACGTGCCTCTTATTAATAACAGAGGAATTACATACACTGTGATAAACAAAATTTAATTTTGGTTAAGCTCAAACTAATCTATAGCGGTATAAATAAGATAGAATTAACTTTATTGTTGGTTGAGTGAGCGAGGAATGATTCTTTGCAATTACCTTTTGCTGATGGATTCGGTTGGGACGCTGGTAAGTAGAGCCTGTCCCCAACAGCACAGCCTGGCTGAGAAACCAGCTCTCTCACCCGCCACCATTTAACGGACCTACTCAAACCCAAAGAAGCACGCGCAGGCAGCATCTCAGAACTCGAACAATACATTAATATTTTGACGTTTTATGGCATTATTCTGTCGTCTAACGTTTTCATGGTTTGAATAAAGAAGACGAAGATAAAAAACTGTTTGGTTGGTACCGTTAGTTGCGTTTGATGGTATAATTATAATAACAAAGTTCAAATGTGTTTATATCAATTATCGTACATTTGCTAAGTGTTTCAAAACGCAAAAAAGTGATTGTCGTGACGTCTATAATCTGCCACCGTTATATTTTACTTGCTAGGACGATGCATTTGGAACCGGAGTTTTTACTATTCAAAAATACAGCTTTATTTGCTGTTATATAAATTAAATATTAAAACAAAGACGAATTGCATTTTTAACGTAATTTTTCCTTTAAAATATTCTTTGTCTATGAATAATAAAGCGTGAACTTTGAGCTCTCCCATCTATTTTTAACCTTGGATGGATGTGTTGTATTATTCTGTAATAGTTTTTATAAAAAAAAAAATCATAGCTATATCTTTATAAGTTAATGGCTGATTTGCGAAATTCATGCTGCCTCAGAGTCGATAAAATAAATAGTAATAGCATAAATATTCTACTTCAGTTTCAAAGTCATGTTTATGGATAACTGCGGTTTGATTTTAACAATTGATTGGACGACAATTGAAAGATGACTCGACTTAGTCATCTTTTTGGCATTGTAACTTGTAGATAATCTAAATAGAATAAGTAAAGTTAAAAACTTACGAAGTAAAGTCGGACTCGACTACAATTTTTACTATTTTTTATTTAGAACAGTGGTGTTACTAATTTAATTAGTTTCTTATTAATTTGAAGACAAATACACTGTAAAATTATAAAATTTCAGTTTTACGTATATAAAATAAATTAATTTTGTTTTATGCTTTTGTTTCTTCATGTGTGATTGAATAAATCTTAAGTAAAAAATTAACCGCTTTAATTACTTTACAATGCTATCATTGATTTGGGTATGTTGTTGATGTCTGAAACATTGGAAGTACGTAAGTTAACCTGAAATTTATAAAACAAAATAAATTATATTCCTTAATTTTTGGGATTAAGAACATTTACCGCGTCTTATTTATTATTTCCACTTTATAAATAACACGCACGTAACGAATACGCTTAGTCATCATCATCACCATCAGCCGTTGATTGTCCACTGCTGGACATAGGCTCCTCTAATACACCCCTATCCCTCAGGGGGTTTTGAACCGTATCCAACCACGCTGGTCCAATGAGGTGTAGTGGGTTGACCGACTTTTTACATGCCCATCAGACGCATGGATCATCTTAAAGCTTAGCTTAAGATATACCAATACAATATAAAAACGATGACTACTTACCGTGCAAGGGTAAAAAAAGACAAAAATAAATAATCTTAAATCCTTTAATGTTCAAAATCCTCATGGCACCGTGCTAAGGCACGTCCGACGCCCTCCAGGCGCAATGTTCAATTCCTATATACAATTACAATAACCTACAGCACGAAATCGTTGCAAACTATCAATGCTAACAACATTTTCGACCACAAGTCTATACGCATAAGGCACATTATGGAAAAACTAACAATTATCACTTGTTAAAATCGAAACATTCATAGACTTGGAATCGAAAATTTAATACTGACTAAAAAAAAACAATAAATTAAAATTTGTACGTCCGTATGCAGTTACATATCAATATTATAAGAATATATTATATAATAAGGCAACTTTAAATCACTATATTTAAAGTTAATAATTAATTTGATAACAACTTATTGACCGTTACGGTGTTTGATGCAATCTTAAATCTATAACAATCGCTTTTATCGTAATCTCATGACAGTTCAAAACCCTGCAATAAACAAATAACATTTTACTTTCAAATTTATTTCATACAATTATGGATGAAGACCAACATTGGTAGCTATAAATATATTAAGCAATTAGTTATTAAAACACATTAACAAGGATAATAATGTCAAAACGCTTCGATATATAAAAAAGTTAGGTATTACGTATTTAAGTACCGGCGAATGCAATCATTGGACATGTTAGAATAAATCTAGGGGTCTAATCACAATAAGTCTTATTTATTTTCAAGTCTTTTTAGGTTTCTATTTTCCAATAGAGTTTACTTTCAAATATATGTTTATGAAGACGGTATTATGCACCAAGAAATATATTATCTATAAGTGTAAGGCCACAGCATGTATTATTGAATAAGAATTTACTCTTAATCTTATAATAAAGCACATTATTTTTCTATTAATTATTAGATACATAAAATATCTAAGATTTGCACATATTTTCAATGTTCATAGAAGAGCATCGAGTTACGATTAGTTGTTATAATTTTAAAAATATATTAATAAGCAATACGTATTTTTTGGAAAACACTTTAAAATGCTCCACTGCTGAAATAAATAACAAAATAATGTCAACAAATATTCATTTAACATTCAAAGCTAAAAAACTTTTATTTTTGTTTATTTAAAATTATTATTAAAAAGGTGTTGAAAAAACAGAATTTTACTCGATATCACATAATAATTAATTTGTAATAAAAACATCTCAAGTTGGAGAATAAATATATAATATTCCTTGAGGAAATGTGATGTAAATTTGTAACTACTACCAATTAGGTAGTAAAATTGGTTAAGCTTTACTCGCAGTTCAAATAACAATAAAAAGAGTGTTCATTGTGTTGCCGCAACATAAAGTTAAATATTATTTATATTACAATATATTTTTATTCCTTTACGCAACAAGAGAAACCAGTTCGCATAACAGCATCACTTTTATCAAACCCTGACAAAAAATCTTTTACCAATGAACCATCAATAAAAACAACCATAAAGGGTCGATTAAAACAATTATTATCTTATTGTCACAGTGGTGGTTGGTTTATGAACTGTTATGTATATGGATAAGCCAAAGTACACTCAGAAATATTGATACAAAGTAACTCATGGAAACGAAGTGGTGTTGTCCTAATAGTGTTGTTATTATTCCAATGTCACTCAGATATTGACATCTCTATTACACCGGATCTTCTCAGGCCTTCAAAGGTTCTTTTATCACTAATTACTATTAGTTGACAATCAAAAAGACCAAGAGAGTTTATCAATACTATGTTGAATACGGATATTTTCATTCCAATTTAAACTCGAATCGATCACGGAGGATGCCAGTCGCCACTGCGTTGGCATGGGTTACTTTATTTATATAATTTCCTTGTCTAATTTGCCTGTAATACAGCAGTAGAAGGAGGCTACGCGCGCGCAGAGGCCGGGTGGTAGGTGATGACGTTGTGCGCGTGCGTGAAGGGCGCCACCGGGGAGGGCGAGGAGGGGGGAGAGGAGGGCGCGGTGGGGGAGGGGGCGGAGGCGGCGGAGGAGGGCGAGGAGGGCGAGGGCAGCTGCAGGGCGCGGCTCTTGCCGCCGAGGGTGCAGCGCGTGGTGGCGCCGCTCTCCACCTCCACCGCCAGCTCCCTGCCGGTCAACCTGCGTGAGAAGACAGATTCTTTTATTTTTTGTCTTTACATATAGCTCACATGGAGGTAAATGTTTTCTAGGACTGACAAAATAAGTACGGACAGTTGAGGTTGAGTGATTAAATGAGACGACGAGACGAATAGCATTGTTCATAAGAAATACGGTGTAAAACATAAAGAATCCGAACGGGGCGAACCGTTAGCTAATGGTCACTGGAACATCATATAATCCATATCGTTTACTTAGTTACGATTTTACACAAAAACGTTAAAAAAATGTATCGAAAACGACTTCTTAACATTATTTTATATTGAAATTGACTTGATACTTGAAATTGGACCAAAGACTTTTTTGGTTGTTCTCAGAACAATTGTTTCTCAATATAGCCTAAGCTGAAAAATAATTTTTGCAATGACTTGATTGATGATAAAAATTGTCACCAAAACCAAAAAGTCAGAATACTCACGCAGTGAACCTGTGAGCCAAAACGCCGAGCAGTTCCCCGACCAGGTCAGGGTTGGCCTCCCTGGGCGGCACCAGCCCGATGACCAGGTCGTTCCTGGCGGAGGGCACGCTGATCACCACCAGCTGGGCGTCTCCGCTCATCACCCTCACCGCTCCAACCTGATAATAGTTTATCACATTAAAATGTGAAAAAATATATCTTTATTATTCATGTTCAAGGCAAATTGTATATATTGCTCAACTTGTTTGTTTGTTTTATGCTGATACAAAAGCTTCATATAATTAAATAGGTGAATACGATGTAATTCTCAAGCAGTATAGAATTTGGAATGGTAGAGATAGGCAGCTTAAGCGTTTCATATATGCGAATTCACTAGATTTGTCCCTTTTCAAAAGTAGCTTGCATTTTGCAGTATTCGCATGTGAATAAAGGGAGTTTTACTCTACCCACTTTAATAAATCAAAATTTTAATTACATTAAGTAAATTCAACAAGATATTTAAATCTCAATGCAATTTTTTCAATTTGCGATTTCAAAATCGGCTCTAATCCATGTTCATATAATTTAAAAGAAATGATGCGGCCAACCTCAGTGATGGGCGTGGGCTTCTTGAGCAGCTTGAAGCTGGTGGAGTCCAGCTTGCAGATGGAGGAGTCCGTAAGCAGCAAGCAGCGCGCAGACAGCTTGTTGTAGCGGTTGAACTTGTGCACGCGGCACGAGAACAGCGCCTTGCCAAGCTGCTGCGAGCGCTGCAGCCCGCTAAGGGCGGAGCGGTACACGGCTGCGAATATAAATGTATGTTAATGC
Organism: Lamproptera curius; assembly: GCA_029286875.1. Lineage (NCBI taxonomy): Eukaryota > Metazoa > Arthropoda > Insecta > Lepidoptera > Papilionidae > Lamproptera > Lamproptera curius. The sequence continues at coordinate 2,107,899 of JAGSMT010000054.1, forward strand.
AACTGTTAATACCAGTCTGTCCCGTAACCATAGCAGGGATATAATCAAAATCTCAGAAGACAAAATATAATTTAATATGTAAACGAACGCGATACGAACCGTTAAAGTTCTTTTACTCAATAACCAATGGATAGTCATACAAACTTCTAGTTTTGTATGCTTTTATAGAATCTAATCGAGCTTGATTTCACATAAAGATTGCAAAATAATCTTCAACGTGTATGATGACGGATGTTTATATAAAAAATGTACGTTATTCCGTAGTATTATACTTCAAAGTCACAATATAAAATGTAGCGAATGGCGCCACAGATCCAGTACGGCTACAGTGCCCTTCAAGCCAGAAAACTGTAGTGTTCTTTCAATTGCTTAGAGATAGTAATCGGTATTGGGCTGGTATTTTTCCAGATGGTCATTAGAAAAATGGCAGTCTGCCATCTAGATGTGATAATACAATTATTAATTGCAATCTTATGTAAGATAAATCAACATACGAAAAAACTGGAGCTCTAGAGACATTTATCATCTAGTCCTAAGGTGAATAACCATTGCCAGTACACGCTTAAGTACCAGGCGAGCATAACTATTCAATATCTCATCAGTACACCCCAACGTACCAAATCATAACCATTTACTGTGAAATCAGTACACGCTTTAGTACCAGGCGAGTATTACCATTTACACCTAACCAGTACACGTTTAAATACCAGGAGAGCATAACCATTCACGATCTGACTATAACACGCTCAATATACCAAGTCGAGCACAGCTTTTATTGTCTGACCTGTACATGTTTAAGTACCAGGCGAGCATAACCGATCTACATGTAACCATTGCTCGTTTAAAGTACCAGGCGAGCAGAACCATTCACGATCTGACTATGTTAATAGCCTAGCATAGCCTCTTATTATCTGACTAGTACACATTGAAGTACCATCAGCATGACCGATCTACATCTAAGCATTACACGTTCAAAGTACCAGGCGTGCATAACCATTCACGATCAGATTAGTGCACTTTTAAAGTAACACCTGCGCGGTCGTTGTACTCGTCGAGCGCGAGGTAGTCGCCGCGCCAGAGGCGGTGCGCGCCCCAGCAAGGGCGGCGCGAGGCGAGCGCGCTGGCGGCGCAGATCTTGAGCTTGAGCTGCGGCCACTGCGCGCGCGGCACCGGCCGCAGCACCTGGTAGGCGCGCCAGCGGCGGTACGCGGCCTGCAGCAGGCCCACGGGCAGCCCGCGCGGCGCCAGGCCCCACTCGCGGATGGCGCCGCGCCGCAGCTGCTCCTGCAGGCCCACGAACCAGCGCCGGCAGCGGTAGCGTCTGCGGGATGCGGTTGTTTAGACTTTTCCATTTTGCCAATTATCATATATTGAACTTAGAATCATCCTTGTACGCATAGCGAGCTCAGTTGTATTTCATCTAGAAAAATCAAAGGGCTAACGCGATTCGATTGAATAAGCATTCAGTCAATTTAAGACACAAACGACTACCGCGAAAAGTTTTTTTTTGGTCTTGACGACCCGTACCAACTTTTTACATCCCCATCCGCGATATGAAATTGCTAACTCGTCTATTAATTACCAAAATCACCTCGGAAGTCTTTTTCTATGAAAAAAAAAATATTAAAACATTGTAATTTAAAAAAACCAAAACTTTTTTGTTTTGTATAGAAATATTATTGCCTCGTTGAACATATTAAGAATAAAATTGGCGTTGTAAAACCAGTTGTCAGTTGAACCTTTCCGTAAGCATGTATGAACTCACTTCCAGGCGTTGAAGATGAGCAGCGCGGCGCGCATCTTGCGGTAGCGCGCCCTAGCGAGTGCGCCCCGCCACAGCTTCTGCAGCAGCACCACGATGGAGGGGATCAGCTCGGCGCGCGCCGCCTCCAGCGCGTGCACAGTCTTCGCACTCCTATCAAATTTTAATTGCAAATTTAAACTATAAATTATTTATTATTGGTGAGACTTTCATTTTTCTACTAGCCTAAGTCAAACAGGAAAAAACTAAATCATCATCATCATCATCATAAACAGACTTTATGAATCGAGTTTCTCATAATTGGCACGGTGAGCAGGCGGATCGGCCATTGACTAATTGCAGTCGCGCACCTGATGAAGAGCTTGGTGTGGCCGTACTGCACGTCGTCGAGGCGCAGGTCCTTGAGCAGCACGAGCACGGCGTCCTTGTGCGAGGCGCCGCGGAAGTTGGGCCACGTGTACTGCGAGAGCATCTTGTAGCGCTTCAGGAAGCGGTCGTAGCGCTGCCGCGACGCGAAGCCCGCGCGCCGCACGCGCACGTTCTCCACCAGCCCGAGGTACGCCACCTGGTGGCGCGCCTGAACCACACCGGCTTTAAACTAGTAGTAAACTAAAGTGTTCTTATTGTTGTACCACCAATCAAATCACGTCGAGCCCCCAACGACACGTTTTAACTATTGAGCGTGATATTAAACATTGTTGATATAACTTCTAACTTTTATTTGGCAGGTGTATGTTGAAATATTATCTATGTAACGTACAATGTTTATGTAGTATATTTTTAGGCGTGTGGTACTATAGACACTTTTAGTAGTCAAAAGAAAAATTCATAAAGGACCCTTAATAATTTTTTTATGTTTATCGATATAAGTTTAAGCGAGTAGCTAGAAATCGGTCATCTTGGCGATCATTGAGGAAAACTTAGGCCCAGCAGTGGAGTGATAAACGTCGATAACAATAAAAAAAACCAAGATTGGCAATTGGGGCATTGCGAGTCGATCACATGATCGCGTAGAAAGTTACACTATTCATGCGTCACAGAGGCATGGAAAGTCAGTTCTGCGCTTTATCTTTCTCCGGTGTCGTCGATATAACACATAAACCCACCAGCTGGTCGTCCCAGACGGCGGGCGACTGCACGGGGTTGGGCTTGACGCAGCGCACGTAGAAGGGCTCCTTGCTCTGCAGCCCCTGCACCAGCGAGGCCATCGAGTTGCGGAACAGCGTGGCGGCCGACGGGGGGCGCTTCGACGTCTATAATCGTCACCATACATTATGTCTTTATTGACATAGGATTAGGCTAGGAATGTTGGGAGATACCAATGTCTGAGGGTGCTAATAGGTTTCGTAAATATGATCGACACAGGCTGATGAAAAGATTTATAAGAATTTATCACACGACGCCCTATTTGCTACACTTTGAAGCATCACTATATTTATTAATCATCATAATTGATTTACTTGATGTATTTTTATCTGTTATAGTGTGATGTAGGTTTTTCGTGTGTAAGTGTAACGCTTTTTTGTGTTTTTTTCAGCTAAGTTGAGTGGCGCTAGCAGCGAAAGCTCTGACTAAATATTTAAGCTTCGTTATACTTTTCACTCTTTTGGACAGGGACAGTCATATAAACTTATTAACCATCGCTTGGTTAGGTATTTCTGTAGGATTGTACTAGCACTCCGTACTGACTCCGTAGCCTACTGGTAGGGCGTGCGCTTTAGAAACCGGAAGTCACGGGTTCGAATCCTGGAGGGAATCAATAAATTTTCATTGTTGTTTCTTAGTTGGTTAGAGCATTTTTGGCCGATCACCCAATTGTCTGAAAAGTAAGATAATCCATGCGTCGGAATGGCGTGTAAAAGTCGGTTCACCCACCACCCCGCATTGGACCAAGGTTGTAGGACATTGTCCTAAAGCCCTCCTAAATTATCATAAGGGGAAGCCTACGTCCAGCTGTGGACTGACACCGGTTGATGATGATGATGATGTACTAGCACATGTTTTTTTTTTATGGCATACGCAGGCAGACGAACAGTCGGGCCACCTGATGGGAAGTGGTCACCGACGCCCATGGACATTGGCAATACCAGTGGCATCGCCAACGCGCGTGTCTACGTAACGCAGCAGTGTTTTCACACTACTGCTTCGCGGCAGAAATAGGCACCTGTAACTTTGCTCTAAGAGGCCACATGACCGCGCAAAATTGTGGGTAATGTAATTACTCTCTATTTGACCTCTAGATATGCGCCGTCATCACACGGATCATACACGTTTTCTATGCACCTTAATGACCACAATAATTCGTGGTTATCGAAAAGCGCGTAACTCTTAGTAATAACACCTTAGTAATAACCGTACCTTCTGTATGTGCGTGGCCCCCTCCGGCCACATAGCGGCCAAGGACCTGTTGCTGGAGGAGTGCAGCAGCCGCTTGAGGTCCTGCCACAGCGAGTCCTTGTTCTTGTCCATGAAGCCCGTCACCGCGTACGTCACCTCGCCCGCGTAGTGCCTGTTCCGAAAGACGGTTTATTATTGCTTTTTAATTTAAGAGCATGTGCAGCTTGTCTAAATAAGCCATAGAAATTATCAACTGGTGGTAGGTCCCCTTTTTACAGAGGATTGTCTGGGTTGGTACCACCGAGGTGTCTATTTTTGCCTCTAGTTGTGTGAAAACATGCTGTGCTCCGGTTTGAAGGGTACTGCAGTCAGCGTATTTACAGGGTAAACGAGACTTAACATCCTATGTCTCACGATAGGCAGATGATGATACCACTGGTATTGCCGATGTCTATGGGCGTCGGTGACCACTTTCTATTCAGGTGGCCCGACTGCTTGTCTGCCTGCGCGGGCAATAAAAAAATTTAAAATCTCCTATAAAAATAACGCGTTAGGCACTACAATTCTCCTCGCCGGTAACACGTCTCATGTACGCAGTAATTACTCAGGTTATGGTGCCCTTTAAACCAAAACACGGTCACAGTCGTTCATTTCTAATTTGGGACAAAAACAGGCACCGCAGTAGTACCTCCCTGGTTACCAATAAAAAGTTGACCATTCAGCTTCAACAATATTGACTGTCGCTCAGCGATTAACATCTCAGTAGCAAATCTTTGAAAACTTACTTTCCACTAAACACAATATTTAGGAATTCTCAATACCTATATACATTAAAGAGATTTCAACCTATATATTGACTCATCACGATATCTCTGTAACCATAAGGCGTAGCGACTAGAAATTCGATAGGAATATTCCTTTCGCCGAGTAGATGTCAGCTAAGAAGGGTTGGGGGCTTGCTAGTTCAAAATACTTATGCAGAAGTAGTTCAGATATAAGCATGAGCGACTCACGTGACGCGGAAGTCGACGGCGTGCTTGAGCTTCTTGTCGGCGGGGCTGAGCTGCCGCGACGTGTAGTGCTTGTGGCCGCTCAGCCGCGAGTCCATCGCCTGCAGCAACTGCTCGTCCGAGATCTGCCCACAGAGACGATGCTTTACGCTTGCATGCAGTAAACGGATCGCATTCAAACTAAATAATGATCGAGTAACAAACAAAAATACAGTATGACATTAGAAAATTAAACAAATCACAGCCATACAACCTCTATTTGGATAATTTGACAACTGCAATTTGTCAAACTTATAGTAACCATTCGGAGTCAGTGATATTTTAGAGCTGAAAAGATAATGAGGAATACAGAATTTCTCGATAGAAATTGTGGTATTTTTGTCAACAAAAAAAGTGTTCTTTTATTCGAATATATGCACTCGGTAATAAGCACATACTCGAGTGCAGACTAACCCTTATGTTGTGAAAGCCAGTTGTCACCAACCCAGTAGAAAAAAGGACCTGTGTGAAATAGAAGTCGATCCCATCGGATCTAGAAACTAAGTCCATGTATAAATGATCAAAGTGGTGACCTTGGTGGGGTTGAGGCAGGCCTCGTCCATGATGGCGATGATGCCCTTGTGCGGCGCGTCCACGAGGTCGCAGATGACGCGGTTGTTGAAGTAGGGCACGGGCCGCCACTGGATGCCCTCGCGCGCGTACTCCTCCTGCTCCTGCTTCAGCACCAGCTCTGAGGGGCCACGGAAAGGATATCTATTATTAAACTATTACTTGCAGAAACATAGCCAACGAGAATGTTTATAGTATAGATACAGTATAATGTTGTGCATTGTATAAAAACGATACGTAAATTTCACTGAAAACAATTTTAATAAAATTTAGTCATTGATAAATGTGAAATAGCGGAATGTTCCTGAACTAAGCTACTTTACAGTAAACGGACTCTTTGTTGATATTGAAGGATAAGTAATATCTTAAAACAATTGTGAACCAATCAATGGCAGTAAAATCCTAAATACTGTATTTTGCGACATGTATAGTATTCGCAGTAGTGGTAACAGGAAATTGTATATTAATTAGTGTCCGACCGAACTTTCGGTTTCGGTTTCGGTTTCAGCCGAGTTTCGGCCAAAAATCAAGTTTCGGCTGAGTTTCGGTTTCGCCAATTTGGCGAAACTTTTGCCGAAACCGAAACTGGTTTCAGAAGTGTTTTCAATTTTAAAATAGTAGCAAAAGTTAAATGTATCATTGCTACAATCGTGCTCAGATCAGTCGATTTTAGTTCAGACAAACATTCCAAGTTTGACAAAAGAAATTGAGGAGGGAACAAATAGTAGTGAGATCAAAATATATATTCAAATTCATTTTCAAATATCTTTATTCAATATTGAAGTTTAAACTTGCTTATTGATTGTCAAACACGCTACCCGGTGGTTCGGAAAAGGACGCCTCAGACCTGAGAAGAACCGGCGAAAGAAACTCAGCGGGCTATTTTTTATGTCATCTTTTAAAAATAACAAACAATTTGATAATTCGGCATTACATATTATGCAATTTTGAAACAAGACCTGTAGCGAGCATTCCATTACCAGGCTGTGTTATCATTTAAAAATTCATTAATATCGTAATAACCTTTAACACATAAACGTTCCTTGACTACCTTTTTAAATTTATTAATAGTTATATTCTGAACGTTTACTGGGATTTTGTTGTAAAAACGTGTACATTATCCCATAAAAGACTTACTTATACTTCGCAGTCTAGTTGCTGGAAGAATTAAATTATGTTATACTCCTTGGAAACCAAAAAATAAATACAAATAATACTGGAAAGTGTAGCTTAGATATTTGTTGTGTTAATAAAAAAATATTCTAGTCTCTTCACTTTTTTTCTGAATGTAGTCATTTGTTTGCTATGTGTGGCGAAATGTTCTCGAAAAAAGAGAAAACCGAAGTGCGACCTTGTCATTAAAAACCACTGTTATAAAAAGTTAACAACGCAAGAGATTTATTGCGGCTCAAAGGCAACATGAGAAGAGACTGCTCTGTCATAATCAATTATCGCAAAGTGGGCTTCTTAATTTCGAGTAGGGAGAACGTACACGGAAGATGAACATTGTTGCAGACGTCCATCGAAGCCAGTAATCACACATCACACACAATCATCAGCCTGTTTTAGTCCACTGCTGGACATAGGCCTCCCTATCCATTTGGGGTTTGGACCGTATCCCACCACGCTGGTCCAATGCGGGTTGGTGGGTGGACGACTTTAAACATGCCCATCCGACGCATGGATCATCTTACTTTTCAGACAATTGGGTGAACGGCCCAACTGGCCCTAACCAACTAGGAAACAACAATGAAAGTTTGTTGAGTCCGCGCAGGATTCGAACCCACGATCTCCGGTTTCTAAGCCACACGCCTATACCACTAGGCTACGGAGGCAGTTTAATCAACAAGACACAATAAGAATATGCTGACATATTCGAAAAAACTGTTTTAGCGATTAAAGAATTACCATCTGATACCTAATCCAAGAAACGAGCATTTCATATTGAGGTACTTAACGCATATTGACACAAATTTTGAATATGAGAAAAGTATCCGCAAGATGGGTGCCGAGAATCCGAAACAAAATCGACTTCGAAGATATCGATGGCCAAGTTTTAAGAAGATTCTAAAACTTAAAATCTAGTTTTGTGGCAGTGGACGAAACACGGGTTTATCCGAAGGATCTTCATGCCGTGACCGTTGTATATGGCCTGGCCTTAGGCCTGGGATATGCCTCAATATTTTGGGACTCAGAAGTGATATTGTTGTTTGATTACCTGGAGCATGGAACCATTATAACAGATTATGCAGCTTTAATACCGAGGTTGAGAAATGCCGTCAATGATAAAAAAGAGGCAAACTTTGAACGGGCGAGCTGTTTCATCTTGACAACGGACCGGCACATAGGTTGGCATTAGCGATGGCCACCGTTCAGCATGCTGGCGTACAATTGGTTGAGCATCGCCCTCTTCACCAGATCTGGCACCTAGCTATTTTTCCTCTTCTTTCCAAATTGATACAATACTTAAGAGGAAACATGTGTTAAAACTATATATAACAAGTAAACGATGCCGGGGTGACCTTTTTGCAGGACCAAGACAATCCTTTTTTAAAGCAAAATTGAAGCATTGGAAACTTGGAACGCTGGACTTGGTGTGTAGGTGGACTCGGAGATTATGTAGAAAAATAAATAATTAAGCTATCATAGTCATTATATTCTATCTCATTTTTACTTTTTGATCCCCCCTCGGAACTACAAATACAAACCAAAGTATTAATTAGTAAGATTTCAAAATACCAATACTTAGTCTTTAATGCAACAGTCACAATTATTAATTTATTTATTAATAACTCATATTGCTATAAGAAATTTATTTGAAAAAAAATAATATATTTTTAATATTTTGTTACATAAAAATATTATTAGCAACTGAAATAAACGATTACCACACGTTTAATATACTGTCTCCATTCCATGACTAAAATAAAGCAAAATAATAGGCATAAAAGCTCCATATTTTAGTATTTTAAGAATTTTTATACTTGATCACGTGAGTTTCGGTTTCGGTTTCGGTTTCGGCCGAAACTGAAGCCACGGCCGAACTTTCGGTTTCGGTTTCGGTTTCGGCCGGAAAAACAGTTTCGGTCGGACTCTAATATTAATAGACACATAAACAGATGGAAGAAAATATAAAGTCTTTATCGAAATAAATTTCATTTTCTCAATGTGATATTTACCGATGAACAACTGCTGCAGCTTCTCGTTACAATAGTTGATGCAGAACTGCTCAAAGCTGTTCGTCTCGAAGATCTCGAAGCCGTAGATGTCGAGGACCCCGATCAGGGAGCCCTTGTACGTGCTTTTGGGCGCTTCGATCGCTTTGTTGATCTGTCAGAGTTAAAATAATGTTATATAACTAGTAATTGGATTAAAAGTGACGATACTTTAAAAAATTGACAATACTGATTGGATAAAGTTATACGGTAATTTAATATACCGTATATATTATTAACATTTTAATGAACAACAAATTTAAAGAACAAAAGAAAGTTTTGGAAAACGGATAGGTTTTTTTTGATATTTTAAGTACTTGCAAGTACAATTCTAAATCAGAACCAATTAATTCATGGAATTGATAGAATCATTGTGACCGATGGCAACGAAGTGGCGTCATTCGGCTAACGTTCTTATTTTTCATGATTTTGTTCTTTTTTGCAATTGCATCTTAAAGATTTCCACCACTAAACAATAAACGACAATTGATGCATTGTATCTCATGAATACATTAATAATAACGCCATATATACTAAGCCGTTTCAATTACACAGTAACATCAATTACATCAAAGAGCATCCCCATTCCTAAACCTTATCCCCCACTTGACCCATATGATTTGAAGACAGCCGTTCCTCCTACAGCACCTCAAAGCTAAGCTGCTAAGGTATACGGATAAGGATCTCACCTCCTGCACGATCCAGCTGAAGAGGCGGTCGTAGGCCGCCTTGGCCAGCGCCAGCCTCGTGTAGTGCGCGTCGGAGAGCGAGTGCTGCTTGCTGACCAGCTCGCCGCCCGCCGCCAGCACCCTCGCCGCCAAGGCGCCCCGCAGCGCCGCCTCGCCCACGCCCAGTGCTGCGACACACGCGCCCAGCGGCCCGCCCACCACCACCTCGCCCTCGCCGCCCTCCGCGAAGCTCAGCTCGCCCTGAAGTTGTTTTTCATATACACATGCTGTCTGACTTGTTGCCCATTGACACGAGATGGCGTCTAATGTATGGGTTTTATACAAGACTAGCAACCCCGCAACCCCTAGTGAAAGGAATTTCGTAAAATCCGCTCTTAGCTTACCTCTACTCGGCGAAAGGAATATTCCTGCCAAATTTCAAGTCGCTACGCCTTATGGTTCCAGAGATATCGTGATAAGTCAATATATAGGTGGGAATCTCTTTTATATATATGAGAATATACTCGATACTACGCAAGGAGACATTGATATGAACAATGCTACTCATTGCCACTAGACGGCGTTGAACGGCGTTCCGTTTGACGTAATGGCAATAAATAACTAACTTTACTAATAACAACGCCATCTGTAGATCGCCAATTATTTATTATCTTCGAATCAATTTCTCTTCACTTTCGGTTTTACGATACAAAATTACATACAATTAGGTATAGTCTCCAACGTAAACGTAAACTTTTTATCATTACGTGTAACAAATTTGATCAACTAAAAATAAAATAAACGATTTTATTTAAGTTTTACGGTGCAAAGAGTTGAACTAAACATATTATAAATATATATGTATATATCTTATATTATATTAAACACATGGCACGAAAACCACTTTTCTACCATCTATATAATATTAATATGTGATAATGTTAGCCTTAAACCCAATTATTTTTAACTATCACATGACCACTATTTTCCACCACCTTCAAAACACTAAAAAAGCAGCAAAAACTTAAATAACTACTAACCAGCAAGACCACTCCAGCGACAATGCTCCATATATCATCAATCACCGAAGGCGTGAAGCCCAGAGCATTAAAAGCGCTATTCGTAACGGAATAAAGCTTAGAATCCTGCGCGGAGCCCCTCTCGCTGCCCAATATCTTGTACACCGCACTGGAGCTTAAGCCGAACTTCTTCAAGTACGGATTGCTTGTGCTCAATAACTGAAACAAAAATATAATTGAAAGAGATCGTTTGAAAAATAAAGGCGTTCCACAGGGTCGATTTTTGGACCACTACTATTTCTTAATAATAGAAATGTGCAATTTAAAGTGAGTGATATAGTTATAAAATTAATATTACATTTATTTTAAAGATTGGTATAGCAGACCCAGAAAGCCCTAAAAAATTATATAAACATCCGTCTTATCATATCTAACTAATACTTAAAGATTGCATAGAACTTTGATTGAATTGTTATTACAATCCTCGTTATTTGAATTAAGCCCTCGTTTTTTTTTTCAAGTTTGGAGCCTATTTGACTCCTGTATAAGCAAACTAAAAGTGGTGTATATCACATGTCCATCGGTATTCAGTTGAAATAGATTAATAAATCGAATGTCATTTAGTAACGCTCAAGTACTTTAGATTAAATAATGCATTGAATTCTTGCGGAATGATGAGCGGTATATTCTATTGTAGAACAATGAACATTGTAATAACGCACCAGATAATATTATTTTAACACCGCGATACCCAGACAATGTTTAGAACAATGCGGTAATACTTGCATAAATGGTTTGCAAAAATTCTAACGCCATTAGCCAATTATCAACTACTTTTCAACAAAATCAAACTCAAACTACCACCCACTTGACGGCGGATCTGACTTCTATAGTGGGAGTAAGACTGATCCGCAGTACAATTGCAAATAGTCAATTGCTAATCCGCCTGCTCAGCGTGACAATTATGAGCAACTCTTTTAATGGACGCTGTCTTGGCATTAAAAAAAGGTCTATGTCCAGCAGTGGACTGCTAAAGGCTGTTTATGACGATGATGATTTTAACAAAATGTGACGAAAGGAACATACATACAACACAAGTTTTATTGTCGATACGTTGTTAGTTCATTTTTAGACTCGACGGTGGAACGATTTAAAGTGTAGTACGTGGTGTAAATACTAGGTTGACATCACATACCATGACTTTAGATTATAAGCGAAATTGCGGCGGCATACACTGCAATTCTTATGGGAAGGCTTATCACCTTGTTTGTGGGGACAGAACGCGAACGCTGCTAAATGAAGCTTACCAAAGACTCTGAGTCTGGAAGCTTAACATCCTTCATATTAAATCATGGCTTGTCGTCTTTTGCAAAACAACATTTCGACGTAAGGTCTAGCATAAATCTATTATTACAGTGATTTCACAAGTACGATCACCTAGTTCGTGGGAACGGTAGCTTTCCACAAACTCTTTGTTAGATAAAGCTTACCATATGCAAGGAAAGCATCACTTAGTAGTTAACAAAAAAACAACTCACGATCCAAATACTTCAAACTAATTAATCAAAGTACCGACATACAGTCTGTTCTTGCCTAAGACCATACAATTTCAAATACCATAAAACGCCATGACCCACATATTCATATTTCATGGCCACTGATGATAATAACACTGCGATTCCCACATTATTGCAACATTTAATTGCTACTGAAAGATAAAATATGCATATGGCCGGAAAGGCATTTTAAACATACTTTTATCGTATACACGACAAAAATAATTTTACATTTGAAAAATAAGTTGAATTAGTGCGTGAAGGTCAAAAGTCGCAAATCATATTCTGATTCTGAAGCTAGATTTTGATAAAATACAATTCAAATATTCAAATGTGATATATTTAAGATTTTATACTGAAGCCTACTTTATGAAACTGATCTACAGCTTGTAATTTATTTCTTAATATGATACTAATGGAAATCCTGCAAACGATGAACCTTCGTTCATTACGAATTTTAACTAGAAGAAAAGTAATGCGTCATTTATTATTAAGTCATATATAGATCCAAATTTAGAAATGTTACATATCTAATAATGACCATTATAACCATACATTGAGCCATACTTTAAAACAATTGACCGTAGTCCCCATTGTCTTTAAGCAACGAATAATTCCATTTCATTCATAGCATTGTGGACATACCAATCAAAAGTTAGCAAAGGAGAACAGTCAGTTTTATCAGAACCCTTGCAAGCAACCTCCCACCTGATAGAAAGCGTGGAAGTTCCTCTCGCCCGGCTGCAGGCCGACCACCCTGCTCTTCTCCAGCAGATAATTGCTGATGTGGCCGCCGACCGGGTCGCCCTTGTAGTCGAAGTGGATGTCCATGTACTTGCCGAAGCGGGAGGAGTTGTCGTTGCGGTTCGTCTTGCGTTGCCGAACGTCTCGAGGATCGAATTTGATTGGATCAGGACGTTCTTCACTCTGTAAGGGTTATTTTAGAGGTGTTTACATGTTCTATATAGTTAATGATGAGATCTGACGAGATCTTAAGCTTATTGTGGATTTATTAATTGAATAAGAATAATCAGGTGACTTTATTGAAATAAAAAGTGATATTGAAGCAGGATGATTCGTACTGACCCCTAATGGATAGGGGTGTATTAGGGGAGGCCTATGTCCAGCAGTGGACGATCACAGGCTGATGATGATGATGCGTATTTACATATTTTAAGTTGTTCTATTTATAGAGCTAACGATACTGGGCTTTTATAATTATTGTATGAATTGTCAGAAATCAGTTCAATACGCTTCTAGATCGCAAAAAACAGACAGCTTTCTGTAGTTACTCAGATGGAGTTTGTGATGATGTTTTCTTCAGAGGACTGTTTGTTAAGGCACACACATCATCAGCCTGTGGTAGTTCACTGCTGGTCATAGGACTATCGCACGTCTCCGCCATTAAATCGTTTTTGGACCGTATGACGTACCGACCACGATGGTCCAATGAGGGTTGGTGTTAGGCATACCATATATAAATAATGTATATTTTACGTTTGTTGATCCAGTAAATAATTTAACTCTGAAACATCTGAAGCATCCGCACCTGTCGATATATTCCTGTGAACTTGTGTCGTGTTGGCCGCGATGTACTTCATAATGAACTTGGAGGCCTCCGTCTTACCAGCGCCGGATTCGCCCGATATCAGAACGCATGTGTCCCTGCCCTGAAAAATAACATTGATATCATTTAATGTTTTAAATTGTACCACTGTCTCAGGCATAATACAGAATATAGACCGCTATGACGACGAATGAATACGAAAAAATCACTATTTTTAAGTAATAAGAATAGAAGCGTGGGTAATGCATTCCCACTCGTCTATTCTGGAGGGGAGGGGAGGCCTATGTCCAACCATGGACTGACATAGGCTAATAATGATGATGCTATTATTGAAACAATCGCAAAGGAGACAGGGACGAAAGGATTAAATAGATAGGTCTAGAAATAGCCCAAAAAAGTACAGTTTATATGACTGTCTATTCTTTTCTTATTTTCAGTCTTTACAGAAAATCAATTGTGTTTTAAGTACATAAATAAAGTACCTTGAGAGTCACTAATTGTAGTCAAATACGAGACTTTATATTAAGTTTTCATTGCCCTGTCCCGGTAAATAACATCGAGACTAAACAAAGTTCAACCTTCCAAACTTGTTCAACATCAATTTAAAGAAGACTAAAACGTCCGACGTACGCAAGTCCATAGACACAGACATTCAACATAATGAAGTAGCCCAGTATACCGCAACCGACAATAACAGCACCATAAAGTAAAAAGCCACTTCAAAAAAACGACCCAAAGAAACGGCGGTGGTCCATTTCCTCACGATGTTACAACCAACATAAACAGTCGCGGTCCCATTCCCTCTCGCCATTTCAGCGGTTTCCTTAACGAACCCCATAGTTTCAGCTGGTCGTTCACCATGCCACAATGGCATAATGGTTAAAGAGCGGAGGTGCTTCAAGCCTCAGTAAATTGGCTGCACGAACGGTCACTTTGGCACACGGTCGTAAACTTGATGCGTCGGTTTATGCGAACGCACGAAGGAATAACAATGCCCCGAAAACGCTAATACACGGCACGAGTGATAAAATTATCAACATTACAGATTTTGAAAGCCTATAAATATCCCTTTGGAAGAGTTGCGTTTTGAAGTTGCGGCACGTTTTAAATGACAGCACTTTTTATATGTTTTAAAGTGAGGTTACGTTTATATTTAGTGTGAAAGATCTGATATTTCTGCATGTAAAAACTTGTCTGTAAATCTTTCATTTTTGCTGCTCTTGATGCTTTTAAAACTGGTATTTCAAAATGTGGACCAATGTTATTAAGTGTCTTAATAACGTCGATATTACGTTTTATTGGCTGATCATCACTTATAGCTCAGACAAATAAGACTCAGAATTTATGTTCAAAAAGTAACCTAAGACAATGAAGTTGCGGCGAACGAACAGTGTTGTTATTAGTCGATTCTCACTCACGATATTGAATGACCAAGTAATAAAAGCATTACACTTTCTTAATGATTGTCAAATAAACCTCCACCGGTTTGGAAATAAAAGCCTTTGACCTGAAAAGAACTAGCGTAACAAACTCGGTCTTACTCTACAAATCAGAAAACCGACATAACGCCGTGACGTTGTTACGGATCACATTTTACAAAGGGAAGTATAATCTTTGTAAACGACTGACTCATGCATTCATTTTATTTCATATACACGCATGCTAATATGTACACAATTATAAAACTGCTACTGGTAATGTTTATGCAATAAATACGGCGGCAAATCATAAAAGTATTTTTAATATGAATGTATGACTTATTCAGGTCAGTTGAATAACAGTTTGCGTGTTACTTGCCATTGTTAACCCCCTCTGTGTCGCGTGCTACGCTTGTGATCCATTCTATCAATAACCGACGTCCGACCGAACCCGACTGTCGTATATTATTAAATATATTTTCAAATTAACCATAAAGACACTAAACAATCGCTAAGAAAATACAGTAATGCCACGAATATTATGCGACGAGTTTTAGACAAATAGATCGAGTTTAACTTCTAGTTTAAAATACGTTAAAACTCAGTGTTATAAGGGTATTCAATGCACGTATTTTATATTTTTGTTAGAATACCTGTAAGTACAGTCAAATGTCAAACACTAATAATGCCAACAGTGAATGCGGTATTTTTATTGGACAGCCGCTACATGTATTCCCAAAAGTTATCCAATAAGAGAGCGTGATTTCATAGGACCAATGGCTCCAGGCACTTCGTTCGACTAAACTACATATTTGACTGTGTTCGTTGTATAAAATATTAAACGGACAACCTATCTGCTTAATAGTCAATTGTTCACTTTAGTAATAATGTCATATTAAGAACTTATGATATCTTTAAATAGTTTGTACAGTGTAACTAACACCTCACATATTAAGGTTAAATAACAATCGTAATTCATGGAAATAACAAATTGATCAACCAATAAGTGTTGAATTTTCACCACCAATATAATATAGTCCCACATTTTGGTATTAATTGGCAACGGTATTATAATATACGGCAATAGTTTTATATAAAAGGAAACAAAATGTTGTACGATATCAACCAATAAGGAAACTTAGCGCTTTTAACATTTAACTTCATCCGGTTAGTAACATCTGAGAAGTGACAAGGTGGACACTATATTTTTGTTTTTGATTTATATACACAATCTTTGCAACCTATCCCCTGCCCTGGCATTTTACTTGACTCGAACGTTGTGGTAAGGACCATTGTAATGTAATAATTTAATCTAAAAAGAATTTGATAACCATAATCAGCCCTAATCGATCCACTGCCGGACCTAGGCCTTTTTATTGAACGCCAAGACGGCCGATCCCTGCCGCTCTCTTCCAACCCGAACCGGCGACAGCACGGAGATCGGCATTCCACCTGGTGGGAGGTCGACCAAAAGCCCGTCTCCCCAGACGCGGCCCCCACTGCAAAACTTTATTGGCCCATCGGCCATCAGCTCTTCTGACTACATGACCGGCCCACTGCAACCTCAACGAGCTTATCCTTTGCACTACGTTGGTGACTTTAGTTCATTGACCAATGAATTCGTTAAAATAATTTAAAAAGATCAAAAAACAACCACACAGTTTATTTCCGGTTTATTTTTAGAGAGACAAGTATTTTCTAATAGATGGTAGGTTGACGCTCATAAGAGCTCGAAAAAGCTTCAATTGAATAAGGATTGCTTTACATTTAAACCGTCCTATCGAAAGCAGCAACATCTGGTCTCCATTGGTACAGTGTGTGACTCTTAATCTCAAATCCGATACACGTCATATAAAGTCGATTAACGGTTGTTACAAGGCTTCGGTGACGTGTGGATTATCGTTTTAGTAATTCGGCCGAATTCTCCTTCTCAACTGGATTCCCTTGACGGAAGCTCTATGTGCATTGTTGACCTATTTTAAAATACACTCTATTTATTATACTATATTTAAAAAGAAAAAAAAAGAGCTATACTAGGGGGATATAAGACTTGGAGCAGTAAGAAAATAAAATCAAAACGTACGATAGTATCCGCCACTGAAAGTCGATTCGCATCATATTTGAACAACAAAGAGGCAGAGGCTCGTTTTTGTGCAATTACCGTATGCCATTGGAGGTTTTTATACCTGAACATCAGTTTGTATTCAGATAAATATTTAACAGGTTAAAAACTCGAAAAGTCACCATGCAAAGTGGCCACCGACACGCATGGACGTGTACGATACCAGTGGTATCATCGACTCGCTGTCTAACGCGAGACACAGGATGTTACTTCTCGTATACTTAGTAAATATAATATGCCACATTTGCCGTCTTTTAACCAGCATAGTTTGACACAAAACGATATATATTTCTTAAAATATAACTACACTGATGGACCTGACTGATGGAGCAAATATGCGATATAACACTAGCGAGCTTTGTACATCTAGTAGTACACTAAAAGCTATTCCATATAAACCAAATTATACCCCATGCTAGAAACCGGTAACCTAGCAAAAGTGCTAAACTAAAGTGTCTACTTTCGCAACAGGCAAATCGACAACCGCCGAGTGCATCTGCCTCACATTAGACAGGTGCTAAACGGGAACAACTTTCCAACTCAAAGTGCAGGACAAACACACAGACGGTCAGGGTTCATGGTCACATTTCATCCGAAAGGCCATACGAGCCTCGGGGTAAATAACTGATAGTGTATAATCCTATTATAGTTAATTAAGGTATATAATTCACTTAATTCAATTAGATAGTCGACTATGCGTGTCGTGAGATTCCGATCCGGTTTGATTCTATTACATGGCACAATATTTTGCAACAACTTGTGTCGAACTAACAAGTCGCGTTTACGTGATATTTTTTTAAGTAATTTTCGATTCGGTTGTATTTAGATAAATAACATATAACAGGCTTAGGATCCTTCGAGAAAGGAGCATAGTATAGAATTTCCAGGGGAAAGGAGATCACTAACTATCAAACTAGCCAAATGCCTTCTTACCAAAAAAGACAGTAATAATACATAGTCTTTTATTTTATTGTATTAATCATCATCATCATCATCATCATCATCATTAGCCTATGATAGTCCACTGCTGGACAACGGCCTCCCCTAATAGACCCCTATCCATTAAGTGGTTTTGGACCGTTACATCATTATAACGATACAAACTAAGTTTCAATTCATTGCGCATTTTATGTGAGAATACGAAATATCTAAGCATGACTTCATTATCGTTTCATTGTTAATGTTAGTAGTTAAAATAAATAAAACGAAATTCCCATCAATAACGGAGAAGGAACAAGACCATCAACCTAATCTCTAAGTCAAAATAAGTAAAATGGACAAGATTCCACTTAATGCAAAGTATATTTGTGACCTGCCCTCATTCGACCTTTATACTCCGTTTAGACTGGCACCATTACTTAATCTACATAAATACGACCCCACTTAGCCCCAATACAGATCTACATCTGTATTAGGGCCAAGTGGGTCTACTTCATGACCCACCTGCTGCCTAAGCACCCTCTGACAGGCATCGGCCACCGCGTACACATGTGGCGGCACCTCAAACATCTCCCTGCCCCTATACTGGGCCATCGTGGCCGCATTGTAGATGTCCAGGGTCTTGTACGGGTTCACGGAGACCAGCACCTCGCCAATGTACGTGTAGATCTTGTTGTGCTGGAACCTGTTGACAGATATAGTTTTTTAAGTATTATCTTATTAATGATTTAATATATACACGTAAATAAAGTTGGGTTTTTTAATGCAATGCTTAAATAATTAAATTGTGATATATAACCGATACTTACAGCAAAATATATTATCTTTTTATTTTGAATGGCTACTCCGAATTAGACGTGATTTTCACTGAAAGACAGCTGATGTTACTGCGAGTAACTAATAATTTTATAGACACAAAAAAGTCTAGCAAAACTTTTTTATATATTACCACGCGAACGAAGTCGCGTCTACCAAAAAAACTTTAAAAAAATTCATTATAATTACCAAACGTATTATTTTAGCATAGAAGCTTTTGCTTTTAACTTCTATATATATGATAAACAATATCTAAGCAAGGTTTAAGTCGCGCAAAGAAAGTGGACCTCACACGTGTTGGCCCCCAATCTGTTACGGCCCCAATCTGGGCGAACAGTAAAGCTTGTGGCACACCACGGCAATCAAATATTAAAAATATTATTTACACATATTAATACACAAACATACTTAATTGGAATGTTTATTGGAGTCAAAATACTGAGTTTTCTTAGTTTTATTATTAATTAAAACCTATGAAATAATAATATAAATAAATGAGGTAAAGAATAAGACAAGAGATCGAGCAATTCAAGTGCACTTTGATTGTATTTCATAGCAGTCAATACGAAAGGCTGCTGTTTCGCATAGCAAAAGTAATCGAGCTGTATAACAAGTCACGATATTATCATATTGAAATCATTATGAGCTCAACATCGTCGTTATCAGCTCCTATCAGTCCACTGCTGGACATAGGCCTTTTCCAGTGAGCGCCAAGACGGCCCATACCGTACTACTTGCTTCCAACTTGAACCGGCTACTGCACGGAGGTCGGGGGTCGACTAATGCTCCGTTTTACTAAATATATATTTATATACATAACTAGCATAGCGTATCAACCTCCCTATGTGGGTAGAATTTCGTAAAATTCGAATCTTAGCTGACCTCTACTCGGCGAAAGGAATATTCCTACCAAATTTCAAGTCGCTGCGCTTTATGGTTCCAGAGATATCGTGATGAGTCAATATACAGGGGGGAATCTTTTATATATATATATAGATGATAGAAAATATATATTCTCGTTTATATTGACATAATAACGTTTAACATTCAACTGCCTTATACATTCAATAACATCGTACAAAATTGATCTGACCAATAACGCCTATGCAATGGGATGAGGCCCACGGGTCGTTGACCCCAGAGAACTTGGCAAATTTGGCGCACCGAGACTGCCAAAGTTTTTGTTGTCGTCGAAACGACACGCTGCGTCAGGAGAAAAAAAAAGACAACATCATATTTATGAGAGAGTAAGGAGAAACACAGAGGAGTGTAGTACTGAGAATATAACAGAAGTAAGTTTGTGCTTTTGGATGTTAGGTATATACCTAATGAGGATTATTCTAGACATAGTATAAAACAAATTCGCGTTCTTTGTCCCTATATCCCTATGTATGCTTAAATCTTTAAAACTACGCAACGACGACAAACGACTTTGATGCGGTTTTTCTTTCAATATATAGAGTGATTAAAGAGGAAGGTTTATATGCATAATTCATGCAGAATATTGGAGAGAAACACTGGTAAATTACATTTTTCCATAGTTTTAACAGACACCAGTATTGCTCCCTTGCGGAGCCAGGGCGGGTCGCTAGTTCTAGATAAAACTGAGTATTATAGCTAATTGACCTAGGTATAGAATAACATTAGTTTTATAATCTGAAATCACTTTTTGTACTTTGTATATTTATTTAGACGAGAATAGCCACTGAGCTACTGTGATTTATATTATATTACAAGAGTTAATTTTGCTCATAATAGATATGGCGATGTAAACATAGAACTCATAGAAATTTAGTTATGATTTTTAGTAAGCTGGATGGGACTCAGTCGTTAACAAAACAAGACAAGCTAGCAATTAAAACCATGCGCTTAAATACAGTAATACTTAATTTAGGGTTACTCCTATTTTTTGAATTATTTATTAAACAAAATACAATACATAGTAAAATACAAAGTCACTTTCTGTCCCTATATCCCTATGTATGCTTAAAACTACGCAACAGATTTTGAGGCTGTTTTTTTTTAAGAGATAACAGTGATTTAAGAGAAAGGTTTATGTACAATTATATAATACTCTAGAGAAACGCTGATAACTTTATATATTTTTTCATAGATTTTATAGATATCATTATTGCACCCGTGCGGAGTAGGGGCAGCTCACTAGTATCATTATAAATATCCACACGACAAAGTTATTTCTCAAGTGTGCCAAAGGCTATATTTAATTTAAAAATAACTGCAATTTCACTTAGAATACATTTTAACCCTGAATTTAGGTAAGATTATTTTGACTTTGGCAAGAAAATAGTGTCTCTTTTATCTGACTTTAAGACAAAAAAATTGACTAATCCTATCAGAAATAAATTGAGTTCTGATCGTAAAAAAGAAATTATACGACAAATTTATCGAAATATGGTTCATGCCTACAGTCTATTAATACCATTGCACTTCTTGCCATTGAGCTGGATGGGATGTATATTTGAATGTTTCTCTTAGCGTCGTATCGCTTCATTAAGAGAGGCGATGACGTAACCACTACCGAATAAGATCAGTTGAACAGACTTCGACCAAAGCCAGCCTACAATAAATCGTCTCGTTATTAGGAATGATACACGAAAGCGTATAAAGGTTCTACATCTAATATAAAAACAAAGGTTACTTATTTTCTGATAGAATAAGTACATAGATAATGACATGACCTAATTCGCCGAGCCTAGTGGTAAGAGGGGGTCTTAGAAACGCAAGGTAGTACTTCAGAATACAAGGGACTCAACAAATTTTCATTATTGTTTACTAGTTGGTTACGGTATATTGGGCTGATCACCCATATTGTCTCAAAAGTAAGATGATTCATGCGTCGGATGGGCATGTAAAAAGTTCAGCCACCACCCGCTTTGGACGAGAGTGGTGGGATAGGGTCCGAAAACCCCCTAATGAATGAGGAAAGCATATGTCCAGCAGTGAACTAAAACAGGTTGATGATGACGAATTGCTCTAAATTTGTAGGTACGTATCGTGACATGGTTAAATAAGAAAAGAACGATAGAAATGGTATTTGAACCACATTACAACATATTAATCAAGTAAATGGAGCAGCCCTAAAATCGAAAGATTAACGTGCAAGTACATGTTGGAATCGGAATAGAAAAATAAATATTAATAAAGACATAAACCATTTGTTTATGTCTTTATATAGAAAAGCAGAAAAAAATACTCCTATGCAATCTAAAAAATCTCTTCTTAGCAAAAGCACCAACTTTGCACCAGATGACTCGCTAAACCCGATATATTCATTGCTCGAGATGACATAACTACCAAATACAAACAGACTGTAACTTTAAACTTAAATAATTAAGGATACGGTACAAAAACCCCAAAAATAAAGAAGGTGCGCAGTAGGCGAATCCTATGTACAGCAGTGGTCTAACACAAGGCTGATGACGAAGATGATGATGAATTAAAAAAGAGAAATGTCAAAATAAGAAATAAGAATGTCGTTTCTTGAGTGAATCAAAACCACGATAAAACCGATCACCCATTTACGGGAGAAGCACAATGAACACATCAGCTGTACACCTATTGCATTGAATACTCGTCGCCGATAGCTCAGTTGTTGTTACGTTGGCATGACGTCAGTGCGGCCTCGAGCCGGTTTTCGGTTCAAGAGCAACGAGCCGGCCCCGACGCCTTATAGGAGATGGCCAGGTGCGGCCGAGAGGTAAACTGCGCTCGCTTTCGATATATAAATATGTATATATATATACGTTTTGAGTTAATACCGTTCGTTTAAACATATAAACACACACACACACACTACAATATGAAGTAGGTAGTGTCAAATAATTGAACAATTTAAAAAAAAATAGTCACACGACTATAAAACCTTTTCTTGTATTATTGCTTTTAATAATGCCAAAAAATCGTTGAAGTGATTGTATGAAAACACCATGATTTCCGTTTAATTTAAAATAAAAAGATGTATGTATAACAGGTAACATTTAAAAAATAAAGGGAAACAAAATAGATCAACACAAACAACCTCAGAGTTTCCTGTCGATTCCTCTTCCTAGGGTCAAATTTTGATAAAAGCTCGTAAACCCTAACTGAACATCGTGCAATTTCATTCAACAAAGTATTTAACAAAAGTTAAGCGTTCTCGTAGAAACTAGCTACGTAAATCGAGCGTCCTTAGAGTTTTACATAACACATTGTAAATTGTCATGCAATAAAACTTTAATATTGAATATTATAGTTATATATTTAACAGTTATATGTAATGCAACGATATCCGTTATACTCTGCTTATTAAATTTAGTTGTTGTATGAGAGTTGATAATGGATGGGATAGATTCAATGAAAAGAGATGTTTCAATGCATTCATTCAATATTAAAATAATTAAGGACATGGAACATTAAAAAGTTATTAATAGACATTGAAACGCTCAAAGACAACGCTCCCGATTAGCACTTAAGTATATAAACTCGTTTTCCGTGGACTAAATACCAATTAATGTAAATAAATGTTGCATTATGTTTATTCATCCGCTTACCTATATATATGATTGTATAAGAAATATGTAAAGCAACCACATTTGTATTAATTAAGTTCCTAAATCGGCTATTCATCATCAACATCATCATCAGGTCTGTGTGGGTCCACAGCTTGACATAGGCCTCCCCTGATACACGCCTTCTCCGTTAAGTGGTTTTTGGACCCTATCCCACCACGCTCCTATGCGGGTTGGTGGGTGGACCGACTTTATCAATGCCCATCCGACGCATGGATCATCCTTCCCTTACAGAAAAATGGGTGATCAGCCTAAATCGTCCTAACCGACCGAAGTTTTTTCCCGGCGGGATTCAAACCCAAGAGCTCCGGAGTAAAAAGCAAGGGCCAATACCGCTATGCCGGAGGCGTTTCAACCAAGCACAATATACATAAGTGAAAAATCACACCAAACGAGAAACCGCATCGACCAAATGAGATTCAGAGTGGAAGCGAATACAAACAAGGCTCGTGAGACGACCGACCATCGAAAACTTTCCCAGTCGAATCCGATGACAATGAGGAAGCTCTCACGAGTGCTCTCTGACTTTTAAATGTCTGTTATATAAATGTGTTGTTTATTTCAAGAGTCAACTGGCTTGTGTGAACGCCAGGTATAAATTAAAAGACACGGTAAACTTTTATGATCAGTTAACATTCCAAAACATTACGGATCTTCATTTTGAGGCTACAAAAGGTTTAAAAGGATATTTTTATCATTTGAGCTCATTAACACTAAATCCGTATAATTTATATTTTTGTTATTATTATTTTTTTTCATCATCAGCCTGTGTTAGTCCACTTCTGAACATAGGCCTACCCTAAGGCACGCTTTCTCCATTAGGGGGTTTGTGGATCGTAACCCATCTTAATATTATTTTATTAAATGATGTACTGATTTTCTCAAAAGGCAAATTTTCATGTCTGAAAAACGATTTTTGTTGTTAAAGAATTAAAAAATATATCAAATCTTTCAAAAGGTTGAGAGGATCTGTACGCTGTGTCATAAATTATAAAATATGCTGCATATAATAAAATACGTAAACATAGTTATAGAGTAACTTTAAATTCATCATTGACTTTACACAGATAAAAAAGTTCTATACATAAACGTCCACGTAAAAAAATTTAAACCTTTGGCCGAACGTGTTCGTATTGGCATTCCGAGCGCAGAAAACGTTTTATATTATCTATATGGCGCACATAATGGCATTGACGGTAAATTCCGAACAACAACGTTAAAAAGTCAAAGTTATGACTCACTTTAAAATCTTACACATGGCGATGTTACGTAAACTTACATTTAAATCTCAAATCGACGTAACTGGTAATGTCGTTTTTGTGTAACAGAAGTGATAGTTAAGTTAAATTATTAACTTTAATATCAGAATTTTTTGTGAGAAAATCAGATATAATGATGCCATTGTGAAATTTAATTTTGAGCTATAAGCCTGATGAAAATTGCAATTAGCGTATTCAAATAATTGTGTGAATCTTTTACTTTTGTTATGTATTAGCGTTCGTTGTCTTTCAACTGCTATACATTCATTTTTAGGTTGAAAACAATTACAATAATCAGTTTATAGTAGTTAATTGAATAGGAGATATTAAAATGTGTGTTTTATGCTCTTTACTTGAACTTTAGTGATTACGTGCATACTAAATATAATATCAATTAAGAAAATAGAAGAAAGATATCATCAGCACATTTTTATTTTTGGGTTTTGTAAGTGGTGATTATGTTGTTAAAGAGTGTAAAAGCATTTGTTTATTACTAACTAGCAACCCCGCAAGCCCCCTTTTGGGTGGAATTTCGTAAAATCCGTTCTTAGGTGACCTCTACACGGCGAAAGGTATATTCCTACCAAATTTCAAGTCGCTACGCCTTATGGTTCCAGAGATATCGTGATGAGCCAACATATAGGTGGGAATCTCTTATATATATTGCTCATTTTAGGACAATCATGCAATCATTACATTTGCAGATTCAAATCCGTTGAGGTTAAAGATTTAAAAGGTTAGCATTATACATTTAATATTTGAATGCGACAACGACATTACGTTTGTAAAATAGTACTTGTTCTAGGGCAGCTGAGTCATCGGATCCATTGCAGTTCATTAATTCCAACCCAGACGCCATACTGCACGATGATTCATGCAACATCATCAGTACTACTAATACGTATATGGTCCTTTAAAGGGACAAGTAAAATGACTTAGAATAGACAGCTTTGATCATTGATTTAGTTTCTTATATTAAACTTTAAGTTATGCTTCCAGACTCTTGCCTATAGTAAGCTTCACTACATAGTATAGGGACAGGAGAAGCTACTATTTCTGACTATTTCGACTATATCCCTATGTATGCTTAAATCTGTCAAACTACGCAACGATTTTCGATCAGGTTTTTTTTTCATTAGACAAAGTGATTGAAGAGGCAAGTTTATATGTATAGCACATGTTTATATGTATAACGAAAGCTATGTTATTCCCGACTTAAATCTTGTAATCTTGGCTTAAACGTAAAGTTTTGTGTACCCATCCTTCTAGAAAACCGAACGGAATAAAACAAACGTACCAAAGCATAAAATACATCTACGATTGAACAATACCCACCTACAGGATAGCTTATCGACGTTCAATATCGCAAACACGATAAACTCGTCGACAATAGATATGACCACTTGGACAAGGTATTTTTTCACCTGTATCGTGAGTAATGCAATCGTTTAAGCCGGCCATAAACAATGTAAGGGCGCGTTCGAGGGTCCACAATACAGCAATAAATACAAAATAGTGCCAGCTATAGCATTGAAACAAATTAATAGATATGATAAAGAGATATGTACGTCGATGCACACCGTATTCTAAATTATGGAGTTTTTATATATGACATTTTTATTTATCACTGAACATACCTAATGTATGTAAGTATTCTATAAAAATTGAAGTATGCGTTGGCCTCTGCAGAGCGTTCCGTATATATATTCATCATCAGCCTGTGATAGTCCACTGCTGGACATAGGCCTCCCATAATACACCTCCATCCATTAGGGATTTTGGACCGTATCCCACCACGCTGGTCAATGCGGGTTGGTGGGTGGACCAACTTTTACATGCCCATCCGACGCATGGATCATCTTACTTTTCAGACAATTGGGTGATCGGCCCAATTTGTCCTAACCAACTAGGAAACAACAATGAATATTTGTTGAGTCCCGCAGGATTCGAACCCACGACCTCCGGTTTCTAAGGCACATGCCTAAACCACTGCTGGGAGTAAGGCTACGGAGGCAGTTAAGGCTACGGAGGCAGTTTTATATTACAAACTATATATTTACTGATTATAAAAACCCTATTTCATAAATTTTATCACGTCCAGTCCATCACCAGAATTCGCGACGATTCCTATGTCTGTTGACACAGGATAGATCGGTTTGTTCCTCGTCTTCATTTCAAAGTGTACCTAGCCGATAGGGTCTTGATTTTAGTTATTTAGTATTTAATTATATTAGATAAAAAAATATCCTATAAATATTGCTGCACTTGACCCAATGTGTAACTACCCACGCTTATTAAGTAGCATAAGCATTTGCATTTTACTAAACCTTATCTTCAAATTTTTCGACTGCTGACGGATGCGTAAACCTAGCATTGTAGCATTTTCTATAAATAGTTCTTAACAATACTACGATGCATTATCCAAAGTCTTAACTTGATAGATAGACACGCGGTAGCTCAAAAACAAAGTGTCGCTAAACAGGTTCCAATATTACTTTATACCACACACAGAACTCCAAAAGCGAATCAAAAAACATGTTCAACATATATAAACAAACAAAGATATTAGCCAAGCGAAACATCCAACATCACCGAAAGCGACACAACACGATTTGCACACGATGTCGCCTCTCGACACGAAATGCTTTCGACACGCGTTGCACACGTCCGCCACGGCGCGTGACCCGCATGCCGTCACACGAGCCGAGGCGAGAAAGCGTGCCCCATGCACCGATGACTATGGTCAGAGGCCGTACGAAACTGTTCCCGATTTGACCAGCACTCGGTGACCTTCAATTGTGTGTAATTGTGTCATCAGTACTTTGAACTGTCCAAATTTTATGTTGTAGAAAAAAAAATTGTAAAATTTACTAAAAAAAGGAAAAAACTTGCTGAGTTTCTTACGACGGTTCTCCTCGGGTCAGAGACTTCCGTTTCCGAACCGGTGGTAGTTTATTTGACAATCGATAAGAAAGTATAATGCTTTGAATAAAGATATTTGACTTTGATTTTTGACTCAGACAGTGAAACGTCGACTTGCTCAAACTTTGGTTGAACGTTTACGGTGCAGGATAGTCGTGAAATACGGTGATGGAATATCCTTGCAAATATTAATGTGTATGTATTAAAGGGAGGTATATCAATTCTATTTTCCAAACATGTAAACATAATTTTGGTGCATGATTACAATGTCAAATTGAGTAAATTTTTATTCTCATTTTTTATTCTGTACAAATTTGACTCCGAAATACGAAAGCAAAACAATTAAGCTTTTAAAAATTAAAAGCGAAGTCAAGGATGATCTTACATTCCAAGATCAATTTTGTCCACTCTGCTATCAAAAATATGACGTTTTTTCGACTCTCAGGCGTGATCGATTACAATTAGTTACAAATTTACTTAAATCGTTCAACTTTGTCACTGTCGCTATTCATCCGAAACAAATATGATAGCACTATTACTTCAAGTTATGTAATCATTACTACCTTTTGTTTTGTATTAATTCTAGAAACAGTTACATCATATTATTAATCTCACAATCGCTTTGACATGTAGCATAAAATGATTTTATCAACGGCATTGTTCTTCCGACATCGGAAAGCACGTCCATTGCACGAACAAAAGGAGACCTGAACACGGCCCTGTGGGACGCCCGTTTCATTTGATTCAGTTACGAAACTTGGGGATTCACGCGACGGTGGCATTCTGGCGACGGTCACGATACGAGAATAGTGTTTATTGCGATACACGAATAAATACGTGAACGTAACGTGAACGGACCGAAATAGAGCAAAGGTTTTTGACACCGACGTGGAAATAACAAGTGTTAAAGCAACGGTGTCCATAATGAATTGTTTCGTTTACGCGAATACTACACATTATTAAATAAAAGGACTTTTTACGGATTTCATCGCGTTTAAGTTTTTATTTCCTGACGTTTCGAACACTTTCCACCGGCCGTGGTCACGGGGTAGACTGATATGTCAAGCGTCTTGTTGCCAGTGCTGAATCGGAGGATAAGATCTGGTGATTCCGCTTTTATGTCATTTTATTTAATAAGATTTTAACTCTTCTAAAATGGTGGTACTCATGCAACTTGCAGTACCATTACGTGACTAGTACTATAACATTATCAGTTAGATGGGACGTAGAGACTAGTGGGGCTCTTAGTTTATCATTTCCGCATATAGGTTCTAATTTCGAAACATTCTAAATTCTGAGAGTGATATTCTATAAAGTGAAATATATGTAGCCAATCTACAATTTGAAATAACAAAATAATGATTTAAACATTCTAAGTATAGGCAGTATAATTGTCTAAACGAGGAACATAACATTTAACATCTCACGGGCATTATTTACACTTCAGTTGAGGTTTATTTTGGAACGACCCCATCCACACTTTTTACTTCATTCATAATCTCCGCGTTCACTTCAATATATATAATAATCTACAAAAGTACAGTGCAACTTAGTGCATTGAAAGAAATCTAAAGACATTTTTTAAATGACCCGACTATTTTCAATAAGAGGATTAATTATATGTAATATACACAACATAACAATTGAATATACAAAAAATATCGCCACTGTGAACTATAATATACTACGATATTTTCAATAACCTTTATTTTATTGTCATAAGTTAATAATGATGTAGTATAATAAAAACAATATCTTTAATAGCAACGGCACTATCTGACCAACAAACATTAAGTATACATCAATTCTGTATTTCCCAACCATATTTATGCCAACTATTTTTATAAATTAACCTAAAAGCAAATAGAAACCCTTGCTTACAATATCGACAGTTTTGATGCTATAAATAATAGGCATAGCATGCATCAAATTAAGATGTTAACGTTTTAGCACATCCAATCATTCACTTGTCGACAGAAATATTGAAAGCGAACAGGGCTATCAATCACTGCGAGTAATTGGAAGTGTCGATGGTCCATATTGTTTTAAGAACGTATTACCATAACTGCCTCCGTAGCCTAGTGGTATGGGCGTGTGCTTTAGAAACCGGAGGTCGTGGGTTCGAATCCTGCGGGGACTCAACAAATTTTCATTGTTGTTTCCTAGTTGGTTAGGGCAATTTGGGCCGATCACCCAATTTTCTGAAAAGTAAGATGATCCATGCGTCGGATGGGCATGCAAAAAGTCGGTCCACCCACCAACCCGCATTGGACCAGCGTGGTGGGATACGGTCCAAAACCCCCTAATGGATAGGGGTGTATTAGGGGAGGCCTATGGCCAGCAGTGGATTATCACAGGCTGATGATGATGATGATTACCATTTTACTTACTTTATTTCTTAATGGGGACTGAGCGAGCAGGATCTATGGTATGGTTCTGTATGGTACATCAGAAAAGTGACTAAACCATTTTATAGTAAAGCATATAGTAAAAAATTTAGAAAATATAAAAAGCCAGTTTTAACATACGGTATACAATAACTACAAATTGGCAGTAAGGTACAAAGTCAATCTTTATTTTGAAGCTGATATTTTATAAAAATAAAAGTAAAGGGCAACCTTCCTGCATTTAATATTTTCTATTATTGTCAATCAATGGTTCCTTTTAAAAAGAGTTACGTCTGTTTTTTATTGTATAAATTTACAGGACCCGTCTACGTATAGGGCATGCCACTAACAATCCTGTCGCATTTCGAATATATATATAGTGCTATAACTATGGCGCCCTTCAAACAGGATAACAGAACTTATTGTAGTTGCATATACCTGACGGTGGAAATAGGCAACGCCGACATTATTTTATTATATTTTATTTTATTTTTTTCGGAAAGCATACAGTGACAAATTCGTATTTACTAATTTAGACAATATTGACACCATTTAAATGTTTTCGCATAAAAAACTATACAGCAGCTTGAATGCTTAAGAAGCGTAAACAGGTTTAATCAAAAACAAAATTTATTATCTGCCAGTATTCAATCATTCACCCATTCCTAGTCGTTTCTATGGTAAACATAAAATCTAGATATAGACTTTATTCGAATGCTGCACAAGGAAAACATAATCTTAGACCATTACATTAAAACAATTAGTTGTTGGGCAAACGTTAAGACCATCGGATTGTCTTACGCTTAGTGCTATCAAAGCTGATATGAAACAGAAATGTGCCGTGTTACTTAACTTCACTCCTTCCTACATCCCTCCCATTCCTTCGTCTAATTATAGACCAGTTCTGAACGCAGCGGCTCCATTTATAACGATTGATGCAACAAAACCAAAACGGAGAGACAATTTGTACGATTTTTTTATAGAAAACAACGTAGCAAGTACGTGTGAATTAATGAATATATTTTGATGATCTTTAGCGAGATACGTTCTTGTTTTATAGTTAACTAGTAATCCCAACCCCCCTTGTGGGTTGAGTTTCTTGAAATCCGTTCTTAGCTGACCTCTACTCGGCGAAAGGAATATTCCTACACAAACTTCAAGTCGCTACGCCTTATGGTTCCAGAGATATCGTGATGAGTCAAGATATAGGTGGGAATCTCTTTTATATATATAGATTACATCGCTGTTCAAATTGGACTGTGCGCTTAAATCGTCGTTTTGTACGAAGGCTTGCTTCCTAACCAATAGTCACCTATTAATTAGGACAGTTACGATGCATTCTACACCAGAATTCAACAACGTTTGTACACTACACTTTTTCAATTTTTGTATTGAGTTAAATTAATTAATTATTGAATTTAAATTTGTTATTAATGATAATATTGGAAAAATGTATGAAATAAAGGGCGATCGATAGACTACGTCAATCAAAATTCTTGATGTTGACACCTCGTGGTAACAGCTCTATAGAACCAAAAAGCCGTGCTTGTCACATTTCGTTAAACCCATCCATAATGTGCCACGTAGTTCATGGATGGTTCAAATGTAAAACTTTCTTATAAATGGCCATATGTAACAAAAATCAGTTTTGTTTTAGTTACTATCAAGTTAAAAAGCAAATTATAATGTTCAAGGAAATAAACGCTCGACAAGGGTGAATAAAAGGAAATGACGGCCGCAAACACGGAGCCATTACGTCTCGAAAGGGAATTTCAGAGTAATTCGTCGACGCTCGGTATGAATTGGCAAAATATTTTCACTATATAAAAAATTACATTTTTCGATTACACTTTTTGAAAACAACTCGTAAAGAAGTCTTTTTGTTTTTGAACAGTATTGTAAGTTGATAAATTTAAGTCGGATATTAGAAAGAAGGGAAAGTTTAAAATTTTATACTGAACAGTTAAATACACTATCGAATAAGTAATAAATGATTCAATAAGGTGCATTAAATCATCGGAGATTAGACGGAATGATGGTAAACATAACTTATCTCCAAAATAGCGGCTGAAATCATAAACATCTAACTCCTAATACCTCTTACCTACTTCAACGTATATTAATTAATACAAACAACAATTACATTTCGCTCTATTATGTACATGAACTAATTAAGAGTTGCGCACCGCTTCGAATGACATCACATGCAATAAGTATTATTTGCAAATCGTCATCATTTGCCGAAGCCTAATCACGGGAAGTGACTAGCTCACACCTATTCACCAAGTGCACGACGTCTTCTTGCTTACATCACTCGTCATTATGAGCGCAATGACTCAGGGACGCAAGGTTACCGCAAGGATGAAAGAGTAAATATAAACGTTTGTACGTTTATATTTACTCTATAACTAAATCTAATGTTAATATATAAAAGTGTAATATTTCTATGGGTCGACGTTATTAATCTATTAATCATAAAACATTACATTTAAGACATAATGACATCACTCTGTTTGCATATATTCCTTCTACTTTGTATCATACACTGTACTAGCAAAATGAGGTATGAAATTGACTACAAGGCATGTAAACATCGTCATTTAGTAAATGACAATTCAGTGACAATTAATCAATAAAAACTCGGTGTATGACGCAAGATTGCTATGCGTTACATCATAATCATCATTAGCAGCTTTTATCCGTCGACTACTAGACATAGGCCTTTTTCAATGCAGGCCAAGACGCATGATCCTGTGATACTCGCCGTCATCTTGAACCAGCTACTGCACCGGGGAGATCCCCATCCCGCCAGGTCGGGGTTCGACCAACACTCCGTTTTCCTGAACGCGGCCTCCACTCCAGAACCTCATTGGTCCATGGGTTACATTTCCGTTATTTTATATATTAAATAGCTTTGACAGAGTGGGAGCGAATAAGAAATGTAAACCTATCAAATTAACATCGTGTTTCATAACAACATAATCCTGATTCTTTTTCACATCACACATCATCAGCCTTTGTTAGTCCATTGCTGGACATAGGCCTCCCTAATACACCCCTATCCATTAGGGGTTTGGACCGTATCCCATCACGCTGGTCCAATGAGGGTTGGTGGATAGACCAACATTTTACATGCCCATTCGACGCATGGATCATCTTACTTTTCAGACAATTGGGTGATCGGCCCAAATTGCCTAACCAACTAGGAAACAACAATGAAAATTTGTTGCGTCCCGCAGGATTGAACCCACGACTTCCGGTTTCTAAAGCACACGCCCATACCACTAGGCTACGGAGGCAGTTTTTCTCGCTTCTTTTTACGCTATCTTTTTTCATTATCAGTCACACGTTTAACTTTTATTTGACATGGTCATCATTCCACCAGAATAACGTAAAACACGCTTAACAGTTAGTGAACGTTAACCTTTAACGTGTTACAATACAGTTACGTATTAGAATCCGCCGAGATGAACTGTTAGGAGATGCTAGGGCACGGAGTGGCATTCAAACGGCATTCCCTTACACTGACCGCATTATATGATAAAAGAGGAAAATAAAAGAAATAACTTTAAAATATCTCAAAAATATTGTTTACGCGAATATTATACATTATTAAATAAAATGACTTTACGGATTTTATCGCGTTTATTTTACATTTTTAAATTCCCGACGTTTCGAACACTTTCCAGCGGCCATGGTGGCCGAGTCTACCCGTAACCACGGCCGCTGGAAAGAGTTTAAAAGGAGCTTTTGGATTTAAAGAGGCAATTAAATTTAAAAAAGCTAATTTTCTGGCACCCCATGCCTAGCACTTTATTATTTTCATGTATTCACAATGTGCCAAAGTTAAATATAACTGTTTGAATTTACATTTATTTACAATGACAATTTATCAGCTTCGTGAAAGCAAAACGAAACCGTGACCTTCAGGTAGAAAATCAAATAAGGCTCATGGATGAGACATCACCTCACACACTAATCTCCAACAGCACCATGATCGGAAACCATTATTCAACATCATCATCATCATCATCATCATCATCAGCCTTTGTTAGTCCACTGCTGGACATAGGCCTCTAATACACCCTATCCATTAGGGGTTTGGACCGTATCCACCACGCTGGTCCAATGCGGTTGGTGGTGGACCGACTATTTTACATGCCCATCCGACGCATGGATCATCTTACTTTTCAGACAATTGGGTGATCGGCCCAAATTGCCCTAACCAACTAGGAAACAACAATGAAAATTTGTTGCGTCCCGCAGGATTCGAACCACGACCTCCGGTTTCTAAAGCACACGCCCATACCACTAGGCTACAGAGGCAGTTCCAATCACAATTACACAAATACTATTTGAAGAGTAAACCATCATGACGCATAACCACGGGCGGTAAGGTTATCGCTGCTTGGCTCGCGGTCAAACAATCAAATCCATTTGTCTACAAAGGATTTAGTCAGCCATTGTCTTCGTCCTTATAGGTAAGGAAAAATCATTGCAATTACATTTTCCTAATGCGATTCTCCGTTGTGTATAACTTCAGAAAAATACAAGCATTTACGATTTAACTAGCAAAATGTTGAAACAGAAGTCGTATTGACTTTAAGAAAATCATTATTCAAATTCTTAAATACTCGCCTATATTTCATAGGCGTATATTTAAGTTATCAAATAAAAGGCTAGCGCTGAAAACTTAAGAAAAGAGGTAAAGCTAAAATAAAAAGGTTAGACTAAGTCATATCAAACATACTAGTATGATTTCGAGGAATAAGTTTAATTACATTTAGGTAATTAAACTTCATTAATCATGCAATTTTATTTATTTATTTATTCTTCATGCACAAAATTTGTACAAGGTTGACTTACTGCCGATGGCATTGTCTACCAGCCAACCTTTGGGTGGTGCAGAGATAATAAGGCACGAAGTAATCAAAAAAGAGAGAAATTTTGTGTGTGTGTGAATGTATAGATGAGTTTTTACATAGCAATGATATCCTTTGTAAAGTTATAACATACATTATATAACTTACAGCGACATAAATACATACTTACTATGAGTAATGCATGGATAATTCTTATGCCAATATCCGACAACAAAATCTGTAACACGTACATTAACTCCCATTAATAAATCATCAGAAACTACGTTTTTTATCCTTCTAAAATAAACGTTGACCTTTAGGAAAACTCACATCAGCTCAATGGTCTCTTCACCAAACCACCATGTTATTTCATAAGAACAACTACCGAGGCAAATACCATACGGAATCTTTGTTAAACAAAGGCAAACTCTAACTAATGATGTCATAACCTGAAGCGTAAGAAATATACGGATACGCACGCACCATTAGTAATGGGGGTCCCGTCCCAATCACCTTACTTCGCCCTCGCTTACCGAGCACAGCGAAACACACACACCCGGTACATCCGCGTTCCAGGACAGTTCTCACCGTCCCCAGAAATCGATTAAGACAGTCACCAGACCGTCGGCGTCCCGGCCCGTATACCGATCGTTGACGATCCTTAGGGGACATCTACATGTGCCTGACTCACGAACCTTCTGTACGGGTGGCCTTCACGTTTAGCAAAAGAGACGGACGGGAGCTTCCCGCGAACCCTGTGTTAGATGTAGCTTCCAAAAGAGACTGGAAGCGTAATACGTGTTTAAAAAAAACGCACCATTGCCAAATATCTCACGATGTTTTATCCATAAAAAGCGCTATAAGTTAGACTCTAAGAAAGATAAAAAATATATTTTTTAACTTACCCCCCATGTATTATTTTGCTCGGGTATTGGAAATTATACTTTGAACATTGTGCGTATACACAATTCGATGTGATAACGTTTCAGTCATCAGTTAAGCAATCGTCCCCGAATATCGGATAATGTAACATAACGCGTTCCCAGAAGTGATCGGCGCTTATCGAGGTGTTCGCACAAAGCGAAATATTGATTAGATACGACTGGCAACTACAATCAGTGATGATTTTTATAAATAATATATCGTTTCATTTTTATATAATAATACAAAAGATACTGAAGCTACGAAGTTATCGAAAATTGCATTACTTATTGTGGTAACATTTTGTTAAGTAAATTGCAAGTTATATTCTAATATGTTATAACAAAGGTCTTAACAAAACATTGACATCCATATGCACAAATATTTTTTGCATAAAATTCGAACTCTTCGATTATATTTTGCCGCTGAGTTTCTTATGCCGGTTCTTCTCAGGTCAGAGGCTTCCATTTCCGAACCGGTGGTAGATTATTTGACAATCAATAAGAAAGTGTAATGCTTCTATATTGAATAAAGATATTTGACTTTGACTTTTACTTTGATAACAGTTTTATAAATATACTGCTGCCCACGAATAACTACTTACACCCAACTTCCTTAAAGTAAAATATGTGAATTTAAAAACATATAAGGAGAAACATATCTATTTGAAAAGATTTTGCTTTTATTGTGTTTCTGCCGTTATAATTTTAATAAAAACATAGCCTGTCGTCATCCGAGAGAAAAGTGTTCTAAAAATAAAAGAATCTTCAAAATCGGCCTACTGCTTTCTAAGATTGGGGCATTTAACTAAACCAAACAACGCTTTAGCTTCATAATATTAGCATAGATGTACAATATTCGTGTTAACACAACATTATCTACATACAGGTACTACTTACATTCCGTACATAATAGTTATGTCAAAACAGACCAAACGACAGTAATGGCCCATTAGTCGTACAATGCACGCCACGTGACACGCGTCACGAAAGTGTCAGACGACAAAGTACTTAAAGACTATAGCGGGCATCAAATATATGGATCAGGATGTAATAGAACTGGTAAAGGATTGTATATATTTCATAATTTATGAGCAGACTTAACAAAACGATTGTATAGAAGTAAAATAAGTAGAAATGTTTTAGAAAAAACGACACATGTCTATAATTTATTTAAGGCTTTAGCCCTGCGATTTAAATTATTAATGCAACATGACATATCTTTATAAATAAGTAAGAAATTGCACACATAAAAAATGTATTTTAAGCCAATAGGTTTTATCTTTCACTTGTTAGCAAGTACTATTTACAGTTAATAATAATCATCAGCCTGTTTTAGTCCACTTGTCTGAAAAGTAAGATGTTCCATGCGTCGGATGGGCATGTAAAAAAAAGTCGATTCACCCACCAACCCGCATGAGACCAGCTTGGTCGGATACCAACAACCCCTTAAATGGAGAAGACGTGCATAAGGCGATGCCTATGTCCAGCAGTGGACTGAGACGGGATGATGATGATGGTGATGATGATTACAAGAAGTATACCTTTTATAGTACTATAATATTTATACCCTTTACAATAGTTACATAAATGTTTACTGCGGACACTAAACCGAGCATTAAGAAACATTAAATATAAACTATGATAGTGAATCATCAAAGTATTACTTCGGCCATCAAGGTTCCACACGTCATCAGTCATCGATGTCTCGTGTACGGTCTGTTACGATGACATCATAAGATGATATATGATGATATCACACCTTTTCTTACCATCAAAAATATTTCAACCAGACAAAGTTTTGTTAAAAATCTTGCGAAAGGCGCTTTCAGAAGTGATAAAGATACAAAGTAAAATATGAAAATATATGTGTTTTAAATCTTATTTTAAATTTCAACTTCCATAGATTTTAATTAAGTGTACGGGATTTTATTTATATAACTAAATTACTTATATAACCCGATTTAGATAATTAGTGTAACTCTTATCAATTATTTATCAGATAATTGTTATATTAACCTTATAGGCATCAGCGATATGATTTGTCTCAATTATTTTTGCGGCATTGTTGTTTATTAATTAAGCCTTATCTCGTTTAAGTTAAACGTCATATAATTAAACTAGCAACCCCGCAACCCCCCTTAAGGATTGAATTGCTGACCCCTACTCGGCGAAAGGAATATTCCTACCGAATTTCGAGTCGCTACGCCTTATGATTCCAGAGATATCGTGGTGAGTCAATATACAGGTGGGAATCTCTTTTATATATGTAGATGGATTGAAGATAAGATAAAGAGATGATTTAATAAAACCGTTGTCTAGCAACGAATGCAGTTTAGCAACATTCCGTAAAAATAGAATTAGGCACAAAACCGTTTGTTTACTTTCAGTAATCACTTATTAGCAAAACTTGACACTTTTCTTCATTATATTAGCATTAATGTTCTATTTATGTATTAGGCTGCACGCAGTGACGGTCGTCGATAAATTTTATTTAAATCTTTAGGGCTTTCCCTTCCGGTTAGTTTTCATTCTCTTGACCTACGGAAACCAAGTCAATTTTTAAAAACTACGTTAAGTTTTATATATAAGCGATAACTACCTATGAAAGTCACATTTTATCATCGTTTAACTTAAGCTACATTTTTTATTAATATTTGTTAAAATAAAAAAAAAATAACGCAATGCATTTTCATACATAAAACACCATCTATAGTTAAGATATTTTAGACTCGATATTAATGTAAACATGGCTTTAGAAACCGGAGGGCGTGGGTTCGAATCCTGCGGGCGCCCAACTAATCTCCTTTGTTGTTTCTATTGGTTGTCAATTACTTTGTACGTAATACGTATATGAAACAGATAGAACAAATATGCATCGCTGTATGGAAAACTTTTACATTATTATACATTAGTTTCACATGACCATTATACAAATTACTTCGTAACACTGACACAAAATGTGTGTAAAAATTATCGACTTGTAAATATTTGAAACCGGTCGTATATTATAATCAGCACTTCAAAAATATCGTATTCAAATTGATTAAGTATCAAAAATTATTTACAATATAGATTATTTTGAATCTTGCTCACAAAGCTTCCGTAAAGTCACGGTCACGTGTTTATAGCGCTATATAGAATATAATAATTTATACATATTATTATAATAATAGAGTAAGTAATATATAAGAGTTTGTAGTTCATTGTCGAGGATACTGCCTCGGTAGCCTAGTGGTATGGGCGTGTGCTTTAGAAACCGGAGGTCGTGGGTTCGAATCCTGCGGGGACTCAACAAATTTTCATTGTTGTTTCCTAGTTGGTTAGGGCGATTTGGGCCGATCACCCAATTGTCTGAAAAGTAAGATGATCCATGCGTCGGATGGGCATGTAAAAAGTCGGTCCACCGACCAATCCGCATTGGACCAGCGTGGTGGGATACGGTCCAAAAACCGCCTAATGGATAGGGGTGTATTAGGGGAGGCCTATGTCCAGCAGTGGACTATCACAGGCTGATAATGTCGAGGATAGTTCGTAAGAAATACGCCCACCACCACACAAAACAACATCCAATTAGATCTTGGAGAATTTTTTTTTAACACAACCTTGATAAGTAATAGTGTCATAATAATGAGTGTTAGTTTATCAAAACTATTTAGTTATCATAATTTTTCTTCGTCTACCATCGATAAGCGTACTTGACCGAGTGGCGCCAACATTAGTATCAATAAGGCAGTTTGTTAATTGCATTGCCTGTTAAGATGTTTGTTTACAATTGTTATTTAGATACGTCAAAGAGATGTTCATAGCATAACTATTTTGTAAACGTTAACTTACGAAAATTTATAAAGGTCCTATGCGTTATTATATCTTTCAAATGGAACTTAACATAAAATTACACATGGGCTACAAAAAATTTTATACACCCTGAAATTAAACAATTAAATGCAATCCTTGTTATACTTACGATTGCATAGCATACTCTCTATTGAGTGTATTAAAGATTGAGTACGCGTACCAAATTAAGCAAATTTTACAGCGGATGATAAAGATTGAAATGAAGCCTTGACGTTTAAAAACAATTTGAACTCTAGCAAAGGAGCGAATGTATTAGCGAGCAATGTAATGTAAAAATCTAGAGTATTCGGGATAGAATTTTTGACAACAAACATACTATGTTGGTTGTCGTCGTGATTATGGAAAGATTAATCCAGTTAATTGAAAACTTCGCAACTATACCAAAGTTATAATAGAAATGGAAAAATTATTTACAACGTATAAAAAACTATCAGAAAGCGTTACTATTGCTAGGAATTATAAACCATTTTATAGCCAACGATTCAAATACTAGCTAAGAATATACATAGCACTTGTTACCGATAAAAGTTTTAGCGTAATCACGGCGACATACTAAGATTTTCTTCTCTTATTTATGGTATAAAATGAGAAAACAAACGGGGCGTTCACCTAATAGCAAGCGATATGCCCAGCCATAGGTAATAAAGCGTAACACGTACAAATCCGTTCGCCGCCTCGAGATACTAGATATACGATCCAGTTTCTTAGTTGTTCAATTATTATACTCGCTACCGTGCCCTTTAAACCAGAACACCATTGTCTTAGTATACACTTCTGTCCATTAGCGGGATTTGTATCCCACCACGCAGGTCCAATGCGGGTTGGTGGGTGGACCGACTTTTTACATGCCCATCCGACGAATTTATTAATACTAATAATATTTAACTGCTTAAGTAGCCTAGCGGTAGGGGCGTGTGATTTAGAAACCGGAGGTCCATCTTACTTTCTTGTGATCAACCCTAATTGCTCTAACCAACTGGGAAATAACAATGAAAATTGTTGAGACCCCGCAGGATTCGAACCCACGACCTCCGGTTTCTAAAGCACACGCCCTTACCACTAGGCTACGGGGGCAGTTAGTACACCGCTTTACGAAAAAAATACGCCAGGTGGTCCTTTAACAGCTACCTGCGAGATATTTCACAGAACATTTCCTCAAATCCTCGGCACATAAACCCAAGTTAGCAATGCTCACATATCGCAATAGACATTGTTACAGCAGTATCATCAGAGGCAATCCCGTGATGTTATTAGACACGCCAATTAATCGCTTTAACTATCTAGATGCAAACGATAGAACTATCAAAACAATTCGCTTACTCCCCATGCATGTCTAAGCGCAGCTATTATGAAATATTTTCGGATTAGCGCGAATAATTTTCGGACAAGCACCTTAGTGAGCAAAGCAATTGAATTCGGTTCACCTATTCGCTTAAAAATTTTTATAAATATAAATATTTTAATACAAAATTAATTACAAAAGCTTCAAGACAAATTCTCAGTAAATTTTTAATTGAGACGCGATCTAATCTAAAAACATATTTTAATTGAATACGAATTTTCACATCGTTTTAATCTAAAAGATCCATTTATTGTCTGTGTGTCCGTTTGTTTGTTGGAGTTTAGACCTAAGATAAGTTGATATTCATCATCATCATCATCATCCTATATTAATGCCTTGCCTCCTCTAATGCACGCCTTCTCCATTTAGGGGGTTTTTGGACAGTATCCCACCAGGCTGGCCTAATGTGGGTTGGTGGGTGGACCGACATTCAACATGCCCATACGACTTATGAATCATCTCACTTATCAGATAATTGGCTGATCAGCCTAATTTGCCCAAACCAACTAGAAAACAACAATGAAAATTTGTTGAGTCCCCGCATGATTCGAACCCACGACCTCCGGTTTCTAAAGCACACACCCTTTCTAGCCAGTATTTTCTCTTGTAACATCTGAACTAACAAACTCTACCCCTGTGTATTCGGCATTTATAAAATAAATGGAGCGTTACCGGTTTCCCGTCGTTCCTTAAAAATGTCAATAGGAATTATCGCGTGTAAAACCCAATAGGCGTCCTCTTTCCTGAAGGCTCAGAGAAAAAATCGGCACGAAGGGTAAAAAATTAGGCCAAAGAATGGTTTACGGTCTTAAATAAAGATTGGGTAAAAATTTCATTAACCTTAACTAAACAAAATGTTTTAAGATCTCTTTCTATCTTTATAATAATTTGTATTATTAAGCTTCTTGTATAATATACTATAATACACGTGGAATTATACTGAACCAAATTATTAAATATTTGCGGTATATCAATGCGATAGCACTTAATGTAAAACTAGTAACGGTAAAGTTTAAAGTGCGCCACCCAATGCGCGTAGATAACGCGTCATTTACGACGCTTCGTTATTTATAACGTTAACACACAAACAACACTTAAACAGTTATTTATATTTTTAAAAATTGATGTCTGTAAAATCGGTTTATTCGTGACAACGTGTTTTAGTGGTAGAACGATTCTAATGTGAATATTCATTCTTATAGTAGGAAGAAGGATCAACCCCCTTTCTCTTTCTCTCCGTGCCCGCTTACGCGAAAGAGAGTTTCACGTAAGCGGGCGAACTGCGCACGAGTAAGAAAGACGCGTCCCTCTCACTTTTTCTTATGGTTGCTTATGGAGTGTTACGTGAGCGGCGCTGTGACACAGTGCACGAGGTGCCCCCCTATCTTGAACCTATTTATAAGACGTTGTCACGTCAAAAATATTAAAAGATGTACCAATTTTAATTATTTTCGGTAATTTTTTATAAAAAAATATTTATCGATAGACTGCAATAAATAAGTAGACACATGAGGAATTTTGAGGATTTTCAAAAATCAAATATTACTGAACGTGCTTCGATGATTCGCTTATTACCCTGCTCACTGTGCGTTTACACTTACACTGTATCATCGCTTAAGGCCTCCTTCTGGCTCCGCGCTTTTATATCGAATTCTAGGTGCAGGGTAGACAAGAATCAAATCGTGTCTTGGTGATTAAATGTTGTCTGTACCAGAATGATAACCTAACATTACTTTATAATAAACAAAAATAATAAAATTGCAAAAAATCTACTTTAGGTTATTAAGACTGCACATAAATGACATTTTATTGTGAAAACTAAGCTTCGCCTGAAAATTTGGCTTAATACATCTACCTATTTTTATTCTAGTCTATCAAAATATTCTTTACAACAAATTGAAGTTTTTGTAAAAAATATCTTATTTTCCATACGTTCATCTTACACGTACAACGAAAGCGTTCACACCAAAAGCAATGCAATGAGATCGCGGCGTCGTAAAACTGTAACAAATATAAGCTAGGGTTGTCAGCTTTAATAATAACAATCATAATAAAAAATAATTCATGTCATCTTAATCAACCAATCAAAACCCCTAATGGGGGGGTACATAGGGGAGGGCAAGGAATAATATAAATGTCACATAGAGATAATATAGTAAGTTAAGTGCTAATAGTGTTTTCATCGTAAATACCTGAGACACTTGGCATATTGTTGCCAGTCATTCTGCCGTCTCTGTACATATTATATTGTGCAAAAGTTTAAACAAAAAAAACATTAAAAAGCAGTGCAGTCGGCAACCCTAGCACGTGGCGGTCGCAAAAGGGCCGCTGAATCGAATCGCTTACTGCAAATCAGAAAACGAACGCCGCACAGCGTGTTTCCACACTACAGGATTGAAACATCGACAACGCGTGCGGTTTTGCGGACGGCGCGACCTCTAAGTTACGATTGTAGCAAATCGTCATGGAGAATTCGTGTACGTTGGTACCGCAAAGGTTTTACTGTTTTAAGACCGCTTGAAACATCACGTAAATCGTATGGGTTAAAAATTATATAGTTTTGCCAAATTGGCCTTGGCATTGATTACTAACAAAAAAAATAGATGCAAAAAAAATAGGAGTGTGAAAACACTATCGTTCTGAGGACTTAGGTATACTGGGTTAGAGACTTAACGTCCCTACATCTCACGGTAGAGCGCGTTGGCAATACCACTAGCATTACCAAAGTCCATGGGCGTCGGTGCCTGCGTAGTTAATAAAAAAAAATCAAAAAATCAAAGTCACCCTACCTTGGGTCCTTTAATTAATTATGATATACTCATTAAATTACACGTTACATCATACGTCAACTTAGTTGCTATCTATAATGCGGCTTAGTACCTATGATGTACTCGGAAAAGCGTTGTAATTAATTAAATTATAAATTAATTAAAATTAAAGAAAAAAACAAGGACCTATACAAACAACCATAAGATTAAGAACAAATAATCTTTAACCTAGCTTCCTACCGCTCTATTAATAGAGAAGCTAGAGAGACACACTACAATCCAGAGGAAGTGCTCAAGCATCCGACCGGCACGTTGCAGGAAGCACTTTAACATGCTTCCCGATTATCCTAAGGGATTCCGACATGTTGTATTTGCTCACAAAAATTATTAAGGTTATTACAGCAATTAATACTTTTACTTATATTATTGGAACTTTGGACCAGATTGTATTTCTTGATGTTTCATCAGGCTTAATAAACTATATTTAGGTGAAAAAAAGATCTAAAGTCGATAGTTAGACACATTTAATTCAATTACCTAGCTGACTAAAGTAAAGCACAAGGATTTTCTCATTGAAGCAACGTACATAATGCAATGAGAGTAATAATCACCATTTTTTCAACCTTTACTCAGCCGCGCCAATGAGTTAAGTATTGAAATTTTTAAATTTCAACATAACCAGACATTAGTAAAGTAATACTACACTCGGGCTATGTAGTTCATTAGTCCAAAATCATATAATCATCGTTTTGAATACATATGGTCTCAGAAACGATTGCACTATTAAGGTAACCTCATCATCATCATCACCCCCTGATAGTCCACTGCTGGACATAGGCCTACCCTAATACACCCCCATCCATTAGGGG
Source organism: Lamproptera curius (assembly GCA_029286875.1). Lineage (NCBI taxonomy): Eukaryota > Metazoa > Arthropoda > Insecta > Lepidoptera > Papilionidae > Lamproptera > Lamproptera curius. The sequence continues at coordinate 2,152,692 of JAGSMT010000054.1, forward strand.
GTTTTGGACCGTATCCCACCACGCTGGTCCAATACGGGTCGGTAGGTGGACCGATTTTTTACATGCCCATCCGATGAATTTATTAATACTCATAATACTTACTTATATAGTTCAGCTAACAAAAATCCCTTTAACAAAATTTTTATTATAAAATACGTAACAATATACACTCTAAAATATTAGAAATGTGTAAATAAATGTATGTATAATGAATTTCTAGTTAGACATGTCGTTACCGTTCGATTAGAACAAAACTACTGTATCCATCAGTCCGCTCAGTCCGATGACAAGAGATCCTTACTATGATCCTCATATCGCATGAAAGTCATTTGTCAATGCTTCCGAACATGCTCGAGGTACACTGTAACTGTACACTGCAATGGCAGGGAGACTCAATTATTTTATTTAGTAGCTCACTAAATAGATTAAACTGTTTTTTTAACCTCATCGACCAACACGACGGCACTTGCCTTAATAGCCGGATGTTATTTTTTCAAATACCAAGAAAAATATTCATCTTTCGTGAGGGCATGAAAAAGCCGATATCGATTATCAGTCGTCAGCAGTTCAAATATGCTGATACCTTATCCCTCTATAGAATGCAGTCTACCTTTTAGGGTTACGAAGATCAAATGCCTATCGCTTTGTTGAAGAAGTAGTACAGGCGACACTTGATGAGTAAGAAAATCTCGAAAATAAATTGAATACGTAAGTACTAGGTGACCTTTATTCTATGGAAGTAAAAAAAACAAATTTGGTCACTAAAATGATGACCAAATAGTCACTAAAACACAAAACAGAGTCAAAACCTTTGACGACCGCTTGGCGCAGTGGTTTGTGACCCTGACTGTTACGCCAGAATCTGTAGGTTCGATTACTACCACGGGAAAAATAATGTGTGATAAACATAGCGTTGTTATAAAAAAAGCAAACATCAATCATCTAGTTGCCATAGTACAAGCTTTGCTTAGTTCAGGACTATATGGTGTTGTGCCATCGTCCTAAACTATCCATTTACATTTATTTAAAAACTAAATTGATTCACTCAAGTGTATGTATGTCTCGGCGAGTTTACTAAATTCGTAGATAATTTCCATTGCACATAGCCATTATTAATTTGTATAAAGTAAACACTAAGAACCGTTACCAAACGAAACGCGGCCTTGGGAAGCCAAGAGATGCGGCCGCGTTTAATTCGTTTACCATAGACAATTACATCGATGATCTCACGGTGGACGGTCATTGTTTATGACTCATTAGAAGTAACCACATAATTAAATGTAAGCAAAAACACATGGTGAATGCAGCGACTTATTGAATAAAGTATCGAATTCCTTAATGAGATTTGTTAAAAATGTTTTATTGTTTTACTTAAAGTATCATAATTGACCGGATTATTCGACGCCAGATGTTCACAAAAATTCCTTTACATTCAACTGAAAAGATTGTTATAGTTGCAAAATTAATACACGTTTTGTTTATTCAAAATAAATCTACATTTAATGACTACTTCACACAAAAGTAGGCTGAATAAGTTCAACTGTAGTTCAGATTTTGTTTCTACCCGTTAAGTATCTTTTCAGTGTACACTACTTTAAATAATTTCCGTTTGTGTACTATATTTAATTATTATCAAAAGGCACAAGTATAACATCGTCCATATTTGCATATATCAACGGAATAACCAGAAACGTAACTGACAAAAATCAAACGGTATACTAGAGCCGAAGTAGAAATCAAAATCGTAAATTTTTAATCATAACTTTTATGTAAAATAAAAGTAAATTTCGGCAATTACATTAAAGTATTTTTTTAAACCGTATATAATCATTTAATAAGACTAACGATAATAGAATACTATTATCTTGAACAATCGCCATGCTATCTAACCTAGTAAGCCACTAAGCCAAAAAAACCTAGCAATTTATTAAAAGAAAGAACTGGTATTGCCAAAACTGATGCCGCTTTACTAGTTGGACTACTGGTAAACTGAATTTATTACGCGATGTTCTGCAATTCTTGGCACAATCAACCCATTTCAAAATAATTCTAGATCTTAGTAAAACATTCGTTCAGACAGTTTAACATAACAGTCTAAACGCAACTTTGTACTTTACTGACAGTTTTTTATGCACTCAGTGCACTTAGGATTCGTGCCGCCGTTTCACTGAAGTGGTGATTGTAATTCGTGACAATGATGGCAAAAGATAATAAAACTATAGGCCCAAAGGCTTTTTGAGATGCATGCCGGGATAGCTCGCAAGTGGGACATACAAACACCTTTTATATAATTTCTTATATCTTATACTAAGATTAACTTTACATATAATCGTCTATAGCTCATTCCGATATATAAGCTATGTTATACAAAAGTTTCATGAAAATACATAAAGCATATCGCGTGAAAGGGCAGCAAACATACATCCATTATTAAAAATACTACACATTTTTAATTAAAATACGACCATCATCATCAGCCTGTGTCAGTCCAATGCTGGACATGGGCCTCCCTAACCCCTAATTTTCCATAAGCGGGTTTTTAGACCGTATCCCACCACGCCGTTCCAATGCGGGTTGGTGGGTGGACAGACTTTTTAAATTTACGGCATTAAAATTTAAGTACGGTACATAATTCGAATTTCCAATCAACATACAGTTAGTTATTCGAGTAATTGTAATATTTATTCGAGTACAATCAATTCGAGTCATTGCCGATGGCACCTCACACGGCAGCGGACGAGGAAAACCATGTCAATAGTACACCATGACATCACCTGAGTAGCGCGCCGGTCAATGTTATCCACAAAATTCGTACGCCTTCCTATTCAGCTTATAATGGCGATTCAATAGAGTACTACTCTGTGCCAAAAGATTATTACACAAATTAGACAGAACACGATTTTACTCAAGCTTGGTTTTAACTCTTTCTCCTTTTTTTGAGTCTTCGACTCTTTCTGTGTTTTAATAGCATTAGATAGACTCTTGCAACACCCCTATGTGATGCATTCTCATCGTATCTGAACAGGGCGACACTTTCGATTCATTCCTATAATGAGCCCAGACATGAATTGCAAAACCTATTTTAGTCCTAAAATGCTGTAACACAGTGTCAATTAGTGCTGGTGAATTGTATTTCGCGTTTGGTTTATAGATTTTAATAAAGACGCGTCTACTCAAAATTATTGAGACCTGTACTAATAGCAGCTTAAACTAAGGTCATTTCTCTTTATTCAGACTAATGGTTAGCTATTAGTCGGTCGACGTTTGTCGGAATTAGGTCTTAGGAACATGAATAGAAATCCCCCGATTTTCGTTATATAAAGCCATCTATGAGGCGAACATATCCACACTATTACTATGATATATTAACATGAAACTATCTATTGCAGATAACTTCAGTATAAGTATCTATGCGTTGCGTTTCACTCAAAATATCTGTCATATTAAAATTAACGTCATGATGAAACGTAACATCAGACAGTAAGCAATATGCTGTGAAATAAATTGACAATTGAGTAGCAGCGTCACTCAGGCATGACATAGTTTACTATATCAAAAACCATCAGATTTACAGATTTATTAATCTAAGGAACTAAATGATGCGTAAACTTTATAAAAGTGTTATATAAATGCATTGTTCAAAAATTTTCAACTAAAGTATGACCAACGTAAGCTGCAAGTAACAGCGAAAGTTAAAAAATAAAATACGCCGTAACAGTAATAGTTATAGAGCATGTAATATTACCTAGTTGTGCAATTATTTACATTTAAAATTTAATCATTTAATTATGAAAAATTTTATTAATGTATTATAATCGGAATGTATGCTACAAAATAAGTATACATATTATAACTTATCGCGTGTTGATAACACTAGTTAATCGATTTTATAATTATTTAGCCGTTTAAATTATCGTAACAATCGATAAAAATTTTATCTACATAACACAACATACCTCTCACAATTATGCATGAAAACATCATTGCATAGGTATATAAATAAAATTTTAGTGACCCGCATCAATAATCACCGGACTATGTAGTCATTGTGTCACTAGTCAATTGACCCAAATGTTGTCCAGGAAAAACAAACCTTCCGCCTCATGGCCTATGAGGAAACCTCGAAATATCAAGAAAAAGAATAAAACACGTACGCGACCCTTGTTACAATAGACATATCGACATAAAAAACAAAAATCACGTTGCGCAATTATGTAACATAAAAAAGTATTTCATTGCTTAAGAAAAATTTTAAATTTCAAATAATGTCAAAACATAAATCCATGTTCTTAAGTTAGTTTTAAACAAAAGTAAATTAAGAAGTTATTGCTTGATTACAACTTTAAGTAAGTTAAACTTATAATTATTGATATGAAAATATGTAGCATTATATTACAATTGAAAACTGATATTACTTCCGAATAAAGAAATAAATAAAACAAATTACTATCCATTTTGAAATGTTATTAGCAAATTATGTAAGTATAATCAAAAAATATCCTTTTACACACGAACATTCCTTTAGAATGTGAAAGTGCAAGTTATTGAACTTGTTTTATACAATACCAATAGTCATGTATTTTTTTTAAACATGGTAACCATTGTCATGCCAATATGATAATACTCATAACAACACACCAAAAGCCAAAGCAACATAATTACCATGCCAATTAGCTAGAAATATTATAATATATGGAACTAATATAGAACTAGAAAATTAGCCAACAAAATTACACCTAATAATCTAAAACATCCAGTGTTAAAAGATTTTCTTAACAGTAAATTAATGAGAAAAAGTTCATTAAATTATAGAAAGAAAATGTTTTATAAAGTTAAAACTGCCATGTGGTAATATAAAAAAAAAACCAGCCATTCTAAAGATTAACCAGAACAGAAAGACAGGCAAACAAAATTAAAACCAAATGTTTTTGTTATATGCACCAGTTTAGCAGATACAGTCATTTAAAAAAAAGTTATTTCAATGTTACAAACGACTCTGCATTTTATTTTTCCTGATAGACAACATACAGTATATTTAAAAGATACAATCAATTAGAGAGATGAATAGAAAAAAATTCTTTACTATTTTTTTATTTATTGCTAGGAAACACATTACATTTATCTAATACAAAACATCTTCAACATATGCAGCAAAAGTACTTGGCTTACAATTATACTTCTTGTTTACTTAATAATTGCACTTACTATGGTTGTCTTCAAACCAAAATATTGGGTCATTTCTATTACTAATTTAATCCTCGATGAGCAATGCAGTTGAATTAGCCTTGGAAGGTAATGCATTTGGATAAAGAATTTTTAATAAAATTTTATATGAATTTTATTTGGACAAAAAACTAATTATAACTAGTAATAAAAGGATAAACCCTTAAATTTAAAATTATTTTTTTGTTAAGAAAACCTAGGTAATTAAATGAAAGCAACTTAACTTTAAATAATAATACATTATACATACAATTACATAAACATTTTTGTTCAATTGTAAGGGCAAAAGTTAACTATTAACCAAATGTTCGTAAGATATATCGAGGTATTATTTATTTATTTTTTTTTATTTAGCTTGATTTAAAACACCTCCTATTAACGTGAAGCGATTACGACTGTATTTAAAAAAAAGTTCGAAACGCATAGAGTTAGACTTCAAAGGTATCATCTAAGTATTTACTCAAGTGGAGACAAGGTGAAATAATTATGAAGTCATTGCTAATAATACATGCAGTGTTTCAATGAAGATCAGAAAACAACTTACTTTCCGTTCAAAATAGTTAAGTAAAAGTTTTCTCAGTATGACATACATGTGAGTTGTTTCAAGTGGTAAATATTATTTATGTAGCTAATGTAAAACGTGTATAAACTTACCTAAGATGCAAATTTTCTATAAATGTATCGGTAGTCAAATTGTCCAGCAAAACAAAGTCGGACACACCGACTTCTGGCTGAGTCGCCATGGCTCCAGTTCACTATTCGATACACAAAAATAAACAGGAACAAATGTCCACAGAATCTGTTGACTATGATTACAGATTTTGTACAATTAATGTCAACAAACCGTTAATAGAGTGCCGATGCCAAACACAACCACCTCCCACCGACATTTCACATAAACTGACATATTTTTAAATTTATGTCAAACCAATGATAACTCGCTACATCTGAGTGTTGTTATGTTTTATGTTGGATTTATATCTACCTATAGGTTTATAAATTATAGTCAGATAAAGGAAATGATAATAGTTAAATACAGATTGTACAATTTAATCGTATTAATTACTTCATTGGTATATGTATAGTATTACGTTCATAGTCATATTTTATTACGTTCTAAATCATTTTTTTTATCTGCACGCCGCCATTTTCCTTGTTGTAGGCGCCTCAAATGTCATAATAATTCCAATTTTCTGAAAATTACGTTTTCTTTCCTTTTTTATGTTACTTTTTTATATTTCATTACTATTGTTGAAAACTATTATGTGTAATTATTTTTTAGTCACCTGATAGATATTAGTTTTATGAGTCTGTCTTGTTCATCGCTCCAAGGTTCTTTGATATTTTACGATGAATAGCAAAGATCTTCTTAAAAGGTAGCGAACTGTTTTCACGCCCACGGAAGTGTCATATCAAGGGCTCTAGAAGGTGCATTTCGTGATATTTCTTAAGGGATATGTGCTAGAAGTGAGTTGACTTGCAACTGTGCAACGCGTATGAGACAATGAGTGAGTCGCCAGGCGTGGAGTGGCTGCCGGCCTACAGCCCGGGTCCACCGCGCCACAGTCCCCTGGGGCCCATTCCCCGATTCCTCTACGAAGACGTACAGCCCCCCTCCCTCCAACAAGAAAACAATAACAAAGAGAGTGAAGTCAAGGAAAATATGAACAAAATCAAACATACAAAACCAGCCTATAGGTACGTTACAGATTGTCTAGCCATTATTCAAGTGACCTTGCAGAGGTTTGAAGCCTCAGCATGGTATGAACTATCACATTTGACATGACTAGATTTTTCCAATGATTATTTTGTTAATCTGTTGATCACATAATATATCACATGAATTATTTTATATTTAATTTTTAACATACAATCTTGAGTCTGGTTTCCAAACGCATGCATTAAGTTTTTAAAATAATCACGTTACTCTTTCCTACTCTCCATTCATTATGATTCTTGTGTCAAACTGGACTTGGTTGAGATGTAAACAAAATTATGGTAGCAAACTTGAATCATACATCTATATAAATTTAATAACAGCATTGCTGTTAAAGAATTGCTACAGAGATGTTGATGTTTAATTTCTGAATGACATCACCATTTCTTTGAGACTTTTTAAACTGGGTGGGTGGCTTGTTCCTATGCTTATATGTTTTGAATACATAGTTATTCTGCCGTTTACAATATATGTTGTACATAATATTAAAATGTAGCAAAGCGGTTAATTATTTTATTCACAACTCTGCCCTATATTAATATTAATAGTGTATTTTGTCTTCTCTAAATTTTATTTCATGCTAGATCCAAATTGCAATAAATAAAGTAAGTATTATATATAAAATAAAAAACAAATTGAGATTTTTTTAGTACACAAATCAGCAGTTTATGTCAAAGTCATTTGTAATCACACATTCAATTTATTGTAAGTGCCATTTAAAATTACTCTTAGAGCGCATCGGATGGGCATGTAAAAAGTCGGTCCATCCACCAAACTGCATTAGACCAGTGTGGTGGGAGACTGTCCAAAAACCCCCTGATGGAGGAGGCATCCTTAGGGGAGGCCTATGTCCAGGCTGATGTTGATGATGATGATGAAGTGCAATTTTTTCATTGAAGTTAAATTATTTTTCAGTTACGCCAGTATGATCCGTCTTGCAATAAGCAGCTCCCCCAGTGGCAAGATGACACTCAACGAAATATACAACTACATCTGCAACGCATTCCCATATTACAAGGAAGCAGGAAAGGGATGGATGGTAATATATGCATCTGTTTATGGCTAAGCATACTATTTAGTGTACAGAAAAGTGTTATTTTTTTATTAAAGAAATGAGGCAAGCAAGACATTTGACTAATAACTGGCCAGTTAAAAGTTACTAGCCTGTGTAACTATTTAGTGACCTCAAAACTAAAGAAGCTTTAAAAAAATGCGGGTGGTACTAACGAACAAGTTGTTATTGGTTAACTGCAGCCGTTTACAATCCCTAGGCAATGTTTAACTAATAAGAGTGCACTACTTATTGGTGCTAATTGATTTTGGTGTTAGTCTGTATTTATGTCACATCTTTTTTTAAATTGAGTAAACTACAGTTGGTTCTCTCTCATGGAACTGTAACATGCCATGTTCCAGCTTGAAGGGCACTGTAGACAGCATAATTATTGGATAAACGAGACTTAACATGAAATGGTCATAAAACAATTATATATGCTAGTTGCCCTGGCAGACTTTATACAAGATTTATCAATCAACATAAAAATAAATCTAATAGAAAATTAAGAACTTTAGTAACTCTACTAACTGTAGTTAGGTGAAATTAAGATTGTTTTTCACCTCCTAAACAATTATGTTGGCAGAAAGATGTAATTTTTCTATCAATTTCATGAATTTTTATATTTTTCATCTCTTAAACCTCCACTGGACTTAAAAAATTAACTTGAATTAGCCAAATCGGTTTAGCCGTTCTCGAGTTTTAGTGAGACTAACAAACAGCAATTCATTTTTGTATATGTATTAATATCCAATGTTTTTAATTTTCAGAACTCAATCAGGCACAACTTATCGCTGAACAAGTGCTTCATGAAAGTGCCGCGCAGCAAGGACGACCCCGGCAAAGGCTCTTACTGGGCCATGGACAGCTCATACAAGATCGCGGAAGTTACGCCCCGACGCCGTCGCAGTTTCAGGGTCTGTATATTAATGAGTTGATTATATCAAATTGAAAATTACAATATCAAGAATTATATCAGCTATGTAACAATTTATATTTCCATTCTTATTTTATGATGAGAACATTATAAATAAATGTAATTTCTGGATCTTTAAGGGATGCCAGATAGAATTAAATAATATAAATGATTTTGCATGAGAAATATGCATAGAACAGATCACACCACACATTTAATATGTTATTATGACTAATTAATATGATTTTATTTAAAAAGTTATGACTCTTACTATAATATCAATAAATAATACTGTATTGTAAATATATTCATACATTTTTTTTTGTTTACCCATTAACTTGCATAACACACTTCAATGTTGCTTTAAGTCTCTTAATGGAAAGGTGGAAAAATATCACAGGCTGATGACGATGATTATATTCGAATGAAGTAGCTATAAGTGAGACATATTTTCCAAATTTCAATTCAATTCTTTAACAATATAAACATTGTAAACAATCATAACAACATAGCCTTTATTAATTTCAGATGGCACCATACAGTCCAGAGTGCAGTTCGAACAGTAGCGGTGAGGCTGGTATTATTCCATCGGTTGTGGACGCGGCGCCAACACCTCCGGCGACGCCCACCACTCCCACTACGCCCACGTCACCAATGGTCACCACCATTATTAAAGAAGAGCCTATAGTTAAAGAGGAAAATGGTGAGTTTTTCCTGGCCCATATCAGATGAACCTTGAATGAATGAACTTAAAATATTAGCAACGCTAAGAGCTATGTCCATTTTTAGTTATTTTTAATAATTAGATGTTAATTATTTAATTTAAGAAATAGATAATGTACTAGGGAAATTATTAAATAACTTTGTTTTAGACTATAATGTTTTTTAAATTCTTTTCAGACATGAGCCACACAGATGACGCCCTTTCTGCTCTTATGAATGAAGAATTAGTGCCAGATGTTGATATAAGCAGAGGTAGGTTTGGTGTTTTGTAAGTACTAGAATATGTACATTCTTAGTAGAATTGTTCATGTTACTTGGCTAACTTTACCTGCTTGACAAACTAATTCATTTTTTTTTCATTGAAATACTTTGGTATTGATAGTCACAGATCTTTTACATGCAATATGTAAAAGATTATCTTGCATATAAAGATTACATTTTAAACATCATAAATTAATATAGATTACATTGTTTCTTGGTATTAAATTTTAAAGGGGCTTTTGTATGTGTCTCTCTTTATATCTTCGTTATTGAAGGAATGTAGATTAGGAGCAATCCGTAAGTTGTGTCACACGGTCAAAGTAAAATAAGTAAATTGTAGCCGCATAGTATATTATATGTTCTTCTCCTATCCAAATGTTTTTCTTCCCTATCGGTATAATGTTATGTCATGTCGTTGCAGAGCGGCGGTGGTGGTGGGGCGCGCGGCGGCACGTGTGCGGCGCCGCGCGGCACAGCTCGCTCACGGACGACTACGGCAACTTCGTGGCGGCGCGCGACGACTGCGACTGCCCCGCGGACGACGCGCCGCCGCCGCCCGCGCCCGCGCCCTGGCCCCCGGCCTTATAACGCTCGGACATAGGTGACATTATACGTTTTATACTCTGTCGGTCGTGTACCGCAGACTACAATGTTACAACTATATTTTGTGTGGATCACAGGTAGGCGTAGACCTAATATATACATGTAGCGTTAGGTTTATAGTGGTGTATAGATTTCTTATAAGATGGTAGTTTAGGGTACACCGTTGCCGGCAGATACCTGTCAATTATGGCCATAATATAGTATAGAGCTAGATCATAACACTTTGTATATGATTTCTAACCACTCGGAGTATATATCCATTGAGCGCTAACCAACTTTCTACTTGTACTGATGGTAAATCATAATATGATACAAACATATCTCTGGGTGTAGTATGATATAAGTTGGAAACGTTTTGGTGAAATATGAAATGCTAAGGAAAATCAGAGGAGTATTTACCGATATAATTGTATTTCCTTTTATACGGTTTGCAATGTCCTAACATTTTAAAATTTATTAAAAATAATTTCAAAAATCATATAATATATGTAAATTGAAACTTGGGTACTTTTAGTAAAGAATGCAGCAATTAGATTCTACTTATTTGATATATATTTTTATTTATTTGTGATTGCTCATTATAAGTTTACTTACTGAATAAATATATTCATCTTCCATCATTGATGTTGAAAACATTAAAGTACACCTTAATTGGTCAACTGCGCTCTACACTTTATATACCCTTAGGTGAATGAAATAATTAAGTGCACAATGTCATGTGTTTTGACTTTATGGATCACATATATCATGTATAAGCATACAACAGGGTAGAACAAAAATGACTTTAAAAATTTGTTATGGTCCAATGTCAGAATGAACATGTGGATTGGAAGAGTTGTTGAAATTCATTGATTGCTTTGTTGAAATAATTGTTGAACAAGCAAAGACCCACTAAACTGTATGTTTCTCTTGAATATAACATCTCCATGAATATTATTGATATCTATGCCAATAAAAATATCAAGAAAAATATGTATCATCATCACAGCGACAAAATAATAATAAAATTTGTATGAATGACCTGAATTTGCTTCATAATCTTGTCTATTCACCGGTTCCGCTCTGACATTGGACTGGTTTTTCTATTCTTGTTTTCTGTGATCACTGTTCTTTAGTACATCGTGAAGTTAGAGCTCTCTTAAGAGAAATGTAAATTTTTTACAAACATTTATCAGAAATCATCTTCAGAAAATATCAAACATATCTGCCAAGTAACTTTTGTAGGTTATAGATTTAGTTACCTCTACATGTACGTAGTAATAATATAATTAATATATTTAATAACATAATGTCATAATAAAAAGGACCATAGAGCTGAATAAGAAGTGGAGCGATGGATGACTTGTTTGAAATGTACATCCGAAGAGTTGTAAGATCAAGTTTTTTACTAATGTTTCGGTGTTGTAAATGATTGTTATTATTAACTAAAAAGGAAAGCCTAAAATCGATGTGTATGTGTGAATTTAATGTTTATATTTCAACATTCATAAATGGGACATCAAAGCCAAATAATGTGCGTACTTTGAGCTTTAAAATAATAAGTGGCAAATCTGAAATGGTTTGTAATGTGTATCAAGTCATTGTCCTATTGTATGTAAACCATATAGCAGATTTTGCTGGAGTGAATGCTATTGAAGCCGGATTGTACGCAAAAAGATCTCAGAAAGACCAGTATAGAATATACGCTTCCCACACAAGTGCTGATATCTTCATCGGCAAAGGCATATTGTTCACATCGTGGACCGATAACGGACATAGTTGTGTATAAATGTGAATTAGTTTTAACGAATTTATAGTCGTTTTAAATTGTTATTTTGTAAGTACCGAGTCGCACTTATACTTAATGCTCGTAGAGACGGAGAGAGGGGGACGTCGTGTGGCTTTTTTAATATCAGTTGTACAGCAATAGTGCCATATTTGGTGTTCACTGTTAGATATACTGTCCCATATCTTATCGAAATGTGTTCAGAACTTTTTTAGAACTTGTATCTACATATACGTGTATATTTAGGCGTGTATATACGTATGTAGTTTTGACGGTTTCATATTGACGTTGTCCTGTATCTTCAATATTATGTAACATTTTTTCGAACATATATATCGGTGCCTCAGAGGTGTATGCCAAAAAAATTTAGTTTGGTTTAATATTGAATAATTGTAGACACATTTTGCACGGTACAGCAGTTAATATAACTGCCTCCATAGCCTAGGGGTATGGGCTTGAGCTTTACAAACCAGAAGTCGTGGATTTGAATCCTGCGGGGACTGAAGATTTATGCATCGGATGCGTTTAATCTCTCTCCGGTCGTGTCATTTGTTCGTCCCATCAGACTATGGCAGTGAAGTAATAGGGATATGTATGTTTGCATGTGCATTTGTGCACTTTAATATTTTCTGCATAGTTTTCTGATCCTAATATAGATCGGCCGCGTAGTCAGAATCGACTTGATTGACTTTCTTATAAAATAACTTGGAACACACAAGAATTCATATTATATTTAGGTTGAGTAGTTGTCCGTTACTTCTGAGGTACTGAAATTTTATCTAAGGAAAAAGCGATATTACGTCCAACGCATTGATAATGTAAGTTTACTGTGAATTTTTAGAGTTTCCTTGTACTTTTGAATTGGGCGATACGAGTTGGGCGATTTTGGTGGCTTGGGAGGTTAAGAAGTGGAAGATATTAGTCGGTTGTGCAACAAATCTCCATCAATGAAATAAATACAAAACTATCAAATTACGATTTGAAATTGGACTTTTTCATATTCCATTGGGATCCAGTATAAAGTTGGTATTATATTCGTGCATCGACACTTAAGAAATCAAATTAGATAGTTTGTATAGAAACCGGATGCAGATTTTTATGATGTCAGATATGTATTTCATCAACTAATCTCTTGTTAAATTAATTATGTTTTTGGGTATGTGTCAAATTTAGCGATTCCTAGATGTTATAAATTTCGGCTATGTTGAATTAGAAATATGGATAAAATTGCACTGTGACTAGTGTTTTCCACTGCTTTTATGCAGTGATTGTAAACTGCTCCCAATATTCACATTTTTTCGTTGAACGGTTCTAAAATTAACATTCCTTGCTTCTTGTAGCTTATATCTCTTAGTAAGTACAATGTAGTAGAGTGTTTTATTTACTTACATGCATTATATTATTTTATAACTTAGTGCGTCTCTTAGACTACAGTATTTACGTTTAAAGTATTTGTCGTAGATTTATGATCGATTAAGATTTTATTTTGTACGTAACACGGTGCATATTTGAGGTTGCCATCATTTTTATTGTTTGATAATACTTGTGTTTCTGTGATAACCCTTACACGTTTTATATTGTGAATAAAACCGACATATATTTTCTTCTGAAGGAACCTTATATATATATTAATGCAATCTTGTCTTTTTTTATGTTTAAATAAAATTGGTTGCCTGTAAAATCGGTGTACGGGCGTAAAGATTATACGTGACAACGTCTTTTAGAGTTGAATGATTGTAACGTGAATATTCATTCGTATAGTACGAGGAAGGATCAACCCTTTTTCTCTTTCACTTAAGGAGACCAACTGCGCACGAGTAAGAGTGACGCGTGCCTCCCACTTTCTCTTATGGTTGCTTATGGAGAGCGTGAGCGTGAGCGCTTATGTACGTGAGCGGCGCTGTGTCACAGTGCACGAGAGTCTCCCTGTATTGAACCAATTTATAAGACGTTGTCACGTTAAGAAGTCTTACACGTTTTTAACGTGGAGAAATTTTATTTTAATTCAGATGTGAGTATTTTTACGAAGATGGAGCTCTTTTATTATTGTGGTATATTTATTATTTTTAGTTTAAGCTTAAGAGACCTGCAATTGCATTGGGATTCTGTAATACTCCTTATGAATGAGTTTTGAAATTATGTATAAATTATTGTATTAGGCAGACGGTGTAATGATTTCGCAGTAACTAATCAGTACTGATTGAAAATATTTTAATGTATTTGTTACCAATTTTAATGATGTAACGCGTTTTACAACTTTTACCTTTGGTATGCCTTTTAGAACTGTGTCACTTAATATATTAAAACTTCCATTCTGACTGCAAAAGCATACTTAATACAATACTTTAACAAGGAGACATATACGGAGGCAAATCGAGCATATTATGTACTGGCATACCAAAGGCTAAAAATGTTTAACCGAAAAGGTATAGTTCTGCAAAACAAATGTAAAGTCATGTTCATTATTAATAATTTAAATACTGATATTCTTTAATATAAACTATACGTCATCGAATGTCCATTTAATATATATATATATATATCGCAATAATATGTATATGCTGGATTCATTTGACTCGCTCCGCCTATAGATGATATTGCCGCGGTGGTGTCCCCGTGTCAAACGTGAGACATTGAAAGAAGGCGGTTTACTTTAAGAGTAGAATGTTCTACCTCTAAACAAATCATAGTTGATGTACAATATAAACTTTTAACAATGCCGTGTCTTTGTATTTACCCTTTTTTTCCCCCTTTACCTCACTTTAAAGCCCAATAATACAAAAGTATATTATAAAGAATACTATTTATGTTGTTTAAGGAAAATAGCAAGTGACAAGTCACATCCTAAAAGTGATAAATAATTTAAAAATTGTAGTTGTGTAGTATTCCGAGTTAATTTTATGTTAAAATAATTTAGTCTTTTAATGAATAACTCTTACCATACTACTTGTCGCACTAAAGCTGTCCATTTTTGGCATAACTCTACCAGACATGACATGTTCTAGACTAAGTCTGTAAATCTCAAGTATTATATATTTGAAAGGTCGAGGAAATGCCTACGCATTCTCGTCACTCTGGGGCAAAGACCGGTTATGTCGTTCTCACACCGACTAAAGCCATTTTTTGTTCCTTCTTGGTGCCTTAGAGATCGGGGTCACAGGAAGTCTTCAGCGACCCCACCAGCGCTGGCCGACGGAGCAGCCCATCTGCCTCCCTCTCGGCGCGTCACAGTTACATACATAGGTAACAGGCTCCCCCGGGTCTGCTATTCAGGGGCCATTAGAAGCAAGGAGATCCTAGCACATGCAGGAACAAGACTTCCAGCCCTCAGCAGCGGCCTCGGTGCTAACACCGTTTCGGTCGCATAAGAAGGAAAGATCGACAACACCATGCCGAATGTTCCGCGGCCCCTCCAGACCTTATCAGCGGCCCCGCCGAGTCGCGAAGGACAGGAGAACGGTCTACGGAATACCGACACTCCTCTTCCCCCGCGACCCCACCTTTGGCTTGCGAAGGACAGAAATGGCGGCAGACCTACCTCCTGCACCCCGTCGCACCCTCCTTGACGCATCCGAAGCAGACTTGCTCTGCCCGCTTAGAGCAGCCTCCTCCACGGCCGGCCAGGTTCCCTCTTAGGTTCCCCACGGCTGAGCAGGCCGCAGGTATTGAGCCCCACCGCTACGACAAAGTGAGAACCTAGTGTGGGATGCTCTGATGAAGATGAAGTCACCACATATGCAAAGTGCCCGATGTGGGCTGAATGAGAAAAGCCAAAGGTAGGAAAACGGTTATAAGGTAAGGCCAATATCCAGTATTGGACTGACAAAGGCTGATGATGATAACTATTCTTGCAGGTTTGATTATAAGGTACCCTTTATGCTCCGAGATACAGAACCTGAACTGTATCTCGGAGCATAAAGATAAAGAAAAATGAACTATTTGTTTAGGTATAATAAAACACTTGTAGAAATATCAACAACTTTTATTATTGAATATATACAAGAACAATCGTAGATACAAGTTTCAACAGTACTCCTTGAATGCTGGGGGCGACTTCGTCATAACGAACCATAAGAACATAGATTAATTCGCTGTCAACTAAGATTTATTTGCTATGTTTATACCCTAGCTTTGCCGATATTAGTTCAAACTGCATGATTTTTTCAATTAGAAAAACAAAATCGTCATATATAAGCGTTAAATAATTTCAACAATCTGAACGCAAACCTACAATCAAAAATATTATACTAGGTTCCAGCCACGGAATCTTTAAGTTCCAATCGGAAATAAAAGAGGAACTATAATATTGCTTTCTTTATATTCATTGCTTTTCTCCTTCTAATACCTAAAGAAAACGTACAATGAACGAAACACCATATTGGCACTATCTATTTCTATCGACAACTAGCAATTTAAGATACAATGATTAGCAATATTCGTTGCGTCCAAAAAAATGTTTACGAACGGATCACGAGCGCAAATAAATTATACAATAAACAAAACTACTTCAAAATACATAAGACGACAAATAACTAAAAATAAAATGGATACGCTAGTTTAACATATGATACAAACAAAATGTGTACATTTTAGGACCTTAAAGTCTTACTAGTACTTAAAATAAGACAGAAAAAGTAAGGCCACATAGATTGCACGCGAGAAAAACAGAAACGACCGAAATCGGGTCACGGCGAAAATAAACTTTAATCGTATCGTGATAAAGCTCAAAGTAGCTATTTAGCTACCACAAGAATTGAAAAACG
The DNA here is from genome assembly GCA_029286875.1 of Lamproptera curius. Classification (NCBI taxonomy): domain Eukaryota; kingdom Metazoa; phylum Arthropoda; class Insecta; order Lepidoptera; family Papilionidae; genus Lamproptera; species Lamproptera curius. Next base: position 2,169,714 of record JAGSMT010000054.1, read on the forward strand.
GTAAGAAAATCAGTCGCGGCGCCCGATCGGTCATTGTTGCAACGAAAAAGCAATAATTTAACAAGTCTACAAGCTAAACCCACCGGTCGCATTAAGAGAAGTACACTTTACATATTCACAGCCCTAACAACACCAATGGACGTCCTTAGCGCCCCCTAGGACGACTTTTCTCTTAACCGAGAACTTTATTCTGTCGTCAGCAGTGATCGGATACGAAAATCAAACAAAACCATATAAAAAAAAAAAGTTTCTATAATAAAATTAAAGTTAAAATAGAACATCGAATGACTTTAGATCAGTGACGTCACTAAAACTACGTACGTAATGTGGTGAAATGAGATGAAGTGTAAATATTGCTTCGGAAAACCTTTCAAAGCTGGCGCGATTACAAGCGCAGGCACTTATTTTGTATACTCGTCATTTTCTTCACTCTCCACTTCTAACAGATCTCTGTCCTTCGCAAAGTATATCATCAGAGCTCGTCTCTTGCCTCAAAGCACAACCTTCGATCGTTAAATTATTAGCGAGCGTAAAACTAGCCTAATCTAAATCTCATATTTCGTGAGCGTTCTTCGAAACGAATCGATGAATTCATGTGACAACATAATTATATTTCTCCTATACATATCGCGTTATTGCTATAGTGCGCGCGAATTGCCACCACTTGCCAATATAATACACAAAAATTATATAGAAATTAACATAAAGAGTACATAAAAGTTACTATTTTTAGTGTACGACAATCAAACATACAAAACAAAAATGATTCAATAAAATAAACGTATATGTTATGTGGCAACCGCGCAGAATTAGTCTAAGTAGGATGCGTTCGTCCCTATCTGAGATCCCGTGGGAGCGGACTCGCAAGTGTTCGTGCAATTTCCTTTGGAAATGTACGGTAGGCTTCGCACATAGCGCGTTCTGTAAAAGACAATGAGAATATAGCAATATAGCAAGTTAAAGCACGTATTCACGTAATAGAAAACTAATGAATCCTTCTACGTGAGTTTTAGTGAGTATCAAAATTCATGTTTTGCTTTCTTTACCTAAATCGATTCTTTCGCAATTTTTATGCTCAACAAAAGAAAAATGTAGATAGTGATATATTTTAGGCATTAACTAGCACCTCAGAGCGAGTCGCGGTGCCACACCCAGGTGCGCTTGGTGTGGTCGAAGCGGTGCGCCAGCCACTGCGCCTGCAGCAGCTCCACGCGGTCCTGGCTCAGGTACAGCGGCTTGCCGCGCCTGCGCCGAGGGACGAGGTTAAGGACGCACGACAATGTTATTGCTTCATATATATGGAACAATACGTACTTGAGGTCGCGGTCCTCCTCGTCGTAGTCGTCGAGGTAGAGCGAGCCCCAGAGGCAGGCGCGCCGGCCCCGGATCACGATGATGTAGGTGGAGGTGACCACGAGGAAGATGCCGGTGCCGCCGCCGCACTCCATGGCGTGCTGCGGGTGAGCGAGGCCGGTGTCAGAGGTGGGTGGGTGGTGGCGGGTGGTAGCGGGTGGTAGGTGGGTGGTACCTGCACGGCTTCGGCCACCTGGTGGCGGCGGCAGCAGGGCTGCTTGAGGCAGACGAGCGTGCCGCAGAGCAGGCACACGGAGGCCTCCTTGGGCACGGCGCCGCACTGCAGGCACACGCGCTCGTGGTAGTAGGTGAAGAGGCGGTCGTAGTCGCGCGGCAACGCCAGCAGCCCCGGCTGCTGCCACGACGCGTGCAGCGACCGGATCACGCGCCGGATCTGAATTCATTCTTTAATGTAACTTATAACATTGATGAGATTACAATGATCACATAAATATGTAAGATTTACAATGTCACTGAGTAATTGTAATGAAACATTTAAGTCGTGAATATATTGATTTACAGAATAGACTTTGTATCCTAAATGTGAACTGGAGTACATGGCGTAATCTGCTATCGTCCAGTTAAATCATTAAGTTAAAATTCTAAGAGTCCACGACCGCCAGCTGCCCGCCGCTGGCCGCGGAGGCGAGCTGCCTCGCCCAGGCGCGCGCCGCGGCCGCCGCGTCCTCGTGCAGCGCGCCCGCCGCTCCCTCCGCTCCCTCCGCGCCGCCCTGCGCCAGCTCCAGGAAGCGCACCAGCGCCCCGAACTCCTCCTGCGAGCTGCCGACCTCGGGCAGCGGCTGCCCGTATATGTGCTTGCGCAGGAGTGCGGATATGCGGAGGAACGGCAGCAGAAGCTCCTGGATCTGGAACGACGACGCAGAAATTGAATTTATTAAGAAATAAAGTCTATTTGTAAGACCGCAAATCAATTTGTGCTCTATACCTTCCTACTTGATCAAAAATTTTTTAAAGTGCAGTTATAAACGTTAAAAAATATAATTTTTTTATCCGTAATAAAAATAGCTCACCTGTGCCTCCACCATGACCGTGTCGAGCGGCCTGTGCGCGTGCTGCGGCGGCAAGTCGTCCGCCAGCAGCGCCGCGCCCGCCAGCGCCGGCACCAGCAGTCGCACCGCCTCTCCCACGGCGCCCAGCTCAACGCCCTCGCCCTCCGCCAGCCACAGCTCGCCGCCCGCGCACAGCTGGCACACCACTTGGTAGTACGTCAGCGCGTACAGCGAGCTCACGATACACGTGAAGTGTTCTGCAATGTATGTGTTAATATGTCATTAGAGGCAGACATCAGAAAAAAAATATATAAGGAAAATATTTACGTCATTTTTATCATCAACGTGTAGTTAAATACTAGCTTTACTTACGCAGCTCGAGATATGGCGCGGTGTGCGGCGCCAGCAGTAGCAGGTGCATGAGCAGTGCCAGGGGGTCCCTCAGCAGCAGCGGCACGGGCCTGCCGCCGCCCGCCGACACCGCGGGCAGCCCCGCACCGCCCGCGCCTGCCGCCGGCGTGGGAGGGGGACGCAGCGCCCGCCAAGTGCCGCCCGCACCCAAGCTGGCGCCGCGGCGGAGAGGGCTCGCGCGTGGGCCCCCGCCACAGCCAGTAGTGGCACTGCGATGGCATCACAGGATTAGGTTACATGCAAAGTTATCGGAGCATAAGAAATGGTTTAGTATGTAATACATTAACCAGACAGAAGTGAATAGTAAACACCCACCTATGCAGTCGTCCCTGGGCTTGTATCTGGGCGGCGAGGCGGTGACCAGGGAGCCGCCCCTCTGCACGAGCTCGCACTCGAGGTTGGTGCGCAGCAGCGAGGCGACGAAGGTGAAGATGGCGGCGGGCGAGGAGCCGTAGCGCTGCTTGAGCTTGGGGCCGGCCATGGCGGTCATGTCCTCCATGGCCTTGCCCATGGCCTCCGAGAGGCGGCTGGGGCTGGGCGGCGGGTGGTCGCGCTCCAGCAGGTCGAGGATGTGCGCGGGCGGCGCGGGTGCGGGCGGCGGCGGCGGCGAGGGCCGCGGCGGCTGCGGCGCCAGCGGCAGCACGCTGTTGGCCAGCTGGCGGCACACGGGGCACAGGAACTCGCCGCGCTCCACGTGCAGGTTGTGCGGGCGTGGCGCCGCCAGCGAGCGCAGGTAGGCGCGCAGGCAGCGCAGGTGCAGGTGGTGCCCGCACGACTGCAGGTGCACGCCGCCCTCCCAGCCCACGCTCACGCTCAGCACCCACGACTCCTGCAGGAAATTGCACAAAAAGTTAAATAAACCATGCATCTAGATGGGTGGTTAATAAGGTGGTTTAATATGAAAGCCATATTTTATATATAGCAAGGATAGATACTTAAAAAAAAAAACGTAATTTATGGAACTCACTTGATCAAAGTGTTGGTGTAAATCGTCATGCAGTCGGTAGTGGTGCGCGGCGGCGGTGAGGTCCCTCTGTGCCGCGAGCCGGGCGCGCTCCGCCTCGCAGAGTGCCAGCCGGGCGCCGCCGCCACCCGCGCGCCTCCTGTGTCCCAGCACCGACGTCGACTGCGACACAAAGTACATGTCAAGACGCCGTCCCTCTCCGTTCGATCATGAACAAAGAGCAGGTTTACGGCGTGCACCTGCAGCAGCACGACGAGGCCGATGGGGTCGTGGTCGGTGGCGGGCGCGGTGGTGTTGCAGATGACGCAGTCGTAGTCCTTGGCGCGCGGCTCGTCCTCCCAGTCCATGGGGTCCCCGTCGGCGCGCATGGCGGCCAGGAAGCTCTGCTGGCGCCGCGCGAACTCGCGCATGAGCTGCTGCTGGCGCTCGCGCGCGCGCCGCGAGCGCTCTTCCTTCTCGCGGCGCTCGCGCGCGCGCTGCTCGGCCTGCCGCTCGCGCTGCTGCGGCCACAGCGCGCGCCGCACCTGCGCCACCGCCGCCGCGCAGCGCGCGTCCAGCGCCGCCAGCTTGCGCAGCACGATGCCGATGAAGTGCGGCCCGTCGCCTGCCAGGCCGTACGTTGTATACAGAGGTACTTTTGTCGCGAGAGTTAACTTGGAGAAAATCTCACCGATAGGTTCCTGGGTGGTGGGCGCGGGCTCCTCCAAAGAGAATGAGTCCAGCCTTCCGGACAGTTGAGAGTGTAGTTTCAGCAGAAGCGATATTATCGATTCGTTCACGGGGATCGACTCGTCCGGTTGTGTGTGGACTTGCATCTGGAATAGACCGTTTACGAATGATAAAATATTGTAATGCTCATACAGGAGCCATCGAGGAAGAGACGGTTCGCGGTACCTGCGTGTCGTCGGCGCGGCGCTGCTGCGGCGGCGAGGCGGCGCGCGAGGAGGGCGAGGAGGGCGCGGGCAAGGCCTGCCACGGACTCTGCATCGCCTCCAGCGCCTCCATGGCCTCCATGGCCTCCATCGCCTCGGAGGTTTCTGCGAAAGTATTTTTCACGAATAAATTAACATGTAAACGACTTTTTCTCATAAACAATAAACAAACCTTATCAGTTTCATAAAAACCTTTCATATAGCTTTAGCACCTACCATAGTCCAGGGGATGTGGTGGTGCGGGCAATGCGAGAGGCAGACGCCCTTCCGCAGCGTTTTCTCCCATTTCCGCTAGCTCGGGCAATGCCAACGCTTGGCTGTCTCCGCTAACTCCCTACATACAAAGCGTACACATAAAACATCAATTCCACACCACACTTTTAATAAAGAGCTAAAATGATTAAATCTCTTTAATTTTTCCGGACAGAAACAAATTTTGTGTAACAAAGATGTATAAGTCAAGCATAGCCATGTCTCACCTCCAGCGCCCGCATCTGAGGTCCTTCCGCGCCGTTGTCGGATTGGTCGTCGGGCGTGGAGTCCATGTGCACTAGTCGTGGCACCTGAATTCCACATAATTGTTAAACAAATGTATCATTTTTATTATTGAAGCATTAACTAAAAATAATACTGTAAATACTACATAATATATACCGATTCAAAATTTTAAAGGACATGTCGTATCATTAAATCAAGTAAAAGTCAATATCGTCTTTCTCGTTACTTTTTAGTTTTTAGGCTAGACAATATTATAAGGAATATATAATCGAGTAATTGTAATTTAATAATGTAAATGCCCACTGTGTTTCCAGCATTGTTAAACGAATAAAAACTACGAAAATTAGTTATTGGATGTACATACATCATTAGCTTGTGTTAGTCCACTGCTGGACATAGGCCTCCCATTATGCACGCCTGCCCCATTAGGAGGTTTTTGGACCATATCCCACCACGAAGAACATTGGATGTGGGACCGATTTTTTAGATATAATTTTAATACAATTTACCTGTAAACCTGAGGGGACAAGGGCGGTGCTAGTGGCGGGTAGCGGTACGGCCTTATTGGGCGACGGTAGCCTGCCCGTGTCCGACTCTGAAGGCTCCCATTCAGTATCGCCTACAAATTAATGTTACCTTTATTACGTCTGTTATATTTCTCAATAATTATTAAATATCTTTAAAATACAACAGCTGTAGAACAACACAAATAAAAAATTGTATTGAAGAAATATTAGAATTTATTAGCAATTGTTCTAGGATGAAGCGGTATTTGCCCTTGTTTTATAAATCGAGGGTCGGGGGTCGAGGGTTCGGATCCTGCGGGGAAACAACTCTCAGATCACCTACTTGTATGATAAGAAAGGTGATCCATGCGTTGAATGGGCATGTAAAAAGTAAATTGTTACATGATGTCAGGGCTTCGTAGTGTTGTGTTGTGGAGGTCAAATGATAACTTGGGAAAATTTCTAGGCAATAGTATTAATGTAAGTATCAACGCGATAGTAGAAGGGATAGATCAGCCCATAGCCCACTGCTGGACATAGTAATATCGTCGGCACTGACTGTCGGAGTGGTAGTGCGTGGGGTAGAGGTGCGGGCGCTGGTGCGGCGGCACGGAGGCCAGCACGGTGCGCGCGTTGTCGCACAGCGAGCCGCCCGCGAAGGCGCGTAGCAGCGGCACGCCGCGCACGCCGCGCGCGCGCGACCCGCCCTCGCCGCCCGCCACGCACACCGAGCGCTGCGATCGGACAAGGGTTTTATATTAGCGCCATCGCCCTCTACATTGAACGGGTCGACTGAAATTCAGCATTTACGAACATTCAAGTGGATGTTAATTTGGTACAAAAACAATTCATGTTTTTTCTTTTTTTCTAATAACAAACTGACTGGCAGAAGAACAAGAAAAAAGTTAATCTTTTCACTGCATTCGCTACTACTAGGGCCATCAAGGAGCGGTGTACTGACGTCGTGCGCCCTCTGCGGCGCGGCCAGGTCGGCGGCCACGCCCAGCAGGTACACGGCGAGCGCCAGCACGTGGTCGGGCGGGGCGCCCGCGCCGCCGCCGTCGCGACGCCGCACGCCGCGGTGCAGCACCGCCAGGATGGCGCCGTGCAGCACGCCTGCCGGTTGTGGCGTTCGATGAGAAAATATATTTCAAAACATGCAAAAAGAGGAACGTGTGTGAAAATAATAAATCTTTTTTTATCTAGATAATACTTATATTCAAATAAGAACAATGCTGGTTTATATGCCATTTTACTTTTAATCTCGAATAGTTAAAAAAATATTCTAATACGAGTGCTGACATCAATGCTCAAAAGAACTCGTACTTTGACTCAGTATTAGGTTTAAGCTTCACGTTCAAATTTTCGTTTTAAGAACATTTTTCAAAATCGTTGCACTGTTAATTTAGTCTAAATCACCCGAGAGACAGATGAGCCGGGGGTCGCCCGCGGCGGGCGGCGGCGCCAGCGCGGGCCTCAGCGGCGGCCACAGCGTGCCCGCCGCGCTCGCAGCGGCGCCGCCCGCGCTGCTCGTGCCCTCCGCCTTCTGCTTCTCTCGGACGCTGCGGAAGTCAAACATACATTCGCGTTATACGTAATACTGTTGTACAACAGATTTGGGATGGATGTTAACATTATAACCTATGGCAATAATACATCGTTAGTAGCCATCCATAACTTAAACACATATTATGGGGAAAGAGAGGATCAACAAATCTGATAAGGTTAAAAATGATAAAATTTCTGATCGATGGATTCGTGCACGACAGTTAGCAACGACTAGAAGATGCGGGGACGCACTAGGCGGTGAAGCGGTCCATGGAGGCGTGGAAGTCGCGGCGGTGCACGGCGCGGCGCAGCACGTGCAGCGGGTCGTAGTGGCGCTGCCACACCTCGGGCCGCGGCACGAACAGCCCCTGCTCCAGGTTCTCCGAGCCGCGCGGCGGCGGCCGGTACGTCGACAGCTGGAACCACATTGTATCATCTTTAGTCCCAAACTAAGCCGACCTTGTACTATACAAACTAGATGTCTGATAAATAAATAAACTACTTTCTTTTGTAAATAAATACATATTACTTACACGAGAAAAACACTATGTCAATTCTTCCCGTGGTGAGAATCGAACCCACACTCTTTTGACGCAACAGTCAGGGTCACTAACTACTGCGCCAAACAGGTCAACAATATAATAATGACGGTATGTGCTAAAATAAATTAAAAAATACATATAAATCACGTAAACATAATTTATTATAGCTCAGCAATCAAAAGACTGATGCACCCGTTTTCCTTTTCCCCCATTGTCCGATTGGACAAACAGCCGACTCGACCAGAAGAGATCAACATCATCTCTCTTTATCACCTATCTCTTTCTTTCCTATCTACTTCCTATCTTTCCCGTGTTCGTCCATACTAAATAAGCAAACTCGCCTCCTTGAGCACGCTCTCGAAGTTCCTGGTGTGCGCGTTGCCCGACCTCTCGGGCATCAGCTCCAGCAGCTGCGAGTGCGTCTTATCCCCTGCCGCCAGCAGCGTGCTCACTTCCAGCCGGGACTGGGTCAGCTCGTCGTTTCCTAAAGAAATTGCAAAGATTCTCTATAGAAATCGTGAAAGAAATCATACTAGTTACAATCATAATTGTTAATATATCGTGTACGAACTACATGACACATTTTTAATAAACAACAATAACTCAAAATTCAAAAATTATTTTGTCAACCAGAAACCATACATCATCAGCCTGTGATAGTCCACTGCTGGACATAGGCCTCCCCTAATACAACCCGCAATGAATAAAGGGGGTTTTGGACCGTATCCCACCACGCCGGTCCAATGCGGGTTGGCGCGTAGACCGACTTTTTACATGCCCATCCGACGCATGGATCATCTTACTCTTCAGACAATTAGGAAACAACAATGAAAATTTGTTGCGTCGCAACAGAATTGAAACCTGCGACATCCGATTTCTAAAGCACACGCCCATACTACAAGGCTACGGAAGCAATAACTTTGTACATAACATTCCCAAAACTGTCAAACGGTGCATTTTGCTTTTCAGATAATTAGGTGATCGGCTCATATAGCCCTAATTGACAACGCGTAGTTGTTTCCCCGCAGAAATTCGAATCCATCACCTCCCGTTTACAAAGCAAGGGTCAAGTACTAGTCTCGTCACTGGCTTGGCTTAGCCACGGATATGTTAAAAGAAATTGAAGGATTGCCGTTAAATGTACACTTACCAAGATTGGTTCGTGAAGAGACCAGGATCGCCAGGAAGGTGAGGAGACCTTCCAGCATCGCGTCCTGTTCAGCGGCCTGCGCGGGCGACAACGGCGTCATGCTGAGCCATTCGCGTACGCCGAACCTGCAAAATTAACATTTAACACAAAAATTGGTTAATACATAAAAATTGGGAGCTTTATTTTGATCGAAAAAAGATACTTAACGATGATTTCTACTCACTTATCACATCTTTTCGTACCAACTGAAAAGGCACAAAGAGAACCTCAATAATGAGAACAAATCACTACATTGTATATTAAAAAAACCCTTCACGTATGACGTTATTTAAATATCACATTTAACATCTTAAAGTGCATGTTTACTGCAGTGAATGCTACATACGGAAAACCTCAAAGTGAAATGTTTGACTCCTACAGAACTCTTAAAAGTTGAACATGTCATGCTTTTGCTGCCATCGAAGTAATTCCACGTTTGTCTAATGACAATGCACTTAACAATAATGCTGACGTCACAATCTATACGAAGGTCAACCCATGGTTGTGTTTGTTAAATGTGCAATGAAATACAAGCACTGAGGCTTCATTTATTATACTTAAGGTTGGCTAACATGCTAGAGACCAATATATTCTAATAGGAGACCAACTACGCGTTGTTTCCTTGTCGCAGTATTTTGATATAATTTTTCCCACTTTTAATTATATTTTTCCTCCTTTTAATTATTCCACCAATGTTTAGGGCTAATTAGACTCGGAATAGAAGTTAACAAAGTATCCCATGGCAACGCAGTTACGTCATACATCTAGCGTTCTTATTGATGCATTTATCATCATCATCATCATCATCATCATTAGCCTGTGTCAGATTGCTGGAACAATGCACACCCTTTCCATTAGGGGATTTTTGAACCGTACTTACCACGCTGGTCCGATGCGGGTTGGTGGGTGGACCGACTTTTTACATGCCCATCCGACACATCATCATGATCATCTTAATTTTCGGACAATTGGGTGATCACACAAAGTGGTTTCCACGCGGGATTCGATACCCACAACCTGCTTTATAATCCGGTATAAAGCAAGGGCTAATATCGCTAGACCACGGTAGCGGTTATTGATACATTGTCACCGAGTTATTAATCATCAAGTAACAGTCGACTCAAAACAACACCCTTCATCAGCCAAGTATTCTGGCTAAATCCTTCATCGGTTGTCCCTATTTTAATATTTAATTCTACTGTAGAGTTTATTTAAGTTCTAGCTTGCAAACAAATAATTTAAAAAAACCCATTACAAATGATCAACTGAATTGCCTCATCATAACAAAAGGAAAATGGCATTCAATAGGGTATAGGAAACAGTTGAAACGTGCTCACATATCGATACACGTGTCGAGGAACTGGTCGGCGGGCAGATGGGCCGCGCATATCTGCAGCCAGTAGATGTCCATGTCCACCATGGAGTTGCAGAAGTTCGCCTGGATGTAGGTCATCGCCTGGCCCTTGATCTGGAGACCGTTGCGCACCCACACGCCCGCCAGGATCTCGTAGAAGAGGCTCTGTTAGGAAAGATACGGATTTTTTACTCACATATACATTAATTATTACCTTTACAAATACTCATTTAAATTGTTTAATTATAACATTCAAAATAACAAATTCAGTAAAAAGGCACAAGCACAATGTTTAAACTATTCGAATAACTTTATCTCCAAACTTAAACTTCGATTCTAAACATTTCCTTACGCATTATCATTATTTTTTTAATAGCCAAAACGCATTATTTTTTTAAAGTCATCAATAGGCCAATCCATTAGGACCTCATAAATTAGATAAGGGACGCAAACAATCGACCACCATTCAACATGAGCATGCGAAATGATAAGAATACCCTTTTTTTTAAAGGCTTTTTGCCTAAAACGTTTTGATGACAAATAACGTGTTTTACAACGAAGCCAGCAAACAATACAATTAGATTAACATGGAACTTAAACACAGGGCAATGTCACGCTACTGTCGCCTGAAGTCAGACACATTTTGAAGTCAAGAATGCTTTAGATCAGAATTATGTTACTTAATTTTTATAGCATTCGTCTTTGATAGTAGCAATTTTTCAATGACGTCACTGTACTTTCAAAGCATAAACTGAGGTTTAAACAACGAAGCTAGCTAGATTTGACGTTACTCCTAACTTTAGGGACAACGGACACGCTGCCGCGTTGGATATTAAATTCAGCAGAGACCGGGCGTATCGCCAAACGATAGTTTAATTATTATTATAATATATTATTAATATTTAACTCGTTACGTGTTCGTATTGAACACAACAATTTGTTATTTTTTCAATAGAAGTACAATTAAATTGTTTTCAAACATATATTAACAAAAAATTTGATTGATGGTTATACAAACTGATTAATATAATATTCAAGAGCATTAAAAATATTTTTAAGGTAATACTCAACATGACAGCCCGGTAGAGGGAAACATTGGAACTTTATACTATTTTACGTAATCCTTAAATATTAATTTAATTATATAAAGAGGCTTTGTTGGTTTGTTTGTGTTGCTATTCAAGAAACCTCCGAAACTACTGAACCAAGTTGAAATGAACTTACACAAATAGAACTTTTTACCCTATTAAATACCGCATAGCATAAACGGCATCGTATCACCCAGTCTCGACGTCTCTCTTACCTTTGGTGTCGATTTCGAGGAAACGTAGATATAAACAAAAGTCTACAGTGAATGTGTAACGAAAGTCTTAATGAGGCACGGGCTCTCATTAACCGTGGTGTCGTATAGATGTAGTGAGAAATTATTTTCCTTCGGGAAAACCCGGATCTTTATAGGAATACGATGACACCCGAACTGTCAATGAATGATCGTATTAAATGTGTGACATTTTCATATGCATTAATGTGAAACTTTATTGCTGTCAAATACCAAAATGAAAAATGTCATTGTATAATATAAAGCCTCTGTGTGCCTAGTGTAATTAGCCCTTGCTTTATAAACCGGAGGTCGGGGGTTCGAATCCCGCGGAGAAACAACATTGTGTTATCGTTGTTTTCTAATTGGTTAGGACAATTTGGGCCGATCATCCAGTTGTCAGAAAAATTGAGATGATGTATGGACCGGATGGGCATATAAAAAAAATCGGTCCACCCACCAAGCCGCATTGGACCATCGTGGTAGATTACAATCCGAATAACCCCCTAATAGAGAAGGGGTGCATTTTGGAAGGCCCATGTCAAGTAACACAGGCTGACGATGGTGATGATGATAATATAAGAGTTGTATAGGTACCGAAACTGTTTGAGAGTGGTCGATAAATACGAATTTTTCAGTGAAAGTACGACAGAACATCTTTTCTCACTTCTATAAGCTTATCAGCAACGACTCGTTAATAGATTCACTTGTTATACTAAGTCAATTGGAACAGAAATCTTCCTCTAGTGTCAAAGGCTTATAATGGCTGCTGAGGCGGTAGGACTTGTTATTGGTGGAGCATCGAGTGATTGACCAATTAAAACACGCTTTACATTTTAGCATACTAGTTTGAAAGTGACTCCAAGATCGAGTTTAGGCTACACTGATGTTATAAAACTAAATAAACGGTAAAGTAATAATTACGGTCTTTAGATTAATGACAGTGAATTTAATTTATTTATTTACTCTTCTTGTACAAGCAGTACATTACTCAATGCCATACCATTTTTTCCCAGTGAACCTTGGTCAAGTCAATATTTCCCGAAACATTGTAGACAACTCTTTGCAACTACTTAATAGATGACTTTCCATATTTACAGCAAGATATTTAAACATTTTAATTTATCGAATATATCATTTCTCTTATCTCACAATGGTCACACATAAATTACAATGTAACCGTACGAGCATTCGTGAAGGCTTCATTATATTCAAATTCAACGAAACGATTGTCGCTACAAAGATGTTATCAAACTTTCAAATTTTCGTCATAATATATGTAATAATATATCCTACACATTACTTATGTTAAAATATAAATAGGTATTAAGTTCAATTAGTTAAGCGTTTCAAGATAAGTCATTATTAACATCATCAGCCTGTGTTAGTTCATTGTTGGTCATAGACCTCCTTTAAGGCCCGCCAAAAAAAATAAAGATAACTAAATGTAAAAATTACATGTAAATTAAATTTGTAGGAAATAAATATTTTTTTATTTATTTTATTTACTGCATATGTTATAGATTCGAAAGTGTATAAGAATGGATGTTGGTTTCTTTTAATAAAAACTATTACGTGGATTTTAATAATCTACTAATAAAGCGTTTATCTCAGAACAACTAATACACTATAATATATAAACGGTTCATTTTATTGTAATTTACATATCATGTATGTATGTAGAAAAATCTGCCATCGACGAGTTATTCCGGCACGAATTGCTAAAACGTTTGAGCTTATTAATACAGATACGTGTAGTGATTATTATGAACAAGTCACAAACACCACGCGGGAAAAACAGCGGGGTAAAAGTATAAAAGCGATAACAAAAAAATATTGAAACGTGTTTTATCATTGACCCTTCGTATATGCAGTAAGTATCCGTTATATCCGGTCAGATTAAGTTACTGTGAGAGTGTGAAAACGTACAATTATTCAATAATAAGAACGGACAAGACAACGAAAGCGAAAGTGCAGTAAATTCTGCACTGTCTCGCGCGCGGTAAATAGAGGGTCGACTGGAGCAGCTGTGTTGCCAGCTAAAAGCTAGTTTACCCAAATCATGGGATAAATACAAGGTAATATTTTTCTAAAAGAATACTACAGTGATATTGCCAATAATACCTACTTTCTTCATGTTTATACATACTTAGAATATTTTGTAACTATGGGTCAATTTGGAGTTTCAAGTGATGACTCACTAGAGCGTCTATGGATACAAACAAAAGAAATGAGTCATAACAACTGTACACACACAAAATGAATAAGCGTAACTTAAGAAACTGCAAACGTGGTCGTACAGGTATCGCACACAAAAACAGTGCCCGCGCAAAATGTGTGCTCGAGAAACCGGTCGCAACGAGATGAGAGGCCGCGAGTACAGCTCAGTAACGGAACTTATTTAGTTCGTTTTACGCTGAACGAGTAGGCCAATAGCGACGCGTTATTACATTTTAGTCCTATTTTTAAATCATTGCCAGTGTATTGCCCTGTAACGAAACTAGTGAACTGACGCATCGCTAGGGAGGGGAGTTTGTGCAGACGAGTCGTCTAGCAAAGGGCCACACCGGGCGTTGGGGCCGCGCTGCGCGCCAGTGGGTGCCGGTCCGCCATGGCCGTACGTTGCGTGAACAGGTTAGTGGCGCTTCTGGCGCTCGCGGCCGCCGCTCACGCGCTCATCGACGACGCCCTCGACGTGATAAGACTGAGCAAGGAGATCGGAGAGGAGGTCCTCAACTCCTGGGACATCATAGGCAAGCCGTTCAATGTCTCCGGTGGGGTGGACCTGCCGCTGGTCAGGAGGCGCGAAAGGGAGGTGTTGGCCAGGCTGGCCCAGGTGACCAGGACGATACAGCGCCTCGAGCTAAGGATGGAGAGGATCGGCTCGATGGCGATGCTGCTAGCCAAGAGCGGAAACCGCGGCGCGAGGCTAGAGCTGCGCTTGCACGAAATGACAGACCTGCTGAACCGGGTCTCGTCGAAGAACAAACAGATGAGGGAGTACGTGAGGCTGCAGCAAGAGTTGGAGAGGGCCACCCTCGAGGATTTCGCCGAGTGGTGCGTGTCCCACGCCTCGGGCGGGCTGCCCAGCCTCCTGGAACGCGTGCACGCGCTCATAAACCCACCCCACAAGCACTTGCTGGGTAGGAGCATATTGGACATGGTTCTGGAAGACTTAAAGGTTGGTAACAAAGATTTCAGGGTATTAAACTTTAGTGATACAGCTCGCTTGCATATACCAAATTGTGAATTTTTTACAAGAATCAAAGGACATAGTGTTAAACTACACACAATATATTAACCACGTAAGCCGCTGTTAATTGCCTGGCGCGTTCAAGATAGGTAGTTTAAAAAAATAAAGCAGGTCATTCTCCGTAAAGAAAAATTATGCTACCGCTCAGAATTGTAAAGTTAAGAACTCTCCATCGAGTCAAGGTTTATTGCAATATTTGTGGGCAAAGACTTAACGACTTCCTTCCCTATTGTCATTTAGTAACGCTGTGCAAAGACAATATCCTTATCGCTAGTCTAAAATTAATAGGACTCTTTATGAGCAAATACGTGCACAATGTGTGTTCAAGATATCAAACTACTTCCAATAATAGTTAGAAACATTTGTAAACATCAGTTTAATTTATATTTATAATTTACTAAACTAAGCAAAATGATGATACAATACACATTTCGTTACTTACTTTAACTCACACAAATATTTTTGAGTACGTTCCACAAACCATTAAGGTTTAGGTTTAGGTTAACTAAAAAGAAACATATTAATTTAAGTAATTTTATTAATTTCGCCAAGCTAACTCGGTCTTAATATACTTAAAGTCTATCAATGATAACTATAACTAATTAAAACACGATAAGTATATAAACCAACACGAAAGTAGATATCTACATTCAAGTGCAGTGATGAATTTAATTATTTACATAGTCTGTTAACATATATTCGTAAAAAGTGATTGTAAATAAAAAAAAAAATATTAGTAACGAGTCTGAAGGTGACATTTAAAGCCTAGGAGGGCTTGTTTCGACATTTCGTATGGATTGTATATTTACTAAAATATTTTGTAGAAGCCTAGGTGTTGTGCTCAATTTTTTACACCAGCCTGATTATTAACACTTTCTAATCGTGACACACTAAAGCTTCAAAGGTATCTCTAAAACTCTTTTAGCATTTTTACACATCTAATAGACTTAGGAAGTCTTTTTAAAAAGGATATTTATCATATATATAACTTTTAGTATACATTATTATAATATCATGATCATCATCATCAGCCCGAGTCAGTCCACTGCTGGACAAAAGCCTCCCCTAATGCACGCCTTCTCCTATGCGGTTTTATTGGTGATATTATTATAATAAATTGTTTTGTTTTAGACATCTTCTATGTCTATATCAGTGAAGAGTTAAGTGGAAATTGAAATTGAAAAGTTGAATGAGGCAGGTCAATGTTGATTCTAGGTCGGACACAACAAAAATGTATAAAATCGTTTATTTACACTCAGTTAAATACAGTATTTTCAATATACTTAAATTACCGTCCAACATACGAGTTTTTAGATAATCGATGTACTATTTTCAATCAGAATGCATCGAACAAACTAAGCAAAGCGGAAACGTATTATATTTGGAACAGAATCGTCCTTTTCCGAACCGGTGGTAGCGTTTTGACCATCAATAAGTGAGTGTGTGAGTGAGTGTTTTGCTTCTATTTTGAATAAATATATTTTAATTTGGATATAAACAGCCGAGTTGGCTCTACTTTATTCATTTGTAAAATGAAAGCGTCACACTAAGGAAGATCCGCCGACGCGAAGGCAAAACACAAGTGTCTTGTAAACAAAACACATACCAAAGTGTCGCGTGTCCGTTGGAAAGGATGTTAACGTACAAACGCGTGGCACAATACACGTAAGTCTTATTATTATTTACATTATAATTCTTTTCAACATATCCATGCGACGGATGGGCACGTAAAAAGTCGGCCTATGTCCAGCAATGGACTAACACAGGCTGACAATGACGATATTTTTGCGATAATTTTGCTTTTTAGACAGATTTTGTATCGTGAACATTTTTCACTAAGATAGGTCTGTTTATTTAGAAACTAAATTATACTGATAATATAGTTGTAAATGCAACGTTTCCAATACACCACGTTAGCTTTAGTAGTCTTCAACTATTGCGTATTATTAAATTAATTAATTTAAATGGCTACATACGATAGGCTTGCTTAAAACAAACATTATAATAAGTCACAACCTAAGATGCGCAAAATTTCATCCTCCCAAGAATCAAACTAAAGATGATTTTGCCATGTTTAATATGTCTTAGTTTACAAAAGGCAATAGTAAGTAGATACATAATTAAGAACCGTACACTGTTTCAAACAATCATCCTCGTTACGATTGGCAAATAAACTTTGGCGTTGAATTTCCTGCTACATATATAAGCGTACAAATTCATTAACGGTGAACATTCGAGCAACGAACTCCGTAATATGAAGCCGGTGATATCTTGGAGTAATCAAAACTGTAATGTTCACTTCAAACATATATCACTGCATTAATAAAAGTCACGGCTACGCGGTATTCGATAGTATCCAATGCTTCTTGGAAAGATTTAGGGTTAACGGATGGCACGAGATGGTGTATGGTTACGCTATGTAATAAAATAGGGATTAATTCGGTTTATTGCTGTACGGACACGACTGTTTAGAGATGTGATATACGATATCATAGCCTATGGTTGAACTGGAAAGAGTAGTTATAAAGAATATTGATAAAGCACTGGTCGGTACAAATATTTAGAGTTGTTTGATAGAGAGCATTAATAAAGAACATTGATGAGACAGGGGATGGTGAATCGATTGGAAGCTAATTGATAGATGTATTCAATTACTGAGCTTATATTTTTATTTATAGGTTTAAATTATTTCATATATCATTGTAACAATATCGATGGAGACACTAAATTTGCCAGGTCTTCTGTTTTCTAGAACAATCGTACTCTGAACAGTCGTCTGCTGTGTTAATATATATGTTACGTTAATTTTGTTTATTGATTAATAACAACATTGACAGTTAAATTAATACACGACTATTACAACTGATATTAAGTAACTTCTATTCCCTGTAATACGTAAGCTTTGTATCTATCTTATTAGGAACCAGCTTGTAGGAAATTTGAAATACGGTTTTTCGTTAATATGTTAACAGAATAAAAAATATAAAAATTAAAGAGACTTGTACAAACTCCCAATACGTTTGCAAAAAGAAGGTTTAGACTCTATTGGCAGTTAAAAAAAAGGTCCTGCGCCTAATCTCTCTCCGGTCGTGTCGTTAATCCGTCCCATCGGACTACGAGAGCGAAACATGAGTCTCCTGCGCAATTGTCTGATCTTTAACATGGGTCGGTCTTAGTCTAAATCCATTAGGAGGACATTATTATTACAAAGAAAAAATTCGTAACATTCGCCAGTGAACGCTCAAATACCAAATCGGCACACAAATAAAGAGGACGAGTGTGACCGCATTATATTAATTTTCGCACGGCAGTGTGTCACCGCAGATTAGTGAGAATTGAACCCGCTCCACCGGTTTCGTTAACGGCACCGCTCTGACTCAGAGGCGTATAGGTATTTCGACCGATTACAATTAGCGAATAAGCTTTATGAAATCTTACACGTTGTACGAGTACTGAGAAAGAGAAAACTAGATATAATATCAAATCTAATATTACAAATAAAAAGGTGAGTGATGTTATTCTTTTACGTTTTAAAGACTGCAATGCTTTTGACAACTGTTAGCTTCGTTTAAAATAAATTGAACCTACTTTTATAGCTAATGACGTACGTTGATAAGGTCAAACGGGAAATAATTATTTTTATAAGAGTCGTCTGATTAAATTTCGGTTTAAAAAACATAATTTTGATATGTAACATATATGATACATGTTATATGTTTATATAAGACTTATATAGTATCTATATTCACTATCACATTTTTATATCAATTTTCACAGCTATCAGCTATTAAACCGCCGAATAAATCTTTCTTGAATTGCAAGATATAAAATATATTTAATAGGTATACGACAATGTGATTGAACGTAAACTGGTTATTACTCGTTGTATAAAAAGAATTGAAATAACAGATCAATCATTTATAGGTGGAGACCAAAAGTCATCTCACCTTGTCCGTTGTAAACACAAAACAGACACAAGTAGGCAATACACTAAACCACGGGCAATGAGTTTTAACTAATCAAACGGAATAAAGCTAGTAGTAACAAAAAAGCAATGTTGAAACTAGATCTTTTAATTCGTTGCATATACTAATAGTATAAAGGTGAAATATTTGATTGTTTGTTTGTTTTAAATACACTTTCGAAAAAAACGGACCTATTTGAAACATCATGTAACTATTAGACAGCTAGATTACCCTATTTAGCTGAATCAATCAAATCTATTGAGAAACATATTCTACTTTTTACCCCAGGAATATTCAATCAAAAAATATAACAACAACGCAAGCGGAGACGTTGACTGCGAGTTCATAAATAAAATTTTATTTTCATATTTTTAGAAGGTAGAAGGTCACTTTGTTTGTTCCGCTTTACTTAAAACATATCGTTTTGTAAAAACAGAAAATATTTCAAAGCTTACTAAACGCAATGGGCAATAACACATTTGATTTAAGCCCTTTGTTATGCTTATATACATAATTATAAACGAGAAATCACGGGAACATTAAATGTAACATAGTTACATTTAAGAGAACACCCGTTGTGTAATTATGATATCAAATTCGCGATACAAGTATGGTATAAGAAGTGTTTTAAACAATAAACAGCATCGATTTGCGTGTTCATTATAGTTATTAATATTTAAGTATACAACAGCCGTTGCGGAATAAATTGTACGTTTTCACTTAACCAATGATGCTATGACATTATTCCAAATAAGTCATATAAATTGAATGACGTAATAGGAAAAAGAATATCGTTACTCGGAACACGAATATCTCACTACAATAAATGTTCCGTACACAAAAATAATCAAATTTAAATAACATAGGAGCGATACACTCGATTATTGATAGTCAAAAATCTACCACCAGTGCAGAAAAGGACGCCTCCGACCAGAGAAGAAGCGACTAAAGAAACTCAAAGGGACTTATTTTTCCGTCATCATTTACAGTAAAATTGAAACAATAAACAAACAATTGAAAGCATAAAATCGTCTTTTAATTATTAAAAAAAAAGTAGGCACATCAAATAACACTTGGATTGCGCGTACTACGCGACAAAGAGGCCTATCAATGAGGTTGACTGACCCCGGACCTCTGTCCGGGTGACTCACTGCGGCGGATCTTTGTCATAAAGTGACGCCGTGGACAGAGTTCAACATTCGAATCCGTTCACCGTCCACGTACGCATACGTACGCATGCGTACAATAATTATTATATGTCTTAAGCTGGTTATATTGCTTGTCTATTGCTAAGTCAATACAGTAATGAGATGAATAAGTATGCGTTTTATGCTATGGTTTTTACTGTTCGTTAGCAACTAATTAAACTACATACGTTATGAGGCAACGAAAACGGTAGTGTGTTGTAGTCCTTTGTCTGTGAACTAATATACTTCATTATCATCAGCTTGGGTTACTCCACTGCTGGACATAGGCCTCCCCTAATATATAGTTATACATAAATCTATATACATTAGATTTATAAGTCCTGATTTACACACCGTTCCGTATCTTGAGAGGAAGCAATGCTTTCACATTTTTGGTTACACCCAAGTGTTAAGGTGCAAAGAGATCATAGTTGTCAGGTCAAGAACATCATTGACCAATGCTAGACAGATTAAAAGTCGACTCCATGACAGACATATAAAAGTAAATCATTACAAAAAAAGAAATTATTATGTACCTTTTATTATTTTATCTATAAATAGTTTGTACTGAAATTAACTTAGCTAAATGTTAATAAATTTATTATCATATTTATCATTCAAATATAAATCAATCAATATAAAGTAATCGCTTTTAGCATTCCTTCCAAATAACTCATCACTAATTAACGCCGTTAAACGAACTATATAAATAAATACGAGACTATTATTTTACCGCACCATTAAAAGGTAGTCATATAATTTACCAACCGAATACAATTCAAACAGCAATTTCCTTATAACTAAATGATTATAAATAAATTGCCGTTATAAACCTAGGTTTTAATATATACATATGTACAATTTTTTTATATATATCTTACCGCCTCCGTGGCCTAGCGGTATTGGTCCTTGCTTTATAAACCGGAGGTCATGGGTTCTAATCCCGCGGGGAAACAACGTTAAAAATGTATATACACAGATAATCATAATAACTTTAACGTATCATAATGTAAGCAAAAACCTGAATACCAAATCTATAAATCGCCTTTCACCATGAAACATACTTGAATTCCATTTCATTGACGCTGTACAACAAATTATTAGCGTTATTATTTACCCAACTAAATTTTAAAAGACATATATACTACCTAGCCATAGCGAGCAATATAAACGTATGCACATTAACAGTATCTTTAATTAGTTAACTACACACATTTGATAAATAAACCGTTAACACGATTCGTTATTAGTATCTATTACGTCAAAAGTAACCAGTCATTATTTAATCATGCAATGTCCCACATATGACGCGCACGTTTCCATCCAACTCACAATGGGTACAAATGAGACAACTTGTTGACATTCCAGATGTTTCGAACTTTGAAATAAAAAATTCCTCAAGGTCACGGACCAGACGCGGCTCAGATCTAAGTGTCGGCTGTTTAAATTTGCAAAAAACGTTAAATAACCGACCGTTTTATTATTTTCATTGCCTAAGCAGGCAGACGAGCAGTCGGGCCACCTGATGGGAAGTGGTCACCGACGCCCATAGACATCGGCAATATTAGTGGCATTACCAACACGCTGCCTACCGTGAGACATAGGGTGTTGAGTTTCGTTTACCCTGTAAAAGCTACGGTGCCCTTCAAAGCGGAACACAGCAGTGTTTTCACACTACTGCTTCGCGGCAGAAATAGTCCTCTGCGAAAAAGGGACCTACCACCAGCGATTAAATAACAAAACCTTTAAGGTCTAAAGTATACTTTCATTGTGCTCGAAATTGATACAAAAAAATATAAAACATAGAAACGGAGCGGCGTTTTATTAAGTGTTGCTATTCGACTGTCACCCAGACATATTACTGATGACAGATATCTTCACGGTCGCTTCCCGTCTCCTAGAACCGTGAAGTTATCCCGCTCCTGCTGATGATGGACCTCAAATACTAGGATAGGTACGAAACTAGTCGAAATATTTCAAAGTACAAAGTTTTACTCTACTTTACTGCTTTTACTAAGTGTAGCATAGCAACAAAGTGGCGTCAAACTTTATCTCTATTCATTACCAGCGACCCACCCCTGCTTCGCACGGGAGCTATGCTGATAGAAAATATACCTAAAATATCAAGCATGTGTTATACACATAAACCTTCCTCGTAATTCACTCTATTGAAAAAAAGCGCATCAAATTGCGTACTTTGAAAGTTTTAAGCATACATAGGGATATAGGGACAGAGGAACCGACTTTGTTTTATACTACGTAGCGATATGACATAATACATTTATGTCGAGTGATTGTAACAAAGAATATATCTGTTCAAAGTGTTTTATATATCGGACGGGGTGGGCAGACGGATCCATTTATAAGGGCGGCAACCCGCGTGCCACCCCGTCTGCTGCAGCGTTGACTTACCCCTCTATCGATCAATTACAGTTCATTTTGAAGCTGTGCACAGTTGCAGTCTGTAGACTAGTCATAACTGACGGAGCCAACTAATATTTTCGTTCATGCCGAAATATTGCTCATTTAAAATGCACATTACGTGAAAACATTTGCCTTATTTAATAGATTAAACTTTTGAAATCGTCTATAAAGAGGTTAATATTCTGCACTCATACTATATGTTTCAATTATAAAATAAAAAAAAAATGTAAGCATAAAACTTAGGAGTATAATAACGGTTTCGTACAGATTCTATAAGGTTAAAACAAGTTTTGTAAAATATTCAGAAAGAAAGATGAGTCCAACAACTTATAAATTTAATCGGTAAGATTTTCGTTGCAACCAGTATACTATTATTTTATGAAACATTATATTTAATTGATGACTTGACAACATGAATGGTGTACAGAATAACGGTCGCTGTGAAGAATGAATAACTAGTAATATATATTTCAAAAGAGCGTAATCATGTTTATGACCCGTATATAATATGATTATAAAGCAGCCACTTTAAAATGAGTCCGTGCACATTAAGCAAAATAGGAGCGTGAATAAATATCCAAATAGTAAATTTATTATTACAAAATTATATTGATTCTGTAACAATTACAGTAATGGATTGATCGAGAATCCGTTATTAACACTAATGACAGAGACAGACTTATTCCGCAAAGGTTTAATAATGTGGGATGATTAATATTATAATAAAAATAATAATTACGTGAATGAGTAAATACAATGAAAGGATATATTTTACTAATATTACTAACGAAGTAGATGATACAAAAAGATAGAATGAAAACTTATATTTTTTGAACTTTACTTTAACACGAAACGAATTAACTTTTGTCGAAATTATGACAATTATTTAAATATCTCATCAATTTACCTCTCTAACATAGCATAACAATCGATCGTATTAACCTAATAATCCATAGAATACCACAATAAATACGGGTAGGAATGCAATTATCCGAAGTCTGTCAAGTGTTCATACAAATAACGCGATCTCTTACAACATCTGGTCTCGACAAACGCGACATGAAGGCAATTTCAATGGAAACAACAAACGCGGGGGAACCTTGAACCGGGGCGTGATAGGGGTGTGCACCCGAATGATCGATATTAGTATTATACGGAGATTCGATAGCGAACAAAAACATTCAGCGCACGTCAGCTGACTGTCGGTGCCGTGAGGGCACAGTAAAATAAACCAAGCAAGTACGCGCTGTACAATCATGATGTATATCTTGTTACGGCACGATAAGGCTTCGCCGGACGGCAGAGTTAACTTTGCCACGACTTAAATGCGTTACGATGCGGGCCAGTTGTGTACTTACGGATGTGTCGATATCGATAATGGTACTTGCTTGGAATTTAGGTTTCTAATAAATTGAAGGAACAAGAGCACGAAATATATGTATTTGTTTCTTTTGTTAAATGATGTAATGTTTTATATATTAATGTAGCCTAATAACAAAATATTAAGAATAAGACGCCGCAAGTGAATTAAAATATTGTTTTAATTATCCGGATCAAGTACGTTTAATGAGTCAAACTAAACGCACGAGATGTGAGGTCATTGGCTTGAGGCGTTCATTGGATAAAGAGAGCGTTCGCACGTATATCGATAAGTCGAGCTCGCATCACTGGTTCGCGCCCGCTCGCCGGTCGAAGCCGGTCGTCCCCTCCGCGCGTCAGTGTGCCTCGGAACGCGTCGCGAGGCGTTTCTCTTACGAGTCGGCAAAATGAGAATAGCGGCGCTCCTAGCGCTGCTGGTGATCGTGCACTGCCAGGAGCCGTCCCCCGTTGACGACCTGCGCAACAAGTTCTACGGCCTGGAAGTGGTGCTGTGGAGGAATGTCTCCGACCCAAACTGGCTGTCCACCGGGCAGGGGGGCGACGTGGAGCTGGCAAAGTACTTCGTCACCCTGAACGAGTACGTGGAGGCGGTGCCGAGGCCCCCGAGGCCCCCGCTGCGGACGTGGCTCTGGAATAAAGCCATGGAGAAGCTGCAAGTGATCGAGGGCCTGTACAAGAGCTTCGTCGAGTTCGTGCGGCGGCAGGCGACGCCCGGATCGGTGCCCTCGCCGGTCAGGGAGTGGCTGGACCTGGCCGAGAGTGTGCTCATGGACCCCAAGGCGTCGGTCGCGCAGGCAGTGAGGAAACTGCACGATCTGACGGAGCACGGGGACGTCTTCAGGGCTGCGCTGCAGGTAGTTTCGGAGTTGGCCGTCTGTGACCCGACCGCATTGTGTTTATACAATATCGTGTCCGATACGGTGTCTGTCAGACGTTAGGTCGGTTCGTAAACAATTCGGAAATCCACCGTATTGGCCCACTTTTGCGCGCGCGTTATGACGTAGAACCGTTTCGCAATTACGGCCTCAATAATAAACCCTAATGAGTCGTTATAATCGCGCGTCGCTGACAAGGAATTCGACTTATTGGGATTACGCGATGCGTTTCGTGAATAATACTTGACGCAACATCGTGTAGGTGCTAGTGCTAGGCAAAAATAAATTAGTGGACGATGCACATGACAATACTTGCACAAAGGCGCAACGCAAAACGTACACAAAGAGATCCCGCGTCAATTTCGTATGTACGACATACGGGGACTCATCGCCAGCGCTGATTCGCGAATATCGCTCTTTGAAACACGATTTTAAAGTCTAAATTCGCTTGTGCTCATGGCCGACGGTGAAAATGCATCGGCCCCATTCGACGGGAAACGCCGAATCGTTACCTGTAATAAGTGAACGCATAAAAGTAATGTCGCTTCGGTAATAACGCAATCACATTGATAATCATTTAGTTTTCTGAAAATATACCTAAGTCTGTTCACGCCTAATAAACTTTGACAGTATTAACTACTATTAGTTACTAATTGCCACCATCTGAACGACAAACTTTTGAGTTTAGTCCTCGATACTCATGCAAAATTATTTCTATTGACACAATACTAACAACTCGATCGACTAATTATTGCTTAATTTATATTGTTTATCTACTACTTAAACACTAGGCAAAATCTAGGCACATATCAGTCCGACTGAACCCGAGAACGCTGAATAACAAAGACGAGGTCACAGGATCTGATTACAGCCGCGGAAGCATATACCATAAAAGCCACCCGTTGGCTAAACGTAACTCGATTGGCATCGCAGGCCTATTTCTCGCAATCACATTAGCACCGTGTCTTATAAATATTACTGTCTATAACATTACAAAGAAATATAACATTACAATTTATAAATTTATAAATAATAACACAACCTGGTAATGGATCACTCGCTCCAGGCTTTTTCAAATTAAATATACGTATGATGGAACTGTACGTAGCTCATTTGAAATTTATATGTATATTTAATTATTTAAAAGATGACAAAATAGGCCCGCTGAGTTTTGTTTCGCCGGTTCTTCTCAGGTCGGAGGCGTCCTTTTCCGAACCGGTGGTAGCGTCCTTGATATTGAATAAGCGAGTGTTACACTTCTATATTTAATAAAGATATTTGAATTGGAAATATGTTATAATAAACGTTGCAGGCCAAATAATAAGCCTTTATGTTTATTACGCAGAAATAAAGTAGCCGATATTGCCAAAGTAGTCGTTATACGCGTATTTCATAAAGGGTGGTTGGAGGCCGGGACAATTTTTCAATTGTACATCGGTACCAGACTAATATGTTTTATGCTATATGCTGACAGGCCATGAAATCTTGCACGGCAATTTCCTAAAGTTCATTTTTGTATTCCACTGTTATAGTGCATGTTAAGAGGGTTCATAATAACATATGAGTAAATTATTTATTCTACCATTATAGGTTAAGCATCATTGTAAATGCGTTAATACGATTATCTGACAATTTAACCTTGCAACTGTAAAACAACTGCACACGCATGTACTTTGACTGATATATCCTTTTCCTATAACTGACAAATAACGCGAGAACAAAGTATCTTAATAATAACTTATATATCTCTACATAAAATCTGTTGTATTGCTGAATTTACATATAGGAATTTCTAAATACGAAATTTTAAATCGTCACTTGGTATTTTGTTAAGCTAATTGTTTTTAATTATAGTTATGTGTCCTGTGTCTTTTTTAAGTAATATTTCGCCGAAAATCAGTTTTAAATTCCCTCTTAAATGCAACTGATCTGTGACCAGCTCTGGAGTGATACATTGATAACATAATATCCCATTTCAGGAGGACCATCCTGATTTATGCGAGTTGCAGCTCTCCCAGCACCAGCTGATATACGACATGTACAACACGATATCGCTAACCGAGATCAAGGGATACGCCATGATGCAGTTCTCCTGGATGCTGCTCAGGATATACGGGAAAGGTGCGTGGTGCATCGAATATAACGGACAAAACAAAATCGTATCTTTATAAATAACATTTGACCCCCTTGGTTTAGTGGTTAGTGACGCTGACTGTTGCGAAAAAGGGTGTGGGTTCAAGACTCACCAGGGGAAGAATATTGCGAGATGAACATAGTGTTTTTCACATATCTGG
Organism: Lamproptera curius; assembly: GCA_029286875.1. Taxonomy (NCBI): domain Eukaryota; kingdom Metazoa; phylum Arthropoda; class Insecta; order Lepidoptera; family Papilionidae; genus Lamproptera; species Lamproptera curius. Next base: position 2,196,717 of record JAGSMT010000054.1, read on the forward strand.
ATGTTCCTATCTATATAATATATTTAAAAAAAAAGAAAGCCTATGTATCTATCAGTCGTCTAGTTTCCATAGTAATATATATTGTATAAACTATGATATATCAGGGTTACGTAAACCAACAGTTTGTTAATCGAAACTAAACAATTGCATTAAGAACTCTAAACCTACATAATCTCATGCGAACAAATTTAACAAAGACGAAAAATCATGAGCACTAGTAAATGTAGAAGCTTATAAACGAATCAAACTAACTCAAAGCTTAAACATAAGTACAATATCACAAGAGATAAACCAGCCACTAAAATAACACATAGACTGACAAATGGCGTGATAAAAAAACGGATGCCTACTTCCCATACGCGCAAGGCACGCCCGATCGGACCATAAGCGTCGGAGAGTAGAATAACAGAAATATTTGCAACATGCGCTTTAGTTACAACGTTATAACTCCTTTGTCTTAGTTCCACGAAAAATACCGAGTCAGCGTGTATAAGCAATTGCGACTTAAGTAACGATCATAAGAAATTGCATGTATTCCTCTAGAATCAAACGAGTTAACTAATGTTTTGTTAAATGAGATTATTAAGCATTTTATACATGTTTTTAACGACAACGGTGTTGTAGTTCTTTTTTATTTCCTTCTTTATATTACAAATTTCAATTTGAAATCTTTATTCAAGATAGGAGTGATAGTGATACTCGCTTATTGATTGTCAAAATGCAACCACCGGTTCGTAAAAGGACGCCTCTGGCCGGGGAGAATCAGCGAAAGAAACTCAGCGGGACTTATTTTTTTGTTCTTACATTTTATATATTCATCATTCATATTTGTAATACCATTTTTTAATCCGATATACACAAAAGGATATCTACAGAAAAATACCAACCGTGAAACAATTTGCTAACAACAACATAATGTTTACAGAAGCTCGTAACATCAACAAGCGATTAAACATATAGAAACGCAATAACATCGGCAAAGTATGAAAAACATAACATTGTTATGGTAGGCGGTACGCGCGTTATCTTGTAAAGCTGTAGGCCGTGCGGACCTTGGTGTATAAACAGATAGATATAAGGATGTTTATAGATGGAAATACTTTGTTTTGTCGTGGTTTATTATTTATATATCTTATAAGCATAGATAGATTGCAACATAAACTCACTTCTTTCAAAAGTTAAAGTTTCAAAGCTACAATTCTAGTAAATGATTTCATAGTGTTATCGCATAGGATTTGAAGACCGCCCCCCACTCGACGATCTGCCTTACAGTGGGAGTAAGACTGCAATTAGTCAATTGCCAATACGCAACTCTTTTTAATGGACGCCAACAATATTGGCCGTCTTGGCGTTCATTAAAAAAGGCCTATGTCCAGCGGTGTACTGCTAAATGCGTGCTTAACTTAAAGTGAACTAATCACATTATAAATAATAAAGAAAATAATTCGTTTGAATCAAATATTAAAAACCTGTTTTAATGTAAATATTTTCAAGAAACCTCTTTAATAAGTTAAAAACTATCTTAATTTTACAGGTAATTTCACACAAGAGGCGAGTCTAACGAGACAGAGGTACGGAGAGAGGTCGGCCAGGACCGCGACAGCTGCCAAATCTGCCTTGTCCAAAGCTAGGAGGGACGTGTACCGGTGCGACCCACCGGCACACAAAGAAGGTACTTTCGACATTGATTTTTTACGGATTTCTGTCTGCCCCATTACCGCGGCCGCTAAAAAGTGTTTGAAACGTCGGGGGAACGTAACCTTTAGACATGCAATGATTTTAAGTTCAATTTACAAAAATCAAAGTATTACTTTAATTTCATTTCAACCGTTAACATAAGTAATTGCGGGCGTCAATTGTTTTATTGTATAACGTCACAAAGTGTTCCCACAGGTTTACATATATAAGGTTATTCCGAGTGAAAAATTTGCAACTAAACGTACAACTTGAGCTGAATTCTTATGCTCCCGGAATAAAAGACGCCAACTGAATTTTATATTTGCCATTTTGCCGATAAGACAATAAGAGAAGATCGATCAGTCGATCGATTCTTCTTGGAAGGTATATTATTCAAACCCTATCGAGTAACATAGAATCCTTGATATTCCTGCAGGCGAGACGTACGCAGAGGTGACCCGCCTCCTCCAGGGCTACATCGAGAACGAGGTGGACATGAACCCGGTGGGCACCTGCCGCGAGGACTGCGGCTTCTACACCCTGACGGAGAACCACGGCTGCTATCAGGACGGGTTCTCGTGCACCAAGCAGACCAAGTGCAAGGGGAGGATCATCGATTGTCAGTACATCGACTCGGATATGTGGGTGTGTCTGGCGGTGAGTATTATCTGAGCGAGTTCTTCAACAAGTATCTTGAAGTCATATAGTCATGTATATGATCAAAGTACGAACTGTATTGATGTAACCACTTATATCCATTGTCACATGTTGGCGTCATACGTATATACTATATATATACTGATCGCCATTCAACGAACAACGACATACATACAATACTAACACGTTGCCATGGATTACATTGTTAACATCAGTTTAATTGTTTCTCCGAGTTAGGCAAAGAAGAATAGAGACGTAATATAAAATTTTAATTAGAACTTCACGTGTAATAAAAAATTGACACTAAATTCCAGAACCGTAACAGCAAGCGACGCTACGAGTGGATAGAATACGAGAACGGAAGAAAGTTCGGCCCCGCCACCGGATCCTGCTCGAGGGGCACTACCAAGGTAATGGTTTCTTCATTCCAACATACCAATATAATAAAATGAGGGTCTAAGCATAAGAATAACATTACGAATATAATGTCATATAGTATCAAAAGAATTATGTAACAACAAGCAATTTCATCGAGCTATCTGTAATCGCAAAGCATATTAAATGAGGTTACCGGGTTAACATCCAATCTTAAACGACTTAATTAGATGAAACAATAGTAATAAACTGATTGAATAAAGTTCAATGGAAAAACGAGGTTTTCCTCCTTAGAGCATCTTTAAACACGAATAAATAATGATTCCTACAATGAAATGAGCGCGCTCCCCCGCCACTGGGGTGACGATGATTCGAGTGATGCAGGTGGACTCGTGGTGGCGTTGGCTGTTCTGGCACTGCTCGTACTGCATGTGCCTCTGCGACGAGAGCGGCCCCCAGTCCGACCGCTACTTCAGCCTATGGGACACCACTTCGGACGTGAAGAACAACAAGTTAGTTCGCCACGAGTGTAGGGCGCCCGCACACGTAGCCTTCTAGTGTTGACGAGCCCAACCGAACCGATAGTCTCCCCAGCAAGAAAATCTTGCCCGGCGACCGATCTAATGGAAGAAATTTTTCCTCCCAAGGTTGACTCCTGGTGGAAGTGGAACCTACTGCACTGCTCGTACTGCTTTTGCCTTTGCGAGGACGATGTCGCCTCCTCGGAACGTTTCTTTAGCATGAGGGAAGCGTTGGCCGACCAGAAGCAGAACATGTCAGTAAATTGAAACCGACCGGGCGGAGAGTTACCGAGCTATTTTTAGACGGCTCAGCTTTGTAAATGTGTTTGCTAAGTACGCTAGATTAGTTGGGGCGTAACATCTAGACTATGTGCTAACAGCATGGGTGTGCGGGTGTCCCCCGTAGGGTTCACGCCAGAGGCGGGTGGTTAATTTTTCCGTGCGTGTTCAGGGTGGTGACAGGGGTGCGGCTGGTCAAGTACGGCAGGGTGTTCCACCTGCAGATAAGCGAGGGCACCCTCGGCGAGAGGGGCGCCGTCAAGCCCGGCAACTGGGTGCCCATACAGAAGTTCGACCCGATGGACCCTGGCCTCAGGGAAGGGACCGATTTCCACACGCTGACATACGAGAGGAGGGCAATCGACTTGGACGAGCTCGACTCTCCACTGGGACACGTTCTAACAGGCGTTCGGTTAGTAGATTACACGCGCCATTAATTAATAAAAATCGCTTCTGCATTACATATCTCTAATGCCTATGACATGTCTCCAGATTCCGTATGCTCGGGGCACATCTGCACTTCGAGATCCGTTCGACGCCCTTCAACTACACCACAGGTCGCCTCTCGTCCGAGAAGAGCGTATGGATAAGCAACGACAACACCGACGGCGCTGAGATTCCCAGGTCAGGACTAAATATAACAGATACACTTTCCGTAGTTTCAACCGTAATCCAGATATACATTACAAAATTAATGACTCCATTTCCATAGTCGATCAGTAGCCAACCTTCTTTTTTTTTCATTTTAGTATAGACATAACACATCTTCTACATCTTGGTAACGTCTGTTCAAACTAGTTAACGTTTCAATGGCGTTGGCTTTTGCAAAGGTTTTCATTACAAAACAATTAAAACTTCTGCATTGTACTTTATCATACAAAAACAATGACATCGTCTGCCAAGCAGGAAACGGCTGAACCTGCACCGGCCCGACGTCCCGACCCGCGGCACGGTGCCCCTGACCGTGGACTCCAAGCACGACCAGTTCGTGGAGTTCACCAACACCGACTTCGAGGCGGACGCCGCTCAGAGCACGGTGCCCTTCATCGATGTACAACCCGTACAACCCATGAAAGGTTAGTAAGAAACTTTATTTTCAACCCCGTTGCCACATATCATGGAATCTGTTTCTACGATATACGACACCAAGATGACGTACTGTTTGGATAAACTATGGACAAATTCAATTCCTTTATTGGGGATTATGCAACGTCCTCCGTTACTGCAAAGTGTGACCACGTGAGTTACTCATATTGTTTCATAGTATTTTATCAAGTGTTATTCAATATACACAGCAAAATTCATCTTAACTTTCATCCCCTTCTTCTCAGGTCAGAGACGTACATTTCCTAACATGTGGTAGCTTTTTTGACGACCATCATCATCATTATCAGCCTGTATAAGTCCATTGCTGGATATAGACCTTCAATCTTCAAATATTCTCCATCAGGCCCTCACCGACTATCGTCACATCATCTTGACGATCAATAAGCAAATATAACACATCTTCGCTAAATTTATGAACGATTCCATTCCAGGGGGCTCGCTGTCGAGTGGCGCGGGCATAATCCACCGCGGAGCCCCATCCTCAGGGGGCTTCATAGGGGTCAAGCTGTTCACGTACGACTACTCGCTCCACATAAGGGCGGAGGTGCCCCCCGCATCGTACGAGGACAGCACCGACCCGCCCGAGTTCGCGCCGGTCATCAATTAGCCCGCCGTGAAGAGGAACTTTATCATACTCATTGAAACGTAATTAGATATAAGTCTTGTGTAACGTAATTTCGTGAATAAATCGATTTTTTTTCTAAAGTATCAGTCGTTTTATTTCGTTAGAATCAAGACCTTATATATAAATGAAAATGAATATTAAATATGTAATAAACTAGCGCTTTTAAATTTTCATTACAATTTTACACTTAATAGAAGAGAAAATGGTGACAGTTAAGTAAAATTTCATCCAAGTTTGCTTTTCAAACTGCTTACATCTTCACTTATGTTTACACAGCTAATCTATACTAAACACTGAAAAATTTTTTTTTGTGTGTATGTTTGTGATGAATAATAAACTCAAGAACCACTAAGCCGATTTCCAAAATTCTTTCACTAATGGAAAGCTACATTCACCTTGAGAATCTAAGTTATATCTATATCATTTCAAAATCTAATAATAACACGGGCAGAGCCTTGAACCGACTTCTAGTCGACTACATAATATAAAACAAAGTCGCTTTCTCTGTCCCTATAAGCCTATGTATGCTTAAATCTTTAAGACTACGCAGCAGATTTCGATGCAGTTTTTTTTAATAGATAGAGTGATTGAAGAGGAAGATTTATATGTATAACATTAATATTGTAGGTATATTATCTATCAGCATAGCTCCCGCGCGAACCAGGGGCGGGTCACTAGTTAGGTAATATTATACTGGGCGTCATAGTTTAACACGCCACACGATATTATGGTAATATAGGAAATAAAACATAATTGGATATCCACGTCTTCTCGACACAAAAAAAATGAATATCTCAACACAAGACCATAATAAATAACAATATTATACATGTACACTGATTCATACTAATGCTGTTTCTAAATAAATTTCTGTTACGTGGAAACAGATTTCTTTCATGAATAAACATTTATATATAAATAATGTAGTAACTGTCAGAAAACTGCAGATTGAATTTCTTTCTTTTTTCACCAAACGCGAAGTCCAGTTTAAGTAAGTGACATAATGGCCTCATACGCAGAGCACCATTATTAGTACACTAACGTTCTTTGTTAAGCACATTATTTTATTAGGGCCGTTTCATTTTTAAATTTTTCATTGGAATTATTATGTATTAGCTATTACCTGCGATTTCTTCCGTGGAATAGAAGAAATGTCCGCGTGGTGGACAGAAAAGACGGAGACAGATATAAATATTATGCTAATCTTTTTAGGTTACGTAAATAGGCCATGGAAACATTGTTATTACTATTCAATTAATTAGATAAGTGTTAAATAAAATGATGTTTTGTATATTTTTTGGTGATGGAGCATTGATATTAGTAGTGAGAACAAAAAAATATTTCATTCCTTCTGCTTCGATGGTAGAGTTTGCATAATGTAGTTGATTTGGACCATTCGATTGGTATTGTATAATATAGTATGTACCTGCACTCGCAGCGGGTGCACGGCGAGCAGCGCCAGCAGCTCCCGGTCGGGCAGCAGGTCGTGCGCGCGCAGCCCCAGGCAGCGCACGCCCGCGCACAGGAAGGCGGCCAGGTAGCGGTGCAGCGGGAAGTGGAACGACGCGTGCATGGCCTCCGTCTGCGGGCAAGGCACGTGGGCGTCAGTGGCTGCGCCGGGCTGGGTCGAGGGGGGGCGGAGACCGAGGAGGGACCCACCCGCGGCACGTGCGGCGCGCCGAAGCCCACGGCGTGCAGCCAGTCGCGCAGGTAGGCGAGCGCGGCGGCCACGATGCGCGCCGCCAGCGGCCCGTGCGCCGGCTCCTGCAGGTGGCCCAGCACCGACCACATGGGGTACGCGGCCGCCTCCAGCTCGCACGAGAACGCCGCGTAGTACGAGGAGGGCTCGAACTCGATGTGGCCGCCGGTCTCGCGCACGTTCACGTTCATGCCCTGCAGCATGGAGAGGAACTCGAACCACATGTCCACGAGCGCGTCGTCCTGCAGGAAGAGCAGCGCCACGCTGCGGTGGCTGAGCACGTTGTTGAAGTCGGAGACGAGCGGCCAGTAGCAGTGCTCCTTCATGACGCGGCGCGTGCAGTCGATGACGCGGTGGCGGTTGGCGGCCGGCTCGTGCAGCGAGTTGCGCACCAGGATGCGGCCCATCATGAGCCGCAGCGACAGCACCATCACGTGCAGCAGGTGCAGCTGCTGCACGCAGCGCAGCGCCAGCGCCTCGTTGGAGAACAGCTGCACCGACATGTGCACCACGCGGTTGGACAGCGTGTCGGGGTCCGCCGCGCCCTCTAGCACCAGCGGGATGCGCGCGTAGTGCATCACGAACGTGCGCGTCAGGTGCTCCTGCCGAACACGAATTGTGGAGTTAGTGCGACGAACGGCTATTGGCACGAATAAGGTTAATTGCTCGTCCAAATAGGCATAATAGGCATAGAAGCATCGGGTCTCCGTCCATCAACATTAATGTCGTAAAAATGAGTGCTACGAGTCGAGCGCCAAACGTTGAGTCAACGCTGTTGAGCGTTCGAGACTCGAACGTTAAACGCTCAAGCGTTTAAGAATAAGCGTTGAGACACTAGACTCGACGCTCTACTTTGCTCGGTACTCGAGCGACAAAGCGTTATTATTTTTAATGTCGGTACATTAATGTTCTTTAATTATTATATCGAGCGTCGAGATCGGTGTTATTTTTACCTAAAAGCACAATCAAGCGCTCGGGCGCTTTGAAATCGATCGTTTCTAAAATGCTCGAGCGTATTAACACCTCTAAGAGATACTGGTGAAGAATTGTTTACTTCGAGTGTAACACCTAGAACCCAATAGACAATCACCTGGCTCTTTTATTGGAACTCTATAATATTCATGTTAACTAAATCTTCAATTCAAATTCTGTCGTAATAGCATTATTATATACTTCACTAACAAAACAGCCCAAACTAGAGCATCAGCTTATTATGATATTGTCTGGAAAATAATAAATATGATTCCAGTACTAAACCACGGTTTGATATGGCCTCAGTTATGTCTCACCTTATAGTCCTGGTCCGGCAGCATGTTGAGAAGGAAACAAACCACGTTCTGCGGGAACTCGTACTTGAACGTCCAGAATATGAACTCGTCCAGCAACGTGTTGTGGTGGAGGCGGGGCGCCAATGCGGGTAGTTGCCGATATCTAAGACAGGAATTTAGGAGTCAAGCTACTTTTTAAAACGTGTAAAACTATGCAAAGAAGTAGAAGGATATTTTATCTTAATATTATCAAATTTTTTAATACATTAATATGAAATTATAAAGTTTCTACCTTATTTCTTGTTGTACAGTACATTAATTTGGTATAAGAGATCGGCAATTGCTATATTTTCCTGACAGATTTCCTGTATTTTCAAATAATTTAGTTTTGGCGCAGTTATTTCAATCAATTAGAAGTCTAACTTTGCAATACTGCGCCGTATTTGTTTATAGCGTTATGCACTAGAAGTCTATAATTTTGAATGACTTTCATCATCATCATAGTGATTGACCCCCCCTTGATTGACCTTGACACCTACACCCTGTACATTCGCACAGGCTTATTTTCTCATAGCAGTCGCCCAGCATGAGGCTGCCATTAAATAACCTTTCCCAGCGGTTATCGGTACCACTAGCTATTAGGTCGTCCTATTGCCATCTTAGCTTACTAATTCCGTAAGCTATGATGGTTACCATAGCTCTGCTGCAAATATTTCTTCGATAAAGCAATCCATTTGCACCAGAGTAACATGTTAGACAATAAACGGTCTTTGCGTCCCGCTGAGTTTCTTACGCCGGTTCTTATCAGATCAGAGGCTTCCATCTTCCGAACCGGTGTTAGATTCATTGTCGATCAATAAGAGAGTGTAATGCTTCTATATTAAAAAAAGATATTTGACTTCGTTCAAAATGCTCGAGCACTCACTCGTCGGGCGGTTCGGGCGCGGGGAAGGATTCGATCGCCTTCTCGTACATCTTACTCGACTCGGCCATGTACCGGCCGTACTCCGTCTCGGGGAAGGGTGGCTCCACCAGGTTGCGGTACATCTGCGATTTACATACATATATATTTAAAACTGAAGCTTACTATGATGGAAAAATATCAATGAACTCCATACAAAACAGTCTTAATATTAAAGTGACGTACGAGTTTTCGTTCATTGCATTTTAATATACGTATTGACAAGTCAATAATGCCAAATATACCCAATATAACAGAGCAAAAAAGTACATGGTGTTCATATTCGTAATATAACCGACAGCAACGAACTGAAAAGTTTTTATTATATGTTACTTGCCGCCTTATAGACAACAATAAATCATAACTCTGTTATTGTTATGGGTAACATTGTACCGTGTATAAGGTTTTTGTTGATTTACATATTAAATTACATGAATTCTCTAAACTTTACCTCCTAGTAGGATTAAATAATTCCATTCATAGGAGATTTAATTTATTTAATAAAAGGTACACATCATTTTCTTTACGCAACATTAATCTAATATGCTAATGCCTAACGCATTAGTTTTGTTTTTAAATATTTCTATCCGCGCGATTAAAAAAAAGCTAAATACAATAAAATTCGAAACATACCAACAAATATTTGTTGGTATGTTCGAATTAGATCGAATCGTCCACTGCTGGACATAGGCCTCCCCTAATGCACACCCCCTCCATTAGGGGGCTCTTGGACCATATCCTACCACGCTCGTCCAATGCGGGTGGGTTTGTGATATTTTTATAATATATTGTTTAACGTGCCCATCCGACGCATGGAACATCTCACTTTCCACGCTGTTTCGAATAGGATACAAAACGACCGAACCGATTTGAAATATTCTTTCACTGATAAAAAGCTTTATTGTCATCGAGTAACATAAGCTACCTTACCCCCGGGTAGAACAATTCTAAAAACTAATAAAAACACGGGAAAAACCTTGGAGTGATTTAGAAACCGGAGGTCGTGCGTTCAAATCCTGCGGGGACTCAACAAAATTTTCATTGTTGTTTCCTAGTTGGTTAGGACAATTTGGGCCGATCATCCAATTTTCTAAGAAATAAGACGATCCATGCGTCGAATGGGCAAGTAATAAGTAGGTCCACCCGCCAACCCGCATTGGACCAGCGTGATGGGATACGGTCCAAAGAACCGCTAATGGAGAAGGCGTGCATAAGATGGCGCGGTTTAATAGTATAAATTTTTCGTTGATAATAGGAGAATTGGGACAATAAAAAGTTATTGCTGAAAATTAATTAATTTTGGTCAGTTTTTTTCATAATAATTTTCTCTATTGTTTACAACAATAATGCAATTTCATAACGCCGTTATTTTATATCAGGCCATCAGTTTAAAAAAAGTAATGACTAAAATAGCTTCCTAACATGCGCCAACAACATAAAATGTAAAAATTAGAAATTAATTTTTACAGCGCAAAATTAATAAAACCGATGTTGTATCCTATGCGAAGGAAATATTTTTATGACATATTCCACTGCGGATACGATTAAAGGCACTGTATATTAGTTGTTTATTATTTCATACGATAGTTGTTTACTTACGCTTGCGACGAATGTAATAAACTTTTGTTATTAGTTTTTTCAATAACCATGCAAATAAAACATTGAAATTGTGCTTTTGGTGGTGGTGCTCCATATCCATTCATATTATACTATTTTTAATAGAAAAGTTTACTAAATTTAATTAAATAAACAATAATAATTTTTAAAACAAACTCTTTTGTATACATTTTTGCACGATATCAACAGAAGGAACATTTTGATTAATCGTCTTCAGTCGATTTTTATACCACTGCTACTGCATTGTATTCAGGTATAACGTAAACATTATCGAGTTCACTGTTTTTTTTTACAAATGCTATTTATCTAATAAAATTTGGTGATCGTTACGACTTATATTCTCTTTCCGTTTATCTTGAGCCCTAAAATTGTTTATTACAATGTAAAGCCGTGCAGCCGTGGCGGGGTCTGCTAGTTGTAAAATATATGTTAGATAATCACTAAGCCACGCTAACAGTGCAGTCGCAAACGTCCAGCGTTAATTATTACTTGAGGTAATTGAAGTAATCATTAACATTAATTACTGCGAAGGTAACGCGGTGCTAACTAGACAACTCATTCGTGAGGAAACCGATCACGTTAATGCCGCGTAATTGGTTAACCCTCGGTTTATGACTACTTAGGTATATATGAGGAACACTTAATTTGATTTAATGTTAAAAGTTGTAGATATCTATTGGCTCATTCTATATCTTTGAGACAATAATTAGAATAAAATTATTTTTTGCATTTTATCGGGTTTATTTAATTTTAGTTTCAGTACAGACGATAAATTTATTAAAAGATAATAATAATAATTGTTAAGGTTTTTTATTTTAAAAGAAGATCTTAATTTTACTATGTGCACTTGCAATCCAAAAATTTGACATTACTTGTTTAACTGGTAAAAAGTGAGGTTAGCATTATCAAATCCGGACATATCCTAATAATCACTATGACAATATGTCATATGGTTAGTTAGTAAGTTTATGCTTTAAGGATAAATTAATAACCGTTTATTAAGGGCAGTTCTGTTACAGAGTGCCTTATTAAAGTTCAAACTCCTTTTTAAAATCCAAGGTGTAACGGAGTCAAGATAAAACGCATATTTATTCGCCATATACAATCCCCACACGATGTTTAACCAATTACATCACCCGAAGTTGACGTGAGAATACAATATACACATATATTAATAGAACACAGATATTTTATTGTTTTGTACGTGATTTCTTGATAAAAAGAACATTAAAACACGTATACTCCGGACACCGGAAAAACGATAATAGCTTCTCTTAAGGTTTGGAGTGTCACAACCGTTTGTGACAAGGGGCCATCCAAAAATTACGTCACACAAATTTCGTGATTTAAAACACCTTCCCAGTCCTTGTCACAGTTGATCACATTTGTGAGACGCCCCCCCCTCCCCCCCCCCGTGTGACGTTACATATTTTGCAATTTAACATTTAGGCATTAGTGTATCTAAATAGCAGCTCCGTTGCATTGTTGTATTAAAAACGAAGAACGTAACGTCACGATATTTAGTCTTCCCCCCCTCCATCCCTTGCCACACAGTCACACTTCACGTACCCCTTCCGTTACCATGTGAAGTTATTTCTGGATAGTCCCCATTGAAGCTAGAAAATTAACCATGTATAAGCGAACTAATTGTTGATAGCCAATCGATCCTCGTGTCGTATATCAAAAGTCTCATTTGACATTCAACTCTCTTGCGACACTGACCTGCGGGTTGATGAGGGCCTTGGTCATGGCGGAGCGCATCAGGTCGCCCATGTTGTTGAACTCCATCAGCATCTGGACGTAGCCCTCGCACTCCTGCACCGCCACGCGGTAGCTGTCCGAGGTGGTCTGCGTGCCCCAACTGACAAATACATTGCAATCAAATTCTATTTAGAATGGTATTCCTACTGTAATGGAGAATAGATATCATCATCATCATATCAGCGTAACGAACTTCACTTGTGAACATTGGCCGGCCCTATGAGCCACCAAATTTACCTACACCCCTGGCACTCGGCGTCACTATACCTAAGTTACGGCAGAAGGTAATTAAATGATGTAAAATTTCTAGTGACACTAATTATATTAATTTACTCCAAATGCTTTCTTTGTGACAAAAACTACATGTCCATTATGTTCGTTCTGTTGTAAAGACTGTGTTGCAATCATTAACATAACTAATATCATATTAATAATTATATATTATAGCACACAGGCCACAATGTAAACGCACATTAGCGATGTATGATGATACAATTATATAGTCATATAACATTACAGGAAATAATTTAATCACCCAAGTAGGCCACCACGTGACATGTATTTGGCAGTCACAGTTTCCTTCCCCAAAAACTTTTATTGTCTGTAGTTGTGTGAGCGCGTACGCGTGCGCGTATGTGTGTTTTGCGTGCAAAATTAGACATTGAATCGACGTAAACATTGGGAGAATTGTCACCGAGACGCCAATCACTAAGTAGAAGACTAGTAACAACCCGAAAGGAGCATACGACGCCAATATGTTGCTATAGTATACGACGTTCATATTATATTAATTCAGGTATACCCGGAATGAATAATTTAAAATCTTAGTAATAAAATTGGTTCTATTGTCGATGTACCATATAGTTTTAATATTACGTTAGTTAGGTTACATTCGATCGGAACAATAACAATTTAGGAAACAGCTAGAAAGAAAAAAGTATACATATGTCAAGTCCCATCCACTAACATGAGAAGGACAAGCTTTTATAGGTTCCACCTTCATGAACAGTAGACCCAGACCGATGACCTCGTGTTTGGAAACAAACACAAAGTAACGTGTTCCTAACTGCATCTAAGCGCTTCGTGTTTCCTTCACCTGATCCAGTCAATAATCGTGTGTCCTAATATCAAATCACCTGTTCTCCCTAAAGTGCTGCAGCAGGCGCAGTATGAGCCTGGGCATGATGGCCTCCGCCACGCACATCAGCTCCGCCGGCGCGGCTCCCGTCCTGTGGCACTTGTTGCCGTGGTTACTGCAGAACCTGGCGAAAGGAGTACATACGTTATTACGTTTAATTTTAACGGTAACAGTAATATTCCTAACATCTGGGCGACATTTCAGGAGGTGGTAGGTGCCCTTTTTTACAGGGGCTGTCTGGGGCGGTACCACCGCAGTGCCTGTTAAAAACAATACCTTATTCCGGTTTAAAGGGCACCATAGCCAACGTATTTACCGGGTAAACGAGACATAACTATGTCTCACGGTACGCAGCGCGTTGAAAATACCCCTAGTATTATTGGTGTCCATGGGCGTCGGTAGCCACTTTTAACTAGGTGGCCCGTCTGCCTTCGGAAGTGATAAAAAAAAATTACTTTGGTCAGTGTCGGTGACAAATAGCAATCCCATCAATATGGAAACTTGATACATCTTGCGTTGTTATTGATGAATTGTAACTGAGTGGTCAATCATTTTGTTGCTAAAGATTGAACTTTTTTCATCCAGTCCAGTTCTAAGTGGCAATGTGGAACAAATCATAACATTAATCGTACTAATAATATAATAGCGATACATAGATGGATGCTCGTAACTCTGTCACTTCAATACTGGTGAAGGCGTGTGCTTTAGAAATCGGAGGTCGTGGGTTCGAATCTCACGGGGACTCAACAAATTTTCATTGTTGTTTCCTAGTTGTCTGATAAGTAAGATAATCCGTCCATGCGTCGGACGGGAATGTAAAGTCGGTCAACGCACCAACCCGCATTGGACTAGCACGAAAGGATACGGTCCAAAAACCCCCTAATGGAGGAGGCGTGCGCTAGGGGAGACCTATGTCCAACAGTGGACTAACACAGGCTGATGATGTATGCATGTAGATTTTTATCAAACTGGATCTAGCGTAGTTTATTCAAGATACAATAAAAAATGTTATTCAAGCTATTCGGGAACAAACTGCAAAAACCTTTAAACTCATTATTATGATGAATATTAGTACAAGTTACAATCAACACGCGGGTAAAACCGCGGGGCGAAGCTAGCTATGTAGCTTAGTTCTTTGTGATATAAATAGTGCGGGTAGTATATCTCTTCTACGCTTAACAATTAAAGCAGCCATAACAGCAGACACTTTAGTTTCGACCAAACCCTCTTCATGTTGTTCTATTGATTATCGGAGTAAAAATTTAATAAACGAAAGTAATGGCATTATTATGATAAGATATTGGCCAGTAGAAAAATGGAAACTCGTCACGCATAAAAGCAACGTACTTTTAGTAAGAAATTACATTTACGATAAGTTTAATCAATTATCACAGCACGAAATAGATGCACTCTAAAACTTTTAATAAATAATCAGTTATGTACATCAACAAGAATCGTATTAAACTTTTAAAACATCTATGTGCAGTGCAATACATGCAGATAATATGCTCACTGTGTATTAATGCTGTACCTTTACTTTAAATAATGACTATTATTATCATATTAATTGGAAATCAATAATTACAACGAAGCAAAGAACGAGACAGAGACGTGTCGATTTAAAAGAAACCAGAGCGATCGAGTCGCATGATGGATGGATTAGCCCAGCGGCACGCGGCCAAGGTCGTCGACGGGCCAAGGTTGGGTTCAAAGCCGCCGCTCAAAGGCACAACGACCATTGTTTAGGAGATGTAAATCAGGAATGCAATGTAAAGCAAGACTAGCACACACTCATTTTTTATGTAAAAAATAAACTATGGCCCGAATCCTGTAAATGGATAATTCAATCTGAATTTAATTGTATCCTATAAAACTTTATTATATGTAGGGTACTAAACTATAAATAATCGTTAGATTTCCGTGTCCGACTGTCGTCGACTGAGGTGATAGGTCCCAGAAATTTACCACTAGTTTGAAAAGCTAATCCTACTACTGAAAATTACATTTTTTTATTTATTAAAAGGCAAAAAGATTTATGAGATATCATAGTCCCAAAAAGGTTTCGTTGTTTGTCAGAGTTATTTTGCTGAAATTACTAACTTGATAAGTTATTTATGCTATTTTTATATTATGTCTGTTGCAATGTATTTACACAAAAAACAGTCATTTATATCTATTATTTGTAATAAGAGCTTGTGTATTATAAGTACGACTAATGTCGTATACACGTATTGCTCGTAAACATACGGACGTACGAATACCTAAAACGATTATCTTATTTATAAATAAAATTTCTTAAAAACTTTTTAAGGAACAAGTAATATCACTAGAATACAAGCATTATATAGCTTGACGTATATAAAACGCTTGAGCGTAAATTATCGGCTAATCAAACCTGTGAATAAACATCTCCAGCTGTGCGTAAGAGTCGTGTTCTTTATGAACCGGAGTCGTGAGTTCGAATCATGAGGATTCAAAAATTTTCATTGTGTTCTAGTTGGATAAGATAGTTTGGGCGTCACCACATGTCTGAAAAGTAATTTAATGCCCATGACTCGTGTCGAAAACCCCCAAATGGAGGGGTGCTATTAAGGGGAAGCTCAAGTCCAGCTGGGACTAACAATCAGCTGATGATGTAAATGAAAGACGACCTTATTTTTCCATTACCTTTGTGTTTGTTCACATCGAATATGATCATATATATGCCTATATTCATAAGATAAAAGGTTAAAGCAACTAAGGGGCCAACTTCAAAAATAGTTTTATTGAGGAATTAAAAAAAAATACATAAGCTATTTCCTATATATTAGCTACGGCGTTGCACGCCCTTTCGAAGCACAACACAGACAGTGCCAGCCAATGATTAATGCACTATGTTCTAGTGGAATACGTGACTTATAGCCCATTTGCATATAGCATTCGACAAGCAGCCACAAACGCTAATGGCTATTTAGCACGCGAGCACTTTCTAGTAGTCTGTTGCTAGTGGAAGTGTACATTGTAGCTCTAAATAAAATTAAACAATCAAGTGTCATTATAAAATATATGAACGTGGTACGAACGTACCGGTTATAATCAATATACTTCGTACGGAAAGATAAGACTAAATAAAGAGTTGTTTGATATTGATGGCAAATATCTAAACTGCACGATTATTTAATAAAAAAAATATAGGGAAGATAATAATTATATGTTGCGCATAACAAATACTTACATATTCTTTTTCATTAACATAAAGAGATTAATCTTAGGTGCTCTGTTTTCTTTTAAGGTATTTTGTTACTTTAGTACTGGTTTGCAGCAGTACACATCGCTGAACTAACAAAATACAGTAGCGATATAAGTTTTATGATGGTGGCAAGTATTATAATTAGTACGATATCTAACGAGAATTATAGATTTTAGACTAATATCTTACACACAAGTCGGTACCACTTTTAAGTATTTTTTTTAATGCTGACGAAGGCAGACGAGCAGACCATCACCTGAAAGTGGTCACCGACACCCATAGACATCAGCAATACCAGGGCTATCACCATTGCGCTGCCTACGTGAGACATGAAATGTTAAGTATCCTTTACCCAGCAAAAATTTGTTGCGTGCCCGCAGGGTTCGAACCCACGACTTCCGGTTTCTAAAGCGCTGGCCTTTACCACTAGGTTACGGAGGCAGTGTACCACCTATACAAAAGAAATGATTCCAAATTGACTCACCCGTCCTCCTTCATGACGGAGTCGTCGCCGCAGTCGCACGCGCCGCCCGCCTGCGACAGGAACATGTTGAAGTCGTGGTTGGTGTGGTCGCCGCGATGGAAGCAGTCGCGGCATATCGACATGCACGGCGATATGCCGCAGGTCCGACACCGGTACGCGACCACGCGCGGGATCCAAACCAGGCCGCATTTGTCGTGCTTGTCGTAGCTGCGCACTGTCGATCGAAAATAGCATTTTTTAAGACATTACTAATAAGCACACTAATAAGACTTAGGGTATATGTGAACAAAGCCTAGACCAGTCTAAGTCTAGTCTATTTGTGCCGGGTCATCGTTAATAAACAAAGTAGAATACTGATATTGCTAGACATAACACCAGGAATTATTGATAAAAAATAATTTGATTTGACCAATTTAGGCTGGGAATAAATATACACTAAGCAACTTATGGAAAATGAGTTGCGTACTAGATCTAGGGTTTTTATTCATGAATAATGTCATTAAGGTGACAATCACTGAGAGTCGGTTCACGAACAACAACACCATATGTACGACGCTTTGTTACTATTAGGTACTTTGTTTATATTTATTCCGAATCTAAATTCGTTAAACTATAGAGACGAATAGGGTCTAATAGTAGACTCAGTCTGCCCGCGACCATGGATCCTGAAAAGTGTCTGAAAAATTGTAAACCAAATTAAACGCGATAAAAACCGTAAAGGCTTCTATTAAATTATGTGTAGTATTCGCGTAAACAGCAGAAAGTATTATGGGACAAATCATTCATCATTCATCATTTGTAGCCCCTATCCGTCCACTGCTGGACATACGCCTTTCTCAATGAACGCCATGACGGCAGATCCCTAGCTACTCGCTGCCAACTTAAGCCGGCTACTAGGCTAGAGATCGGCATCCCACCTAGTCGGGTCGACCAGCGCTCCGTCTTCCCAAACGCGGCCTCACTCCTGAACCTTTTGGCCCATCGACCATCGGCTCTTCTGACCACGTGACCGGCCCACTGCCACTTCAACGAGCTAATCCTTTGCACTATGTCAGTGACTTTAGTTTTTGCCGGATTAATTCATTACGAATTTTACGTTCGACAAAGAACCTCCGAGTATAGCGCGTTGAGCAACGGCAAACTTGTGGACCAGTCCTATAGTCAAAGCCACGTTTCTGCCCCGTAGGTCATCACGGGAGTACAATTGATTGAGGACTTTCGTCTTTAAACATTGCGGTATTGGCGGTGACGTGAGAACGTGGCTCAGCTTCCAAAAGCTGCCAACCCAACTGAATCCTCCTATCGGCTTCCCTCTCGAAGTTGTGTCTTCCGCACTTCAATATATGTCCAAGGTACACATACTCATTGACAACTTCGAGAGTAACGCCATCGACACTGATCGGCCCCGGGAGAACATGTTCGTTGAACATGACTTTTGTCTTGTCCAAGTTCATCGCGAGGCCAACACGTCGGGAGGATTCATTTAGGCTGTGCAACATATCCTGCAAGCACTCCAACGATTCGGCCAATATTACGATATCGTCGGCAAAACGGAGGTGAGAGAGGTACTCGCCGTTGATGTTTATGCCGCATCCAGTCCAGTCTAGGATCTTAAAGACGTCCTCCAAAGCATTTGTGAACAGTTTCGGGAAATGATATCCCCTATCGTACTCCACGATGCAATTGGATTGGCTTCGTGTGACCCCCGGAATCAGGATGGACATAAAACAGCTATATAGACCTCTCAGCACCTCGACGTATCGATGATCGACCTGGCATCGCTGAAGAGCTGCCAGAACAGCCCAGGTTTCCACAGAGTCAAAAGCTTTCAAAGTGAGATCGGTCGATAATTCTTAAGCAGGGTATTGTCACCCTTCTAAAGAACAGAACGACCTCACTTTCAAGCCACGCCTTGGGAGAAATGTCCGTGGGAACCGCAAATGGGACAAATGTAGTTACAAATTAGACGGGGAATTTGTCAACTCCAACGATGCCAAAACGAAAAGTGTACAAAATCATTATAGTACCTTAATTGACATGTCGAAGCACTGACAGCAGATTTTATGCGAATTTATTCGGTTTTTCTAGAATAAGCTGTTGTTTTGTGTGTATTTCTATGTTGATTGGAGTGCTGGATTGATTGAATGAGTTATTATTATGTTCTTTATTTGTGAAATAAACTATATATTATAGCTTTATTGTAAGAAAATGTATATCTACGTGTTATCACCGAGGAAAGGAGATAAGGTTTAATTATAAACAAGATGTAAGTCATTATCATCAGCTTGCGAGAACTTAACTATTCTACAAGTCAAATCCAATAATATACGAGTTTTTCGCGTTAGTTATATGTATTTATCCATTACCATAGTCTGCTCGTGATCATGTAAGATAGAAAGAGTCCCAAACTAAATATATATATAATTGACGCGAAAAATCCGTAAAATTGTGAATTTGACATGTATAACAATCGCGTAAATAAAAGTAATAATTATATTTTACAAGTGTTTAAAATCTGCTTTTTGCAGGACAGGACACGTCTAGGCCTAATAATTAATCATTACGTGTAGTTGACAGGACAAAAGGAACTAAAAATGCTTAGTCTTGTTATCAAGTTCTACATACTTATTATTATTAATTTATGTGAACAAAATCTATTGTCATTCTCTAAACCCCTAAACGAAAAGTACGTCGATAAGATAAATCGACGGTCACATGCTTTCGCGGCATTTCAGTTCGACATTACGTCCGTGTAAAACACATGTACATTTATCATACAAAGCGATATAAAACAGAGCAGCGATTTGCGCCGTGTATGCTGCTATCAACAAGATTAAACGATTGTATTCATCTATGCTAATATTCATTGCCTCCGTAGCCTAGTGGTAATGGCGTGTGCTATAGAAACCGGAGGTCATGGGTTTGAATCCTGCGGGGACTCAAAAAAATTTTCATCGTTGTTTCCTAGTTGGTTGGGGCAATTTGGCCTGAATATTCAATTGTCCGAAAAGTAAAGTAATCTATGCGTCGTATGGGCATGTAAAAAGTCGGTCCACTCACCAACCCGCATTGGACCAGCGTGGTGGGATACGGTCCAAAAATTCCCTTATGGAGAAGACGTGCCTTAGGGGAGGCCTATGCCCATCAGTGGGCTGACACGGTCTGATGATGATGAATATTATAAACAGGAAAGATTTGTATTTTTGTGTTAAACTTTCACTAATAAGAAGCTATATACGTCTTGAGTAACATAGTCTACTTGTACCCCAGGGAAAATCTATTTCAAAACTCTTAAAATGGACTGCTTGTAAGTAGCTAGTAAATATAAACACAATGGCAAAATTTCATTTCTAATGACCGCCTTGATATGACCATTTAATTGTTAATGATACCGTTAATTCTGTATCACATAAATATTACAAAAAACTACGAGCGGTTTGATAGTCATTTTACAAATATGAAAAGTGTTTTCTTTTTGTATGATTAAAAAATGTCAAGTGGCATCCACAATTGGATTTCTACAACAAATTTTTGGCCCAGAAATTCAAATTATTCCATTAAATGATCTGTAGGTTGCAAGCACATACGTGTATTATAATCTATAAGTTCTAAACGAATAAGAAATTATTAAATACGGGAATTGTTATCTATTTTATGTAAATGTTCATGTACAAAGTGGACGATTTGTAGCCCAAATATTTTAATGGAAATGCGTTAAAAAGTATGCAATTATTACATACGTATACATATGACATGAAACAAAATTTTCATAAACACAACAAAGAAATAAACGCCAATACTCAATAACAAATCTTGTGCCAACACACAAACAACGTCGCCAACGAAAAAATACCCCAAAGTGCCAAAGAAGTGGCGTCATCGTTTGCTCATATACTTGTTGTTGCTTGTTTACACTGCCATTTATGGCGTACGACCGTAAAGGTCATAAAATCGTATGACACGGCGACTCCATCTCCTCATCTCGAGAACCGTCGAGTCGGCCAAACTTGGCGCTGGTCCAAGGTGAATGGCGTCGTTATATACATTTAAAAAAAAATATGGCGCAGTGACGTATAAACAATATTTACGCAGCTGCACTTCGATTACTCGCTAGGACTTAATGAAGGTTATTATGAGTGCATAAGCGTTTTCGTATAATGAGTTCAACACATCATGAAAACTTAGTTTTTATACACTTGTTCGATGTAAACAAGCTTGCAAGAACTATATAGTGGAGTTGCCACGTAGTGATTTGGCCGAATACCGAATATTCGGCAAAGCTGTCGGCCGAAGCGCTGAATATTCGACCGCTGAACATTCGCCACAAAATTAATTGTTATCAAGCATGTTAATAAAAATTATTTTAAGTCGCAACCATTAGAAAAACTTTCTTTATCAGGAGTAGCGTATACAGTAAGGTATTTTTCTGAAGTTTTCATACTGAAACGACAAAAAACGTAAGCTTTTGCTAACAACACAAAATCTATCACAAGTTACCTCTGATCAAGTTTACTTATTAAAGTAATGTTATGTACTTACTTGTGAAAACATATAATCTTCAGTAATATGATGAGGTGTTTTTTTAAGATTCAGTATTCCGAATAATACGTAGTATTCGGCCGAATACCGAAAAGTAGCCAAATATTCGTGGTATCTTTACTATATAGTTCATGAATGTGGCAGTCAGCATAACAATAATATCAAACTTTAAGAAATATAATGTGCTGTACGCAAGCCATAGCCTTCAATATAGTTTGGAATTCAAAGCTTCATATATAAAGTACATGGTTAATACAATGTCTAGGTCATTGAATTGATATGAACAGGCAATGACTAATACCCTAGACCTAAACATTACATCAAAAAGACGTTGTTCGGATCCTAATAGTTTTGTTTTTGATAAACAATACAGGTTCACGGAATTCATTGCGTTTAATTACTTCACAATTATTAGTTCCCGGAATATTTACAAGTTATGTTTATTTCAAATCGATTATTGTGTTCGAATTGCTTTTAACATATTTGTTTTGGTTAAAGCTGCATCTACTACATAGTGCAAAGACGAAAATGAATACTTGAAAAAGCATGATTAAGAAAACAGCACAACACTGAATCGATGGTAGACGCTCCTTGGTCTTTTGAAATTTATAAAAACATGAGATATGTATGGGTTAGGTTATTGTTTTAGTAGGTTTTAGCTGTTAATATTTAAACAAATGAGTACATGTTTAGAGCCGGTAAAACTCAAAATCAACCATACCATATATATAGACATATATTAGATTTTTATCCGTGTATAACATAACTATTTAAAGTACTAAATGACCCAATGGGCGATATTAACAATGTAATTTCCATTTTTTTATTGCACTTACATATAATCTTTTACACTTGTTAACAAAGCAATTCATAAAGTCATACTTTCTACTAGCATTATTTCACTTTGTAATGCGGACAATGTCAAGACCAAAAATAATACAATTGTAATATACACACACACATCGGTAGTGTTTATAACTGAGCATAAAAATTAAGAGTGACATTTATGAATGTAGGTTGTAATTACTTCAGACCATTTTCAGCATCCATTGCACAAAGCAGAGTCAGGTGTCCAGCTAGTGTTTTGTCGATTAAAGACAAACGTCAAAAGACCATTGTCAGAGAGCTCAGAGCCGGAGCTAAACCACCAAGTTGTTTTACAGAATCAAGTGATAAACTAGACTATATGTTGATTTAACAAAAAGGCTTTGCGGATTTGTATTGTTAATATGGACTACGTTAATCTGTATGTCCATGGTAAACACACATAGTGTTCTATTCGAGCATCATCGCATAGTGATTGACAACTCGATGACAATTCATCTATTATCACGATTATTATGACAACACGCCACGACGTCAATGCGTATTGACGTATAAAAGGTCGGGAACTTTCTTATTAGGCTGGTCTAAAGAAGTTGATCGATTTATCCGTTTGTATGCTTCCGTGAATTTAACTCAAGTTTAATAACAAATCAACTTTAGTTCTCGGTTAAGACACTGTGAATACTGTTCAAAAACTAACAAACCATGTCGGACCGTAACCGAAGTTCGAACCCACGAATGTCAATACGAGCAGATGCGCTATCCATTGCGTCAGTAGTTCCTAAATGGTTCTCTAACGCGCAGCACACATTACTTTCGTACCCTTCGGTTCGCGCTAGCACTGGACGTCGACCGTCATCGTATATTCAAGGAAAATATCATTTCAAGAGACAATGAACCGCACCACCGCCATCTCCTTTCATATCCAACGAGGTCCATGTGTACGAAGCATAATGCGTCTGCCGCTATGCCGTTTAAAATATTTACAACTACCCGCAGCGCGATTCCCGCGGGAACGGTGACTATTAAAGCTCTACCGGGAAACACATTGCGGGAACGTAAAGTTTTATACTTCCGAACGGGATATCGATAAATAAAAGGGCAATTGCGTAACAGTTTAGTTTTTGTACCAGTGGTGCGATTGCACCCGATCAATTTGTTTTTACGCATATATTTTTCTATTAAAATATTGTGTAATAAAACCAATCAAAAAATCATCAGCTCTTCTAAAACTTGTTACGCCTTAAAAAGATATTTGTAAAAAATTAACTGTATTATACATTATCTTTAATGCGAGTAACGGTTTATGGTACTTACATACTATACAACTTGCGCCTTTTAATGCGTGATAAGCGGAATTGTTCGTCACCTAATAAATCAATAACACTGGGAGCTTTAAAATTTCTACTGCTACCTATATTATTATTTGAAATAAACAGCCTCATTTGTCGACTGGCGCTAGAGTTAATCATCACACAATTGTTAACCAATGAGAGAGATACACCGCTGTTTTATACTTCTTGACGGGACAAGTACCTTTTAATACTTTCAAATCTTACTCAGCCGAAGTATCGATTACTAACTCTTGGGTTTCTCAACGGAAACTCCAGACCGTTCAACAGACGACATGTACAGCTCGCTAGTGTACACGCCTTAACATTTTCAATAATAACGGTAGGCGCCGGAGAAATGTCACAAGTGGCGGGCCACGGGCGAATGTCAACTGCATATGTCAGCGCGACCGTTATGGTTGCAACCTTATATAAACAACTGAATAATGGAATGCAATTAGAACGGACGGGGGGCACCTTTTGTACATTAGTTTTGAATAGTGTAAGGTGATGGGAGACTAGAAGATACATTTCTAAAGTTATTCACGTACATAAAATTTACTTTTGTTGTAATATACTTTGGAATAGCTTTTTTTTACCCGCCAACCCGCATTGGACCAGCATGGTGGAATACGGTCCAAAAACACCCCCAAAAAGGAGAAGGCGTGCATTAGGGGATGCAGGCTGATGATGATGATGATACTTTGTTTAGGATTAAGTCTTGTTGAAAGTGGCAGTGAGCCGATCACGTGGTCAGATAATAATAATATATAATCCAACAAGGTTCTGGAGTAGAGCCCGACCAGGTGGAATGCTGATATCAAGTTGGCAGCGAATCGCAAGAGATCAGCGGTCTTGAAATTCATTGAGAAGGCCTTAGTACAGCAGTGCACGGAAAAAGGCTGCTAATGATGATGATGATGATGATGATACTTTTCTTTATTACACAACTTTCAACCTTCTAACTAGGTAATTAAGCTTCATTATAAACCAAAAGTTGTACTATATTTTCACCTCTGTTGATGGTCAATAGTGATTGAATACTCGCAAGCCCAAAGTTTTTGCAGAGCACACCGAAATTGCGTACAGACGACAACTTTTTGTCTGCATACACGGAACTTTTATTAATCTTTTGTGTTCTCCATACTACTTTTATCAATTTTTTGGGCATAGGCCTCCCCTAATGCACGCCTTCTCTATTACAGTTTTTTGGACCGTATCCCACCACGCTTGGTCAATGCGGGTTATTGGTGGGTGGACCAAATTTTTACATGCCCATCCGACGGATAGATCATCTTACTTTACAGACAATTGGGTGATCGGCCCAAATTGTCCAAACCAACCAGAAAACAACGATACCACAAAGTTGTTTCCCCACGGGATTTGAACCCACGACCTCTGGTTAATAAAGCAAAGGCCAACACCACAAGACTACGGAGGCGGTATTGGCACTTATATCTTTATAAAGCCCATACTTTCTAATGTTGTTATAGTAAAATATCATGAAAAATCATCATGTAGTTTTTTCATCTTTTTTTGTTACAGACTCGATTCTTAGGTAATAAAACGTAAATGATAGAAACTTCCTTCACAAGACTAGCATTTATGGGACGGGCAGTTACTATATATTGATCTGTAATTAACTCTTTAAGCGCATTAAGGTAATTTTACCGTCAACTATTCGACACTTGCGTAATTAGACTGCGTCTCTTTTGCTACAAAAGTTTGCAGTAATTATCTAGAAATACTAGAAGGCAGTAAAACATTGCATTTGCAGTGTTACAGCATTTTAAGAAATCTTGTACGATCATTCAATTTTATTAGTAAAGTACTTTAATCATTGAAAATGTATGTTCTATTCTGACTAATATAATAAAAACTAACACGGTTTAATGAGACCAAACAGAAACTATTCAAAGCCTTCAGTCTCTTAATCGGGCATAAACGCATATATCTGACATATATATATATATATATATGATATGTACCTATCATACTTAACTATATTAATTTGTCTTAGTATTTTACGCGAAAATCCATATTAATATTTATACTGTTGCCAACATTTAATATACATTGAAATGACATTTTTTTGCTTCTTTTAGTGCACCCACCTTGTTTTCAAGTAGAAGAAGAAGTACAAGAAGAATAAATAAATTAACTAATTAATTATCGTTGTTTTGCGGTTCTTTAGGAAAATTTGGTCCGATCACTCAGTTATCTAAAAAGTAAGATGATCAATGCGTCGGATGGGCGTGGTACGATATAATTTAAGCGCAAAAACGTGCCAAAACTACCAAAAAGAAAATCTCATTGTGTCCTTGTCACGATGTGTTGTGAGGTACAAGTGAAGTACTAAAAAATCTCGATTTTCGCCGTGTCCAGCGATCCCTGTGCCGTGTCAATGACATATTCCAACGATGACTCATTGTTGAGAAATGAGCGAATCGATTTGATTAAATTTGGTTATTTCAAATGCGCAATAAGTATCGGCCATACAATAAAACCAGTGTTTTCTGAATTTGAAATTCTGCACTCAACATTCTTATCATCTTTATAATATTACTCCCCTTGTAGCCTAGTGGTATGGACTTGTGCTTTAGGAATCGGAGGTCATGTGTTCGAAATCTGCGGGGACTTATTAAATTTTCATTGATGTATCCTAGTTGTTTAGGGTAATCCGGGCTTATCACTCGATTATCTGTAAAGTAAGATTTTCATTCTCAAAAGTCATTCGGTATATCATTATTATTATTTGATACTACTCATTATTGGAAAGTCACTCATCAAATAACATGGCCGTACTTATCAAAACCGGCATAGGTTTTACGTACGCGAGGGGCCCCGAATGGGTTAGTGTCAATATTGTTTCCTTCTGCCAAAACTGAGTAAAGTGCCAGCACTGTTGTCTGCTATCACAAGGTGTCATAGAAGAATAAGAGTAACTAACGTTTTACAGATTTTTGTAGAAGAATTACCAACAATTTCTGACAACATTTTTACTATATCCGAATAATTCAGGCATAAAATTTATCTAAGCAAATTCTTATGCTACACTAAAACCATCAAACTATATGGCTCCCTTGTATGAAATATCACGGGTGGTTAATGTGTTATATCAAGAACAAATGTTTTAAAATATTTTAATTTAACTAACGAGTTTAATTTAATTAACGAGGAAAAACGAGATGTCAATTTCGGCAGCTAAGCAGCAATGCGTTTTCGCATTGCTGCTTAGCATTAATGTGTTCCGGTCGAAAGGGCACCGTGGCCAGAGTAATTGCTGAGCAAGCAAGATGTAATGCAATTCCTGTCTTTTTCTGGAAAGGCATGAAATTTTACTATAAGGTAAATTACTATATTTATTAAATGAATTTCATTTTAGATTTGTGGGCCATTAAGTTTAAGAAAATCATCATCATAATCAGCCTTTATCAGTCCACTGCTGGACATAGGCGTTTTTCAATGAACGCCAAGACGGCCGCTCCCCTGCTACTCGCTGCCAACTTGTACCGGCTACTGTACGGAGATCGCCACCCGAAATTAGCAAAATGCTTTGTATAAATAAATGCTAGCTCTCAGTAGACTCTTACAAAACAGGGCGTGTCGCTTGCAAATGAATGATCTCGTCTCATCGACACTTCTTACTTGCGTGTATTGCTTTAAAAAAAATAAGAGATGTCTATGTCAAACTTGCGGGTCATGGTGAACAAAAAACAATTTGATTTTAAAAATAAATCTGTCAGATGACTCGACATTTTTCGATTCGGTTTCTTTTCCGTCGAACTTTTTAATAAAAAAATATTGATGAGTCTGTCAAAATATTGAATACTAAATTCATATTTGAGCCAAAAATGTAAAAGCGTTTTTAATGCGACAATTTTATTTTGTTAAGTATTTTTTAAGGTCATTGTTATCTATAAACCTAATTATTATCCATGAAATATAGATTTTTTATTGATTTCATTGATTGCCATCTTGGTTTCAATACATCATGCACGTCTATTAAAGTAGGATAACCAATGAAGAGGTAAATAAGAAATTCTAATCATTTATTTTGTCCGGAGGAGAAATTATAATTTATAAAGAACTTGAAAAATGAAAAATAAATTAGAATATACACATGAATATCATAAATCTACAAAATTTAACTGTCCTTGTTTCGAGAATGGAACTTCAGTTTTAGTTGTTATTTTAGGCAAGGACTTTCTCCTACTAGGTTCTATCTTCTTGGAACCTAGAGTATCCCGTGGTTTTTAAACAGCCAATTATAATATCTATACAAATGACGTTACATGAAAAGTTAATTACAAAAAAAATTACATACTTACTTCCTCAATTTAAAATTAAAAAACAATTAATAATTAGTCTCTCACTAGGTAACATACTAAAATATTATTTATATTGCTATGGGTAAAATAGAAACTTTAAAAATGCAGCACATACTACTTAAAAAATATTCTCAGTCTATCGAATGGACTAATATAGTGTCACTTTCAATTTAACAAATACACAATTGATTGAAGAATTATCATCATCATCATCAGCCTGTGTCAGTCCACTGCTGAACATAGGCCTCCCCTAATGCACGCCACCGCTTCCGGTCCTTGCCTATTCTCATCCAGCCCACACTGGCCACCTTGCGAATGTCGTCACTCCATCTTGCGGCAGGGCGTCAGAATAATCATAACCAAACGCAAAAGAGCAACCGATGCAGTAAGTAATAACATAACGCATGAAACACGATCAGGCGATGATAACAACGCAAAATGAACAGGCTTAATATTAAATTAAGTTTTGACATTCAGATGTGGGGAAAGAGGTAATATTTAACCACGCTTGGCCGCGGGTGGTTCAAGTTTTTCTGGTTAGCAGCCAAAAAATTGATAATACGAGTGCGCAGCTGACTTTTATTGCCAAATGAATTTACGAGAAGCGTTTAATGCCCACGATTTACGCGCTTAACGCTATTGAAATAGCAAGGAAAGCATACAAATACAAAATTCTAAAAAAAAAATACTTTTGCTTGTAAATACACTTTATTTAGTGTTTCTTTTACATTCACTGACTCCGTTTCCCCCGGTTTCGGGGTCGAAGGATTGAATCCAGCCAGCCATTTAGTTTGGGTAAATTTAGTATAATCACACTTTTGTCTGTAAAGCAAGATAGCATTTGCATCGGCGGAACCACAAAGCTTCGGTTGCCAAACTGCCAAGAACACTTTTAGCAGTCGTTTAAGAACACTCACTAGCTTTATCTTCTTCACATCCAAACTATCTGGTCCATCAATCTAAACCAGCGATCGCAGAGTAGAGCACGTCTAATGCCCATCGCCTTAAGTAGAGGATGCATTCAGATACTATATAATTGAATTGAGTTACAGGAAGAAGAAAGACAAACTCTTCCTCGGGTATTGAACACAAAGATAAAATTATATTCACAATATACATAGCCTCGAGAACCAAGTTTCGTTTCAAACTATGATCGTAGCGAAAGATGGCTTGCTTAGTAATTTAAAACGCCGCACGAAATACCAAAAACGCCGTTCAAAAGACATCACATAATTACCATAGATTACATTTGCCTAGACACATTCCACAATTTAACTGTAAATGAATGCGCAGCTGACGGCCGTGCACCGTTGTGTATTGTTCATACAAAAGTACTGTTCATATTTACTCAATGGGTGAAATTGACAACGGTTTAATATGGAAATGTATGACTTTCAATATACTTCAACATATTCACTGCTACAGACCGCATTTAACTAGTTTCAGAGTACGTTATCTGTTCTAGAAAATTTTAAGGGTAGTATGCTCTCTTCGAAACGATATTCTTGCAACTCATGAATCTTTAGTGTGAGTCTGGTATGAGCAACGTTGTTTAAACCAATTACATGTGCATTTAATAAAAATTAAGGGAAAATTTTAATAATGTTAATAGAGAGCAAGTAGATGCACCTATGATCAAATGGAATAGTCATAATAAAAGATCCAATAGACAGCGCCAATTCGTTGCAATGGGTTACATTGTTAACATCAATGGCACTCTTGTGATGTTAGCATTAGCTGAAGTAAGTATATACTTCTGTGTCAAAGGGGCTTTTGCTTTTATGTCAAGTTCTGAATCTATGGGAATAATTACAACTTGTGAATATAGTGAATAATAGTGTTATTACCTATAAATACAGAGATTATTTATTTTACCGGAAAAATATTTTATTTTTGCAACCATTTTTATCTGAAAATACTCTATTGTACAAATACGTTGAGTTTAAACATTCGGAACAGTTAATTGAAAGAAAAACATTTATGGTGGTATCGGAGCCGCTTACTAAAGCGAGTGACGACCTAAGAGCAAAGCTCATCCGGCAGAACTCTAAAAATATCGCGGATTTCAGTCTGAGCGAGATACGAATGGCTCTGGGCCAACTTAGGATCGGAAAGAACCTGATGAGGACGAAATTGCAGCAGAGCTTCTGAAAGCAGGTGGAGAACCAGTACTTGTACTCCTTCAGAGGCTCATTAATTTCGTCCCTACAGGCTGGTGTTATGCTAGAAGCGTGGAACAGAAGCTTAGTGGTATTGTTTTCAAGAAAGGCGATAAGAGCCTCTTGAAAAACTATAGACCGATTTCCTTCTGAGCCGCGTTTATGTTCTGTTCTCGAGAGTCATCTTAACTCGTCTCGCTTCCAGACTAGACGACTTCCAGCCATCCGAACAAGCTGGTTTCTGAAAAGGCTTTAGTACCATAGACCATATATATTTCCGCTGCGGCAGATTATACAGAAGACTGAGGAGTATAATTTGCCTTTAGCTAGGCGTTTGTGAACTATGAGAAAGCCTTTGATTCTGTCGAAATTTGCCAAATTGACAGTCGGTATATCGAGGTGCTGAGGTGTTTATACAGTAAAGATAACGATGTCCGTCCGACTACAATTCAGTAGTACGAAGCCTATTCCATTGCAGAAGGGTATAAAACAGGGTGATGTTATATCCCCGAAACTTTTACCGCTGCAATGTAAGACGCATTCAAACTTTTGTATTGGAAGAACGAGGTATAAACATCATCACCCACCTTAGATTTGCCGACGACGTAGTCATCGTGGCAGAGTCGCTGGAGGACCTGAACGCCATGCTCAATACCTTAACAGTGTTTCCCAACACGTGGGCCTTAGGATAAACATGGAGAAGACGATAGTCATGTCTAACGCTCTTGTCATGCCTACGCCGGTGGTTATTGGGGACGCTGTGATCGAAGTAGTTGACCAATATATTTACCTGGGACAAGTAGTGCAACTTCGACGCAGAGGTCAATCGACGAATCCAACTCGGAAGGGCGCTTTCGGGAAGCTTAGACGTATCCGATATCCCTCAATGTCTAAAAACTAGGTCTTCAACCAGTGCGTGTTGCCCGTGATGATCTACGGAACTGAGACGTGTTCCTTCACTGTGGTCGTATGAGGAAGCTCCAAGTCACTCAGCGAGCTATGGAGCGGGCTATGGTCGGAATTTCTGTGCGTGATAGGAGTGCGTAATACAGACATCCGCAGCAGAACGATGGTGACCGACATAACTCGCAAAGTTAGCAAGCTGGAAAAGTGGCAATAGGCTGGCCATTTAGCTCGTAGAGCCGATAACCGATGGGGAAAAAGGTTCTTGAGTGGCAGCCTCGTACTGGCCATCGCAGTGTGGGACGACCCCACGAGATGGAGTGACGACCTTGCAAGTGTGCGGGAAGTCGGTGGATGCAGGTGGCGCAGGATCATACGAATCGTGGCGGCTCATGGGGAGGCCTATGTCCAGCGGTGGACTTTCATAGGCTGATGATGATGATGATGATAAACGACAAACAGTTTTTGGCTTATCCTGCAAAATTTAATTTTTCCTATTGCGGGGTTACTTATATGTTAAAATAATTTAATAAATAATAATATAATAAACATATTCATTGTAAAAGAAAATAAAAAAAATCGTACATGACAAAACGAACCATCGACGCTAGTTTTTTTAATTTATTAAACATACACAAATTACAGATTTTTGTTTGTGATGCTAAAGACGAGTCATCTCTGTACCTTAATATTATCAAATAACTATAGTTATTGCGATGGTAAGTGCGCATGTCAATAAAAAGACCTTTAATCCTAACAGACATAATAACAGCTCATTAAACGAATTAGACAGACAGCGTAGCTATACATGGACGAGTTATGAATCACAAGTGATTTATGAGTAATCATTACGCTCATAATCTTAAATTAGACAAAGTGTAGGTGGACTGCGCTACACCTGCGCCGTAATTATTTCCTAACAAATCTTCTAATAGCGATTTTTATGTTTTTGGCAGGTACAACTATACTTTGAACGCGATTTTTGATGTTGAACTGCCTCCGAAGCCTAGTGTAAGGGCGTGTGCTTTAAAAACCGGAGGTCGTGGGTTCGAATCCTGTGGGAGCTCAACAAATTTTCATTGTTGTTTCCTAGTTGTTCAGGGAAATTTGGGCCGATCACCCAATCCTCTGAAAAGTAAGATGATCGAGGCGTCGGATGGGCATGGCCAGCGTGTTGGGTCTGCCTAACATTTAAATAGTCCTCTACATACGACAATGTTCCTCGACCATTTTCATATTTTCATTGCTCATGATCAGATGAAGCCATTAAAAAACAAACTATCATCGCCACTGCCCAACAACGACAAATCAGGAGTCGAACCCGAACACCCGTGCACAATAGAGGCGTGCCACGAGCGACGCTAGGCAATTAATCAAGGCAGAGGCCGGCAAGTGGCGATGCGCCCGCGCACCGGTGACCGAGCGCACACTCACCCCGGCTGTTGAACCCGCCCCCCAATGTGTGCGGAAAACGTTGCCACGAACGCTTATCCTAGACCATCACAGTTGCCAATAGTGTGGACATTTTTGAATACGCGATATGAAGCTTGTTGTAAATCTAACTATCAACGATACGCTCAGTTACAGTTGCGATCTAAAACTGCAAAGTCGTTTGTCATTCTGAGGCATAGGGTGTTAAGTCTCGCTTACTTACTAATCAAAGCAAAGTTGGACGTGGAACTAATATACATCTGTTAAATACAAAGACCGGAGTCCAAATCTTTGCGTTTTGGCACATTGATTTGGGTCCACGGCCACACGTTTATAATGCGATCATATCTTTTACTGCCGTATTTGACAAAAAATACGAATCTTCTTGTACCAGATGCACTATAGTTGAAAGTGAAATACAGCGCTGTTAGCATACTACTGCTATCAATAGGCGGATGTGGAGGAGAAGAGGCTTTTTTGGGCGTCCTAATATAAACTAAGTTTTCTAAAAGGGTTAAATACCAGCAGCCATCAGCTAAAGTATCGAAGAAAATTTTTTATATTCTGTAGGAGAATCACATCAAAACTGTCTGTCCAGCAAACATCTTTAAATAATCCGACCCTATTTCGCTTTGATAAAAAAATAGAAAGACCACATACTGATTTAAAACCTAAGTTTCTAAAAAATTACATAGTTTACCCACTTTTGGTAAATCAATATTATGGGTGGTAATAAACCAATTTTTACTTTGAGTGAGCTTAGCTCAGGCACGAATTTAACCCCCCCGAACAGGTTCTCGCTTTGTCGTAGCGGTGGGGCTCAGTACCTGCGGCTTGGGCCAGCCGCGGGGAAGCTAAGAGGAACCTGGCCGGCCTGAGGAGTACGGCCGTGGAGGAGGCTGCTCCAAGCGGGCTGCAGAAGGCCGTTTTAGATGCGCCTTTGGAGGGTGCGAGGGACGGGTTGCAGGAGGTAGGTGTGCCGCCCTTCCTGTCCTTCGCAACCAAGGAGTCGCAGGAGAAGAGGAGTGTCGGTAGACCTTAAGCCGCTCTCCCTATCCTCCGCCACTCGGCGGGGGCGCACCGCTGCTGCGGTGTGGAGGGGCCGTGGGAGGAGGGGACATTCGGCAACGAGTCATCACTCTCTCTTCCTTCTGCGGCCGAAATGGAGCTAGCGGCGGAGCATAACATCCGGGCTGCCGCTGGGGGCTGGGAGTATCGTCCCTGCGTAAGTTGGGAACTCCTAGCTCCCATGGCCACTGAGTAACAGACTCGGGGGAGACTGTTATCGAAATACAGGAGCCGAGACGCGCCCAGAGGGAGGCAGATGGCCGTAAGGCCGAGAG
Organism: Lamproptera curius; assembly: GCA_029286875.1. Lineage (NCBI taxonomy): Eukaryota > Metazoa > Arthropoda > Insecta > Lepidoptera > Papilionidae > Lamproptera > Lamproptera curius. Next base: position 2,230,977 of record JAGSMT010000054.1, read on the forward strand.
GGAGCTGCTACGGCAGCCAGCGCTGGTGGGCGCAGAAGACTGCCAAGCGTTCCTGTAACCCCATCTCTAAGGTGCCAAATAGGATCAACGTGGTGGTTTTAGTTGGTGCAAGTCCGACATAACCCGTCTTTGCCCTAACGAGGACGGGTATGCGTAGGAATTTCCCCACGGTTAAAAAAAGGTAAGAATTTAACAATGAAAGACGACCGTTATTATTAAATACACTAAGTTTATCGCATAATTTTGTCACAGGAATCGAACCCACACCCTCCGTCGTGAAGAACAGGTGTGCCGTTCATCACATTAATCGGGTCGTCAATATTGATATTTTATGAAACCGTAAAACATATTGCATTTCAGTGGGCAGGTTATTCGTGTGTACCAAAAGCATGTTTGTCACATCACATTCGTGAGTCTGATGCAAATAAATTCAGGATGAGGACAGGAAAGCTTGCGTTAACCCAGCGAGGCACTTCACAATTACAAAAAAATTATCTAATTACTTCTTTTTGCTTTTTATTTACGCGTATACTAATCATTATTTATTAAACTATGTTTGCATTATAACAAGTTTGTGAAATTCAAAGAAACTTTGTTCTTCATATTTTTTACAACCAATGTTCTTGAAATGATATGTCATGTTTGTTGAGAATACGTGTTTGTTCATCAAGCAAGCTAAAATCACATACTTTTTATCCAATATTTCCAATCTGTAGGTCATAGAATTTAATGATCATCAAAATACCGTGTCTATCCGCCAAAGGACCGGTAACTATTAGGCGCAAAATTAGTTTAAATATGTATCCTTTTAGACCATAGGAAACAAATAGGTTCCGCTTGGTATGCTTGACGTGTAATGACCTTTTAACCAGTTTTGTACCTGGGCAAAAAGCGACAACAGACACCGGCAGACTGTGAAAGAGTCATAACGAACCTGACCAATCACCTTTTTTTTCGTAGCAATGATGTTATGCTTACGGGCCCATGTCTTTGGAAAGATTCTTCTAACACAGAGTGCCGAAACCGACACTTTTTGCTAAAAATGAAGGCGACACGTACAGAAATGTCCGTATGGGGCTGACGGTGTTATTGAGTTCGTTCAGACTGTCTGTTGAGTTTGCAATACAGAAACCAAAGGTCATGAGTTTGAATCCTGACAGGGCTCAATAACTTTTTATTGTTCATAACCTTTTTATTGGGGCAATGCGATTGCCTGTGAAAAAGATGATCCATGCGTAAGATGGACATGTCAAAAGTCGTTCCTGCGCCTGATCTCCCTCCGGAGGAATACGGAGTCCACTTGTGTTTGTGCATACACTTGTCCACTATAGTAGTACCTGCGTAGTTGGCTCATCTCTAATATAAATGGGCCGCCGTCTGAATTAGCTAAAAGGAAATTATACACTTTGAAGACTTTAACCTTAGGTATGCTTTTTTAATGAACAACATACAACATACAACCACAACATAGATAAATGTATTTTAATTGTAAGATGATTGTCCCGATAACAGTTACTTATCTGTTATCGACTAAAGATAACGTCATTCGTTAAATTAATGATGTTGCTAAGGGTGATATCATTAAAAATATTTTAAATATAAGCATAGCCATAAACACTCATTAATAAATGGAGATGTATAAACGAAATGGAAAGATCATTGAAATAGTTATTACTTGTAAACTCATGCAGAATAATAGTACCTATTTTCTAAACATCAAGCTAGACGGACGGATGGATAGACACTATATTATTCTCCTGCAGATCGTCATCATGCAAACAAATGATGAATAAATGAGCCGTCGCTCATCGAATGATACATTGCCGTGCCGTCTTGATATTTCCGACGTCCACTAACTAGTCGGGCACGGCCGCACGGTGCGTGACTGAGTAGACTCCACGACTGCGTCATAGATGAATATTTAACTGCAGCTTGATTAACAAACCTACTGATTACGACGATATACCTATCGAAATAGGTGTAATAATTTTAATAAAGGTCAAAATGATTGTAGTGAAACTCAAATAGTTTCAAGCAATTCACTTTCTATTGGTTCTACTGAAAATCAGCATTCACAGAGTTGTTTAATTTTGTGAAATTACACTGAGTGGAAACCTTTTTGGTGCATCAAACGTTTATTATATTGTTTTTTATTGTTGTGTTTATACCAAATAAATATTTTCTTTTTCTTTTCCTTCTTTCTAATATAAAATAAAATATAACTCAAGACAAGCATAGCTTAAACAGAATTAAGTTCTCTGATAAGAATTGTAATTGCACTAAGACTCGATGTCAAGGATAACTAGAAGAAAAACTTGCATTAATTTCTTCTTCTAGTTATCCTTCACAAGATAGACTCTTCGCCTATAGAAAGCTTACAATTATAAGTGAAGAATTGACTGCCTTTAACAAACTTAAAGTAGCTTTAATTAATTTAAAATAGCTTTAAGAACTATAAACGATAGAATAGTCATAAAACAGAAAAAGGTAATAGAATTACAAATCACAGTGCACGTATAACACAACTTGCAGAGGTGCCGGCTTGTCTGTGATTGCGAGATGTATGACAAGTTTTTACTATCACCATTAATCAATTACATACTGATCAATACAAAGGAGGGGCGCTCTAGGGGTCCGTGATAAAAATAAGCAATACCAGTGTACGAACATGTGTTAAATAATTGAAAGAAATTAACGAGACAGACTGCGTTCACAGCAAACATTGAAGAAATTAACTCTTTGGAGCGTTTTAAAGTCAATTACTTCACCAACACCGCAAATCAGGTTATCGTGGTTCTTTATAACTTTTGAATAGAAATACCTTGGCTCTAATCATCATGACATAGCTTGTTAAGACGCTGCAAGTGAGAATGTATTTCCTATCGTTTTAAGTAACGCCACATACTTATTAAATCATATATCTCAGCAAACAGATGCGAAAAAATATGTATTTAAAAATTCATTCGATTTTTACATATTCACAGGAGACTAAGCTAGGCGCTTAGTGTTTTTTATATTCTACATTCTTCTTCTGTCTACATCTTATATAGCTCTGGTATAATTAACTACTCGATACGATATGTTACTTCTTAGAATTGCAATAGATCAGTGAAGATACTATTCAGGAACAATTGCAATAAATCGATAGCGAACGCAAAGACGCTGTGAGACATAAAATTGAACAAATAGACGGTAATGTCATCAACTACTATGGATATTGGCACGTGTTTTGCGTTTTATTGCATATGAACCGCTATTATAAGTATATAGAGATAAAATAAAACAACTTATAAAATTACAGTGAATTTATAAAAATCAAGTACTTAGCAGTCTAAATCAAACCGATTCAATAGATGTCAACTCTTAGCAGTTGTTGTATATTCAAATCTATATTGATTTATTTCTCAAAAATTTTCATTTCACATATTGACAACTATGAGCTAAGGTTTACAGTAAATCACTTGCAATTTAAAAGCTACTTAAAATTCAAGATACAAAATCCGCACTGGCCATTGACATACTTAAAGTAAAATCTAAAAAGGTTCAGATTATCTAACTCAAGTATTTCTGTAAGGTAAAGAAAAGACAGAATTGATATAAACAATGTAACCAAAGAATGTAACATAGGAACGAAATGGCGTCCATGTCACGCTTGATTCTTATAGATAGTTGTTCACCGAGATGCATGACACAGCGACAATCGCCTAATGACATTAACCGATTTTATTGGCTCAGGTATCGATCATAACCTATATATACATATAATACCATACAACATACAAACCACAAAACACAATACTAAAACTTTCAACATTAATCAGACAGTAACAATCCGAAACGCGTCCATTAAACGTCGATAAGGCCATTAATATCTACGATGAAAACATAAATCCGCGACGCCAACAATCGGAGGGGGCAAAAAGCTCTCGGTGCCCTGGCCCCGTGTTTATTCTTAGAACGGGTCCACCGCATCCGTGTGGAGACAGGGCGACACGACACAAGGGGGGAGGTGACTCGCTCTCGAATGACGTCGTAGCATAAAGGTACGTGTATACTCGAGAACGCCGCCTCCGTAGCCTAATGGGGCGTGTGCTTTAGAAACCGGAGGCCGAGGGTTCGAATCCTGCGGGGACGCAACAAATTTTCATTGTTGTTTCCTTGTTGGTTAGGGCAATTTGGGCCGATCACCCAATTGTCTGTAAAGTAAGATGATCCATGCGTCGGATGGGCATGTAAAAAAGCGGTCCATCACCGCATTAGACCAGCGTGGTGGGGTAGGTCATGAAGTCCGGGGAACGGATGACCGATAGCCTAATAGGGTTCTAGAGCGGAGGCCACGTTTAGGAAGACGGGAGTGTTAGTCAACCCCCGGCCAGGTGGTATGGCGATCCAACTGCCTCCGTAGCCTCGTGGTATGGGCGTGTGCTTTATAAACCGGAGGTCGTGGGTTCGAATCCTGCGGGGACTCAACTCAAATTTTCATTGTTGTTTCCTAGTTGGTTAGGGCAATTTGGGCCGATCACCTAATTGTCTGAAAAAATACGGAGGACATTAGACTATGAACAAATTCTAGGTATTATTAGGCGTTGATATTGGTGGCCGTTGAAATTGTATATTTTATGAAAATACATACGACTTTCCATATTTATCAAAAGAAAAAGCTTCACGACACGGGTCGCACAGCGTGTACGCGACCTGACGTATATGGAGCGTGTCTACTCATGACTCAAGCTTGATTCGCTAATGATAAAGAGAAATGAGATATTATAAAAAATAAATAAACATTTCGCGGTCACCTTTTAATTACAAAAACAAACATTGTGTAAAAAAGAATGTTGATTAGGGTATCGTTACTGATTACCCCTTGGTTGTTTGTTTAATTAATACTTTTCACTTTGCTATGTCATAGTTAAATATGACACACATATACTAATTCCAAATTAGACCCAGAATAAATGTAAATAAAGTAATCCAGTATCAAACAAGGTATCAACAAAGTAATTCAGAACTGCCTCCTTAGCCAAGTGGTATGGGCGTGTGCTTTAGAAAGTGGAGAACGTGGGTTCGAATCCCGCGGGGACTCGACAAATTTTCATTATTGTTTCCTAGTTGGTTAGGGCAATTTGGACCGATCACTTAATTGTCTGAAAATTAAGATGATCCATGCGTCGGTTTGGTTAAACCAGCGTGGTGGGATACGGTCCAAAACTCCCTGATGGATAGGGGTGTATTAGGGGAGGCCTATGTTCAGCAGTGGAATATCACAGTCTGATGGTGTGACGCATGTAAAGTAATCCATGATAAAAAAGTGGCGTCATGCATTTAGCGTCCTTATTGAAGTATTGTTACCGAGATGTCAATCACCAAGTAGCCGTCTCACACGACATCTATTTCGTTCAGTACATTTAAACTATAAAGTGCAACATTAACGGCCTTATTATTGATAGTGCATCATATAAAAAAATGCAAGCTAACAAGAAAGAAGACTATGTCATCTTCCTAAATTCTAGTAAAGCACAATTGTGTTGCCCAATTTCTATTACTTAATAACGTTTGATTACATCCCAGATGTTACTTTTATTACTATTACACATATTACTTTACGATCAGCTAATAGGTATAATAATATAATTAATAATAATTAACTAACAGTATACTCGCTAGATATTTAACAATAAATGTTGAATCAGTATGGAAGAATAAAGAGAATTATAACTCGAAGGAAATACGGCAAACAAAATAATAATACGTGAGGCTGCAATATAAAAATGAAGTGTAGAAAAAAGAACCACGTTCAATATTATGCAAGCACGAATGCGCCAGCTTCGTTCTCGCCATAAAATCTCGAAACATTGGCCGAATAATGACCTCGGGGGGTCAAAATAAGAGAGCCGGTGTAACAAGGATACAATTCGCCGAGTGAGTAATGCTTATCGCTTGCAAACGTTTATGAATTCCGCTACGCTGATAACTTTTTTTAATCTGCGCGTAAAGTTATCAACAATAACGCTATATCAAAAAAGCTTTAGTATCAGTGATTAAAACGTGAACAAAGAATTCAAAACAAGACAAACTAATGTTTCAATAATTCTATTTAGCTTGGTTGGAAGATTATATCAAACGATCTTATATCTACGAGGGAATCCCTCGTTGAAAAATCTAGATACTATTGGCGGCACCCATACTATAGTGTATTTTCGTATTTTATAATAATTTTATCCCAATTTTAATGCATAATATAGAATTATCGCACATCCCACAATGGGACACGTGCCCGATCAGCTGTTCGCTCGCTGCAAGGTCGACGACCCCGTGCGCGATCGCTGACCGCCTATGGCTCCGCGGCCGCGAGCCACGGCCGAGTCAACGCACCTTCGGCCGCGGCCGGGCTTTCCAAACCCGTCGCCGCCTTGGGGGCCGGGGTGCGCGGCTGACTCATGGATGCTGTGTGAGTATCCAGATACGTTGCTTTAGAAACCGAAGATGACACCCTCAAGGGTAGTGGGACAAACGAGCAACAACGTTTCGCTACAACAAAGTATTTACCAAACACACGCACTTCTAAACTTTACTATTAAAGGTCAAAAATACTTCTCTTGCGTGATAAAATATTAATTCTTATATATAGGTTCTTCTCAGGTCGGAGGCGTCCTATTCCGAGCCGTTGCTAGCGTCCTTGACAATCAATAAGCGAGTGTTACTTTGAATTTGAAATGATTGATAAAAGATTAATGTCTGCATGAAACAATGAAGTGCAGTACTTAGTTACTGTTGTCTTTTAACTCTTTTCAACGCACAATACTTTAGGTCAGACTAGACGACATGTTAGAGAACAAAGAGATATCGCTCATCTTGCAATCGGTATTTGGCTCTCGGCTCGACAGATGATTCATAAGTAATTTCAAGCTAAGAAGACGCACGAGAGTATATCAAGGCTAGATGCAGATCGTAAAAAAACTACGCAGTTTTTCTTTATTTGCCGTGCAGTTTCGATGAATTTGTTTTAATGAACGCTTTACAAAACGTCTGCTATACAAACAGATAAATTAATGAATTTATATATTATTTGTTGTAATATATATAAAATTATCGAGTTCTTTTATAAGTATATTGAAATGCAAATAGATTTTTTATTCCCATTTATTGTAAATAAGATTTTTTTTATAGTCCTAACACCTATAGCCAAAAAATTTAATAATAAATAATACGAAATTAACAATCTACAGTAGTTATAACTTAATTATTACCATATTAACAAAGGTGATAAATAACATAAAAAGATTAAGTAGACAAGAAATAAAAATATCTTAACTATTTGAAGTACTGATAACCGTAGTTTAGAGGTAAATTAATTATAAAATATGACTTTAATAGGTAGCTTAACATTTTGTCTTTTAGGAAAAAAAAAAACAAATATACGCTCCGAATTTTCGAGTTCTTCTTTTGAGAAGTAGGTCAAAAAGGACAGTTAAATGCATTTGCGCTTTTTTGGTGTTTCAATATACACTTTGTACTTATATATCTTCTGAGCATATAGCCGATTTGAAGTGTGGATCGGATGCCGTAGATTACTGTTTTAGTCTTTCCGTGGCATTTGTATCGCAACTGATGGCTCGTAGCCAACTTGTCTATTATAAAGATCTGTTACACCATGAAATTTCCATAGCATTTTTTTTATTGCCTGCGCAGGCAGACGAGCTGTCGGGCCACCTGATGGAAAGTGGTCGCCGACGCCCATAGACATTGGCAATACTGATATCGCCAACGCGCTGCCTACCGTGAGACATAGGATGTTACGTCTCGTTTACCCAGTAAATACGCTGGCTACGGTGTCCTTCAAACCGGAGGACAGTTGTGTTTTCACACAACTGCTTTGCGGTAGAAATAGTCACCGCGGTGGTACCCACCCAGACGGTCCCCTGTAAAATGGGACCTACGACTAAAGTAGCATTACTTTTATTGAATATTTCCTATTTGTCACTAGACATATATAATCATAGTGCCATCACATTCTCCTAAGGCGACCGCTGCAAATTGCGCAAAGGGCACAGAACCAATTAAGTTTAACGGGTAAACGGGTCGTAACAATCTATGACATTAACTGTCAAGCTGAATGGTGTTGTATTTAACATTGCATTATTTATGTCAACGCTGTCAGTTTAATCTTAATCGTGTAGTCAATGCAAGTAAAACTTGAAAAAAAGAACAATTCTTTTATAATGTCTAGAATAAAAACACGAACAAAATATTACTCAATTCGATGGGTCCCTTTTTGAAGGAGACCGTGTGGGCGCTACCACCGCGGTGCCTACTTCTGCAAAGCACTAGTTTAAAAACAGTACCGTGTTCCAAACGAGACTTAATATCCTATGTTCTTTTGTTCTGGAGTGGAGACCGAGGCTCGGCAAACTTAATGTAGGACGCCCTGCGGCAAGATCGAGTGACCAAGAACAATGTGGCCGGTGGGTTGAATGATGGGTTGAAAGCCGAAGATCGGAAGCGGTGACGTGCATTAGGGGAGGCTATGTCCAGTAGTGGACTGACTCAGGCTGATGATGATGATGAATATCCTGTGTCTCACGGTAGGCAGCTCGTTGGTGATACCACTGGTATTGCCAATGTCTATGAGCGTCGGCCACTTGCCATTAGGTGGCCCGACTGTTCGCCTGCCTACCTAGCTAATAAAAAAAACGTAAAAAAATAGTTTCTCGCTTCGAGCCTTATATAAAATGGCCACTATCGTCCACCGCATTAGGAATAAGTAATCCTCGTAGCGGGATACACATAGTTACGACACATAAACATTACACAATATTACATGAAACGAAACGTGCCCCCCGTTAATTAGACCCGTTCGTACGTCCGTGGCGGTTGGGTTTTTTACTACCACCCAAAGGTTCTCCTTAAACGGGCGCCGGTTCGACGTGACGGAATGCGTCGTGTCGTTATACGTCCCACGGATTTAGACGACTGTTTATTGTTATTTTATATAAAATAAAAACAGTGAAATGGAACGCGATGATTGATAAAGTACCGGGGACGTATAAGACATGGGATCTACAACAATATCGCCTTAGCAATAAGCGACTAATACCAGAGTCGAGTTAGACTGGGAATCCATGTACATAAAGCTGTCCTCTTTGGTGAACTGCCGATATGGCCAATCGACACGCAATACTATGAGATCAAATGTTATTGCGCCGTTAGAATTTGAGATTACACTCTGTTTATATAACTTCAAAATCTCGTTACGAAATGTAAGAAATTATTAATCGTCTATCACTGTTTTTATATATAAGCCAAGATTACTAATGTATCTGTATTACAAGATCGCCGAAACTCCTAATGAATGAGGGTCCAATCAATAATATTTTCATCACATTTGAAGCCGTATTTTCTTTACCAGTTGCTATGCAAGTAGAAGGCTAACGGGCGTGCATTTATAGCTATTTTTACGAATTTTTACGTTTTTTTATCAAATGTCAGCTATTGACACTTCTTCAGTTAAGCCAATATAAAATTACAAAATAGAAAAAAGGGTCAAACAATCAGCTAAACTTTAACTATTGTGGACAATGTTTTCGCTAAGAGTAGAGTAGCCACATGGAACATAACCACAGAATTTGTATAAATAACTAGCTTCGCCACGCGGTTTCAACCGCCTTATGACTGTTATTTGAGATAATAATTATTGAACATCATATTTTTACAAGCCCAAATATATTTGCAGCTCGTGCCAGAATAGATCGTCGACGGCATATTTTTTCTACATACATGATAATATTTTTATATCATAAATAAACACTACAATATATCCGTAAATACTAAAGCCTAAAAGTTATTCTGTTATCTAAGCTATATGACTGCAAAATTTTATTAAAATCCAAAGAATAGTTTTTGAGTGAAACAGTAACTAACATTCATACTCACAAAGTTTAGTATTTATAACATTAGTAGGAAATAAGATTCACCGACAACAGAGTGATCACCACCAAACGTGTGCTATTTATAACTAAATGGTCGTTTATGATCGACTTATTCGAAACAATTTAAGAATCAGGCGAAGATATTACAATTTAGTTAGATTTTAGTTTAGATTTTAGAAGCAAATTAAGGATAAGATCACTAGGCGTACGAGGTCACAACGTTGCTATGAGTAATAATGTATATATAAATTCCTGATTTTCTTTGGTACGGAAAAAAATTGATGAAGATTTCGTTCCATCCAAAACATTAGTAAATAGTGTGAGAATAGTCAGCACAATCCATACCAATATTATAAAGACACCGGTCCTTTTCTGTGTGTCTCTGCTTTTTAAAAGAAGGATTGAACCGATTATAGTAAAGAATTTTAATTAATCTTCGTAGAAAAAATAATACGTGTAAGTTAAAGTAAATAATAAACTATATAGTGGTAAATAATCAATTAAAACAGTGACAACCTAAGTAAATATGAATAGAAGAGTATTTAATAATGATTGGCCAATTAGTCTCGTAATAAATGTTAAAAAAAAACCCAATGGCGCCAGAAGCGAACAGTTACTCATTGGACGACGGCCATTTTTATTCCGCACGCGATGTTTCACTTGTAAAATTCCTGACTTTTGAAGGCTTTCAAGTTCGACATTGACTTTTTACGCGTTAGTTCTATTTCTAACTGGATTAGATATATCTAAAAACATTAAAAATGTCGAATTTAACCAATAAGAGTGCCTGATTTAGTCTCTGTAGTCTTGTATCCTGTGTCAGTCCACTGCTGGACATAGGTCTTCCCTAATGCACGCCTCCTCCATTAGGGGGTTTTTGGACCGTATCCCACCACGCTGGTCCAATGCAGGTTGATGTGTGGAACGACTCTTGAAATGTCCATCCGACGCATGGGCCATCTTACTTTCAGAAAATTGGGTGATCGGCCCAAATTGCCTTAACCAACAAGGAAACAACAATTAAAATTTGTCGAGTCCCTGCACGATTAGAACCCACGACCTGCGGCTTCTAAAGCACACGCCTTTACCACTAGGCTACGGAGGCACTTCAAATTGAGTTTAACATTAGACTTTGTTTAAATTAATTCCCAAGTGTATACTATGATAAAACTTAAAAGGTCTATAATCCATACTAATATCATCTATCTATCTGTCTGTCCGTCCGTCTTAACTGTCAAAGCCATTGAGCCGATTCCGATGGAATTTGGTACATACTTAGGTTTATTATTACGATTATAGTGGAAAGGGTTAAAATAAGGGATTAAAATATATATGAATATGGAAATTCGGCATCTTCGAAGCAAAAGCCATAAGACTTTGTATAATGATAGCACATACAATAAAAACATCTCATTTAAATTATACTATACAGTATATTTCAATACACCCCGTAGATATCCTATTGCACGCGGACGAAGTCGCGGGCAACAGCTAGTAGAGTTTCATAAATACTAACTTTGTAAATGTTACACGAGCTTATTAAGCTTCGACTAAGTCAGAGCCAATTTACCAACATCATGTTTGATAATTGCGCTGGACAAATAGCACCGTGACGTTTCACTAGTACACTCTTGGTACGACCTTCGCAGTGTACCGGGTCGTCTTGACCCCGCCGCGAGGCCGCCCAAGTGGGTCGCAGGTGGTCACCACCGTATCAGTAAATTTTCCACGGACAAAACACTACGAAAACCCCATACGAAAGTATTTACGGATATGTATACATAGTTTAAGTTGGGCATATAGCACACAGAATGTAATAAAAACGTAGAAGATTCGATTGAACATATCAATATGTTTTTTGATATATTATTACTTAGCAAATATACAAGAGATAGCTGGTCGACGACGCGGCGTCCACCCGTGGACGAGCAGTTGACAACGAAGTGGGTGCCGAGTCGCTCTGATGAGCGATGATCTTTAGCTTTAGTTCGTTAATGACGTAACAAATAACGTTAAATGGTGCGATTTTTTTTTTAGCATACGCAGGCAGACGAGCAGTCGGGCCACCTGATGGAAAGTGGTCACCGACACCCTAGACGTTGACAATACCAGTGGTATCGCCGACGCGCTGCCTACCGTGAGACATAGGTGTTAAGTCTTGTTTACCCGTAAATCGCTGGCTACGGTGCCTTCAACCGGAACGCAGCAGTGTTTTCACACTACTGCTTCGCGGCAGAAATAGCACCGCGGTGGTACTCCACCAGACGGTCTCCTGTAAACAGGGGACCTACCACCGGTAAAACAGGGACCTACCACCGGTTTTATTAATGGCTAAAACTAGGCGACGAAAATGTTTATCTGATGGTAATAAAATGCATCGTAGGACGTCACAAATCCACTCAACACACTGAGACATGTTGCATTTCATTGACCCAGTTATTATGCTGGCTACAGTGCCCTTCAAACGGGAAGACGGCAGGGTTTCCACACAACCGGTGGTACTTCCCCAGATGGACTCTTGCAAATAAGCACCTGACCGCTTTTAAGAAAAAAACATTTGCATGATAATACTCAAAGTAATAGCCGCCATTATCTAGCTTTTTTAACAAAATAATAAAATGTAGACTAAAAACACTAAGTGTATTACCAATAATGTGTAAGCAGATGGAAGATTATTAACTATTTAAGGAACATTGTCCAATCAATGTTTTAAAATTATTAAACATTACTACTTTTTAATATAATACGAAATAAACAACTGTTTGTTGTAGCATTATCAAACAATGAAACAATTCAAATTGCAGTACAACATAGGTAATTAAAATGTACTCATGAAATGTTATAAAAGAATTTTTCATTTAATGAATTAATAAATAGGAAGGTTACTTAATGAAATAATATAGAAGGTTCGACATTTCACACAAACACAACACTGAGAGAGAAATTTATTTTTAGAATGAATTGAGTGACTCACACAAACAGCTGTTCTGCTATTGCACTAACACTTGTCTATGTTCCCAACAAATTGTCCTCTAAAGGTTATTATCAACAGTATGTCTATTTATGTTACCATTTTATTATGTATAATACCAGCTGTTGTCCGCAACTTTCTCTACGTAGTGATGAACAAAAAAAACTTTTTAAAAAAAAGCCTAAATTACATCCAGTTACACAGCCAATTGAGAGATTAGCCGGAACCAACAATACAAAAAAAAATTATTTCTATCAGTTATATATCCCAATGTAATCATTGAAAAAAATGGTTAGTATGATGTTACAAACAGGCACTTCAATTTTATCTATTTATATATACTACTTTATTTATTTATATAGTCTACTTGGTTACCCAACACCTAAAGGGAAGCAACATCCTGTAGGTTTTTAAAAATTAAATATTGTTACATTATTCATCTTATGAAGCATTTATATATCTGGAAATAAATGTTTAACTTTTAGAGATACCATTCAATAGCAATATAAAATTTTAATCTTTCCGTACATAAGTTACAACTCTCAGTTACATAATCTTAAATAAAAGTTTAAACAAATACTGTACTATATACTAATTTTTTTCTTCAGTAATAATATCATTATCAATTTCATTGGAGCAGTGAAACACCGGTAAATTAATCCCTTAGCAAATAAACAAAAATTAATTAGAACTGCTTTAAATTGACTATTGAAACATTAGCAGCGTATCATAAAGTTTTATACCTTTGTTACATAAAATGGTAAAGCAATAGACTGGAATTTTAACATATTTTAAAATTTAAATCATTGTTTAAACCAAACTTAATATAATATTTTTGTAACTACACCATTTAGAAACATCACCATGAGGTAATACCTATAGAATTTATAATAAAAGATCACTACCATCTTAACTGTCATAAATTCAAAATTGATAGACTTAAAAGAGTATGTATGTACTAAGATATCTTTAAAGCACACAAAATGAAGAAGGGAAAAACAAATATGAAATATTGGAAATGTTAACATATTGAATTTCTACATATATATATATATATATGCAAAAAATTTTATTATATAACGGCTTAATATTTTAAAATGTGAATAATCAGTTCTCTTAGTTAAAAATTAATTGAGGCTACATACAAGAATCTTTTAAGTAACAATATTAAAGACAAATTAAGTATTCAGAATAAAATTACACCTTTTAGAACTTTTGAACTAGATGTATCACTAGCTGTCAAAATATTGCTGCCTGTGCAACACTGTACAAATTGGATTAAACAAAAATAATACAAATCAAGAAGAATCAACAATTATAATTCTAAAATTAAAAAGATAATTTAATAGAAAATAGTATGTTCTATATCTACACAGTGGTAATTTTCCACTCAAATCATTGTGTGTTGTGTGTGTTAATTATCAAATATCAAGCACTTTTAATTAATAATTCTTTGCTTAATATAAATTTAAATAATCTTGAGGAGCATACAAACAATTTACAAGCAAAATTATAATTTTTCAAATGTTTCAGCTACTCAATAAAACTTAATATGTAACTACAAAACTAAATAAGTACTTCAAATTATGTTAATGGCACAAAGATTTAAAAGCAGTGTAAATTAAAAAGTATAGATAAATGATAAAATGTCATTATATTGCTGTCAAAGTTTTTTTTTTACTTTTAAACAGGACTTTATTTAAAAGTCCATTTTATAAAAATAATAAAAATGTACAGGCATATTTATATATCAATCATTCTTAAGACTCTTATTTAAATTATTTCCCTATGCAGCATTTGTCTAATTTACAATTTGGACTTTTGACAGAGGTTTTACTGAAGAGTGTATTCCACTATTACATTATTAGTATTACGAGTATCCATATTTTTCTCTCAAAATAACCTATTTCCAATAAATAACATTCCAAAATGTTTAATTTAAAGGTTCACGTATGATGTCATCACCTTTACCTCAACGCCAAAAAAAAAACAAAACGAAAGTTGACCTTTCGTCGAATACATTATTAATATCTGTCTGAATACAAAACCGACTTACAATAGGTAATAGGGTTTATTTATAACAACGATGTTATTTGTGTAAATATAATTAATTGTGAAAAGATCAGTGACTCGCTCATAACCTAGAAAACTTCTAGACAATTAAAGAGTACAGTTATGATTTGATGAACTTACCAACGGCCGCGAACTCGTCGGGTGTTCTTCCACCCGCCAAGAGCCATCGGCACCAGTCGATGGTTTCCCATTCGTCGATAGCTTTGCTAGGATTCAGCAGCACGTCAAGAAGTGGCCCTAAGTGCTGTGGCGAGCCACTGGCGCAATCCGCATGTATATAGGCCGCTGCGCCCCTTTTACCCTTCTTCATTAACACTTGGGCCGTCGAATTAGACATTGTAACACACAATTCACTATCACTGGCTTAGACGCTAACACTGAACACATAAGTCACTATATATTTCGGCCACTCACGGAAGAAACACCATTTCCAGTTTTACATAAGGCAATGAACTGCGGCCCGTAACGCATCCGCGGCTAAACATGATTTTAAAACATCAAAAATTATCAGAAATGCAAAAAAACATAAAATCCAAAGAGTTATTGAGAGAGTATTTTACAATTAAGCAAGATCGCAAATATATTAAATTTACCAATTAAAAATAATAACAGAGCAATGTAGAAACAACTCGGCCATTTATTAGTGTTGCCGCAAGAAGTCACAAGAAATATGTAGTGCATTGCAGATTAGGAAAAAATGTTACCTATTAAATTTTAATCTACCGTAAAAACTTTAGCTCAAAACCGTGATAAAAAGAAAGACTATTTGGAATTCAAAGCCATGTGTACTAAAGTGCAAAAATATTAATTCATATTTACTTTTTTTTCTAATTATTATACTGTATTGCGTGCATATTTCATTATACCTAAATGTGTACATTCATTGTTTAAATTGTAAAGTATTGACTTTAATAAAAACATATGTGTCTATGAGTAAACATATAAATATTTTTAACCGGTTTTGTACTGATTGTTAGTTTAAATTGTCTAATTACCTAAATAGAGCCTCGGTAAAGAGTGGAAAAGCATACTTTATTTAGGCGAATTTTCATAGATTTTTTTCGTATTTTAAATCCATTGCTTAATGAAGACATACGTTATCAAATCAAAACGTAGTATTTTTTGAGTTTAATATAAACTGTTCCTTTTTATAGAAAAGTGTATGGCAAGACTTCTAAACCACCGACATTCATCAACATATTAAAAACAACGTGAATTGTGATTAATGCTTTTAAGGTTATATTTTATAATGCGTACTTATTTTATGAACACCGATTAGGAACTTATTCATAGATTATCTTGTTCAGTAAAGTTTTACAACACATATTTTAATCATGGAGGACGAGAAAAAAGTCATGTTTCACGAGATGGAGCTTGATGATAGGATTCTCAAGGTATATATCTAAACATATCGATCTTCATTACTGTATTCTTTATTTACAAATGTGGCTAAAGAATCATTACTTCGTGTCTCAATGTTTGTTACATAAAATATTTTGTAATTGTTTATTGTTTCAGGCTATATCCCAACTGGCATGGCCAACTCCGACTTTAATTCAAGAAACAGCAATACCCCTTCTTCTGGAGGGTAAAGATGTACTTATTCGTGCAAGAACTGGCTCGGGAAAAACCGCAGCTTTTGCGGTACCTGCCATACAGAAGATATTGAATTTAAAGAACACGAGTACAACTCAAAGTACGCGAGTACTCATTTTGTCGCCTAGTAAGGAATTATGTGGACAAGTATGCTTTTGCCGTAATTTTTAGCTTTTGTGGGAATTTTTTACATGTACGGCTAGTAGTGTTTTTTGCGATTATTATTTGTTGCGATATATTATATTAAAATAGTAGACAAATGTAAAGCGAAATTTCCAGGATTCTTTGAAAGATTCATTCGTCACCCTTCGTTTGTTTGCATGTTGTAGGGGTGATTAAGGGTTTAAAATAAAAATTTTAAAATAGTGAAAATCTGAATTTAGGTAATGGGGACTTTTCTTACAAATGATTAATTAGATTTTTTTCTGCGAAAATTAGGCTTCATCTGGTAATTCCGCTCCATGCATGCCTACTTATTTTCTATAATCTAAAAAAATATTTTTTATTACAAAAATTAACAACTAGCTGTACATATCATTAGACTACATTTTCTTTGCAATGTGTTTTTATCTTTTATTATAAAAATAACCTGCAGTATATTCAAGATTTATATTTTTACCTATTTTACAGATAGCTTCAGTGATTGGAGATCTGACATTGAAATGCGCCAGAGAAGTTCGCTGTATTGACATTTCGTCTAGTGCGGATATGCAAATACAGAAATCATTGCTTTCGGACAAGCCAGACATTGTTGTGGCAACTCCGTCAAGGGCCTTGGCACATTTAAAAGCAAATAGTATGAGGTTGAAAGAAGATTTAGCTATGTTGGTGGTGGACGAAGCCGATCTTGTATTCTCATTTGGTTATGAAGATGAAATAAAAGAGTTATTAAGGTGTGTATCACTTTTTTAAACATAATTACAATGGTGTCTTCTTTTGCTTGGGTATAACTGTATGCCTGCAGTATAGAGCTCAATAAGATTGTAAATTGTATGATAATTTTTTATATGTATGGCTCGTAGTTTTTATTTGAAAGGAAAAAAAATATTTTCTGCTAGAATGAATTAAATACTTAGACATATGTAGAGCGAAATTTTCAGGACTTACAACTTATCAATTATTTCTGAATGTGCTTCACCAGATAATTTGCTTGTCACCCTTTCACTTTGCTTTTACAATTTTCGCGGCCACTTTTTTATATTGCACTCTAGGGTAGACAAGTATGACATGGTGTTGGGGTAATTAAATATTATGTCTGTACCAAAAAACTAAACTATCATTTGTTTATAAAAAATAAAATATTTAAATTTTAGGTTATAGTGATTTTCCATACAAAAGATCAATATGATATTCTTTTTGCAAAAACAAGTTTGACTGAATGTTATGCTACACATGTCTACATATTTATTGTAGTCTATAAAATATACCTAAAAAAATTTTGGCTGTAAATTGTAAATATTACCAATTCTACTCTAGTTATTAGCTGTGTATTTAAAATTATTTTTATGTTCCACAGTTATCTACCAAAAATCTACCAAGCGGTACTAGCTTCTGCCACTCTGTCAGATGATGTGCTGAGCTTGAAGAAGATAGTTCTCAGGAATCCGGTAACGCTAAAACTTGAGGAACCAGAGCTGGCACCTACGTCACAACTCCAACATTACCATTTGTTCGCGGAAGAGGATGATAAAGCAGCCATACTATATGCTCTACTCAAACTGAACTTGATCAGAGGAAAGAGTATAATATTTGTTAGGACAGTTGACAGATGTTACAAGTAAGTTTTTATTATAAAACAAATTGTATATATTTTTTTTTAACATTGAGATATATTTAAATAGAATAACACATATTTTACAACTCATATGGTTTCGCTTTGAACTGGTTTTAGTAGATTTTTCTATGTTGCTCATTTTAGTTATAAATATAGCATATAATATTGTAAATAAAACATTTGTTAGTGGCAAAAGAATTCTTGTAAAAGGTTAGGTAGTTTTAGAGTTTGCTTTTTGCGTATAATAATAAAAATCTATATAAAATAAGTGTACATATTAACATTTTGTACCTGGCCCTGGCAGGTAATCAATTAGGTAGGCAATAGAATAAATCAATTTATATTAAAAATATAAATTAATATTTAATATCACAAGTATTTTTTTAAATTAAATCCTCTCACCAATATCTTAAAAATATTCATCATTTTTACTACTTTTTCATCGGAGAAAAATCATCAATCTCTTTTAGGTAACATAGAAAGGTTGTCTGATAAAAATTATAATTTTTAAATTATTTATTTATCCATAAAATACTAAATTATATAGTAGGACATAAACATGCATTAATAAACAAAAAATAAATATATATTTTTAAAATTATGTTAATATTCCATTACAGATTAAAACTCTATTTGGAGCAGTTCAAAATTGGCTCCTGTGTGCTCAATTCAGAGTTACCTGCAGCTGTCAGGTGTTTATCAGTGGATCAGTTTAACAGGGGCCGCTATCAAATTATAGTTGCATCAGATGAGAAGGCTTTAGAGAAGCCCGATGGTGGTCTGCTGCCAGCAGAAGAATGGGGCAAAAAGAAAAAGGTATGGTTACTTTTAGGGCATTACTTATATGATTAAAAGTAAACTCTGTCATGATAAAATTACAGTTTGTAGAACATCAAATCAATGTTAATAAAACTCAATTGCAGTGCTTTTTTTCTAAGATTTGCAATATTAATTAATGCTTTACAAGGAATTTTCATACATTTCAAAATTCAATAATCTTTTATTAACATGTTTTAATCGGGTCATTAATTTTGATTATATTTTATATGTACAGCAAAAGTCGAAACGGAAAAAGGACAAGGAGTCTGGTGTGTCACGCGGGATTGACTTCCAACATGTGTCCAATGTCATAAATTTTGACTTTCCTTTGGATGTAAATTCATACGTTCACAGAGCTGGTCGCACAGCCAGGGGTAATAATCAGGTATGTTAAATAATATCAATATGTTGAGACCAATGAATTTTATTGGACGGATAAATTCGTTACGAATTTTATCCGGCAAAAAAACTTCGAGATGGAACTCTCCATAGCCGTGGAACTACGGCAAACTTGTGGACCAATCCTACAGTCAGAGGCTTCGTTTCGGCCTCGTAGGTCCTCAGACTGTGTTTTAGTCCATTGCTGAACAGTAGGCCTCCCCGATAGCTCTCCTTCTCCATTAGGGGGTTTTTGGACCGTATCCCACTGCGCTGGTCCAATGCGGGCTGGTGGGTAGACCGACTTTTTACATGCCCATCCGAGGCATGGATATCTTACTTTTCAGACAATTGGCTGATCGGTCCAAATTGCCCTAACCAACTAGGAAACAACAATAAAAATTTGGTGAGTCACAGGTTTCGAACTCACGACCTCCGTTTTTTAAACGCACGCTCTTAACACTAGGTTATCTATACTCAAAACAAATACAAGATGGAATTTACACTTCACTGTCTCAGATGTAAATGCTTTCTTATTGTAGGACCGCCATGTTCAATCCATATGCACCGATTAAGGAATACGAGTGTCCGATATTTAGGCATTTGACATTAAAGGAGTTGCCGCTGACTTTACCAAAAATCCATCTCTTGACTATATTAACTTGTCTTGACAATGAGGTGAGACAGTGCGCAATGAGCCCCGAGTGCCTCTGAGCATTGACCTTTTACATTTGTTTCAGGGATCTGTATTGTCGTTCGTGTCATTGAGAGAAAAACCGCTTATGGATGCAGTGGAGGAGCACTTATCAAAAGGTTTTAAAGGAGAAAAAGTTCTGCAGTGAGTTTTTAACATTTGTTGAATACAATAATATCTTTGCCTTCATATATATAAATAAATGTTTTGCAGGAGGTACGAGTTTGCGCTGGAGGAGGTGGAGGGCTTCCGCTACCGTTCGAGAGACGCGTGGCGCGCAGTCACCCGCATCGCCGTAAGGGAGGCCAGGCTGAAGGAGATCAAGCAGGAGTTGCTCAACTGCAAGAAGCTGCAGGTGATCTTTGAACCTGGTTTATGAATAGATGCTAGGATAAAAGGTTTTGTGTTCTGTACAATGGTGTAAAGCTGCTGTACTCCTTCCATGTGTTGACTTTTACTATGGATACATAACATTACACTTTATAATATTTATAAAATGTGTATCGTATAACATTGATAATTGCAAAAATTGTAATAAACATAAATAGACAATCCAAAATGCTCAACAACCTTCACAGTCTGACATGATGACGTTATACAAACATAAAACATTGATGAACGACTAATCTTCTCTCTGATCGGACTCGCCCATTATCCACCTAGTAAGTTGACCAATGCCACCGCTACATGACCAATACTCCCCAGGGCTACTTCGAGGAGAACCCGGGCGAGCTGGCGGCGCTGCGGCGGGACAAGGCGCTGCACACGGTGCGCCTGCAGCCGCAGCTGGCGCACGTGCCCGAGTACCTGCTGCCGGCGGCGCTGCGCCCCGACGCGCCCGAGCCCGAGGCGCAGCCCCGGCGCACGCGGCGGACGCGCGGCCCCCGCCCAAGAGGAGGGCGCCCAAGGCCTCCTTCGCCAGTGCCAAGCGCCACAAGTACCAGGTGCGTTGAGGAAATTATTTGTCCCATGCGCTGACATGTTTCCTGGCAACTGCTTAAACTATGTAGCAAAGATATTTGTAGTGTATTGATATATGTTGAATTTATAAAGAAACAAATGACTACCACAGAGTTTCTACGGTTCACCTCTGGTCAAGTCGAAACCTCCGAACCGGTAGTAGATTGACGTACATAACAGAGAGTTTAAACTAAATAAAAAAAAATTGCTGTGCTCTTTTCATAATTTCCTCTCAAGCAAGCATGGTATACATCCAATTTATATTTTAACATACTGTGTTCTCTCCACAGGCCCGCCGTAACGACCCCCTGCAAAGCTTCTCCCTGAAGAACCTGAAGACGCCAGCAGGAGACACGTAGCATCTGTTAGTATCAGAGATGGAGAGAATTACTACTGTGAAATGTTTACAAACGAGAAACAACCATATGTTTTTTTTATAAACAAGTGTAATTGTTACATAATAAACGTGTCTCATGTGCTGTTTTTTCTTTCACACAGCGTGTCGGTGCGACGCGCGGGCTCGAGGGCTTTGTGGTTAGTAGGAACCCGGTTAGTACTGTGGGTTGTGATGAAATGTTATTATACGCCTGCTGTTGCTATTTTATTTTTATTTTTTTTGTCTATACCCCTTCGTCGCTGGAAGTTGCCAGGTGTTGAAGGCATTACATGTAGGTTTTTTAAGTGTCTATGGTCGTCGATGTTGATTTTTAAATTAAATCTTCAATAATTACAGTAACCCCATAAGGGTTAATCTATATATGTTGCGCATTGGATAGGTTCAAAAATCTCTGTACTAATCTAAATGGCCAACTCCTTTATGTTCTGAATGGTTTACGAAAAAATATCT
This sequence comes from Lamproptera curius, assembly GCA_029286875.1. Lineage (NCBI taxonomy): Eukaryota > Metazoa > Arthropoda > Insecta > Lepidoptera > Papilionidae > Lamproptera > Lamproptera curius. Next base: position 2,253,015 of record JAGSMT010000054.1, read on the forward strand.
ATCTTTTACTTTCAAATTCATTATTTACTTATATTAAGTGTAAATATGCAATAAAAATAAATCTTGGTAGATTTAAAAATTATGTTAAGTTTTTAAAATAAATTTATCTGAAATTAATTTTTCATACTTTGATTTTCATGTTAATTCTTTAAAAGGCGACAAATAATTATACCAGAGGATAGCGCCATGATGGTAAACTGGTCGACATAAATCTTACGATCTTTATGGTTTGCTTTCCAACTCTGACAATATAGTAATAAATTGGCATTTGATTTACTACACTAAAGCTGGGCCCATTTCGAGTCGAGCACACTTATTACTATTTTTAACAAATCCATGATCCATCGAGCTATTTGTCGTCTGACGTATTCTCGTTGGACAACCCATAACATTGTCCGACTTGAGCGCCAATGGAGTTTGACATACAAAATTCTATCCTTAAATTGTCTTAATTATGGGTTTCGGGAAAAACTCCACAATCTCACAATCACATCTCCGAATCGTACAAAGGCACACGATATGGTTATTTAATTTTTTTTCTGCTTTCGATGTATGTAGTAAATCGTTAACCAGTATTTTATTATTAATATTTTGTATAGTATTAAATATTTATACAAGAATCGTAACTTATTAACATGATAAAGTGTTAAATTATCTTGTTTTTACGTGGCAAGTTTAAGTGTCCGATGTAATATTAAGATTTTTAAATCCTTGTGAAAACAGTTTGTAGTCTTAGATAAAAATAAGCCTCCTAATATTTTAAAATATTTCTGTGTAACTGCTTCCTCTCTGGAGAAAAATATCACCTCAATTTACTGACTTCAGTATTGTTTTTCTTAAATGCTACTCGATAAATAAGCCCCCGGAGCGTTAAAAGAATTTTTAAAGTGAATTCATTGAAATTAGCGCGTTTAATTAAACAAAGTCTATAACTAACTTTATTATTCGCGTATGTGTCAATGTGTGTGAATACATTGTTCGCGTATGTGTCAATAAAAATAATCGCTTGTAGTTTGCTTATATCGGTTTCATGTGAGTCTGGCATGCATTTTTTTAGTTTAATTTAAATTTCAAACACGCTTACTGATATGCAGTGTATATCGTTAACAATTGAAAAAGAATGTAAAACCTAGTTACAATTCATTTTCATTTGTGATGACGCAACTTGACAATGTTTTATTATGTCAGAAATTAAGTATTAATGTTGATAGTTTTAATAAAGGACCGCGCAGTACGCTAGTCCACTACCAAAAATTGTACGTACGACGTATCCCGATGTGAGATAGTCACAGACTGGCCTATTCCAGCCCTAGTGCAATGGCTGGGGCCAGCCCGGAGCAACCGCCTTCCTGATCACGGTACACCCTACGCAAGGTTAGTATGAGGCCGCACCCGTCACCGCGCTTTATATACTAGCGTGCGTGAATCTCGACTGCACGCTCTAATTTGTTCACTAGCGACATCTCTTGTGCAAGTGTTAGGTTTAACGATAGTTGCTAGGTCACAAAATTGGGCATAGTGTCATAGATTGTCTTTTTGGTTTTATGAAAATTTTTGTGGACAAAATTTGTCAATTTAACAATTTTTTTGGGACTCACTGAAATTATTCATTTAATTATTGTTGTATTGGGGTAAAAATATTGTATTTTTGGGAAATTCTTACATTATAAGATGAATCCTAATTTTAAATATTGATGTAATATAACAACTAAGAGGGATTTATTTGTTATTTATCTGACTGAACTTGTCAAATAACCTATGCATATAAACAATAAAAAAGATGTCAGTTATAAAACTTTTAATAAATTCATATTGCAAATAATTCAAACTGATTTGGAGCATCGTCTTTTCTTCGGCATTTCTTTAATTGCGATTTGGCTGTCGCTTGATGCCCTTCGTTGTGTCAAACTGCGTTCTTGCTGTGTCATCGCGTTAAAGGATTGTGTCGATGAAAATGGCCGATTCAGATAGTACCCGTAGGGACCCATTTCCCTCCTCTGCCACGGATTCGTTGTGATCCTTAAAAACGATGCGATTTATTTACACTTTGTCTTAGATAATCTAGTACGTAATACACGTCTCATTGTTTTTTTTTCGATGTTTTTTAATCTTTTTTCTTTAGAATATCTCTTTTTAGAGAGAATTAGTTTTTACAGGTACATTGGACGTTTTAGCACTTGCTTTGTTGAACATACCTATTGAAATTACAATGAATTTAAATGTAGATTAACTTTGGCATTATTAGTCCGGCCATTCCAAATAGTTTATTGAGTGAATACCGTTACTGCATCAGTCAAGTGAATCACCACTTATTTTAATGGGTATTGGACATGTATTGACTTGGTTCATGGACAAATGCTTTTAACTATTTGCATACAATCAGTCATACTGTACTCGATCGAAAAATTAAAGTATGAAGTAAGAATAACACTTAGTTATAAAAAATCGAGACCATCGGAAGTAAACGTCATGGAAAATAAATTTTAATCTTCAGTTTTCTAAATTAAGTGAAATCACCATATCATTAGCGGCGGGTCCGGCGTGCGTTGTTTCGTATAAACGAAAATCGCCAACGGCATAAAACTGCACAGCCAAATGAGCCATTGCTGCATGAAATTATTACCCGCCAAATCCTCACCTTGACTTAAATTTCCTGTAGGAAAAATTTAAAATTAACTTCAATACAAGCTTCCATCTTTAAGACTAACTTTTTAGGACTAAATTCATTTCAAAGTTAGACTTTCAAGTTATAATCGATTGCTAACATTTTTCTACGTAGCATAGAAGATGTAGATATCCCATCGCTCTAACACCGAATAAAATTACATAAAAATAAAAAAACCGTTTCTAAGTCTTTCTACAGAGCTCATACATTATTTATTAAATTCGACTGTCTCAGCAGACAAGCTTAATATAAGGTGCTTGTTTCTAAATCAAAGTAATACTTAAGTTCGAGTTCAGCTCAGGTTCCACTGTAAATTTTTGTTTCAAAATTGCTTGGTCCAAAATTGTCCAACGAAACTTAAATGCTCCGTGTACCGGAAAGGTGTTAAATTGTTACTAGAACCATCTATTCCATGCCTTAATCTCTGGTTGTAGACATCAGATGTGGAAAGGTTTAGAGTCCATTATATTTAAGGTTCAAGAGCTAGGGAAAAAAATAAATTTATGGTGCTTCTGTTAAGCACAATTTGCACAATTAGCACCACGCTGGTCTACCGACATTTTACATGCTCATCTGACGCATGGATCACCTTACTTTTCAGACAACTCGGTGATCAGCCCAAATTGTCCTAACCAACTAGGAAACAACAACGAAAATTCGATGCGTCCCTGCAGGATTCGAACTCGTCGTGGGTTTCTAAAGCACACGCCTTTACCACTAGGCTACGGAGATTATACTTAAATGAAAACATTTAAAAAAATCCACCTCCGCATTTACCTTGTTTTCGTAATATTCGACGAATACCTTAAGGATCCTCACTATGACGTGCCAAAAGTGGAGGCTGTACAGCATCATCCAAACGAACAGGAGGTGCTGCAGTTAACCATAAGAAAATTAATATCACAATTGTATAATACTTCACATGATTTAATTATGCTCTTTACTAATTGTAGTTTATGATCAACTTTCTCACCTTTTGATAGAGTAGAATGGTATATCACATACAAATATTACAACGTACTTCTTAATCCTTATGTGCTTAATAATGTTTTCCAGTCGATTACGACTACGTCGGCCTATCTATATTAGATATCAGCCAACTACGCAGGCCCTAACCATCTAGGAAACAACAATGAAAATTCGTTGAGTCCCCGCAGGATTCGTACCCACGTCCTACGGAGGCAGTCTTTGTTATGGGCTTACTATATGTTCAACGTGACAAGAAATTGAATGAAATTTAATAACATTACAAATTTATATATTATTATTTTTCTATACTGAATAATACATTTGATTAAAGCTCATTTCGTAACTGCTCGAGAGAGCCTAAACTTAATATAATATAATAATCTTAGCAATATCCAATTAATAAAAAAAGGTCTACGCTTTTCTCTCATCCGGTTCAATAGTGTATTATAAATATATTAGCCTCTATATAGTATATCCTCTATGTACCTGTAATATTTGTTCCCACAATGGGACTCTTCTGAATAAAAATCTGCGAAACATCGCATTGAGGAGGCGGTTTGCGAACGCCGCGGCACCAAGAGCCCAAAACAAAGTTGGAACGGCAGAAAGGTAATTATCACCGCATTTAGCCCATTCTAATATCTGAAAGTTTCAAAAATACTATAGATAGATAGCTCGTACGAATAGTTTTAGAATCGCATAATTTGATCATGTCCCTATTATTTTACCGCACGTTTATAAAGGGTGGAAGGATGTAATCTGGAAGGTTATTTAGCCCCAAAATTGGATTTTTGGTTTCAAAACACATCTGTAAATGTACAAAGCATCATTCATCTGGTTTTACAGTAAGATAGTTATGGAGTCCTTTAAGTTAAGTAGTATACTTGCATTATACTGATACAAGGTAAGTTAAAGAGCTGTAAGACTACCCAATAAGTAAACCTATATTTATATCAAACCTGGTTGCCCTCTTTAATAAAGAAATTCCAAATAGTATCTTTCCACATCACAATTTTAGTAAACCACCCTCTCCACCTCTTCATTAATGTATCTATGGTATATTTAGTAAAATGAAGTAAATAATACTGTAAGGCATGTTGACAAAAATGTGCTCGTTTTGCTGCAACTGACAGGTGCTGTCGAATCGACCCGAGTTTTGTTATTCATCGAAATGGAAAATCGTTTAAAGATTTAGTTTTTGAGCCCTGATGGATCTACGAATTTCTAAAGCCTAACATGTACCTATACTCTTGAAATAAGTTGTAAATTATTAGTAGTTGTTAATAATTTAAAAGTGTAGAGTTGACTCAAAATGGTACCGAAAGTTCTGGGGTGGAGACCGAGGCTCGTAGTATTATGTAGTGGGATGCCCTGCGGCAAGCTAAAGTGACGACATTCGAAAAGTGGCCGGTGTGGGCTGGATGAGAATAGCCGTAGATCGGAAGCGGTGGCGTGAATTAGGGGGGGCCTATGTCCAGCAGTGGACTGACACAGGCTGATGATGATGAAGAAGTGTTTGGTGATAGACATTTTTTCAGTGTCTTTATTTAAATTTTATATATATAAGGTTTTTTCGTAATCAAAGTTTGCTTGGTTACTTTGATTATGTAAGTACTTCGAACATTTTTTCAAAGGCAAATACTAGTCTGATGTGTTCTGGGCTTCGAAGGTATATTATGTACTGCACACTTCGGCGCAGGAACTTTTTCCATGAATATATAAAAGTTTCTTTATTGTAAGTCGGCAATATTGAAGGATTCAAAATTCTTGTAACTAACTAACTAAGACACAGTTCGCTTAATTAAACGCAATGAGTTGGCAAACAATGGCTGAAGCTATGATAGCATTAAAGTGTCATTGTTTGCCAAGAAGTCCCTAACAATAAGGCAGAATTTTTTGGGACAGGTTTCAAAAAGGTACTTGTGTGTGATAACCCCTGGATCATGAGTGATATTTCTTTTAAGAGATGAGTGGTGGCAGAGTCGAGTAAGAGATGGTAGAGCATCAACTGCAGTGTAAACAATTGGCGTAAAGGTCTGTTCGTGCATCGGTGGAAAGAAATGTAACTTTGTGTCACTTACAAGTTATTATCATCAAATGTTGGTGATAACTACCCCTCAGGGTACTTTTATAAATCTATTTCTCTATATATTAATCATCTACTGCTATATTTATTGATCTAGTAAAACATACCGGCTTGTACGATCCACCCCTATCTGGTTATGCCGAAAAAATCTTATGAAATATTTTTTATATACGAGTCTTATAATTTATATATATGCTTTACATACATAGTTAGGTAACAAAAAACCTTATATAACAAAATTGCAATAATATGACTTTCTTCATGTTGCATATTATATTGGGTTAGTCAAATTCTTCGGTCTAGAATTTTCATTGAAATTTCTAACAACGCAGGGACTCAAGCTCTTCCTATTGCATGAACATCTGGTTGCCTGTAAATTGGATACTTAGTGTTAATGTTCTTTATCGTAATCATTATTTATGTTAAACTCGTCCTTATCTCTTTTAAATCACGAATAGTGCAACACAAACTTTTATCCCATTCGAACACATACAAAAGTTAATTAAAAACTTTATGACGAAAAAGTTGTAATGCGTTTTTCTAAGTAACATAATGTTTTTCCATTTCATATAATATTAGTGGCGTTAAGATTCGCGCTATAATACGATTTAATAAAGCCGAATTCATAATCTGTTATTTAAGCTATTAGTGGAATCTGAACTAGGAAATCAGAAACAGCAAAAACGTTAACATAAATAAAATCCTTGAGTTTTTCTATCGCCGCCCCGTCGGAAGGTGTCGGCCGTCCAGGATATGGGATGCTCCGTTTCTTGCAGACCAGGGCTGAGTCGCTGGCCCTTGCACAGAGCCCGAGGCAGTCGCTCAGCAGAGCCATCTGCCTGACATCGGCAGAAGAGGCAGTTCGCCTGGACAGCCTGCTCTCACTCTAGGGAACATCGGAATGCCTGAAGCCACGGTTTAATGTCGACCACTAGTCAACGACGAGGCGTCTACTCGTGGACCACACGTGGACAACGAGTGGACGCCGTGGTTGGCCTGTGCAGTGGGTGCCTAGATCTAATGCGCGTTGACCTTAATGAATGACTAAAGAAATATTAGATGTGATGTATATACAACTCTCTGGACGGCTCTCGACTCTCTCAACGGCTGAAGTTGACAAATATCTATATTCGTGGTTTATTTATGTACTTTCTTGCTATTTAAAATCTTGATTTACTAGCTATTAAAACTTTTTACTAGCTAAATCTTCTTAAACTTTGCATAAAGATAGCTTACGTCCATAACAGCACTGCTAGATATTTGTAAAACACTTCCATTTTGAAGCCGGAACCTTGAAGCGCAATAAAGCACTATATGTGCTTTTTTCTATTAACACTTGTATACGTGTTCTGTGCTTATCAAAACTGCAATCAAAGATCAATATAGGACTAAATTATAGTTGTTATATTACGTCTCCGCGATATTGTCCGGCGGCATCGGGTCGTAGCTCCGCAGCCGCTGTTGCACACTCACTACGAAGCTCTGAACTCGCTCTACGGTCCGGTTCACGCCCCTCGCCGCGTACTCTTGGACTTCTGATTGCCTGAAATAAAACAGTATTAAAATGTGTATTAACTCATATAAATGTCCACTTTATTAAAATTGTAAAGCGAAATAAACTGCTTTGCAATTAGTATAAGGCGTAATGATTATAATCAAAAAAACATTCAAAGATTACAGTAATAAATTAGTTACAGAGAAAACCTTTTATACCTTATGTATATAAATCATAATAATTTCACGAAGAGCGTAATTATACAATAAGTGCTGGCGGGGTAAGAATATTTTACTTTAAGTAATTTACACATACATAGTTCAAGTGCAAGAAAAATTACGCTCATAAATGCATAAATTCTACAAAACAAATTCGATTCGACCCACCACCGCTCCAAATATGGCACCCTGAACCTGCGGCAGTAGTGTTTCCTCACGTAGTCAGCGTAGCACAGCGCTAGGAACCAGCAGGCGGTGATGTGGATCTGGGGCTGTTGCGTGCAGAGGAATTGGGTCAGCGGACCCAGAGGCATGAGGTCGGACTGACGGCCCAGGAGGCCGATTGTCGTTATCTCTAGCAGGACGCTGGGGGTCTGTAACGGTTTACAACTATTAAAGAAATTAGCATTAAATGTAGCGTATTATCAAATAAATATTGCCTTGCATCATTTGATTGCTTACGCGGCAACGTCTGTAGGTTAGGTTCTGAAATTTAATACAATATTGAAGGCAATATCAACTAAAGTTTAGCCAATTTATGCCCGGAACAAATGTTAATAATGCGCCTTATGGCGACGAAATGGCGTGATATATCTAGCGTTATTAAAGACGAATAGTCATTGAGATGTCAATCACTGAGTGGCAATCTTAATATATATAAATCTCGTGTCACGATGTTTGTCCGCGATGGACTCCTAAACTACTTAACCGATTTTAAAATATAGTTTCACACAATGAAACAAATTTAATCCGACTTAAAAGATAGAATAGCTTACATATTAATTTATAGTCGCAATATTGTTTTATTGCAATTTATTTTTCTGCAATTATTAAATGCAAAATGTTTGCTACATAACGAATGTGACTGTTGGCAATAACTAACGATTGCGCTGTGTGTGTCAATAGATGGCGCCGTTTAATAGTATAAACTTTTCGTCAATAAAAGGAGAATTGGGACAATCAAAAGTAATTGCTAAAATTTATTAATATTTGTCAGTTAATTTATTATAATTTTTAATTATTGTTAAAAACAAAAATGAAATTTCGTAACGCTGTTATTTTATACCGGACCGTAAAAAATAATGAATAAAACATCTTCCTAGAATGCCTCTAACATAAAATGTAAAAATTTGAAATAAATTTTACATAGCAAAAGTAATAAAAGACATTTCACATCATCAGCCTTTGTTAGTCCACTGCTGGGCATAGGCCTCCCTAATACACCCTATCCATTAGGGGTTTGGACCGTATCCCACCACGCTGGTCCAATGCGGGTTGGTGGTGGACCGACTTTTTACATGCCCATCCGACGCATGGATCATCTTACTTTTCAGACAATTGGGATCGGCCCAAATTGTCTAACCAACTAGGAAACAACAATGAAAATTTATTGGTCCCGCAGGATTCGAACCCACGACCTCCGGTTTCTAAAGCACACGCCCATACCACTAGGCTACGGAGGCAGTTAAAAAGTAAAAAAAGACATTTATCTAATAAAAAATGGTGGTCCTCACAACTTATATTCTCTTTATTTTTTTATTTATTAAAACTTTATGCACAAATAAGTACTAGGTGAACTTAATGCCAAAAGGCATTATCTACCAGTCAACCTTTGGGTGGTACAGAGAAAATTCGAAGGTGGAGATATTTAAAAAACAAAGGAAAATTTTAATAAGCTTAAAGTTTGTGTGTATACATTAAAACCAAATAACTATATATCATTAATAAAATTACGATAGGAATATTAATACATATTCTATACGTTAACTAACTTAGTTAATACAAATACATAAACATAAATAAATATACATATATAAATATATACATACATATTGTAAATATAAATATATATATCTTATAAAGTGTAAGTAAAAATACATTCGTTCATACTATGCCTTTGAACTTTGTCCGCAGAAAAATAATAAAGCTAGACCTTATACTCAGGTCACAGTTTTTTGAGCAAGTGTTCCTGAACTTTATTTTTAAAATGAGGCGACTCTGCCATCCTGATCTCGAGAGGTAACGCATTCACAGAAGAACAGATTGAACAAACAAAGAGGTGTGCATGACATCCGAGCGATGTGAAGAACAAGAAAGTAGACGGTTATTTGTAGAGCGAAGATTTTTGTCGTTAAGCGAGCAAAGATATTGAAAATGGGAAGTTAAATAAGAAGGAGTGGTAGCAGAACTAAGGAAAGAAAACAGCGTCGTCAACGCTCTCAATGACCGCCTCTGGCGTATAGGTAACCACGACAGTTTGGAACGATATGGCGAAACGTGGTCATATTTACGTAGATTAAAAATGAATCGAATGCAATTATTGAGAAGTCGGTCTAATTTATTGAACTGATCTGCATTCAGGTCGAAATAGCAAACGTCACCATAGTCGATTATAGGAAAAATTAGGGATTGTACAAGCATTACCTTGGTCTTGATTGGCAAAAGGTTTTTAAGCCTGTACAAAAGTCGCAAGGCACTCGTTACTTTTTGACTTACTTGTGACATTTGACCATTCCAACTTAGGTTTTCATCAATTACCAAGCCCAAATTTGTGACAGTTTTACTTAGAGGTATAGTGGAGTTATTATATAAAATTGGTGGGAGAAAATTAAAACTCACTATACTGACGTTCCTACGACTGCCAACTAATAGAGCTTGACATTTTGATGGATTTACGGGTATTCCAAAATCATTAGACCACTTTTTATTTTGTCAAGGTCCTGGTTTATCCGGTTTAATGCTTCGGAAGCTTTTGATGGTAGACTGGCTGTAAAGCTGAAGGTCATCAGCGTAGAGATGATACGCACACTGAAGCTCTTGAGTGATAAAGTCGATAAAACGGAAAATAACAATGGAGAGATGATGCCGCCTTGGGAACGCCAGCTTTCCGCTTATCTTAAGCCGTTAAATTGTTTATTACAATGTAAAATATGTAAATATAGCTGCAGCAACGCACACGTAAGACGCTGCTTCGTTGCAACATTAAAAAACTATATGTAATTGTTTTAAAATAATTTGTCTATCTGTATCAATTCCAATAACAACTGTTATCTATTTTAGCAAAGACTACAGCCCAACTTACGTTTTAAATTTGGCTAAATCTAAAAAGCCGTTTAATTGAGGACCTTTAAGATAATAATTGAAGACATTATGTAATTGAGATTTTAAGACTACAATAAAATTTTAATGAAATTATACTAACGTCTTTAATTAAAGTGTCCAAATAGTACAGGAAAAGCTGCATTGAACACACCCACAGGTGGACCATCAGTGCCAGCATTCCCAGGACCATTGTTGTCTGCAAACAATTTATTTTAACGAGTATTGCAAGGAAAGGAAAATATTACGATGTATTTCTTGAGACATTTGAAATATTTATAGGTTTTCGGATGATAAATATATTGTATACGTTTGCTGAGATATTCATACATTTTCTTCATAAGCTCATCCAGGCAGAACCATACGCATCGATCAGACTTATTCGCTTTTTAAAAAAATAGATATTGATTAAAACAAGGCAATAGATGGGTTGTTTCTTATTAAGGCACCAAATTTTTGAGTAGACCTAAATACTCCATAACTTTGCACTAGCGCAAAGATACAACTATCACGGATGGAATTATAGCAAACAATATATGTATTTATATTACTAAAGAAAACAACTGTTAACGAAGTCTCTGTTTCCAGGAACATTGGTTGCCTGTAAATTGGATAATTAGGTTAAGTTCTTTATCGTTATCATTATTTATGTTAAACCATCAGTCTACTTTAAATCACCAACAGTGCAAACAAACTTTTATCCCATTCGAACACATACAAAAGTTAATTAAAAACTTTTATGACGAAAAAAGTTGTAAGCTTTTCTAAGTAACATAATGTTTTTCCATTTTCATAATTTATTAGTGGCGTTAAGATTCCGCTATAATACGTTAATAAAACCGAATTCATAATCTTTTTAAGCTTTAGTGGAATCACTGGGAAATGAAACAGCAAAAAGTTAACATAAATAAAGTCCTTGGTTTTTCTATCGCCCCCGCGGAGGGTGTCGGCCGTCCAGGATATGGGATGCTCCGTTTCTTGCAGACCGGGCTGAGTCGGGCCCTTTAAAGAGCCGGGCGTCTCACGACATCTGCCTGACTCGGCAGAAGAGGCGTTCCGGACAGCCTGCTCTCACCTGGGAACATCAGAATGCCGAAGCACGTTAAATGTCGCCCACTGTTGACGAGGCGTCTACCGTGACCTCACGTGACAACGAGTGACGCCAGGTTGGCCTGCAGTGGGTGCCTAGCTCTAAAGCGCGTTGACCTTAATGGATGACTAAAGAAACATTAGATGTGATGTATATACAACTCTCTGGACGGCTCTCGACTCTCGCAAAGGCTGAAGTTGACAAATATTAATAAAATAACATATCTATATTCGTGGTTTATTTATGTACTTTCTTGCTATTTAAAATCTTGATTTACTAGCTATTAAAACTTTTTACTAGCTAAATCTTCTTAAACTTTGCAGCACTGCTAGATATTTGTAAAACACTTCCACTTTGAAGTCAGAACCTTGAAGCGCAATAAAGCACTATATATATACTATACGTTTTTATATTAAACACTTGTATACGTGTTATGAGCTTATCAAAACTGCAATCAAAGATCAATATAGGACTAAATTATAGTTGTTATATTACGCCTCGCAGATATTGTCCGGGGCATCGGGTCAGCTCCGCAGCCGCTGTTGCACACTCACTACGAAGCTCTGAACACGCTCTACGGTCCGGTTCACGCCCCTCGCCGCGTACTCTTGGACTTCTGATTGCCTGAAATAAAACAGTATTAAAATGTGTATTAACTCATATAAATGTCCACTTTATTAAAATTGTAAAGCGAAATAAACTGCTTTGCAATTAGAATATGGCGTAATGCTTATAATCAAAAAAACATTCAAAGATTACAGTAATAAATTAGTTACATAGAAAACCTTCTATACCTTATGTATATAAAACATAATAATTTCACGAAGAGCGTAATTATACAATAAGTGCTGGCGGGGTAAGAATATTTTACTTTAAGTAATTTACACATACATAGTCCAAGTGCAAGAATGCTTTAAACGCAAAAAATTACGCTCATAAATGCATAAATTCTACAAAACAAATTCGATTCGACCCACCACCGCTCCAAATATGGTACCCTGAACCTGCGGCAGTAGTGTTTCCTCACGTAGTCAGCGTATGCAGGCGAGGAACCAGCAGGCGGTGATGTGATCTGGGGCTGTTGCGTGCAGAGGAATTGGGTCAGCGGACCCAGAGGCATGAGGTCGGACTGACGGCCCAGGAGGCCGATTGTCGTTATCTCTAGCAGGACGCTGGGGGTCTGTAACGGTTTACAACTATTAAAGAAATTAGCATTAAATGTAGCGTATTATCGAATAAATATTGCCTTGCATCATTCGATTGCTTACGCGGCAACGTCTGTAGGTTAGGTTCTGAAATTTAATACAATATTGAAGGCAATCTCAACTAAAGTTTAGCCAATTTATGCCCGGAACAAATGTTAATAATGCGCCTTATGGCGACGAAATGGCGTGATATGTCTAGCGTTATTAAAGACGAATAGTCATTGAGATGTCAATCACTGAGTGACAATCTTAATATATATAAATCTCGTGTCACGATGTTTGTCCGCGATGGACTCCTAAACTACTTAACCGATTTTAAAATATAGTTTCACACAATGAAACAAATTTAATGCGACTTAAAAGATAGAATAGCTTACATAATAATTTATAGTCGCAATATTGTTTTATTGCAATTTATTTTTCTGTAATAATTAAATGCGAAATGTTTGCTACATAATGATTGTGACTGTTGGCAATAACTAACGATTGCGCTGTGTGTGTCAATAGATGGCGCCGTGTAATAGTATAAACTTTTCGTCAATAAAAGGAGAATTGGGAGAATAAAAGTAATTGCTAAAAATTTATTAATATTTGTCAGTTAATTTTATTATAATTTTTAATTATTGTTAAAAACAAAAATGAAATTTCGTAACGCTGTTATTTTATACCGGACCGTTAAAAAAAAGTAATGAATAAAACATCTTCCTAGAATGCTCCAACAACATAAAATGTAAAAATTTGAAATGAATTTTTACATAGCAAAAGTAATAAAAGACATTTGTCTAATAAAAAATGGTGGTCCTCACAACTTACATTCTCTTTCCGCTTATCTTAAGCCGTTAAATTGTTTATTACAATGTAAAATATGTAAATACTAGCCGCAGCAACGCACACGTAAGACGCTGCTTCGTTGCAACATAAAAAAAACTATATGTAATTGTTTTAAAAATTATTTGTCTATCTGTATCAATTCCGATAACAACTGTTATCTATTTTAGCAAAGACTACAGCCCAACTTACGTTTTAAATTTGGCTAAATCTAAAAAGCCGTTTAATTGAGGACCTTTAAGATAATAATTGAAGACATTATGTAATTGAGATTTTAAGACTACATTAAAATTTTAATGAAATTATACTAACATCTTTAATTAAAGTGTCCAAATAGTACAGGAAAAGCCGCATTGAACACACCCACAGGTGGACCATCAGTGCCAGCATTCCCAGGACCATTGTTGTCTGAAAACAATTTATTTTAACGAGTATTGCAAGGAAAGGAAAATATTACGACGAATTTCTTGAGACATTGGAGATATTTATAGGTTTCCGGTCGATATATATATATAAACATTTGCTGAGATATTCATACATTTTCATTGAGATATTCATAAGCTCATCCAGACCAGAACCATACGCATCGATCAGACTTATTCGCTCTTTAAAGAAATAGATATTGATTAAAACAAGGTTATTGCCTTGTTTGGGTTGTTTCTTATTAAGGCACCAAATTTTTGAGTAGACCTAAATACTTCATAACTTTGTACTAGCGCAAAGATACAACTATCGCGGATGGAATTATAGCAAACGTATATGTATATATATTACTAAAGAAAACAACTGTTAACGAAGTCCCTGTTTCCAATGAGCGAGGAGTTGTCAAGGATGTAACAAGGATGCAAAGGAGGCAACGTGTTCGAGGAATCATGCTTGTCAAAAGATCCTTGACAAGCAACGTGTTCGAGGGTTTCTACTTCAATACTAAAAAGAGGTTTTAAAAGTTCGATATTGCTGACTCACTATCAAGAGGTTCTCCAAGAGCGAAGGCTGGCTGCCGGCCACCGAACTGATGGTCGCCCGAAGCTCGCTGTAGAGGAAGAGGGCCGCGGCGCTGGCGAACACCAGGGTGGGGCCCGTCCCCCACGCTTCGCCGTTGCAGCTCAGCCACCTCGCCATCGTGCCCGCCTGGTGAGCGGTCGCAACCTGGACACATTTAGCACCATGCGGTGACCTACAAATGCGTGGTTTAAAGCGATAACGTAAGAGGGTTGAGGACTCGTTTAATACGGGGTATACGTACATATACATTGGACATTACTTCATTATCTTCATCAGCCTAACGCACCGCCTCCATCGGGGTTTTTGGATTGTGTCCCACAACGCTGGTCCAATGTGGTCTGGTGGGTGGACCGATATTTTTTACAAGCCCATCCGACGCATGGATCATCTTACTGTTCAGAAAATTGGGTGATCGGCTTAAGTTGCCCTTACTAACTAGGAACTAACATTAAAAATTTGTTGAGTCCCCGCAGGATTCGAATCCACGACCTCCGGTTTTTAAAGCACACGCCCTTACCACTTTTATTTAGATTTGTTCGTTTCACAGTAGTACTATGGGTAATGGTTAACTGTTACGTTTGTAGCAAAATCGCTAAGCACTTAGTAACTTATGCCAAATATCGTTTCCTGGTTGCATGTTTTATCTGTCTAAGGTTTCGTATATAAAGCTTATATTAAATTTGGTCAATGCTGTGAAGAATTTAAAATATAATCTTGTCAAAATAGTTATATGATTAAACATTGCATCACTGAACCTTAAAAACCTGCCTTCCTTACTTTATACAGATTTTTCTAAAAATTTCATCGGGAATATCTATGTTTTTCATAAAATGCTACACATAAATCGGGTTTAAGAATTCTCTGTACATCTTTAGTGCTTTAAAACAAAATACTCACGTAAAGTGTAGAGAAGCTTGCAGAGAGGCTCGCCATGCTTACGCCGCTGGCTTAATGGACGCGACAGCTCTCCCTGCATTTTCTATATCCCACAGTGCATAGCGGCTTACAAATAATTTTGTTATTAACTTATTCTCTGTTAATAATGTCTGAAAAATGTCTCTAACATTGGTGTTTTATCAGAAACCAGATGGCTGAGATATTTCGACGACTCGCGGCAGCAAATGACAGTGACAATGTCACATTAAAAAAAATGTTTTCTGTATAGTTTGAGTTGTGTACTTAATAATAAATTTTAAGGTGTTCATTTACGGCCATCGTTATAAAACGTTAGTGCCTTCAAGGTTACTATGAACTAATCTGTTCATCAAATGCAGTTAATATTCTCGTTGTTAAGTTAAGGTACTAGTCGGTCTGCGTACAATCTGTTAGCCAGGTTGAAAGGAAAAAGACCATTCCGTAACTTGACATTAGTGACGCCATTATGGAATGCAGCAGCAATAATTTGCGAGCATAGCACGTCTACTCTCATGGTGTATTAAAAGATATTTGGGAAGGTATAGAAATAAAACGATCTTTTTCAACAAATGTCAAAAGCGACCCGCGATGGCTGACGCGGATCGCAAATAGACGTTTGTATGTTTATTCTAATTATTTGATTACATTTTCTAACATCGTTACGTGAAACATATCGAACAACAATCGCTAAATGTAACAACAAACATTAGTAATATAAAAAGAAACAACGCTCTGTGGGTATATGACCTAGTTTTTTAGGTTTTCTTATAAAAACACTTAATTCGCTAACACACATTTTCTAATATAAGAAGCATGCACTGCACGCATATACGCGTACATATTAAAGAATTAATTTCTACGATAACATGAGTATTATGATATATATAAAAGTCATAGTTTGAAACGTACACATGTATTTTATGATGTTTTTTATTTGTTAAACGAGAACTCATTTCGTTTTTATTATAATGTAACATTTTAATAACATACATGTCATAACTTCTATTAGTTATACAGCATAGTAACAATATAGATAATATAATATAACATGCGATCATTCTCGTGACCAGAAAATATGACTGTATTCATTGCCCTCGAATACAGGAATATTTAATATCACGAACACAAAGCACATAAATACAATTAAAGATTAATAAGCATGAGTATGTATAATTTCTTTATAGTCCGATCAGCATTTTATTATATACACCTTAAATTCTACGAGTATAATATATCGATACCTGATTTAAAGTTTTCTAAACATGCATTAAGTAATAAGCACATATATTATAAGTAGATTAATAAGTTCTGATATTTTATACATTATGTAATATTGTTATATAATATAATATTGCTGAAGTAAATTCTACGACGAGATTATGTTTAAAGGTGTACTTAAAAGTTATGTAATACCATAGTTCAAAGGCTTAATTTATGTCTAATAGAATATGCGCTATATATGGCATTTTTCCGATTAATGCTAAAGATAATATTCATGGTATTTATATTTAAGGATAATATTTTCTAACTCTTATTTGATAATCCCACCCGTTTCTATATTACTATTCTAATTACTAGTCTAATGAAGTAAGATTAATTAAATTTACAAACTACGAATTACTATAAACAAAAAATACAATTACTAGAACAAGTGATAGAGAATGACGTAAATGGTATTTGATTGTGGCCTTCTAACACTTTAAAGTTTTTAAATTATAACACAAATATGAATTCAAGCTTAATTACACTCGGAACTGATGTAAATTGGGACCATTGGCTACTGCGTTATACAACAGTGTTCTTGACGATGCAATGTCACCTAGATGTCAATCACTGAGTGAACATAACAACACATTCTGTGACATTGCACGGAAAATATGTAGTACAGAACGGCTGAACTCACTTGAAATAGGTAGTGGTGCCGGCTCGTATTGAGCCAGTGCGCGACGGGAAGCGACCGTGAAGTTATCCCAATCGTCCTGATGAAGGACCTCCGATAGGCCCGAAACTATTTAGCGCAAATACCGATTTCACGTGAGTTTTGTAGAATATATTTTCAATAACAGCACAATTCGTACAACGATGGTTTATTGCTATTAGCTCAATCGGTTTTTAAGAATTCCGAGTCTAATTGGGCCCTGATGTATAGGATTCGAGCTTGAAGTTTGTCGGTTGCGGCTTAAACGAGCCACTCGATGTGTGCGTGCGGTCACAGGCTGCAGACGGCCGTCTCACTGTTCGGCACGGAGGTTTCCTCGGGTCGTTTGATCGTGCGGAGACGCTACAATGATTAGAATGAGCTCAATATTAATCACTAATACTCGCAAAATAAACAATTCATTACATAATGTTTAATTAGTGACAGGTGGAACATCTAGGGAACATGGAATGTTGAGTTTGATTCTATTCACCTTACAAAGATTATCGCAGATGCCGGAAGGCCGATAAATCCCTGGAATAACCTTAATCCTACTGATAGAAAATCAATTAAATTTTGGAGTTAGAAACGTTTCAATTAAATTTTAACAAGGACAACATCACTTGTATGTTGGCTATAAAGTTAAACATTTTTATCAGCGAATTCGATGACGCAAGTCCATACTAGGAATCTGAATAAAGCTTCTTCACCACACTAAAACAAAGCGACAAAGGCTGTTAGTAAAATATCCTCACGTGGTAGCAGCCGCCGGGAGTGATGGCGAACTTGTAGATGATGTAGAGCGGTACGAGGGAGACGGTGGTGCCGGTCATGAGCCAGCCCACGGCGATGGACCAGCCGGGGTACGTGTACTCCCCGCCCAGCATCTCCTCGTGCGACAACACCGAGAAAACGAACAGCCCCAGCAGGAACACCGGGCTGGGGGCAACGATCGGGAATACTACTCTCTTGTTATGTAGATGGTTTGTGATGATAGTATGTTGGTATTACATATGAAAAGCTGTTGTTTTGCGAATACCTATGTTACCTGTACATAATCATTTTCAAAAGAGAAAAGAAAATAAATGGAGTCGTCAATAGGCATGATGACAGTAATTAAAAACTACTAAAATACTATATTTATTGAATAAAACTTGAAGCTTGGAATATAAAATACGTATTGCTTTTTTTAATATAAGTGTGATTAATATTTATTTTTATAAAATTAAACTACAAAATAAGGCAATCCGTCATAATATCTTGAACACCAATCAGAGCGCATGACGTCACGCTTTAGTAAAAGCATGTGCAATAAGCACAAACATCTTGTTTTTATTATTTTTGTTTGAATACCGAGTACTATTTGAGTGTGAATATTATTAATTCGAATATAAAATAACACGTCAATCATGGATCAAGGATCAAGGGTCTAAGGCAAACAGCGCTAATTTGCCTAGAATCGACATAATAATGCTGGGAGAGTTTTTGTTGAGATGAAACCTAACCTCGAAATAGATAGTTTATATTTTTACATTTAGACCTCGTACAAAATATTATTACCAAATACTATATACTAGAATCTACAAAAGTATGTAAAAACTTACGTCAAAGTGATCTCCACAAAAATAAAGGTGAGTACTGGGCAATATTCCTTTTGAATCTCGCCTTGCAAGTTTAAGCTACTTGTTTCGTATTGTTTTATTTTGAGGAACGAACACAAATAGCTTATTAGGAGTTTTTATGGATGTATTCTCACACTGGGAAACCCCACACCACCTATACACTTTCGAATTCATATTTAATAACACAAAATAACTAAATTCTTGCACAAGCGCAGCGCGTTTACGTTTTGATTCCTCAAACGTGACGTTACAAGCGACGACATGACACTGACAAGCGGTTTAGGGGGAAATTTGAAATTGCATTTTTTTTCTACTAAACTTTTAATTTCCGCAGAAATATCTCATTAATTGTAAATAGTATATATTTCTGAAGATTATAGGTCCATTTTTCAATTATTGTCATCATGCCTATTCTACGTAATTTTGTTTGGCACATAACTTTTTGTCGAAATAGAATCTGATTGTTTGTATATTTTTTTATGAAATAGAAGCTTATAGTATAGTCTGTTAAGTCACGAGAGTAGTTCGCTACATCGTCATATATCATACATCATCAGTCTTTGATAGTCCACTGCTGGACATAATCTTCCCCTGATACACCTATCCATTAGAGGGTTTTTGGACCGTATCCCACCACGCTGGTTGGTAGGTGGACCGACTTTTTACATGCCCATTCGACGCATGGATCATCTTACTTTTTAGACAATTGGATGATCGGCCCAAATTGCCCTAACCAACTAGGAAACAACAATGAAAATTTGTTGAGTCCCCGCAGGATTAATAGTATATTGATAGTATCTAACCTGATGTAGGTCCAGCATGCTCTCCAGAATAGGCCAGGAGTGTGGCCCAGCATGCTCCTCACGTCCTCGGAAAAGCGGTCCACTCCGTACAACCAGCAAACGCCCGCTGCCTCAGCGAACACCAGGAACAGGATGGCCAGACCTGGTCCGTATACGTTTAGCAGATCCACCAGGTACACACCTCCCTGAGACAATATATAGTAATATAATAATTAGGGCATTAAATCTACACATTTTTTCTAAAGATATTATGTATTCTTAATTTTAAGGAATTAATTATTTTAAATTTATTTTTACTTTTAGACAATAATTTTTATTATTTTTATGTCGATGTTGGTTTAACGATAACACTGTATGTTGATATTTATAGATACAATGTATTAATTAATATTGCATAAAACATCTACTGTTTTTGTCAAGATATCATGGAAACTAATTACTGTGATCATTATGATTTTAGCAATTATTTCAGCTCTTCTTTAAACGTAAAGCGTCTGGACTAATGTTTTATATTGTTTGGCACTATTTTTTAATTTACTAATGTATTTTATTGAATTGTGTAAAATTGATAACAATTAAAAATATCACGAATAAACTTTACAACCATGAACAGAAACCGAAGTATGACACTATGAAAAATTTATCCAAGACATTTACCATTTTTGTACAAATATGTTTAAACGTGGAGACATGTGTTTTATTTATTACATTTTCTATTTGTTTAAGTAACATTTAAAAAATTTGTTTACTCGCGTTTCTCGTTCAAAATCTTTTTCGTTGTACTGATGTAACGATAATAAATAATACATGGACCGGGTGAGAAGCGGATCTTAGTCGAGTGGCAGTCAATCTTCCGGCCGGCCATCTCATTGAGTGCGGTTTAATGAATAATTCAATGATGCTAGGAGCGTTGAGATAACATGGTTATTTATCGTCTTTTGCTCCGCTTTCCTTATACGAAAGGAGTAGAATTAATCGGCTGCAATTGTCTTTATATTCTTTTGGTGATAAAGCTAAACTTATTTTATCTTTAACTTAGTATAGCCTTCTTTAGATCCCTTTCTAATATCCATCTAGGAATATTGGTATTAATATATATATATGAGATGTTAATTTAGTTGTAGCAAAGAAACTCTAAGTTATTTCTGAAATATGAACATGTATTGACTGATACTTAAATCATTCTACACAATCTTAAAGATTTTAGATTCAAATTTTGATTTTGTCGTATTTCTATGTTCGGAAATTTGATGTGATAAACTTATTTGGTGCCTACATATGGACTAAATTATACTTTTATATCAACATGTCTTTTTGCATCGTTTTATACGCAAAATAAAGGATGTGCTGACGTTACGCATGAAAAATGCCATCATCCTAATCCCCTAGATAGGAGAAATATACAAAAGATTACACTGATCCCCCTGTTTTCTAACGATTGTATGTTATGACTTTATATGCTTATTTGTTGTACTGTTTTCACAATTTTTCTGTGTTTTAACGTTTTCGGTACCTTCTAATTTATCTACCCTAAAGCACTTTTTTAAGTGATATAAACATGGTCTAATGATAAAAACTGTAAGGGCAGCAAAACATAAGACGATCATTATTTGGAACTGGACCCTGTCCAGAAGGTACCTTGCCTGTTGGAAAGCGACGATCACCCCAATAAAGGAGTGACATTAAATGAGAGATAAAGGAGTGACGTTAAATGTGTACTGACTTTATACAAAGGAAGAGTAAGCCGAGTTAAAATAGCAATTCATTCTGTTGTTGGTTCTTCGAAATAAATAAATAAGAATGTAGGCTTTAAACTTAAAGGCCCTTTGTATTTATGTTGTAACGGAGATGCTCTGTCCGGCACTTTCCCTCTCAACCATCACGCCATGTTCGACTGATGTTTGAGGAATATTAACTGCGCTATTACATTTCGTTATTAGGAACGATAAAGCTAGATAATTAAAAATAAATTTATTTCCCTCATGTTTAAATTCTACTCACGTATGTTGTTGTTGGTAAAGCGCAGATATAGATGAAGAGCAGTAACACGGCGACGAAGATCTCCCTGTGTCGCCCCAGCACTCGAGGGTACTCATCGCAGAGGGCGGTCGTAACAGCCTCCAAGCCTATTAGATAATATTGCATCAAAATTAGTTTGGTACTCTAAAAAATTATCAATTTTTTCAACTTTTTGTCCTAGAAAAATATTACAAAGGTGAATTCAAACTTTGCCGTTTATCTTTCAATCTTTGAGTGGTTAAGAGCTTTTAAGGTACAAGAAACAATAAAAAACTAAAAATATATCAACAAAAATATGTAAATATACCAAGAGAATAAGTTACTCTAAACGAATACAAACATAAAATAATGTTTCGATGTAAAATTCGTCTAATATAACAAAAACGACCAATTCAATGTGCTTATTGAACCTCCGAAAGTGCTGTCCAGGCCGAGGGTGATGAGCATGAGGAAGAAGATGATGGCCCAGAAGACGGAGCCGGTCATGGTGGCGATGGCCTCTGGGTACACGATGAACACGAGGCCAGGGCCCTCCAGGCCCACCTCCTCGATGCTTTTGTTCTGGACGTGCGCCATGTACCTGGTAGTCGATGTCGCGGAACAGAGGAGACCCTTATATTCGTTACGAAAATGTTTTGAAACAATAGTTTCCTATCCTATCCTTCTTGCAACAAAATCTCGGAATTGAACTGCTATATCGAATCGGATACCATCTAGAATCTAATTAATCACAATCGACTGTCAAACTTAAACCGCCAAATAAACCTAATATCGATCAAATTTTATCTAAAAGGCATCTGACCCCGAAAACTATTCACAATGCTCCAACGTCTAGTCATTAGAGTTTAACATTAGACCTACTTTGTTGGTATAGACTTCACAATATATTTGGTATAGCTTATATATATTTTTTAACAAATTCAAATTCTATACAGAGAAAAACAATATTAAATTTTTTACCCCAAAACTGAGAAGATGACAAATCCGGCGAGGAAGCTAGTAAGACAGTTGATAGAGGAGGTAATGAGGGCGTCTCTGTAGCAGTTGTTGTTGAACTTGTTGTAGCTGGAGAGTGCTAGGAGGGTGCCGAAGCCCGGTCCTAAAGAGAAGAAGATCTGGGAAGCCGCGTCGATCCATACCTGTATTTAATATTAATAGAATTACTAATACTGAATCAATATAATTAAACGCAATGAAAACGCTTAAGGAAATTCTAGAGAATGTTAAATTTGCTTAAGCATATTTGTAAGGCTTCATAAGTTATAAGATAATTATAAGGGCGAAAGGATACTTTAGCTATTATTCAGGTTCTTTCTTATAAAAGAAATGTTTTGTGCAATATATGTGTAGCTTTATTTCATTACGCCAGATGAGCTATGTAGCTGTCATGCAATGTTTTCTACAAAAATATGATTTAAATTTATGTACATATGATTTTTTAAAAGCACATGTACTTTTAGTCCTTATTTTCAAACAATTGTAGTTTTAGTCCTTATTTTCAAACAATTATCTTAAAAACATTTTTGATTATTTTTTATCAATTCATATTTACCTTAGAGTTCTGCAACTTGTGCCATTCCGGTGTAAGGTAATACCGTATGCCTTCAGTGGCTCCTGGCAGAGTGACACCCCTCGCAAGCAGGATGAGGAGGACCACGTACGGTGCGAGGGCTGTCACCCACACGACCTGACATAACAGCATAAAGGCCTTTAGATTTTCGAGTTCTTGTGATCTTTTTAAGCTTTTCAGAATGTTAAGTTTAATTATCTGAATAAAGTAGCTAATGTTAGATTCCAATTTACTATAGTTAATCGCCGGCAAAGACTTTTATAAAGTTTTTTCCGGTAATAAATAAGATAAGTTTTCTTGAAGAAATAAAACGGCGTAAACACATGAGCCGTTTCTATTGTACTGCATAGTTCATTTCTTACTCGATGCTGCTTACCAGCGTCATACAAAATATTTCAAAACAAAATAAATAGATACAAAGGTACTCATTAATCGCAAATGATGCAAATTTTTCGTCCAATGTTCTATATATAATTATCAAAATTGCATTAAAATCTTACCTAAAAAATAAAATAGCAGTATTATTTACTGAAAGAACATAATGGTGTGCAGACCTTTCCAGCACTCCGGACCCCTTTCCACAACGAGAAGTAGACTAAGACGAACACCCCAAAGACGCAAAGGGCCAAAGATGGCTTGATAGGGCCCATGTTGTCCAGACCGTTGGATTTGTGCTGCTCGAGTACGTTCCGTCTAAAAAACATAGCACAAGTTATTTCTCGAATTAGCTAACAAACTTGTTACCGAAAGAAAACAAAATATCTAATTAACTATTGAACTGTGCCATATTATTATTAATATAAAAATTGCCTTTTATATTATAATAAATATGATGAAAACATATTAAGATTGAAATAACGTGTTAAAATGATCAGCCTGTATTGTTTAATTAAATATTCAACGTAGAAAAGCGGATCCATTGTAAGTCAGGCTGGTTGCGCGGTCGCGTGGTCACTCAAGTTTCGTCAGCCAACTTGATTGGCCCAACTAGCTCGAGTGATGGCGATACGGTGGATCCTATTTAAGGACCAGAAGCGAGGATGCGATTTGAAGGACCATGTGCGTAATCCGGCTCGGACAACGTTGTAATGAAGCCGGATTGGAAATGCGATAAAAGGAAGGATAAATACCTCTTCTGATGGCGGCACAGCTGCAGGAGTCTTCGTTGATGCGTTGGGTTCGCGGTATACTTCAACTATTAGAACGGGGCGTTGGCCATACGCGTCGGTGAATTTAAAATATGATGCCTCTGTAGGAACTTCCGAAGGAATTGTCACAGCGGCGGCGCTGACCGCCGACCGCGTCACGAAGATTCTACTTTAACCCTCCTTTACTCGCGAGATAAGGAAAAATTAAAGGAAGAAGGAGGGCAGGCGAAAGGAACGGTAAAGTAAAGAAAGGAAGGAATATTATTGCGTTACCAATTTGCGGCCATGCGCCAGAAATGCGCGCGAACACAGGCTTTAAAACACTTTGAGCGTAGACAATAACCACACAATGAATTAAATGAATGCTTTAATAAGTTAACTGTACGTTAATGGTTGGATAATTACTCGAAAAACTCCTTAGCCGGCGTAGTGGCATTGAGGAAGATCTGCGGCGACGTGATGGGGGTGCAGAGCGGCGTGTTCCACTCGTTGTCGCAGCTGGTCCACGGCAGGACCGAGTTGACGGAGGCCAGCGACGCGATCAGGTAGTACACCGCCCATCCGATTATCGTGTTGTAGTACATGCCCATGTAGATGTCGATCATGCAGATCGCGTAGCCAACGCCTGTGGCAATTGTGAGGTTATACTCTAGATACAGTGATTAAATTCAAACCGGGCAGGGCATGCAATTCATGTTTTAATATTTTTTAATCGCCTAAGAAAGCAGAACAGCAGTCAGGTCACCTGATGGAAAGTGGTCACCGACGCCCGTGGACATCGGCAATACCAGTGGTATCATCAATGCGCTGCCTACCGTGAGACATAGGGTGTTAAGTTTCGTTTACCCAGTAAATACTGGCTATGGTGCCGTTGAAACCGGAATATTGTAGTTTTTATACTATTGCCTTGCGGCAGGTATACGCAACACCTATTAGAGGGCCTTCCACGTCTAAATATTTCTCTAGTATTAAAAGTCTTCAAATTTGTTTGACGTACGCAAAAAAAATTTTACGTTGTTATTGTTGGCATCTTAACAAATAATTAGTCAAATCCAATACAGAATGTATTGGATTTTCTATAATTGTTGTAGCAGTTAAACAATATAATCTGCATTAATATTGTTAACCTAGCATGTAAGGCTGGGTCGTATCTGTATAATTCAATAATTAAATTTGAGCGCTCGAGGTTTTTCCGCCAACAGATCTTGTTTCATCAAAATTGACTAAAACAGATCTTGTTTCATTAAAATTGAAATAGACTGAACATTTTCATCAAAATTTTATAGTTGATTTCGACCTATTTCAAAAAACAATTGGAATATTAAATTACCATAAATACATTTTAATAGTATTACATTAACGCTACGCAGTTTAAAATTTTATTAACAAAAAGTAAAGGTTCATTGTGAATCGGAGGTGGTATACACCCATATAGCTAAATAGGCATTTAATACAAAATTTTTGCAAAGTGTTTCTGTACCTAATGTGCACGTATCTCCTTAAAAAGTTTTACCCCGACTATCAAAACCTAAAGTTCTTATACACTACAATTTTAAATATTTTTGGATGTACTAACAATTAGTAATCCTACCGGATGTATAATATTAACAAGTGTAGCAAAGCCCCATAAACTGACTTTTAATTGAGTCAACGCCGCTTACGAGCGAAGATAAAACCGAATTACCCCCGTTCCCTATCACAATAAATCTCCAAACATTTAGAATCGAATTAATCATCCAAAGCGGGCGTCAATTTGATACGCGCAAACTTGCCGCCTCGCGCCGCCATCTTTGATCGAATCAGCGACATCTGTCGGGCATAATCAAATGACGCTGTATTCGATCTCGTTAATTGGTTTAGGTTGCTAGATGGCGTTATTCATGACAGCTCTTTAGGTTCTGCGGGAAATACAACGCGGTACAAATATAAAGTATAAACGTTAGTAAACTGTATTTTTAAAATATGTACTGTATTTTTGCGACTACTTTAAAATTTCACAGCTCAAGACTGGATACAAAATATCTAGGAGAGCATATCGGTATATAATCGAATTATAGACTGTATGCAGCTTCGGACTCCTGATCTTTAATAATAATTAAGCGTTGAAATATTTTGTATATCACAATTAAATAACATACCTACTAATAGAAACTCCCAAAGCTTATAAAAATATCGTGAAAAAATTAAGTCATCGATTCTGTGAAAGGAGAAGCCTCAAATAAATGCAATCATAATAACGGCAACAATTTGTGTACCTAGTCGCATTGTACCCTGAAAGCGATACAGGATCATTACGTACGTGATTTGGCTGGAAAAGGGCGCGAGATTTGCTTCGATAAGCGAATGACGGGTGGATGATACATGCTCCACAGATAACGCAACGCACAGACGTCTTTTAATATTGATGAGCTCGTAGAACATAATAAACATGAATGTTGATATATATTAAAGAGGTCAACAGATTAGCGATTATACATCTTTTATTTAAATAATCTATGCATTTTAACTATTAAAATATTAAAATATGTTGTAAAAAGATGTTTGTTTGTATAAATGATGTTTCGTTGTTTCCTTCGTGTTTGGCTTAACGGTTTTTCTTTGTTAAGCAATTTTTAGTGTTTCAGTGAAATACTAGTAGATCATTTGTTGATGTGAATAATATGGTGTCAAAAATAATAAATCAGAGCTAAAGAAAATATTGAATCAATTAAAAAAAAAAAGTAACCAATCGCAACGTTACGGCTTTATATATCTAGCTAGCAATCATATTAATAAACGGCCACCGAGATGATAATTTATATTCAAATTCAATACAAAATATCCTTATTCAGTATAGAAGTGTAACACTCGCTTATTGATTGTCAGGGACGCTACCACCGGTTCGGAATAGGACGCCTCTGAGAACCGGTGAAAGAAACTCACCGGGCCTTTTTGTCATCTTTAAAATAATCAAATAAACATTCATATGAGCTATATACAGTTCTATCATATGTGAATTAAATTTGAAAAAGCCTGGAGCGAGCATTCCATTAACAGGTTGGGTTATCATTTATAAATTATAATATTTCATTTTCATTTATACTATACTATTTTTTTTCACACGTAGACGAGAGATCCGGTCACCTGATGGAAAGTTGACATCGACAATTCCAGGGTAATCACAGACGCGGTGCCTACCGTGAGACATAGGATGTTACGTAAATATGCTGGCTACGGTGCCTATCAAACCGGAACACAATAGTGTTTTTACTTCGGTTTGGGCAGAAATACGCGATGAAATTTCTTGAGTCAATAAAATGTTTAAGGAAATTAGCTTCTAAATAAATTATTACCTACTATTTCTTCGATGTACTAGTTTTACCCGATTACTTACTTTTAATAAATAATTTATTTTTATCTTATTATGTTAAAGGCATTAATATTTATTTAGCCTAGGCCATAAAACGTTTACAAGTTTATATGATAAAGGTTAAGGTAAAATATTTGTTTCTACCGATATCTTTCACACCGCCCGTGTACACGTAATGTGATTGTACATACCTTAAAGTTTAATTATGATTGAAAAATTTAAATGAATCCGTGAAAGAATACACTATATACTACTGCAGAGATATTTCAGTTCAATTTATCGAAACTCATAAAATTGACGAGATTTTTGGCAACTTTTTAAATTGGTCAAATTTTATGGCGATAAGCGATCGAACGGTCCCTAAACTCTACGAAACGGTAATGATGTAAAAAATGTTGCCTTCGAAAACGATTCCAAAACTTTTTATTTTATAAGAAATTTATTTATGTTTAATATTTTATCTGGCATACAAAAAATCGCAAAAAGTGTGTGTTATATTTATAATATGTGTTGCTAGCAGTCACAAGTTGGTTACGTTTAAAAAATACATGATTTTAACATTTTCGCCCTATCATTTTTTATTACAAATTTGCTACAAACTTTCATATCACATATATTTTTTAATGTTTTTTACGTATGTGTAATACTACAAATCGTTTAAACGGTTGTCGATTTTTTCAAAGTGCTTCAAATTGGACGAAGTTGGCGCAGAGAGCTCGTCAAATATTTGTTCTACAGATCACGCGGGTTTAGTGGTCGGCGGCGACAGGGGACATACAAGATGGCAAGAGAAAAAGCTAGGAGGGGTCGAAATTACGATGGATCATGGTTGTGTAAAATGTATGATCCTTACTCATTAATTTTCAGTTTGACTTTTAAAAATGGGTTATAAAGCTTTTTGGATTTTGTCGATATAAGTTAACACATTTTTTTAAACCAAATATCCTCGTTTGTAAACAGATTAAATCCATAATTATAAATTGAAATATTCAATTATAATACACAAACTACAAAAAAAAATGCTTATCTACAACACAATCATTAAAAATTTTGGAAACAGTTTATTAATAATAAACCTCTAACTGAAATAACTCACAATAATAAAACCTTAAACGGAACGACCCCAGTGTCCGTCGACTAAACGTCTCGTATAATCTGTGCTCAAGAAGTTCCGCCCCTTTTCCCGCGCAAGTGTGACCCGAGCGTCGCAAATTGGATTCGCAGTCGGTTTCATACATTTTAACCAGCACTATCGCCCGAGTGGTGGCCATTTGTCTTGTGTTAAAAGCATTGCCTCCTGTATATTTATAAAGGCCGCTACTTAATAGCTACGAAGCTTCAACAGTGGAAAAGCTAAGTTACATTCGATTGAGTATCTACGCGAGATGATACATCGTTTTAGGTTCGCTGAATCTATGTAACAGGGTGGATCATCATTAACCTAAATAGCATTCATAATTTTATTTAAAAGATAAGGCTTCGCATAGGTATGTAGACTTTTAAGTGGATGTTAAACAGGATCATTGTAAGAGGCCCACGAATATACAGAACAAAAGATGGTCCGTAAAAAGGTCTTAATACAATGACATCCTATAGAGAAAGATATGAGAGAGACTTGAAAAAATGAGTAAGAGTCTGTTCGTATAAGAGTGACGATTTTATAAAATAAGGAGTTCAGTAAATTCTGCCTTTATTTATTAATGTACGAATGACGACCGCTTATCGTAGATCTCAATTCGATTTCCCCATCGGCTTCTTCAATAGACTGCGAGGCAATCAATCGTTAGGTAAATGTTGTGTTGTACACCCCCGTGGGATGCGGCGTGGGACAATTACTTAATGGATGCACAATAAAACGTTCACGCTAATTACATATTTTATTCGAAATGAAATGGTTTCCGTCGTATATCTGTGTTATACATTTTCCGTTTAAGTTAGCACAATATGTTCAGAACTTAACTTAGTTTAAGCTAGTGTTTCTGATTTAGCACATAAAGAATAAATCTTTCAGCTTTCAACCTTTCTCATTAATAATAAATTTACATTTACACGATTACCCATACATATTGAATGTACATCTTTCCTGTGCATCGCGTTTATTGCATACATTTTCTTTCCGACGTTTTGTACTCTCTCCACACCACGGAGCAGCACATATACAAACATATATACATTTTTGTATGTATATATCTGCCCCGATGAATACGTAAAGAGAGGATTTATTATATCTATATTATATCAACGTTAGATATAATAAATCTACTCCTACTTTAAACAAATTATGGATAAAATGTATGAGATAAGATTAAATGAGATAACCAGCTGATATTAGATGAAAAATATTGCTACAATTGTTTCTTCACCGCGTTTTAAAAAATTATAGTGGAACGTAATCACCAGAGACCTTTAATTGAAAGAGCCTACCTTTTAGAGCAGGACAGATCCTTTTCCAGAGCGTGATGCAGCCACAACGGTGGTACTGCCCCAACGCCAACTCCATGAAGAAAAGGGGGAGACCGCCAAACAGCAGCATTATGCAGTAGGGAATCAGGAATGCACCTGCGATACGTCTATTATTAGAATACGTATACTGAAGCATACATGTATATTTGTCCGTATATACCATGATAGATTACATTGGCCCATGCTCTACATAGTGGTGTCGATGTTAATTTTGTCGGAAAACCACTTGTTACTGTTACTTTTATATTTCAGGTCGATTACAAATTGACCGGAAAGTAAGATTATCAATGCGTCGGATGGTTGTGTTAATGTCCATCCTGGTTCCAAATTATTCTCATCTTTCTCAGTTGTAACACGAAGGACATCGAAGAGCTTAATTGAATATATTACTTATTTAAATATATTGTACTTACCATGAAACGTACAGATTTTTATTTTGATAAACTTTATATCCAGGTTCTACGATTATTAGAACTTGGTATTTCTCCAGCTAGGTCACCACACTAATGCCAGTCTTATATCTAATGATAGTATATAGATTATTTTATTATAATTGATATACACAAAAAGTAAGTATATATATATGTAGAAAAGCATCACATAAATTGAATACTTACCGCCGCCGTTCTGGTAACAGATGTAGGGAAAGCGCCAGACGTTGCCCAGGTCTACGGCGAAGCCGACCACCGCAAGCAGAAACTCAACCTTCTTTGCCCATGTCTCCCTCTCCCTTGCCGGAGTAAGGGACACGACAATCGACCTGGTCTTCTGGGATTGCTGGAGAAATGGTGTTGTGATACAAAGTTCGATAAAATTGACCCTAAAATTATGTTACACGTATGGTAATGAAGCAGATAAGTGTTAGTTGAAACAGTAAAATGAAAAAAATATTTACATATGTTTAATGATAATATTAATTGAAAAAAAATACGAAGAATATAAGAATAAAAGGAAGAGAACGAGAGGAGTAAGATACTGTGGAAGAAGAAAGTGAACTTCGGTTCGATGAAAAAAGATTAGCGAAAAAGAAATCGAGGCTGAAAAAATATGCCAAGATTTTTCAATGATAAAAAATTATAGGATTAGCCTGTTGGTATAACGTTTTGCTGCAGTCTCTTCTCTAATATACCCTACTCTTGGGTAGGTTGAGATTCTGTTATTCTATTTCATACCGTCGGCTGAGTCGGTGGCTGAGCATGCTGGTCGGGCGGATCTTGGGCGGCGGTGTTAAGGGCGGCGTTGGGCGCCGAGGTGGAGGCGGGCGGCATCTCGATCTCGCTGGGCTCGCTCTCGCCGTTCCGACGCTCCGGGCCTGGACTGCCGCCCTGCCTCACCGTCATCATTAATTTTAAATAGCTTGTATGGTAAACTTAAAACAAATTAGCTCCTAAATATAGCTCAATATAACTCTTAAACTTGAATGGTAATATTTTTAATGAAATTGAAAGGTAAGTGTTTTTAAATAAACGCATTATGTAAGAAGCCGACTAGTAGTTTTATAAAAAGCGATAGAAAGCGATACAATTATAAGAAATGCCGGTGCGCTGGCATCACAAATCCGCTCATTACCGCATCGTATAAAATATTAAGTCTCATTTATCCAGTTATTTTACTAGATCCAGAACACAATAGTTTTGCGGTACTGTTTTGCAGTACCGATACCGAGATAATGCTTCTTAAGTCGGTTCACAATTATCTGGGAATCTACCACCTCGAATACTCTCAACACGTGAACAATTACAGGGACCATAGAAACATTTTTTTGACGTGACAACGTCTTATAACTTGGTTTAAGAAAGGGAGAGGCACTTTCGAAAACAGTGTCACAGCGTCGCTCACGTAACGCTCTCCATAAGCAACCATAAGAGAAATTGAGAGGCACGCGTCTTTCCTACTCGTGCGCAGTTGACCTGCTTCAGTGAAAGGCAGACAGAGAGAAACCGGTTCATACCTTGCGTCTCTCTTACACTCAAGCGAATGTGAAATTAGATTCGTCGATTCCAACAATCAAAACAATAAAGGTAAATAATGCTACACTGATATTTGAACATGATAACATATGTTTGATTAAATAATAAGAGTGAATAGGATATTTTATAGTAATGTTATGTTAATGTTATGTAAAATAATTGTATGTCTGGTGGTAGGGCCCTCTTTTACAAGGGACCGTCTGGGTAGGTACCACCCCGGTGCTTCTGCCGTAAAGCAGTAGTATGAAAACACTGCTGTGTTTCGGTTTGAAAGGCCTCGTAGCCAGCGTATTTACTGGGTGAACGAGACTTAACGTCCTTTGTCTCACGGTAGGCAGCGCGTTGGTGATACCATTGGTATTGCCAATGTCTATGGGCGTCGGTGACCACTTCCCATCAAGTGGCCCGATTGCTCGTCCGCCTGCGTAGGCAATAAAAAAAAACGTATAGTTGTCACGTATAACTTTCGCCCGTATACCGATTTTATAGGCAACCAATTTTTTTTAAGTTAATTTTTTTCGGTCTTTGAGCGTCTTAACAGCTAGTTGCAATTCGTTATAGTTTACTCTTTGTAACTAGAACTTGTCTTTACCTATCATACTGAGCGTATAAACACATGTTACGCTTGTGTTGTTGGCCAAGTCGCTCTAGTGCAAACTAAATGTTTGCTTTGCGAATTATCCAATACTGAATGACGTGGGAGCTGAAGGGCGTAGACGAATGGGCAATAATTACAAACATAGGATGCCAAATTGCTTAACAAACATGTTCTGTTTTAAAATTGTTATGTTTTTAGCAAACACCTATTTTATTGAATAAAGTACTTTACGGATTTTATCGCGTTTATTTTACATTTTAAATTCCGACGTTTCGAACGCTGTACAGATAAAATCAGTTCATTTTGCATAGGTCGAGTACAGATTAAAAATAATTAATAAAAATTAAGATCTGGAAACCCGCTTCAGCACTGGCAAGAAGACGCATGACATCTCAGTCTACCCGTGACCACGGCCGCTGGAAAGTGTTCGAAACGTCGGGAATTTAAAATGTAAAATAAACGCGATAAAATCCGTAAAGTACTTTATTTAATAATGTATAATATTCGCGCAAGCAATAGAAATAATTAAACACCTATTTTATTAGAAATTTAGATTAAATTATATATTAACGTACAGGAGCCGATATTTTAAGCGGGCTTTTGTTTGTGACTGAGTTTCATTTCAATGCTTAAAATGATGAAACCAGCAGGAAGTTCACTTGATCTATGATAAACGAAGCCTAACACGTCACAAATTACTTACCGCCCTAAGGTGTTGTGTTACGTCTCGTTCACCTAGTAACTACGCTGGCTAAGGTGCAGTTCAAACCGGAAGATGTGTTTACAGGGCACTGATTTGCAACAGACATAAGCACCGCGGTAGTACTACCCTTGGCAGTCGCTTAATAAAGGATACCTACTGTGATTGGAGATGGGATATATAATACCTAAGTATATTATAAATACTTTGGTAAATATACAAACAAAGAAAATATAGTAATCGGCACGTGTGTATTATAATAAACACACACACGAAAGTGACGTCATTTATAATTTGATTTCAGCCGTTCGGCTACAACGTAGAAGAGGTACGAAGCATCGTAGCATCTTTTTCTTAAGAATCTTTAACTTAATACTGTTAATCGTAAATTGAATAGTGTTAATATCTTTCGTTTTCAAAACAGCTACGACGATGACTTGTCTGCTAAGAGCCTTCGTAAACATTGGCCGGATTCGAAAACTGCTTCACAAATTGAAAGAAACAGTAAAATTGAGGACTACTGCGTTTAATCTCTTCTTGTCTTCCTTTGATATTTAAAATCATATTATCTGTAACTATTTTTTCTGATGTTAAACACTAGTAGTATTCTAGATTTTTAAACCCTAGTTTTTAGTGACTTGCATATTTACAAATTATTTTAAAACTCCGAAATGTATAAATACGAAAGTAAACAAAATCATCCTATTAGGTGGTACATGTTGATCATATTTTAAGCGTTACCATTATTGGCTTAGGTTACGTTTATGAAATAAAATTTGTATACGTACACAGAAACACATAAAGCCTTTTTGTGTACTCAAGACATTATTAAATGAGTTGAAAAGTTTATTTGTCTGTCTCTTTTGCTTTATTATCTGGTCCGTTTTATACTCTAATTTATCTTCGTGTGTTAAAATAGAAAAACTAAATACTATCAATGTGTAATCGTAAGGGGTCGAGGAATATAATTGATTTGTTCAATCAATTAGCCGTACGTCCAAGAGCTTGAAAAGCTTTTATCTAAGTAAAGGAAGTGTAGTAGAAATAATTGAGATAGACATCTGATTTCAGCTTCTATTGGTTTTCTATTATAACAATTTAGTTTAATAAGTGAGTGTGGAACATTTAAGCTACAGATATAGTTGATCTTATAAAGAAATTAACGCATCAAAAGTTTAGCTGTGACAAGAAATTATTTAATTGTAATTTATATTACTATATTATTGCAACAATTTATATTATAGCTTGTTATTCAAGTTTTGACCAATATTTTATAACCGTTTCATAGCAAATTTATTACGAAACATTCTTTTATTTTTGAAAAATGAATTTAAGTTATTAATTTAAGCTGTTAAAGCATTTTCGATGCGCTTTTTCCTTGTGCCATACCCGACTTTTTTTTGCCATTAAAATATCCTGTTTACGGATTTCCCTCTTCCAAGTTGGAGCTGTCGGTATAAACAATAAAAACGAACAGTTGCTCCTTTCTCATTCCTCTTTATTTAGAGTCGTGAATACTTTTGACAGCCGTTGGCTACCCCGGCGCGACATGTATCTTAAGGGCCTCCTCTCCGGATTTGTTGGGCCCCACGGGCCATCACGTTGGTGTCGGTGCATACAGCAAGCCACCTCCTATTGAGCCCTTCTCTGTACGGTGGGCTCCCACATGTCTGCCGTCTAGGTGCTCAGTGCCAAGGAGGAGGGTTGCATGCGAAGGCCTCCCTTCGACGCCTTGGCCTTCTTCTGTAGGCGCCAGAGCGCAGTTGGCCTCCCTGTATCTTTTTACGGCTTCCTTTAGGCCATCACGTCCTCGTAAAATTTAAGGGCAAGTTCCGCCCCGACTATCGAAGTTCAATTTCCCAGAAGCGTTATAGAACTGCATTTGCACCTCGGAGCAGCCCTTTATTGTACTACCTTCGAGCAAGAGAAAACTTCACTTTGTCTTATCCGGACCGAACACTTTGGGAAGAGACTTTCTGCAATCTGACGGCCTGGTCTTAGCCTCCATAGTTCTTACAAACAATACGCACTATTTGTCCTTCTGGATATCTTATGTCGCAAATGTGTGGGAGAAAGGCTACTTAGCTATGTAGACTGTAAACGGTGTTCGCGCTAACGTTTTTTCTACATTTAATTTTTGATTTTACGTTTTTACTTACTGTCAATCCGAGTTAGGCCTTTGCACAATTCTTGTAGGAGCCTCGTTGATTCCCATTATAATTTCTGTTTCATTTTACGTTTATTCTTAACATAAACTTAAAAAGTCCCAAATTACTGTTCTGTCGACACAGTGCGTATGTATAGGATTATGGACAAATTTTCTTTAATTGACTTAAGGGAAGGAAAATTCTGATGATCTTCTGATGAGCCTTTCTAGTTTTCGTTTCAACTGCTATTGAACCAAAATTTCGGAGGTTGTATGATAAAAGCGATCTCGAAACCTTTTGTTACGTATAAAAGATGCGCTGACTTTTGTCCATTTTATCGACAATAACATATTATGGCATCGTAAAACCGACAAAGTGTGGAGTACCACTATATTGGGGTGTTTTGCATTTAATACCCTAGTCTTATGTCGCAATGACCGCGTTCAATTTTGTTTGCGGTGAAGCGGTATTTTGTTAGACTACATTTACGATGTATTGATGTAGAAAATAAAAGTTTTAAAGCATGGATTATTTAACTATAATTTTTTAAGACATTTTAATTAACTGTTTGACTCTAGTTACTAAGCGAACAACAGGAGACTTTTAATTAATTTTTGAGTGCATAACGCATATTATGGGTTTTCACATTTAATGTTATTTATAACAAGTGTAACTCAAGAATAAACAAGACAGCTTCATATAAATCGCGTTAGAAAAACTAATAAAAGGGTACAAATGAATGAGCTTTTAAAAAACATCACATCAAACGTAGCAAATGTGTTGTAGGCACAGCAGTACCTGCTAAAGAATTGCCCTAAGCCAACCTTACGACCTCGTTAAAGTGAAACTTAATTGACACGTATCACGAAACGTACTCTTCTATTGAATTAATTGTTAACAAACATCTAATAAGTAGACAACCGGCGGCGCTACAGGTGTCGTTTGTTTTGGAGACTTCTCGCGTTTTGTATCGTTAGTTGATGTAAGTGTAAAAGCTGACTAAACCAAATTAGACTTACATCCTACCTTACAACTACCTTAAGCCATAGTTACAGTTTAAAGGCTGACGACCTTAGTTTTGAGTTCATGTTTAACAAATGCGTGTCTTGCATTTGGTTATAGAAATATGAAGCGTTACTGAATGATTAAACTTGATTAAAGTTAATAAAGTAGTAAAAATAAGGCAGTATTAAGAAGAAATATAAATTATCAGTACTATTTTAAAAGGATACATTTCGTCTTTAGAAATATGTCTGTATCCATTAAATAACCAGACCACACGACACTTGAAACTAAGATGAAAAATCGGTAAGAAAGTTCTCATCATCATCAACAGCCTGTGATATTCTGGAGTAGTGTAGTAAACACTACTGGACATAGACCTCCCCTAATACACCCCCATACATTAGAGGGGTTTGGACCGTATCCCACCACGCTGATCCAATGCGGGTTGGTGGGTGGACCGACTTTTTACATGCCCATCTGACGCATGGATCATCTTACTTTTCAGACAATTGGGTGATCGGCCCGCATTGCCCTCACAACTAGGAGGCAACAATGATAATTTGTTGAGTCCCCGCAGGATTCGAACCCACGACCTCCGGTTTCTAAAGCACACGCTCATACCACAAGGCTATGAAGGCAGTTTAGGTGAAGAATGTTCTATTGAAGTGAAAATAAAACTTAAGTGACCAAGACTCTACATGGTTGAACTATTTATGTGATTGAAATTTGAAACAATTTACGGATTTACAAATGTACCCGCTTATTGCGCTAATACCTCGATTCACATCAATTCTTAAAATTTGGGAAGGAATTCATTACAACTTCCGATAAGTCAATGAAACGATTGGAAAATTACCAAGGAGATCAGTTTAGTTTGCGAAAAACGTAACGATTATTCCTTGACTCAATTCCCAATTGTAATCTTTTACCGGAAAGGTTCAAAAGATAAACCAAAGACGAATTAATATACATAATAATTTTAACAACTTTTTTATTTACCATCGCAAGATGGTTTCATTTTGTAAGGGAAAAGTAGGAGGACTATATAATAAAATTCAATTAGAGAGGTCTTTATTTGTTCTACAAACATTTAACATTTTTAAGCTCGATGAGAATGGTTAAATTTCTCGTATTTATCATCCTTTTTAGTTGTAATAAAAACTTTTTATAATGTTTTAAGGTCTTTCATAGACTGTTTATTATAAAGAAAAGAATTTTCAGCCATTCTTTTTCCAAAATATTTGCACTTCAAGGCGATGAAAGGGCTGAATACAAAATTCCCGGCATTCATAAACATTTTATTTCTCGAAAGCTCAAGTTTATCTGGCGAAATTTTCTGTGGCCCAAGTAAATTAGTTTTGTTTTAATTAAACTATTTTAAAAGAAATGTGTTCATTTTTTTTTATTTAAAGCAAATTTTAGTTACTTCAACAAGTAACTTTTACTCGCGACTTCGTGCGAGGTGTATTGAAATATACTGTAATATAAAATAATATAAAAAAGATGAGGTGTTTTAATTGTATTTTTTTCATTAGCACAAATAATTTTATGGCTTTTGCTCCGATTATCAGTATATTTCTATTTAAACTTTCATCACCTTTTTCATTTTTTAATTTTGAAAAATCTAGTTTACTGGTTCCACCACAGTGAGGGGGCACAGAGATATGTGGGGCTCCCGAGCCAAGATCGAGCGGCCGGTATACCCACTAAAACCAGTGGTTGCTCCCTTCTCATATCGCTGTAGCCGCGGCCGCGGCAACTGATGACAGTCTTCGGCGACCCCGGCGCGACTTGACCCTCGCGGACCTCTTCTCTCTGTGTGTGTTGGGACAGCCGGACCATCGCCTTAGGTGCCGTGCCGGAGCATACAGCACGGCACCCTTCTGGGCGGCGGACAAAACTTTCATCCTCTATTTTAACCATCGCAATATTTATTAGCCTATGTCTTTCTCGGAAACCGTACTAAGTATGTATCAAATTTCATCTATCTCGGGTCAGTGTTTATTTTCGCATTTATAATATTGGTATGAATAATATTCTTTATCAGGAAATTGACTCAAATTATTATAATCTTCGAAGCTGCTTTAAAAATGTATTATATTCTAGTGTGAGTCAGGTTGACTTCGGGCGATGAATTGGACAATGTTTTTTTTAAATGATCTAATCGATTCGGTACGAAATATGTGTATAAATTGTACCATTCACTGAGCCAACAGGAAGAATTCGTAACATTCCAAGGTCATAAAAGGTACGCTCTGGCGTGTATCCTGGCGCGCGCCTAATGCTTATGTTGACAACACAAATTTAATTTTAATATTAAGTGATACTTGTAAATATCATCATCACCACCATATTCTAACGAAGTCCTAAACTGCTGAGCATAGACATTCCCCAATCACATTTTATTAATCAGTGTCTGACCAACATGTTTATATATAATTATTACTATTTTATTGGAAAGTGTATTTGATATTGATTACGACCCGTTTGTTGTAGTGGTTAGTGGCGCTGACTCTTACGCCTAAAGGTGTTGGTTTGATTCCCACCAGAGGAAAAATATTGTATAAATTATGTGCAATGAACATCGTGTTTGTATCTATAAAATATGTATTTATTTACTAAAGAACAGTAAGTCTTAGTATATATCAGTCGCCTAGTTTCCATAGTACAAGCTTACTTAGAGACTAGATGATGCTGTGTAATTCTTACAGAAATAATATTATTATATTATTTGCGAATAAAGTAACCAATAAAGTAACAATATACGAAAGCTTATAACAGTTGTGGAGACATTAATTGCTAATTCCGTGTAAGTTAGGCCGTTGGGCCGAAGTCATATAACTTTGATATAGTTCGTAACAATATTCAACTATTTACAACACTAAGTGCTTCCAAGATGGCCGGTGTTTTGATAAATATTACCCGAAAGGTGAACATTATCTGTACTTTGGATTACAATGCTATATGTTTTCTTGTTTTTTAAAGTGAATGTTGAATGAGTTCAAATTGGCGCGTGTGTCGATAAAATGTACCATCATCAGCCTGTTTAAGTCCACTGTTGGACATACCTCCCCTAAAGCGCGCCTTCTCTATTAGGGAGCTTTTTGGATCGTATCCCATCACGCTGGTCCAATATGGGTTAGTAGGTGGACCGAATTATTGCATGCCCGTCCGATGCATAGATCATTTTACTTTCCAGACAATTTGGTCATTTGCCTAAATTGACCAACCAGAAAACAACCGTTACACAAAGTTGTTCCCCCGCGAGATTTGAACCAACGACTTCCGTTTTATAAAGCAAGGGCCAATATCATTAGACTGCGGAGGCGGTTAAGTTTAAATTAATTATGTAATAATTAAAATTTTAACAAAAATATAACCTACTTAAAAAAAATAAACAGGTTACAGCTCGTCTATGCTCATAACTTAAATTACGAGTAACTTACACGATATTTATGAGTTTTATATTTTGTAAATTGTAGTTTTAATTTCTATTAAACGATATAATAATAGTATTAGATTTCATAAAGATTATGCTGTAGTACTAAGCACGTGTCCAATTTTCCACAAACGCAATTTACACGGATAACAACATGCTCTTTTCCTGAAATTATACCCTGATCTTTGTCGACGAAATTACATATTTAAGGTTGGGTTGAGAGAGTTTTAGGGTATTGGTTTTATCAAAATCTCGTCATCAAAAACGTTTTATGAGCATAAACGACGAAACTTGATTGTAAATCGATTTATAACTTGCAGTTATGTAAATTTAAGTTTTCGTCTACCTCTTATTAAGGCAGCGTTTTCAAATTCATTTAGTAAGGTTGCGATTTTCAACCATTTTTTTTGCTTCTCAAATTATTACATACTTTTAAAGAAAAATTGGACCACTTGAGTTCAATATTATCACATCTCATCATCAGCCTGTTATAGTCCACAGCTGGACATAAGCCTCCCCTAATACAACCCTATCTATTAGGGGGTTTTGGACCGTATCCAATCATCGTCTATCCCCCAACCTAACCCAATATCAATATTATATTACTTATAAAACAATAGATAATAAAAATCGGCGCTATCACCATCAGGGGCTACATAGAAATATATACATTTAATAATACATACTCTCCGAATTGAGTAATTTCGTCTCTTGAATCGGCTTTTATAGATTTCAAAGCAAAACCAATCCTTTAAGATACTTTAATGTAGTCAGTATTCAAAGACTTAATGCAAAGAAGTCGTTGCTCTTTTTACAACCGAATAATGCCGCTTATTCGTAGCAGCCCCAGCGTATTCTTACATAACATAGGCTTCAAGTATACCTCCGACTAAAATTTGTTCAGGTTGATGGACAACGAATGAACCTTTCACAGATGAAGTAAACTATACAATCTTTATAAAAAAGAGTATAAAAGATCATCTCTGATAATCTAATATGCTAAAAATTAAATCGCTTCTTCTTTTTTGAAGTTCGGTGGTAGTTTATTTGACAATCAATAAGAAAGTGTAATACTTCCATATTGAATAAAGATATTTGACTTTGACTTTGAAGTAAGCATATTCATGAATAAAGAGCATTTCGGTAAACGAGAAAAACGCCTAGCCGCAATAAATCAAATGATATATTTGAATTAATTTAACTGCCTCCGTAGCCTAGTGGTTTAGGCGTGTGCTTTAAAAACCGGAGGTCGTGGGTGCGAATCCTGCGGGGACTCAACAAATTTTCATTGTTGTTTCCTAGTTGGTTAGGGCAATTTGGGCCGATCACCCAATTGTCTAAATAGTAAGATGATCCATGCGTCGGATGGGCATGTAAAAAGTCCACCCACCAACCCGCATTGGACCAGCGTGGTGAGGTACGGTCAAAGCCCCTAATGGATAGGGGTGTGTTAGGGGAGGCCTATTTCCAGCAGTGGACTTTCACAGGCTGATGATAATGATGATGATGATTTGAATTAAAAATGTTACATCAATAGAACGCGACAAGGGACAACGATAACGAAGAAAATAGATACCAATTCTTATTTCGATTTGATATACATCTTTCAAGAATCTGACAAAGACGCTTAATTCTATTAAAACCTTTTGCACAGTCTAAAGTGACAAGTTGACGATACTAGAACGTTGCTTTATGTTAAATTCAAGTTTAAATATCTTTATTCATAGAGAAGTGTAACACTCGCTTTTTGATTGTCAAAGACTATCGGAACCATTTGGAACAGGACGCCTCTGATCTGAGAAGAACTGGCGAAGAAACTCAGCGGGCCTTTTTTTGTCGTCTTTTTTAAAATTAGCAATACAGTTATATGACACGTATTTTAAATTTGAAAAAGCCAGAAGCAAGCGTGCCATGACCATTTAGATACCTTTAACAAAATTTTTCCTTTTACAATTTTTTTATTTATTAATGATTAAATTCTGAACGTTTATTTCGATTTTGTTGTAAAAGCGTATAAATTCCCAAAAAAATAATTACTTATTCTTCACAGTTTACGTGTTGAAAGAATTAACAGAGAAGTACAGACATCATTACTTTTAATATTCCTCAACTTTTACACTAGTGAAATTGCCCTGTAATAGGAACGTTTACGGTCGTTTCAAATATTATTATATTTTACTAACTGACCCTGAAAACGTTTTTCTGCCATGTAATTTATTTGAAACGATAAATATTTCCATGAACCGGTAGACACATAGGTCTTCACTTCAGACTCATGTACCAAGTGATAATAACTTATGTTATCGACCGTGATAGAAATTTGTAAAATTATTCAAACTGAATATTAAAAAATATCCAAATATAAAATTTTTGGTCGAGCACGATCACTAAGGAGTTTGAAAAATAGATTGTAAGTAAATATCAGATTTATTGAGTATGCATAAAAAATTTCATAAGAATCGTTAAAGCCGTTTCGGAGAAGTATGGGAACAAACATTGTGACACGAGAACTTTATATATTAGACTTATTTAGTTCTAAGTGTCTTATTCAAGAATGTTGTTTCCACCTCTTTATCTATTGTATCTTCTGAGCTTTCGAATATGAACAAAGTATCATTCCTCGAAGACGTTTAACCGTCGAACCGTTTGTTCGCATTAGTCAAGTTGGGAGTTCTTAACAAGTGGAAAAAGTTAGTGAAATAAATCAGCGCGAAGATTCGGAAAAGTTATCACTAACTGTTTCGGATGCCACCTGTGGAGTGCTTTCATCTTCCGACGAAAATAACTTCAGGACACATGACTTTAAGGTTGACTTTCTCTTGAATTCTCTTTTTAGTAGAAATATGTAATAAAAGATTTTTATTTTTCTCAAGATATTATAAGTATTAGTTGCGTAACGTTAAAAGTTTTTTTTTGGGATTAATATGTAAAAAGTTGTTTGTAAATCGTATACAAGTTTTGGAAATTGACGAGAAAAATTTATTCGATTCGAGAATAAGATTATTTATATAATAAGTCTTATTCTAATAATATGAATATTGATGGGTCTACTGAATTATATCTAATCGAACGCTGTAGAAAAAAAATTTACGTTTTGGTCTAAACACAGACAGAACGGCACAGAAATACGATACTTTAGGATTTAAGTTGATACGTGTTTTATTGCTTTATAGCACACAATTGGTTTTTGTGTATAGGATAAAGGGCGCCTAAAATAGATATATTTATCAATTAGAATATTTTCGGCATTAGCAGTGAAAAACCTCAGTGGGAACTTAGAAGTCACCGTGACACTTGCTGAATTCTTGCTGCTTTACTGAAATCTGAATTAACATTTATTATACTGTTTCGTCATATGCCGACATTTTGTAATCAAGATTTTTCTATTTTATTATCTTTTTCTTTTGTTCAATCCAAAACGAGGTGCTTATATTGCAAGCTTTTTCGAAATGTTAGATTAGTATATTTCTCGTAATATTTAATTGGTTTGTACTGTTGTACGGGTGGTCGAAATTGGTATTTTAAAAATATATTTATTTATAATTAACTTTACGATACGATTAAATATTAAAAATAAGGACCAGTACGACGGATTGAGTCGGATTACCATTGACTTCCATGGCTATTTACCAACTCCGACGGTGCTCATAGGGCAACTTAGCCAGGGGTATCCCATACACAAGGAAGATATAACAGTAGAATATTATTTTTTCCTGTAATTATATCACTAAGCGAAAAAATTCTTCACCGTAAAGATCTAGATTTTGCTGCAAAAAATATTGCATTCTAGATATAAAAGAATAAAAATAATAAGTTAAAAAGTAAACGTCTTTAAAAAATACTTTTTATGTAGATGATTTTTAACATTATAAGGGTAATTTATTCCCTGGCTGATGTGTCTACTAATTAAAATGCTTGGTAACTAAAGAATAATTTTTAATTGTCGTAATGGAACCTAGGTACCTTATTGCAATAGAAGTTTTGGTACCCAAAATCTAAACCGTTTAGATGGTCGTTCATGCAAAACGATATAATATGAATTTTGCATTATTTAAGTAAAATAAAAGTGACATGTTGGAC
Source organism: Lamproptera curius (assembly GCA_029286875.1). NCBI lineage: Eukaryota > Metazoa > Arthropoda > Insecta > Lepidoptera > Papilionidae > Lamproptera > Lamproptera curius. Next base: position 2,297,421 of record JAGSMT010000054.1, read on the forward strand.
GTACATGGACCGGCGATCTTCGGTAAAAAGACCGAAGACCGCCCGTATATTATTACAATTCTATACATATTTTAATGGATACAAAGGACACCAATTTCCTATTTTGTACCTTGTCCGCAATTCATCTTTTGATTTTTTTCCTAAGTATGGATGTATATAATTTTTCTAAGGCGACAAAGTTGTTTTCTTTTTTGAATCAGCAAATATAATAAGAGTATTTTATTCGTGTAAATGTCGTTTAAATTTCTACCACTGGTTCCGAATAGGAAACCTCTGATCTAAAAGAATAGATCAAAGAAACTTATAAGGGCTCTTTTCCCCTTATGCGATATCTAAAAACAGTTTTACAGGAAATTGTTGAATATTTTCAAGTTCATACAGGAAAAAAAGTAATGAGTAAAAATTGTGGTCATAATTACAATAATGAATTAAGATGCTGAAAAAATAATTTATTTTCTGCCGAAAAAACTTTATTTATGAACGAGTCAGAACTGACGGTCAAAACAACTGTAGTTATTTGACTTTTATTATTTGGTTAAATAAATAAAAATATACTTATAAACATTTCTCTAATAAGTTGTTTAAGAACTTGTTTGAGATGCATGAAATTCTATAAATAAAAAAAAATATTTGACTATTATTTTTAGAACTCTTTCAGCGAGTATGAACAAGATACTGATTTGGATTTTAATCGTCTTTTTAGTAATTTCTAACCAACGAAAGAAGTAAGATATATATTATTAAACCGATCTTAAGTAATATCGAGTTGTATTTATCGAAGAGAAATATATGCGTTAAAATTTATTAATATATTTATGAACTATGGAACATACTTGTAAAATATCACTTGTTGCCGGACGTTACCGCGTACCTTAGACCCGAAAGCCCTTGCACAAATATTTGTCAAGCCATGAAACGGGTGGAATGCCACAAGGTAAAAGTTTAGCTTTTGCATAAAGTTAAGTTAATAGTTATATTAATTAATCTTTACGTTTGGGTCATGCTATCCTAAATATATATACGTTGTACTTATGTTTAAATTTACAAATAATATTGCGTAATTCAAATATTCGTGTCATTATTCATAAAATCTTAGAAGTTAAAGGCTATTAAAATTAATCGGTCCCGGTAGTCTTTATAGCAGATTAACGCATATGTCTCAGGTCAAATCGAAAATGGCGGAAAAACTAGGTTAATAAGCAGGTTTTATTAAAGTCCAGAATAACGTGAAAAGTTAAAACGAAAGTTGATCACCGTTTGCGAATAGTAAAGGATAAAAAAGTTAAAAACTGATGGATTTTAAATATACCAAGCAGCGTTGTGCACCTTACCTTATGTTTGAGTAGATGTCAGCGTTCCGGGGACAGGAAGCTCATGTCGAATCGAAGCATGTGCGCCATCTCAGTGGTGTTGTCGGCACGGCGGTTGGTACGTGACTGAGCTGCTGCTGTGCCGGAACAGCCTGTTGGTGAGGTGGGCGTGTCTTGGGATACGCCCACGGCAACAAGTTGCACCCCACTACCTCTCCTTCGAATCCTGTACCGCGGCTTAAGGCCGTTCTACATTGAAGATGTTTGGATGCCCGAAGTGGACACTGGCGAATTATTTATATTTACGATTTTGATTCGTCTAATTATGAAACGATTGAAGCACTTATAGTGCTTAAAACTTCAGGAGATTAATATGGATTGGAATGTAAATAAATCTGTAATTATATTTTGATTTAGCGTTGCGAAGTGTTCCCGCAAATAAAACAATCAATTCGATATAGTATTTAGGATTTAATCAAATTTTATGAGTTATAAACTGATAAAAAATGCCAAATTATAATATTTTATATGCGTGTCTACCATCATATTTTAGAACTTGATTACTTTTAGATTACGCTTTACCTCTCAAATTCTACTGTCACTTTTAAGCAACACATAGATTTTATTTTTTCCGCATTGCAACTAAACATGCAGTGTGTATGAGCGTACATATCATTATTCAACAAGAATTTTACAAGTCTTTTCAAAACCAATAAACAAGACTAGAAACCTCCACGGTTATTCTATGCTCGGTCTTACGGCATTATAGAAATAGGTTCAGGGACGGGCACGCCTCTGCGTCGGCCTGTGATCTTCGCAGATTGGACCAATAAAGTCGATAGCGTAGCTCTCCCCGGACCCTGGCTGCATTGTCTCCTAATGTAGATTGCGAGTTTTTCTTTCCACGTTCACCGGCGAGGGATCGCGACGAGAAATAACAATACCATTCTTATACGGCGCGTTCAATCTGTAATTGAAAGACAATGTTGACATTTTTATATACCTACAGGTATATAAAAATGTTAACATTGTTGATAATCATCGGTCGATTTTATTTTATTTTCGCTTTATATGCTATAATTGCCGTGTTCTGGTTTGTAGGTAATCATAGCTAGTTTAAATATGGTTTTGAACATTCTCTTCCATGTCTTCAAGTGATGAGCGGAATCTATAGTATTTTACATATAACATTATTTAACTCGTGTGTAGTATGTAACTTATTGGTTTAGCTAAATATGTTTCTGTTTTGTTATCTTTAATGATGAACCTACAAAATACTACTGTATTTCATTAGGTGTCTAATGAACTAGACTCGACAGCTTATTTGTGAACCAACCAAATAAATTATACCAATTTACGATACATTTAAAATATATTCCTACTTATCGCCGATGCAATTCGTGAGCTTTAGCGTTTGTCTAAATAAATAACCTATCCATTCCTTTCAGTTTCAAACTATTTACCTAGACAACATTGCCGATAATTATGACGACAATTGAATTTATTAGTATATTTTTACAAAAAAAGTTGTTTGAATTCCAAAAAAATCTTTATTTATAAGTTTACTGGGGTTCAGTAAACTTATAAATAAATATTTTTTTGATACTGTAGTTTAAGATTAGCTAAGGATAAAATACAAATATTTGAAATTTATATGACAGCGCACATAACCCATACGCTTTTAGGGAGCGTGCCCGCATGACCCGTCGCCGTACCTATCTTATCTACTCAATTAGTGAACATTATAATGTTGAAAAGCGAATACTGATTATAAAACAGTAGCTAAATATAGTTCAGTTCTGCAGTTGACTCTGCTGTACGGCATTTTAAATATATCCGTATGATTAAAATTAGTTTAATTAGATCATTAGATTAAAATATAGAATGTCAAGAATATGATCAAGTATGAGTTAAATAAAGAATGACGCTGATTTGATTCAGCGATTCAATTCCTAATAATGATTAGTAGGAATTTCTCTAGACATATTTCAAGATCCAACGGGATAGGCTTGCAAGCAGTATATGTTGAATAACAATTTTAATCATCATCATCATCATCATCATATCAGCCTAAAAAAATCCATTGTTAGACAAAAGCCTCCCCCATGAGAGATCATACAATCATACAATCCTACGCCACCTGCATCCACCGACTTTATTCATAACAATTTTAATTCATAATAAATGTAATTTGAGTTCCTTATCCTAAAGAGTGCACAGTATTCGATGTGTGGATTATATTTATACGTAACAGTAAATGAATGTCTACCGAATAATGGTCAAACCATCACAAGCCGGTGGAGGCTTTGAATGGTATGTGTGGTGGTAGCACCGTACAATAAGACCCGACCATGCCGCTATCGCCAAACCGCATGCCAAGCGTGGCAATTACTGGCATTTCCCCCCAAGGGCAAAAATCAGTGATTATGGATCAGACTTAGACTTCCTACTAGGTAGACCGAGAATCTGGTGAAAGTCGCGTGAAGCGGTTGGATGATGGTGGCGGTAAACGCGTCACTGTGGAAATCCTGGCATGTAGAGGACGCTATGTTTGATGCAGTGGACGTCTCCGATGATATGATGATGATGAAATGATGATTACCGTATACTAGAAGGCAATGACGACCTGAAAATATTTTAAAAGAAGGTCAAAAGTCAAAATCACTTATTGGGAATTGAAATTTATTAGGTTTAGGAACTGTGTAGGTTTAACAAAAATTTAAGTTCAATGTAAATTCTTTATCTACTTACAACCTGGCCTAAGGTCGTGATTATCAACTATTATTAACTGGTTATGATTATTAATTACTAGGATTTTATAGCAGAAGCAAGAGCAATTAGTATCTTTATAAAAGAAACTGTTTAGTTTTTTACGCATGTAGTCAACATGCGCATTGATGCAATAAACATTTATATATGTGTTGATTCTTTAATATTTTTATTGAGCACACCGTATTATTGCGTACAAGTTGTTTTGATTCTCCAAAAATTTCGCTTTCTGCACTTGATGGTAAGGAAAATGCTTCCTTATTGTTCAATATTTATAACAGTTTCACATTACGGTGAAGTTTGAAATAAGTTCTATAATAAGCATTATATGGTTACAGCAACAGACTTATTTGATTGATTTACAAACCTTTGACTGTATATCGATAGAAAGACGAAAGAAAAGCATTTATTTGGCACATAAAAGTAAAAAGTAACAATGAATTATAATAATACAAGTATAATGTTATCAAGAACTCAGGAAACTTCATGAAGGCTGGTTTTTAGTGGATCCGTAAAATTAAAAAGTAGATGAGAATAATAATAATTATTAATACATAATGCTCAAAGATTGATTTATTATGTATATTTTCATATACATGTCTCTCCTCAACCAAACTGCCCCCGTAGCCTAGTGGTATAGGCGTGTGCTTTAGAAACCGGAAGTCGTGGGTTCGAATCCTGCGAGGACTCAACAAATTTTCATTGCTGTATCCTAGTTGGTTAGGGCAATTTAGGCCGATCACTCAATTGTTTGAAAAGTATGATGATTCATGCGTCGGATGTGCACGTAAAAAGTCGGTCCACCCACCAACCCGCATTGGAACAGCGTGGTGGGATGTCCAGCAGTAGACTATCACAGGCCGATGATGATGAAGATGATACGCACTAATGTGATACTACTTATTGAAAGTTATAGTTAAAGTTATTATTTTATAGTTATACCTATAGTTTCCTACCCGCTAACAGAATGTTTACCATTTTTAAGGGTTTTGCGTAATTTAGACAAAATAGAAAGAAAAGAAATTGGAGAAAATAACGTCTGCCTAATCTAGCTACATATAAAAAACTTGCTTTGGATCTGTTTAAATGGTTTTATAGATCTATTTCATGTGAAAGTACATATATCCAACTATGTAAGAAGCAAATACATTTTATAAAAACTTATTTTACAAGGTAAAGCTTAGAATAATTAGGACTGTATTAAAATTATTTTATCAGACACACGAATTTATGTATGTACTTGTCGAAGCAGTCGCAACCAGGGTGAAAAGTGATATAGTATGAAATTAAACTAGTTTTTAGGTTACAAATAATTGCCTAATTTGGACTTTCGTATACACAATATGTTAACTACAGAAGCTTACCGAATCATAAACCTGTGTTTATTATAATAGCGTAATTGTGTTTGCCAACCGGCTTCTGTTTGGGCAATTATCGAAAATATGAAGCAGTGTCGTAAACATTGATGAAAATTAAAAGTTTTTATTTATTTTGAATATGTATACAGCAATGCATAATATAATTAAAAATAAATAATTATGAGTACATAATAAAGTGGTATGGTCCTCCATGGTCTAGCGGTATTGGCCCATGCTTTATGAATCGGAGGCCGTGTGTTCGAATCGCGCGGGCAAACAACTTTGTTTTATAATAGTTTTCTGGTTGGTCAGGATCATTTGGGCCGATCAATTATCTAAAAATTAAGATGATCCATGCGTTGGATTGGCATTTAAAAATCCAACCACCCACAAACCCACATTAGACCAGCGGATACAGAGCGGGGGTGGTGGGATACGGTCCAAAAACCCCTCAATGGAGGAGGCGTGCATTAGTGGAGGCCTATGGCCAGCTGTGGACTAACAAAGCCTGATGATGATGATGGTGCTCAAATTTTGCTCATTTTAAACATTTTCTGTACAAACTTAAAAGCTTATTTAAGACAGAGTTTTTTAATTAAAGATAATACTGTTTTTAAAAGCAGCGTAAAATAGTAATCAAATTTTCGGTTTCGAATAAAAAATAAACATTTAAATACATAAATAATAATTTTACCATTGAAACATTAATGGAGTACTTGTTAAAAAAACTAGTAGCTATGAAAATTTTTAATATGTAAGTTACATATGAAAATTAAATTAAAGTATTTTAAATTTATAAATAAAAGAACATATGTGATATAATAAAATTTGTAGGCATTCATTCTGTTTTCCAATTTATATTATATCATGTTTACGTATGTAAAATCTTTCTTATTATCGTTTATGACAAAAAGTTGTAATGATATGTTGCAATGTATACTTTTATTACTATAAAATGGTAATTCTTTTATATTTTAATGGGCTCAAATTTATATTACTTAAATGTTTCCAACCACTGGCTTTGACAATCAAATAAAATTAAAGCGGTCTTTATTTACCAGCACTAAGCTTTCAAATGGGCTGAATATTTGGGCTTGTGAAGTTTGTGTTAAGTCGAAAGTGGTTGACTATCCAACAATGACGCTTGTGGTTAGAAATGTAAACCTGTCTATATGTTCATCATTGACCTTGTTAAGGATGCTTGGATTTTGGGAACCGCAAAGTTTGTCAATCTCCGGAAGGATATTGTACAACTTGTATGGTTTCCTCAGCTTTATGTTCTTTTTGGGTGAGCAGAGTTATTAAAAACTTAATCAATACAACTGTTTCTGTAAAATTGAGCAGTAACGCGCCTGTGGGCTACTTAATTCTTCACCCCTTCTTGGTTCTGACCAAATAATCCATGATAAATCTATGACGCACACTCAATTATATTTTTTGTTAACAGGAAATATAAAATTATTTTAGGAGTAAAATTCTTTAACTTCGATATAGTAGCTAAATAAATAAATATAGACAAAAGCATTAGGTTTTTCAAATAATGTAACGTCTGGAAAGTTAAAGTCTTTTAATATTTTCATATATAATAGGATAATCTGGCTAGTTACCTGTAATTTTGTGCGATGTCATGATCCACAGATAAAAGATTATAACTTTAAAGATTTGTAGTAATGTCTATAAACACTCGGTTTTGTGTCCTAAAATTTTTAAATTAACCTTTGTTTTATATTACTGAAATCTTAATGAACTGTATAGAAACCAAAAGGCTATAGTTAAGTAATACATGTGTTTGTATCGTACACTTTTGTTTAATAAATAGTAAAATTCATTCTTAGAGTATCTTGACTTATGTCCTTTGCATTTTTAGGTGCGTACATTATAATCCAAGTGGTGGACATGTTCAATATATGGGGAAACTTACCTTTAATGACGGGAACTGCTTTTCTGTTGTTCACCAATTTAGCTCAGATGGCTAAGTTGGTGAACTTGGTGAAGAAGAGGGTGATAGTAACATCTGTCATTAGAGAAGCTGATCATATTTTGAGGGGTGTGACCACCAACGAGGGAAAGAAAATAAATTGTAGAGCAGTAAGTTTATCTTATGCCAATGTCCTAGTCAATCGTGTCTATGGCAACATATTTAATATTAGTCCTAGGTTTGAGTGCGCGGTTCTGTTCGTAGCATATTTATATTTTTAGAAAGGATTTTACTAAAGTACAAAAGACAGGACCACCTCCGTGATCTAGCGGTATTGGCGCTTGCTTTATAAACGTGAGTCGTCGGTCGAATCGCATGGAATGAACTTTGTTATATTTGTTTCTGGTGGTAAGAAGACTGTTCGATCAGCGATTGCTGATAAGAAAGATGATCTATGCGTCGGATGGACATGCAATAAATCGGGCCACCCACCAATCCGCGTTGGACCAGCGTGGTGGGATACGGTCCAAAACCTTCCCATTGGCCTCTCGATTAGGGGGTTTTTAGACCGTATTAAATCTGGGGAAGCCTATATCGATCAATGGTTGCTGATGCTAATACAAGGCGAAGATGTAGAAAAAGATAAAAAGATAGCCTGTGCAGTGAAAGCATTTGATTGATTTCAAGGCTTTTATGATATTACTCAGTTACATTAATGCACCAGTGTAAGCGTAGATACAGATGCACTGTCTCTTCTATGTAATGATGCGACGTATAACCATAATGACCAGAGGGATGAAGCGCGGAAGCAAATTTTAACATTCCAATCTGACTCATCTACTTACACAGGCTACCAGCTTTTCAGCTTCTATTGCTGTAACAATTCACAAAATTAATCAAACAGAAAACCGAAACATACACAAAAAAGTTAAAATAGAAGTTAACGAGAGGTATGTTATTTAATGCAGTTTAATAAAGGACTGTTAACTGTTATGTTGTGACACTCGAAAATAGCAATTTTGTAATAAGGATTATTTTAAACGTAAGGACTATTGACATATTTCATATTAATTTATAATTTTAATCGTTAATATTTAAAGGAAGAACATCTTTTTTCATTTCATGACACGATGCAACCAATTTCCTGACTGAGATGCCTTTTTACCCAAACAGATGCAATCGTGAAACAGCTCTTCAGCAATTATTCTACGTCGTTCTCACTGCGGTCACGATGACTGGCTGGGCAACAAGTGCTGAGAAAAATCAATTACCGCTGCGCGCCTGGTAACTATCACCCATTTTATGTTAAATGTAACGTTTTGATTTATCTAGATTCATATTTAAAAGGATCTGCAAATAACTGCGCTTGTCTGGGTCAAGATTTATTCATTTATTTCTCATCTGCAAGGTCAGCCAATCTTATTACAGTCTACAAAGCTATAATCTTTGAGTATCCTTTGATAGTGTGAATAAACGACAATACATTATTCGTTCTTTAATTTTGTACACCAACCACACATTCTCTATCCTCCAGGTTGACTGGGAGACAGTGCCAGTAAAAATTTACAAAGGCAGCTTTGTATTCTAATTGTGTAAATATATGAATAATAGATTTAATATATATGTAAATACATAAATAAATAAATAACAGTGTATTAAAAATCTCTTTGAGAGAAAACTACTATTATTTGTAATATAAGCTATAACTTCTCTTGATGTACTAGATTATCATGTTTTACTTTAACTAGTAATCTATTTCAGGTATCCTTACGACACCAGACAGTCGCCAGCGTTCGAGCTCACTTACCTGCACCAGGTCTTCGCACTCTTCGTGGCAGCCAACCTGAACGTTGGCAAGGACACGCTGGTGACTACGCTCATAGCTCAGTGTAGGTGCCGTCTTCGACTGCTGGGGATGGAATTGAAGAGATTGTGCCAGGATATTGATGTACAGGAAAACGTAAGGACCTTTGCATTGTTTGGCGCTAATATATCCATAAAATTTTATTAAAATATGTACAAATATATAGAAAAGTAAATTAGTCTGAGTCCGTGCAGTTACTTTACTGTGATGAGATTTATGTCAGAGGTAGAGATGGTAGAGCCGAGCTTTTCGAAAAGGTTTGTTAAAAAAATTGGTAATGTAATGTTTTTCCAATACCAACCAACTTCTCTAGAAATGTTATGAAGTATAAAAAACTATTCGAATTAAGCAATGTGTATACTATAGTTTAATATTATTGGCCTAGGAACCAAATGTTTATTTGCTATGTAAATAAAATAATAATTATAAATGTAAATATAAAAGTGCTGTCTAGCGGCGATGTTCGAACTCGTATATACAGCCTCTGTTACTATTTAAGTTTCTTTCTTATCACAAAAGATGGCGCTATGTTAAAAATTCTATGATAATTCATTGAATCGAACAGCTAAATATGCGTATGTTTGTTGAACTATTCAATTTGAAAATAAAACTATGTATTTTATTATTTAATTATGCACTCAATATACGAAAAAATATTTAATGATGTCTCATTAATATGAAAAGGAGAAAGAAACTAGTTTCAAGCCGTGCGGTTTTTTACGAACTCACTTTTCAATTGTTTTATTTTATATGTACGATAAATCATCCGAATATGTAATAAAAATAAAAAACACCAGTCTGTGTTTCGTAGCTGTTATTGTCAGGAGAAAAGAGGAGACAGTAGCTAATCGGCTTCGTAGTTGTGTGCTACGCCACCAGGCAGCGCTGCATGCGGCTGTAGAACTTCAGGGATGCTTTTCGTTGCCCACCTTTATCCAGTTTACGGTTTCACTGGTCATCATATGTGTCAGCGCTTTCCAGCTTGTCTCGGTGGGTTGCTTATTTATTAGAAATAAGAGTATATAAATATTTTTTTATTTTATTTTGTCCTTAAGTTGACGCTCACCTGGTAAAATAAAGCGAGATAAATGTAATAAATTCATTGGCTACCACAAGATAAAAAAAACATTTATTTGGTACAAAAAAATACAAAAACAAAGTTTAATAGATTTTAGTAATAGGAACATATTTTAATCATGAAGCAAAATGTTTTCCACGCAGCTTTTGATATGTAAAATTAAAAAGTAGATGGCGCTTTATAACTATTTGTACATCAAACTAGTTGTATTTATATAGTTGTAAAAACAATTTTTCTTGCTGTATTTGCCTTAACACTACAAAGATGAAAATGTAGAAAAGGTCTATATGTCTAATACACGGTCTTATGTGTGTTTTAAATGTACAACATGTCTGCACATCTGTTTATAATATCGAATTAATAGCAATACTGTTTTGACTGACTTCCCAAAAGAAGCAGGCTCGGAATTAAGGCGCGTATGTTTTTTTAATTTATTTTTTATATATGTTACCTCGTTGCTCCGCTCCTAACGATCCGATTTTGATTACTACTTTTTAAATGATAGGTTTTAGCTGCCATTTGATCCTATATTAAAATAATTTTGTGACTAGTTGTTTAATAGATATTTGCAAAATAAAAAAAAATACGCCACCCAAAAATTACAACCTCATGCGATTAAATTGCAGACGCTGCCGAAACCGAAAAAGGATTGAATGTATGTTCTACGTAATTGTACTTCCTTAAATGATCTAAAATAAAGTCCGCGTGAGCATATATCTATGTTTTAATAATAAACCACAATAACTATTAGACATATTCTATGCTAATTTAAGGTAATATAGTATATGTTTACATCATAGTTAATGCATTTATAAAATCCTCTATGTGCATAAAACGTTTTATACTTACATGCCTTTCTGATTAAATGAATACCTCTAAAGATATAAAAGATGTAAAATGCAGTGGCATAAATCGCTGGGTAGTTTCTTGCAGAGGGCACGTTGTGGCCCGCTCATATTACGTAAAATAGTAATATACAGTTCAAAGTCGGTCAAATTTTTATGTTAAAATTTCACTTTTTGTAATCAAGAATTTTTTTAACCTAAATTTAAACTTTATTCTTATCTCAATTATTAAATCTTACTTTAGATGACTTATTTATCCTATTCCTGTGGCACGAACACAAAGTAGATTTTATACAATGCAGCCATGCCCTATTTAGCTTTCTAATACTATTAAATTCAAGAAACCATTGGCTAGTTTATTTACTGAGTAACGTAGCATCCCTTTAGCCTAGTCTGCTGTCCACAAATTATTAGGGTTATTATAGAAAAAAACGAGCAAATTTAATGAACCTTAGAGCAAAATCGTACTGATATTATCTTTCATTATGTTACATAGCCATAGAAAATAATTTGCAATTTAAAGATAAGGCAATGTTCGTGCGTTTGATTACTTTGAAAAGTTAAACGCTATGTTTAACAACGGGTCTAACATTATTTCAGCAAACTGGAAACGTGGTGCGCTTTTATCGATGGGCACATATGTTCTGAACATGATGTTCCAAGTGTTCCTTTACTGCTACCAGGGGAATCAACTGTCAGAAGAGGTAAGTAGGAACGAGCAAGGATTTCCCCTCTATCTTAATGGTATTCAGGATCAAATTAAAAAGTGTTCTTCACGAATGAAGTCGCAGTCGAATTTAATTTACTATGAAGCTATTGATCGTTTGTCTACCACGTATGAATTTTATTATAAACATTTAAATGTTATGCCTGTTTTTTGTGGTAAATTTTAAGTATTGTTGTTTTACCTTAACATTACATTTGTACACAGCATCGTGGCGTTCTTTGTGTTCATTAAATAATACAGAATAACATCATCTGATAGTATTTTTAATTTCAAAGAGTCTGACCGTATCTAACGCCGCATATGAGTGTGGATGGCAATACTGTGGTATCAAGATACGAAGGTCGGTGTTGGTGATGATGAGTCGCTGCAGAAGACCAGTTCGTCTGTCCGCTGGAGGATTCACTACTTTGGCACTATCCTCGTTTATGAGTGTAAGTTTGTAATTTTCTAATATAATTGCTGCTGGAATTTTATTAATTTGAATACTAAGAAATCTATATTGTTGCTTGGTTTATTATTAATCAACTTACGAAAGGGATGAGTTTTTAGATCATCCGTAGGTAATTTTTTACATGTGAACTGACTGTGATATTTTTATTTAATAAAATAAGAATAACAAAAGTTTTTATGCGCGTTCCAAAGCTATCGTAAACAACAATATATCAAAATATTTGTGTCGAGTTTATTATAAAACTTATAATTTAGTATTTCAATTATTTTTTGTGTTTTTGGAATTTTAAAGCACTTATTTAAAAATACTGCCCCTAAGATGAAATTTTACATGTTTCAGATCATAAAAGCATCTTATTCTCTGTTTACGCTGCTGCAGCAGGTTGTGGAGAAGAAATGAATGAAGTTGATTTATGATTTGTAGCAGATGTTATAATTTTCTGTCGTATTAAAAACTTGCTTGTATAGCAGACAAATAAAAGGATTAGCGAATCTGAACCTGTTTTGCTTCAATCTATTTAAGACATATACAAACTTAATATTCCCAAGATAAACGATAATAATAATAATAATAATAATAATAAAATGCTTTATTAGTACAAAACAAATGAGTTTTACAAAAAAAATCGATCAGAACACAGGGTTTTTATTAATTTCAAATAGTATCAACTAGTACTTAAATAGGCTATAGCCTGTGCTAAAGTACAGCAACCTTCCAATTGACAATTGTTTTATTACAATAACAAAATATTGTCACACGAATAGTTAGAGAAAAAAATATATTATTAATTACATATTTGTGTGAGTGTTCCATGAAGAAGATCTTCTGTTTCTTGATATGCTGTTTTAAAAGCCACTTTTCACTATCTCTTTTCCTTGCAATCATGTTCATTTTGTGAGTGTATTTTTAGTATTATTAAATAAAATTACTTTACTTTAGTATTATTAATATTATTTATTATTAAATAAAATTACTTTAGCTTCAGTGTTCGAAACGTCGGAATTTAAAATGTAAAATAAACGCGATAAAATCCTAAAGTAATTTTATTTAATAATGTATATTTGTTGTACATAAAACGGTTCTAGTGAACTACATATAGACTGGACTAAATACATGTTTTCCTTTGTAATAGCTAAATAAGCTAAGGGTTGTGGATACGGAGTAAGAGAGAGAAAAGAGAAACTAGGCAGATTAAAGGCCGACCGTATCATACAATGCCATAGAATGCCTAAGTTGATGAATATTCTCATGGTTAAAATGCGTAGTTTACGACATACAATATAAGTTTCTCCACTTTTGGCGAACTTTAAGCTGGATGTTTTCCCTTATACGTTATATTATTATCCATTTTAAGGATATTATTACTTCACAATATTTTGCCTCAATATTATACCGACAGCTTACATTTCTAAAACGTATAATTCTGCGTTTACTTGAACAATGTGGCGGAAGGGTAAACACGCCGAAGCGGTTGTTAAATTGATGACAGACTACGAGTGTTTAAGTCACAAATGTGGCTTGTAATTATGATAAAAGCGCTTGACGATGTTGCAAACATGTGGTGATGTTCTTATGATGATTTTATTCTAATAGAAAGCATGAATAGCCGAAGAACCGAAGCGGTGGCGTGCCTTAGAGAAGGCTTATGTGCAACAGTTGACTGACACAGGCTGATGATGATGACGATGAAAACACAGAACGAGCGGGACCTTTATCACGTTTAGAGCATTATGTCGTGCACATAAAGAAGTTTCGCGTTTTATAAAAATCCTTTCGCTTCTCTAAAGACATTACGATTAATTTATTTTGTAATTTCACTGGTTTCTGTGTTTTTAAAACAAGAACATAGGAATATTTAAATAATTATCTTGTGTTTAAAAATTGCAAAACAGTGTTACAACGTCAACTGATCATCCTTTAAGTTTGTGTCGGGTGAATAAAATAAGCAATTTAATTTAATTTATTTACGTATATATTTAGAATTATCATTTTTCATAGAGGCTCATAAATTTACCGGACATAAAATGCCACTAGATATTTCTTTCTTTCGTTTATTTTTTATAAATAATCATTATTATTAAACAATATTTTATTTAATATACTGTTGTTGCTATTCAAAAGAAATGTTTACTTAAACTGCTTGCAGTTTTAAATGTATGTCTTACATTTAAAGTAACATTTAATTTTCATGTATATAAAGTTCTATGTGAACACTTCAACTGACCGAAATTGATTAAAGTTTATTTGATCTTGATACAAGATGACGTCGATCGTTATAAAAGCAAATCAAACACTAAGGATTCCCGTGACTTTGTTCACTGTCTTAGGTCTGTGGGTGCCGAACCATTATGTTGGATGGAAAAAGAACTTGTACAATGTTTATACGGCTTCCGCTTGTATGTTTTTAGTTGGCAAGTATCTTTTTGTCTTTACAATCAACTTTTGTGACAATAAAGCTTCAACAAGTATGGTAAGGTAGAAAGTATGGTATTTTTTAAAGTGTGTTTGTTGTATTGTTAAAAATAAACATAAAATTTACGTCTTAGATCTAAACCTAAAGCTTACTCGAGCTTTTTTTTATATTTGCCTACGCAGGCAGACGAGCTGCCGGCCATCTGATGGAAAGTAATCACCGACGTCTATAGACCTCGGCAATACTAGTGGTATTACCAACACTCTGCCTACCGTGAGACAGAGGGTGTTAAGTCTCGTTTAGCCAGTAAATACGCTGGCTACGGTGCCTTTCACACGGAACACAGCAGTGTTTTCACACTACTGCTTTGCTGCAGAAATAGGCACCGCGGTGGGTCTCCTGTAAAAGGGACATACCACTAGTGGACGTACCACCAGTCTTACTTTGCTAGCTTGACATTAAAAACGTATATATAACGTAATTATGTATCGCAACAGGCGGCGGCTTCGTTCGTATCGTGTTGTTTTTAGTCGACTGTCACTGAGTGATTGACATCTCATTTACAATTCTTCAATAAGAATGCTAAATAAATTACTTCGTTGCCATGGTTTGCTTTGAGTTGACTATAATAGCTTACTCAAAATGTAGACTCGTATTTTGTATTATTTTTTGATGTAAAATCACTAATATTTACCGCTACTATTATCATTTTATGCTTCCAATATTACACTTGATAAAATCACCATGATTTCAAATCAAACTTTGGTGGTTATAACCTAAATTTTAAAATTTTCAGGCATTTATTTAATAGTTCAAGTTGGTGATCTTTATCAAGTTTGGGGTGATGTGCCGCTGATGACGGCGACAATGTTTCTGATATTCACCAATTTGGCACTAAGTGGCAAACTTTTAAATATGATCGTGAGGAAGAAAGCAATACAAGAAATAATAACAGAGGTCCAACAAGAACTCTTTGCTGAGAAACGCCATGAAGGAGACAAAATTGTTGAAAGGTTATGGTGAATATAAGTTACTCATCTGAAAAATATAAAATAATTTAAGCTAAAGGATTTTTTTTAAAGATTAGCTTATTATTTTAAGGGAAAACCAAACGAAAGCTAAACTACATTAGATGCAACATAATTTAATGGTACTCACATCCTATAACGGCTGCCAAAATGGTCTCTACAATCTGGACAGACCTTTTGCTTGACCTTCCGACGCATGCATCATTTTATTTTTCAGACATTTCACAAACCTTGACTATTTATTAAATATTTTCATTATAAAGTACAAACGTATTATAATTATTAGATTACTTTTGTTTTTAGTTGTGTGAAAGAATCAAATTTTCTTTTCTATCTGTATACCGGCTTGTCTTATGCAGTCATATTTGGATGGGCCGCGAGCGCTGAAAAGGGTCAGCTACCTTTACGAGCCTGGTAAGGGAGCTTACTGTTTCATTAAAACAATTTGTATATTACCAGGCATAATTTGTATATATAATAAAATAAGGTATATATGTAATAATTTATACATGGATCTAGACATAAACGCAATTTTATACTACCTTGGTCGAATAATGTCCTGTACTTGGGAAGAAAACTCGGAAGTACGAATCAATTTCCCAGGATCACAGATATCTTATACTTGTTCATCCGCTGCAATTTAATTTATTAATAAATAATGCTACCCCCAAATATTTAAATCCACACGTTTTAAATTCTATGTTTCTATGTTCACGGAGGCTTCAATATATACTTGCTGTGTATGTAACGTTAAACAATAAAAAAACACTTTCAGGTATCCTTACGATGTAACAAAAACTCCAGCTTATCAGATAACATATGCGCATCAGGTATTAGTATTTTATATTAAGTTTATTATTTATAGTAATTAAACAAGTTACTCAAAAAGTTGATAATTAAAATTGAAAATCACGTTTCCATGATATGCAGAATCTGTTACACCAACATAGAATATATTGGAGTGATTTCTCACTTAATAGAATAGTGGTCCTGCAAATGTGCACTGAATGAATGTGACTGAGTATAGTTTTTCTTGTAAATCTGTATCGAAGCCTTTTTTAACACTGGATCTAAATGTATTGGAATGCCAAAAGACAAGTACCAACGGTTAAGTTCTAGTAATAATTTTGTTTATTAAATTTTACCGAGCCCAAGAAATCAGATGGACAACAATTTACTTGTGATAACTTACAGTAAACTTAAGGTGGTTTTTAAAGAATGTACATGTCCTGAAAGAAGTGTTATTTGTTCTTACTGCAGTGCATCGCTGTGTCGGTGGCAGCTTCTCTGAATATAAGCTTTGACATTTTGGTGACACGCTGATATGCCAATGTCGATATCGACTTGTATTGTTGGCTTTATCATTGACCACTTTGTGTAAAGGTATATCTGCCAAGGTATGGTTTAGTTTTTATTTATACAGATTCCAATTAATTCATTTAACCTAAAGAAGACAGTTTGTAGACTGCCTTAAAACCTTGTTTTTCGGGTGTCGTTTATATGTCGGAAATGGCCTTTACTCTCTTCTCCTCGGCTTTTTTGAAGGTTTGAAAGTAGGCCCCTTTTTATAGATAGCGCGTGGGGTGGCACCATCGCGATGCTTTTTCTGCCCGCAAATCAGTACTTTGTGAACACTATTATCTTCCAGTTTAAAGGCGCCGTAGCCAGCGTAACATCTCATGTTACAGGGCGATGAGCAGATTTGTGGCCTCTAAAGTTGCTTATAAACATATGGTAACACTTACCATCAAATGGACTCTATCCTCGTTTTATCGCTCTAACTAATAACAAAAGGCTCAGAACGTGATAGAAATGTGTCCAGATTCAGCTGAGCTGCGTTGTGCTGTGTTGATTTGCGACCATTGCATAATGCTACAATTTTAGCTTGGTGATTAGCAATCGATGTTGGATACTGGTCTTTTATTTTAGACAGTGCCTAAAGGTCTAAAACAACGGAAAGAGTCCACTAGCCTCTGGCTAACCGCAGTCGTATGGGCACACAGGATGCCCGTGCTAGAGAAGAGCTCGAAAGGAAATGCCTAATGTAAATAACCTACGACGGAGAATGATTTAGATATATGAATTATTTTCTATATTTTATAACTTCTATTAGGCGTCAATGAGTTCTTGCAAATTAGCACGGCGCGCAAGTGATGGCATTATTATTAGTCATGATCGGTGGTAGAGAAGAATAGATTGTATAGTAGCAGCTAAACCATTTTCAGTAAATCACAGATCTAACGTTTTTTTAGAACCTTCGTAATACCAGTGTGGATAAATCATTAATATGCCGCCTTCAAGAATGCATAAAACAACATCAAGCCGCGTTGGAGCAAGCGAGGCTTCTGCAGGCAAACTTCTCCGCACCAATATTCGTCCAATTATCTGTTTCCATGTGCATTATTGCGTTACGGCATATCAACTTGCTTTTGTAAGTCTTTTCCTGCACATAATGATTTCTTTTATTTTACGCTATTATTACACATATGACATACACTTTTTTAAGGATTTTTCTCGTTTACTTTCATATTTATTGCCGACGTTTCGGACTCTTTTTATGCATCCATGATCCCGGGTGGCTAAATTGTGATATGTCTGTGTTCCAATGATTACACAGGCATCGGGAAAAATCCGTAAAAAACGTATATATTATGAGTTAATGTATGGTAACATTCGCTCATTAGCATGTTTTACAGGTAACATTGTGAAATTATCTTTTAATGCCCTTAAGGTATGAAAAACAAAAGAATTAAGTAATTTTTTGAAAAACTTTCCAACAAGAATATTTTTATTTTGAAAATAACCATAAATATAGTGTTATGACTTTTTATGATTACAGGAGAGATGAACCTTGTGCGTATAATAGCCATGGCTTTGTACTTCACCGATATGATGCTTCAAGTGTTTCTTTATTGTTACCAAGGTAACGAACTTCTATATCAAGTAAGTTCATCAATGCTATTCAATATGTTATAATTAACAGGTTTTATTTATACTTTCAATAAATATGTTATTAGACATGACATTCGATAATTTACTTATATTTTAATACTATATTGTAATAATAAAATATTAGTCTCTTTTTTGTTTTATGAAGTGAAGAGCGATAAGAATGGCAAATGACTCAAAATCACTCACCAGTAGCAACAAAGAACTTATGTAACTTTGAATATAGTAGCTCTAACTTTCTTCAGAATAAGCCACCATAGTGTTAGGTATTTACTAATCAGTCCACTTACCAGTGAACCGATTATACAAGTATTTTTATTTGAAAATTGAAGCATATTTAGATTATATAATTCCAACACTAGATCCGACGTAAACATCACCTCAAAGTCATCCTAAAAACGATTAGGACAGGAATTCTCCTTACATTTTATTCAGTTAAATGCTTATTTCAGATTCTAAAAGGAGGCAAAATTAGCTTAATCATATTTTTAAATAACTTTATCTCTTAGACAATTTACAAATAATTTTTAGTTGCTTTTTTTGTTGATAAAAGCGACAAGTAAAACGTTTCATAACATCTGATATTAAATAAAAACCGCTCACCATCTTGAGACATGAGATCCTCTCGTTAAGCAACTAATTATGCTGGCTACGGCCGACCTTTTAACCAGAACTCAGAAGTGCATGTACTCTACTGCTTCGTGGGTCGATAAGGCCTCTGTAATACTGCCTCGATTTGTCAATACATATTTAGTTAGCGCATATTTAGTCCCCACTACATATAGTATAGTGCTAGATTCTTTGATTCCAGAGTGAGAAGATCCGAGAAGCCGCATACCAATGCCCGTGGTATTCCTGCAGCTGTGGGTTTCGTCGAATGCTATTGATCCTGATTCAGAGGTCCCATCGTGTGATTATACTCCGTGCCGGCGGATTTACAGATCTCACTCTCACCTCCTTTATGGCTGTCAGTGTTGGCTGAAGTTAAATATTTTTAATATCCTGCAGTGAAAACATTTACAACACAAACGTCTTATATTTGTTTATTTCGACGATTTTAAAAATTCTCACAGTATATATGTACTTAACTTATAAGTAACATTTAACCTTGTGTGATATATATAAAATTAACTTTTCTAAACTATAGTGCCAACTGCAGACTGCAAAAATCTAATGTGTGTACGACATTTTACATTAAATAATTGAGAAATAATCGTTCACGTACAAATGTATACTTAATTAATAACTAGGTTATGTTCAGCAATTTTTGACAAGGAAAATCTTTTCAGATCATCAAAGCCTCGTACACGTTTTTCACTGTTCTTGAGCAGTTTGACGAAGAAGAATAAACAAGTCGTAATTATTCACACACACAGACAAAAGATATGCAATTTATACGCATATGCAATAGGGTAGTATATTTTTTGTTTCAATAAAAAACACATATATTATTTTTTTTATTATCTTATTTGATTTTTTGAACGAATTCCATATTTTTTCTAAATACATTTAACGGTAATAATCAATTCTTATTTTTAATCGGTTGCTGGGGTGGTGAGAATCGCCCTGGAACACGGGTGTGTGTATTTCGCTTTGCGCGCAAGGGCTAACTACGGGTCTTAGTATGCTGCCAAAGAAATTAATTCTTTATGCTTGATTTTTTTTATTGCCTACGGTGGCAGACGAGCAGTCGGGCCACATGATGGGAAGTGGTCACCAACGCCCATAGACATTGGCAATACTAGTGGTATCACGAACGCGCTATCTATCGTGAGACATAAGGTGCAGACATAAGTCTCGTTTACCCAGTAAATACGTTGGCTACGGTGCCCTTAAAACCGGAACACAGCATTTTTTTTGTATTACACTAAGTACTAGCAGTCTGTCCACGACTCGTGTTACTTTCAGATTATCCTGAGGTAAAAAATGGCCTATTTTACTCAAAGTGAATGTATATTTCTACTGGTTAAATATTTTTTAAATCAGCCTAGTAGGTATTAAGTTTACGTATTACAAAAACACACACAAATACAAATCTTTCCATCCTTATAATATAGATAGACGAATATCTAATGTGATATTATTGCATCCATCCCGCATGTGATTTTTGCTTGATCTGATTATGCTCATTATAAAATCAAATCGTAATTAGTCCAACTCGAAATGATATTTTATCAATACACCGATATTATATGAAATCTACATAAATGTGTGAAATTGTAGCTATCTTCAAATTCAAATTTAATAATTATTTGTTTAACTTACGCTCCTTCGAGCTCTTATGAACGTCAATCTTGTACTGCTACTTTAGACTTAAATTAACTTTTATTTATCAAGGACATATTCGTAAATAAATATTAATTACAAAGAAACAAAGTCATAGAAGTTCGAAGTAAGTGAATGTCAAATAAAATTTTCGGACGCCTTAAAATTATTATGTTCACACAATACATATTCTTTTCCACCAATGCAATAACTACGCCAGTGTAAGCGTGAATGAAATATTCAAAATCTATATATATAAATGAGATTCCCACCTATATATTGACTCGTCACTATATCTCTGAAACCATAAGGCGTAGCGACTTGAAATTTGGTAGGAATATTCCTTTCGCCGAGTAGAGGTCAGCTAAGAACTTTTACGAAATTCCACCCACGAGGGGGTTGGGTGGGTTGCTAGTAATACAGAATACAGTCACAGAAAACGTTACTGTTTTATTTTCGACAATAGTTTTAATAAACGGAGCGAAAAGACAAGCCGATTATCTGATCTGATGTTATGTGTGTTTATTACTGCACAAGATTTGTAAATTTTATGAATATTAATTATTTTATGTTGTGGAAGGAAATTATTAACCTTATTCAGCGGCTTGAAATAAGTTTTGATTGAAGCCCGCCTCAAAGTGTAGCCAATCTTGTCAGTTACACCTTACACAAAGGTGGTAGGAAGTAACCTCGGCACACTTTTTTAAGAAAAAGAACTAAAATTTTTCATATCGCAACTTCATCTTTACGAACTGGATGTATGACGCCACGTTGTTACTTTAAATAAATTTATTTTAAACTAAAGACTTAGACTAAACGGGCTGAAATGGTTAACATTCAGCATTTCACAAATAAATAATTAAATTCTACTATTATCGATGAGTGCTAAGGGATTGATATACCGGGATTATAACCTAACCTACTGCATCCAGAGTAATCCGTTGGATTCGGGCCAACCGGGTTAGTTTCAGGTCAAATGTTTCTCTTTTAGATGCTAGTTTTGTTTTAGATTTTAAGTCATTTTTTTGTTTTTAATAGCCTGTTTAAACACGCGAATCTGAAATTGTAACGAAATTATTTAGAAAAAAATCCGTTTCGATTGATTGCTCAGACTATTTGTATATTACTAAATATTTGTAAAGGAATTTACATTTCAAAATGCAATCGTCAAACATCGCACGTTCTCATCTATATATTAACGATCGTTTCGTATAATACAATAACCGATATGTCCGTAGTTTTACCTACCAAGGATAAGCAAATCCATTTTTTCATGTACATTATTGACATCGGCCAATATGGGGAGATTACATGACGGATGAAAAACTTCCTTAAGATAAATTTTAAAGTAAATAATGAAATGCTGGCGACTGCCTCCGTAGCCTAGTGGTATGGGCGTGTGCTTTAGAAACCGGAGGTCCTAAGATCGAATCCTGCGGGATCAACAAATTTTCATTGTCGTTTCCTAGTTGGTTAGGACAAATTGGGCCGATCACCCAATTGTCTAAAAAGTAAAATGATCCATGCGTCGGATGGCCATGTAAAAATTCGGGTTGGAGGACCTGCATTGGACTAGCGTGGTGGGATACGGTGCAAAACCCCCTAATGGATAGGGGTGTATTAGGGAGGCTTATGTCCATCAGTGGACTATCACAGGCTTATGATGATGAATAAAATGCTGCAGCAGCGACTAGGTCGATATAGATTTATTTTAAAATGTTAAATGTTATGATGACGACAATGAAAGTGTTACAGTGAATCAAGCTTAAAGCAGGGATCAGTTATGATTTAATTAAAAAAATTCTATTTTCATTTAGAGCTGTGTCTGCTGATAGCGTCCTTTTCTTCTAAGAAACTTTGCATAACTTGTTCATTAGCTACTTAATTACTCTAATATCTGATTAGATACCAATGATTATAATCATTCACTGTTTAGTATAATTCTGCTAACACGACCAGAGGGCATGTACTGTACGTCATAGGAAATATGCGATTTTATTGGTGTAATTGTAATCAGTAAACATGTATTCACAATGTGTAGGAAGGTGGAATATTGTAGTGGATTTATTAATGCAAACAAATAGACTTAGAAGCTAAAAACGACTGATTTTAAAAGCTATCATTCACTATAATTAAAAAAAATATACATTAACGAGTATCATTGCTGTTTTGCTCTAAAGTAATATAAGTTTCCGTACCGGTGGTAAATAAAATTTATTTTTAAAATACTTTATTGCAATTTCGATGTGTCTGTACTTTGTAAATATTAATTATTTAACATTACAATAATTTATCCGTACTCCGCTAATCCATTTCTAATTAGGGTTTCAGATAATTATTTCTTTTGTTTACGCGAATACTATACATTATTAAATAAAATGAATTATCGCGTTGGCCGTGGTCTACCCCGTGACCACGGCCGCTGTAAAGTGTTCGACACGTCGGGAATTGAAACATGTAAAAAAAACGCGATAAAATCCGTAAAAAGTCAATTTATGGCATAGGGTTTCAGATATAAATTTAACTTAAACCTCCATTCAAAAATAATGATTGAAGAACACCATCCTAATTAATCCATTCTCAATTGAATGAGGAGTAACCTATACAAATTGTGACCACAGTTTTAAATGATAGTGACCTCAGTTGAGTTTTATTATCATTGTAAAAGCGTTATTAGAGAGAGAACCAGGTACAAAGTACATTTGTGCACAGTTTGATGTATTATGCAAAGTGCCTTAGTTCCGGTTTACAATACGTGATGTGCTGTCGTGTTGAGCCATCAACGAGTATTTCAACGAGTCTGTGTTATTATAAAAATGTATTTAATTAAACAGCGTGGTACAGTTAAGATTAAAATACGGTTATGATAATAAAATTCTTTGGTGCAAGCATTATAATTTTGTAATTACACCAATTAAACCCATGCTCACGAAAACATGATATATGTACGTATTTGACATACTTTGGTTGGAATATGTGACATCATTTAGTGTTACACTCTGCTCACAGTATTATAAGTACATGCATAAATTATCGTGAGACGTAAATTAATTACTTGTCACAACGACACTAGATTTCATCACGTAATAAAGTACAAAATGCTATAATTAATCATAAAGTTATGTTTAACAATATAAAAACACCTGATCATACTATTTTTTAAATTAAAAATATTGTAGTTCGTGTGTACATGCCTTTGTCGCCACAAGTGTTAAGATAAGTGAGTTATATAAATAAAAACTGATATATAGCTTGATCTACAGAAGAGGACAATGTTCCGAAGGTTATTCCTGTTATTCCTGGTCTCCTGGGCCTCTACTGAGGAGTGCTACTGGAATGCAAAGTGTCCATATCTCCTGTACTCTTCTAAGACCCCATACGATACAGTTCGCGGTGATATAAGAGATCAACCGAAGCTAGAGAGTAAGTTAAATTAATACAATTCTCGAAGTAATCAAGATATTTTGTCCTTTGTTAGGCTTAGTATATTTCGCGAAAATAGTTATAATAATAAAATAATAGACCTTACAATTATTAACTTCACAGTTAACAACTGTTGTAAACATATCAGAGGTTCTTGTCAGAGTTTAAAAACACGGTTGACTGTGACCATCAGTCAGTAAAATTGGATAATAAATTATTTTTCATAACAGGACGTAGGTATTTAACATTCTAAGTGAGTGATCACCAAATTTTTTGTCACCGTTTTGGATGTTAAAATTCGCGTTCAAATCATCATAACAAACATTTACAACCTCAAAAACCTCAAAAACAAGGCACAAAAGTAAAAATGCTTGATCTGCAAATATAGTTTATATAATAATAAAAAAAAAACCGATAAATATTAAAAAGAAGTTAATCATTACAAATTCGCCAAAAATTTATGACTAAAATAATAATGTTTTTAAATTTTATATTTTTAAAGTTTCCAGGTTATAATTTCACTTTAGGAATTTATTACAATGTTATAATTACCAATAACTCATCAATTACAATTCAAACAAGCATTCGTGATATTGTAAGGTGGAGTTTTAAATTGCTTCCGGTTCGTAGTGGTTTAACCACGCGCTTTAAAAACCTGTAGAGCATTTAGTTTATTTTTATCACTAACGTTCTATGGACCGATGAAGACATGGCTCTTATACGCGATTATTGGTTTAAGATTGCGAAGCTGTAAGCATATGGTCACTAAACAGGCATGGCAACCGCAACCCAGGTTCTAGCGTAACGGAAAACATCAAAACAATTGCAGGATTAAAGGACGAGATCGTTGCAAGTTATGAGAATGGTCGCGGTAAATTGTGTGCACAGGTGAAAATGTTTTATTCTTTTAATGTCTCGGTTTTGATCAGTACGTCAGTTGTGGCGATGGTTATAAATTTAACATGAATGACACGGCAAGATGCTGTATTGTTTGCACCTAAGAGAAAAATCTAACTATGAAAAATAATATTAGTCATATCGGATCCAAATCGGCATAACAATTGTTACATTTCCTATTAAGGCGTTATATCTAAATTTTCTGACTGCTGTGCTATAGTCAAATATTAATTAGTTATTTAATTAGTCCTCTAATGACAACTTTCATTAATACTGTTAATTTTAACAGGACATAGAAGACTTTCGCATTTGGAGATGGAATGAAACACTCGAAGTATCACAGTCTTTCCTCACCGGAACAGGTTACGAAGAGCTCTACGATATAGCAAAGCGAATCAGAGAAACTTACCCTCACCTTCTAGAAGATTCCGACGATAAGTATTACTTCAGAAGCACCAATGAGCAGCGTACAGTCACTAGTGGTATGGCCTTTGTACATGGCCTGGCTGAGGGTACTAACTTGAATCTCACTTTGGACGGTCCCTGGGAGAGGGACGATATTATTCGTGTAAGTATAATATAATAGTCCTAAGTATTGTCAGCAATGTCAGGACATTTTCTATTCTATTCTTTCTTGAACGTATGGTTCCTTAAGTAATTTCTAAAAGAGAAAAACACCTAGAAATAATTTTATCATCTTCATACATAGACATAAGCCTCCCCCAATGCACGCTATCGCTTCCGATCTTCAACTCAGAATTTATTTATTAATGGTATATATAAAGATGCGGTTATAATTTTCAGCCTTATTCAAACTGTGATAGATATCAAACTGAAGTGAAAGGTGGTCAACAATTGGTCGACGAGATGGCTGCGTATTTCAATACGGAAGAGTTTAAAACTGTGAGTTTTTATCCTGATACAAGCTAAACACACTATGTTCTTAAGTAATACACTAGTTATAAGACCATAGAGTCTTAAATATTACCACATATGTGCATTCTCTTTATCATCATCCACTGCTGGACATAGGCTTCCCCTAATACACCACTGTCCATAAGGGGGCATTCTTATTAATTTATATCAAATGCACATTAATCTCTTTGGTTCTGTAAAATCATCGTCGTGTATCATAGGTACTACAAACTGTATAACACATCAACAGGTCCAAAGCAACGTTCAACAACGTCTCGGCTTAGAAACCCAGCTGTCTTCCGATGATGTATATGCTTTGTACGAGTTATGCCGCTTCTATAGATCTTGGACTGCAACGAAACAATCGCCATGGTGTGCTGCATTCTCCGACCAGGATCTTATAGTTTTAGAGTACAGTGACGATGTACGCCATTATCACAGAAATGGATATGGTTCTTGGGTAAGTGTTCATAGTAAAAAAATGCAAAATGAGGCACGCAATGATATACGGTGCATTCTCACATTATAATTACTTTAGAATCCGACTGGGTATGAACCATTCCTATACAAAAATGATAATAATCTTTTGGTGTCATCCTTTAATAATGTTAGAAGTAAAAATGCGAACAGTTTAATGTCATATATAACAACCTAGTATACCTTTCTATGTTTTTCTGACTGCTGTAAATCTATGTTGTGCTTCAAATGTTGTGTATAAACGCGAAACTACTTTAGATGTATTTTTCTATTGGATGATACTTTTAGACCATTTTACATATTGACTGATTCCTTTCAGGTGAACGTCAACTTGGGCGGTCCAGTACTTAAGGATCTGTACGAAAACTTCAATGCTGTCGTAAACGGCACTGGAAAGAACGTGGTGTCTTACTTCACCCACGACACCATGTTAGAGATGGCCTTCTGTGCAATGGGTCTTTTCAAAGATGCTGAACCTATCAGAGGCTCTTACAGAAATCCGGACAGGTTATGGCAGACAAGTAATATGGCTTCGTTTTCAGTTAATTTCATCGCAGTATTGAACAGGTAATTTTAGACAACAGATACTAT
Source organism: Lamproptera curius (assembly GCA_029286875.1). Taxonomy (NCBI): domain Eukaryota; kingdom Metazoa; phylum Arthropoda; class Insecta; order Lepidoptera; family Papilionidae; genus Lamproptera; species Lamproptera curius. Next base: position 2,324,699 of record JAGSMT010000054.1, read on the forward strand.
TTGTACCTTTGGATTTAAAATAACCTTCTTGCGGTACGTGCAGTGTTTATGATAGATATTTTCAGATTTTTCTAAGGTGCCATAACAATAAAACCTAGGTCGACTCCCGCTAAAAGGACGAAAGGAATGCTGCTATCAAATCCTAAATATTTTTAGTAGTTTTTTTTTTTTATTATTCTTGAAGTTATGCTTCCAGACTCATGTCTATAGTAAGCTTCATCTAACACAGAGTTCGCGAGAAGCTCCCGTCCTCACGAACTAGGTGTTTTGGTAGTTTGTAGGGTTAGTTATCGTAAGAGTATATAAGGATAGCTTTAGTATTATAGTATATGTATTCTACTGTCGTTTAGTTTCTATTCAGACAGTATTACCGGTTCATATTAATTTTTTTCTTCGTGCGATCAAGATGGAGGTACAAAAATCTTACTATGCCGAAACGTTTCAAGTTGCTTATATTTCTTTAAATTAATAATAAATAATTTTCAAACACGACTAATGTACCGATAACGATAAGTGTGTGATACGTTCACGGCAGCGTGTCTATCACGCGGCCCTCGATTGGGCTAATCATGGCTTTTAGATAAATGATAGACTTAGATACTTTTATATCGCATTGATGTAAAGATACGATTTGACCGTTGGCACTTCGCGGAGGAAGCGACAACACAGAAATAACATAATTTTTTCTTCCGTACTATTTTCATAAGATTTAAGTTTACTTTTGGCAGACGTTATCAAATTAACATTTAGTTTCTTCTAATATGTTTATGATTTATAAACATGTTAGAAAATCAAATATTTCTCTTTGCCGAATGCACGGAAAATTTCAACCTGCATCTGCGAAAACTACCTGCATAACCTATGCACCTGGATTGCACCATACGTTTGGCTTTTATTTTGGTGATTTGTCACAAAAATTTTAATCACTTAGCATCAACCAACTAACGACAACGCCGCTTTGTTGCTATGGGTTACATTATGCGCCTCCATAGCCAACTGGTAAGGAAGGTACAAACCGGAGGTCGTGGTTTCGAATCCTGCGGGGGCTCAACAATTTTTTAAAGTTTTTATTTATTTGGCTAGGCCAATGCGGGCTGATCACCCGATTGTCTGTAAAGTAAGATGATTCATGCGTCGGATGGGCATGTAAAATGTCGGTCTTAAACCTGATCTCTTTCCAGTCATGTCGGTTATCGGTCCCATCTGACTAAAAGAGTGAAGAAAGAAGGAGTACACCTGTGTGTGCGCGTGGACTTTTGCACTATAATATGTCCTGCGTAGTTGGCTGTTCCCTAATCGGCGCCGTAATCGGAATCGATTAGGAGGACATTATTCTTATTATAGGTTACACTATTACCTGCGTAGCCTAGTGGTATGGGCATGTGCTTTAGAAACTGGAGGTCGTGGGTTCGAATCTTGCAGGGCCACAACAAATTTTCATTGTTGTTTCCTAGTTGGTTAGGGCAATTTGGGCCGATCACCCAATTGTCTGTAAAGTCAGATGATTCATGCGTCAGACGGGCAACGACCAAACGAACAACCCGCATTGGACCAGATAGGGGTGTATTAGGGAAGGCCTATGTCCAGCAGTGGACTATCACAGGCTGATGATGTGTTACATTACTTACTTCATTTTCATTTTTCATTTGACTAAGACATAATTTATCTTATTGTGCTGATATTTTTCAGTTGCCAAGACTCGGGCGAGCAAAAGTACAGAGTGCAATTTTTCGTAAATGAACGGGCATCAGAGCAGTGCCCTCAAACCGGTTGCACATGGGAACAGTTCCAGGAGAAGTTCCAAAGGTTCACGTCTTCGAATCTGGACTTCTGCAGCATGAGCTATTCGACGCCAGAACCGCAAACTGATAGTGCCGGACGATTGTCTTTGGTAACCACTATCATCGTATTTGCAGTGTTTGTCCTTCGTATATTGTACTAGTGTTATTTCTTTGTCTTGAAGAATTAGTTGCTTCCAAAAGATCACGTTAACTTTCTAACATTATCACGAGGAGCTCTAGCTTTTTATAATTGATATGTAATTTTTCGTATTATATACATTATAGCTTTAGTAAGCCATTTTGTCGAACCTTCTCATAATTACAATTAATTTATTTATGTGTTTTTCTTTTTCACCTATCTCATGCTTCCTTTACTTATATTGCTGTTTATGATTAGTGTTGAAATTCGTAATTTAAAATAAGCAGGAAAAATTATAGTTCATTTCATTATAAAAGTCCTTGAAATCAAGAAATGGTTAAGTTATCTAAGACCGTTGATATTATCCAGTATAGTTGTAAAATATCGCAATATGGCACTAAAAGCCTATGGAATAAAATATTAAATGAGGCTTAGAACTATAAACCGTTCTGATTTTCATTATCTATACCTAAAATTTTGTTTTTAAACAACCATAGAAATTAATTGGGAGTGGTGTGCTATGAAGCCTTCTATTTGAATTTTTATTCCATTTTAGTAACCTTTTAATTAGTCACCTTAAGGGTTTTTAGTAAATACTAATAAAAATGAATGATCATTAAATATCCCCATATTTAATGATAATTCATTTTAACAACCTTATCAACGTTTCGCTTTTGTTACTGAAGAATTTTACTTTAAAAAATAATTATTCATTAAGATTTTTTACAGGACGAAGAGGATTAGCGTTTAGTAGAATTTTCAAAAATAAACTGAAAATATACTCGTTAATAAACTATAAGTTTTTATACGCCTGATTTATTTGTTATTATTTTTTTCAGTTTTAGACATATATATCCTTTAGTTTATTTATTCATTTCAAGCTTTTCGCATGTCAACTTCCTTGTACTAATGGCTTAGGTTTGGTCTTAGGTTCAAATACCACTTGAAATGAACGAAAATAAAATTAGTTTTAGAGAACAGTAATTTAGCAATATCTAGGTGCAAGCTAAGTCGAATCTGTTATTTTTGCGGTGGATTAGATACGTCGGATGCCTGTACCAATATAGAAAGGTCGACGATTACACAACGATTTATACACTAAAGAACAAACGGTTTCCTTCTTTCACTATGCTTATTCACAAATGATTTTCAACTCTGGCGCAGAACTTAACGCTCACCAATCAAGCGCCAAGATAATCGTCACATATTAAATATTTCCTAAAAGGTTAGACCTATAGGACTAATCACCTAATTACCTAAAAAGTAATACCACTTTGAAGCGTTAAAAATAACATATTAAAATTTATGTATTAGTAATATCATTTAATTGAATTTATTTTGTAGTCTTGGTAGGTTGTCAGTGCCCGCAAATTGACGGATACTTAGTCCATGCATCGAATGCAGTTTAGCCATTAGGTTGTGTAGGTCAGATTCCAATCACTTTACATTAAAAAGGGTTATTCAGGTGGTTCTGGATGAATGAGAAGCCTACCTACTATACAATAACTTGTGAAAACGGCAAACAGCCATATAAAATCTTCATATAAGCAGGTGTTTAGTAACGGATATACTTCCGTGGCCTAGCAGTATTGACTCTTGTTTTATAAAACAAAGGTGGTGGATTCGATCTTGCGGGGAAACTTTGTGTATCGTTGTTTTTTGGTTGGTTAGGACAATTTAGGCCGATCAAACAATTGTTTGAAAAGTAGGATGATACATGCGTCGGATGGGCATGTAAAAAGTCGGTCCACCTACCAACCCTCATTAGACCATTATAGTGCGATTCGGTTTAAAAAATCCCTGATGGAGTAGGTGTACGTTAGCTAAGACTTATGTTCAGCAGTGGACTTACACAGGTTGATGCTGATGTTAATGATTCGTATATTGTTTCGTTGGTTGAAAGTTTTTCTATGTCGCTCTAGTAACACTAGACCGTTGTCTCAAAGACTTTCTGCCTCTGCTACTGCTCCACTTCCCTCGCGACTCTTCCTTGGCTGCAGGGGACAGGGATGGCAGCGCGTCGACCACCTCTTCCCCGTCCGCTGCACCCTCAAAGACGCATCCGAAGCTGACTTCTCCAGCCAGCTTGGAGCAGTTTTCTCCACGGCCTGCCTTAATCCTCAGGTATCCGAGCCCCACGACAAAGCGAGAATATATTGGGGGGGTTTAGAAATGGCAATGTATATGTAGCAAAGGCCGCGTACCATTCCAATCTGCTTACACAAAGTGAAATTATTAGCTGTGTTAAATCTAACGTTAAAGTGAAATCATAAGCAGATCGCTGCGCCTGCTCGGTGATTCGTGACTTAACTACTCTGTGGGTGAATCCTTTTGTAGCACGAAATCGATCTAGGCTTTCTAAAATTTTCAGCGATAACACGCTGCCATAAGAAAAATAGGTTGAACATCTTCAAAGTGCCGAAGTGACCAACAGTTTTAAATCTTATCTGTAACCCTGGTTTAAATAAAGAATGTTTTAAATCCAATCTCCCTCTTGGGTAAGTAACTCATCATATTTTTCGAATTAATATAACTATTAAACGTAAACTAGGATGGAACCTAGGTCTACTATGGACCGAAACGAGCATTTACTATGCTAATATACCAAGCATCTACCAAGGCACAAAAATAAACTTGTTCTATTTAATTCGTTGATGCGATTCATATCTATTTCGAACATGGTGCTCTGTGTCAATCACCAATACCTTTCTCGATTAACATATTTCTGTTTAGGACTATTTTAGGCCTAGGCAATGGGCCAAACGCGCCATTTACTATGAGCTGAATTATTATGGCTAGTTGATGAATTATTATACTTGTATCTATAATTTAATTGTAATAATTTTGTATCGTCAACGTGTGATTGACAACCCTTTTATATGATCATTCGTTATAATTAAATATCTGTGACTTGAAGCAAATAAAGCCTTTGTTATATCTTCATATTATACTATAATATCATACAATTTCTAACGGTCTTCATTCTGCAGATTTCTTTGACTCTGTTTAAATATAAAGAGAGCAGCTTAAGTGTAAAATATTTTGACGGATATAATGTTGCTGCTGGAATATCTCGAATTATTTACATTTAATAGAAAGATTTTAAAAAGTAAAATTATTTGCTATCTGCTGTAAAGCATGTATCCATTTATTAGCTATAAGTTTTTTGGATTCAACAGCAATATAGAAATGTTTTAATGTCTTGTGTGTGTTATGGCCTTCCATATGTAATGATATCTAGACTTCAGGTGTGACGGAGTGTATTAAGGGTAATAAGGTTAAGAATTGAGTAAATGAAACTGCAATATATTGTTTTATGACAACGATATCGCTTTATTGGACGTCAAAGAAGCCCGGAGGAGGGGGACGCGCGGCGCCGGTGCGGGGGTGGGGGGCGTGTCTCTAGTCTCGCGGCGCGTCGCGCGTACTCCTCCTTCGGCCTCCAGCGCGATACATACTTCACGGCAATAAATTATCATAAATAATAAATATCAACAAATTACAAAATAGCCTTCCATAAAAATATTAAAAAAGACTAATGCTTTTGGCGTTACAAAAAAATTAAAAGAAGGTGTGGTGATTGATTACAAATTTGTTATTATTTTACAGTTTCTCGTTTAACGCTCACGTAACGCGTTAATATTTAGGTAGAACGTTTTTATTACAATGTTTCAACGAAAAATCTGTACAGTCCGTTTTTTGAGTTGTTTGGAACGTTTAGAAATCTTCGGGCGCCAGGTCGAACCTTGGTGGGAAGGTGCCGAAGCCGTCGAAGGCGGGGCGCGGACGTTGGGGCTGTGGACGAAAGATGAGTATGAGATTTTGCTGGTTATACATGGTTTCTACATGCAGGACACATGCCGCGTGCCTCAGGGATAATCACTTTTCGGTATAGGGTAAAACTAGGGAGAGCTTTAAGATTATCTTGCAGCTCGTAGTAAAATTTTCCCATCACTCATTTAAATAAACAAAACTAGGTTTCTATAAGGAGGGTCTCGGTCTCACAAAACAATTTGAATTGAGAAAATTTGATCATAATATACGATGAATAAGAACTGTTAAAACAGGGCCGATCAAATTCTCCCTGGCGGTATAGTAGGGGTGATTTAAATTGCCCCATGTCTGTTTACCGCCCTTGTGGAGTTAACGCAGTGTCTACAGTGCTAAACACTAAACAGGTTTCACTCTTGCCACTTACTTATTCTCCTGAGATGATTTATGGACGTCCTTTAACGGACGCCTGAAGATGAAATAAATATTGTGAGTTAATATATATAGAATATTTACGAGTCCTAAAAGTTTCTAATTAATTAAAACTTTACTAATGTTTTTTAAATATTAAAAGCAATAACTCACCGCCGGGCTGACTCCTCTCGCAGTAGATCCTGCGCGTCCCTTGCCACGGAATTTGCTGATGGCCTGTTCCGCGAGATCGGCTCTCTCCTCAGCCTCTTCCAACTCTTGTTGAGCCTTGCGGAACTTGGCCAAGTTGAGTGCGGCAATTTCTTCTGCCTCCTCGATCTGCCTCTTGTATGTCTTAATCTTCTGTTGCAGTTTGTCAACCAAGTCCTGCATACGCTCGTGGTTCTTGCGGTCTTCCTCAGCCTGGAAGGTGAGCTCCTTGATACGCCTCTCGCTCTTGCGGAGATTCTTCTGTGCGTCAGCGTGTCTCCTCTGTTCACCATCAAGCTCATTCTCGAGTTCACGAACTCTCTGTTCGAGTTTCTGAATGGCCTTCTTGCCTCCCTTAAGAGCGTTGGCTTCGGCCTCATCCAGCCTGACCTGGAGTTCCTTGATCTGTTGCTCAAGAGCCTTGCGAAGTTTCTCCTGGGTCTGAGCGTGTTCCTGTTCGGCACGAAGTTCATCAGCAAGCCTGGCAGCATCGACCATAGCCTTCTTGGCCTTCTCTTCGGAGTTCTTGGCCTCATTAAGAAGCTCATCAAGATCGGAGTGCAGGGTCTGCAATTCAGACTCGAGTTTCCTCTTAGCGGCAGAGAGCGACGCACTCTGGGCAGAGAGCTCGTTGAGTTGTTCATGGGCATCGCTAAGCTCTTGTTCAGCTTGGCGACGGGCACGGTCTGCCTGTTCCAGAAGAGTCCTGGATTCCTCAAGTTCGTTTTGCAGAGCGTTGGCACGGCGTTCAGAGATACCAAGCTGTTCACGGGCATCGTCACGAGCACGCTGCTCCTCCTCAAGAGCGGTTTGCAGATCCTTGATTTGTTGTTGGTAACGCTTAATGTTCTTCTGTGCTTCAGCGTTAGCTTTGTTGGCATGGTCGAGAGCAATTTCAAGCTCATTGATGTCAGCCTCGAGCTTCTTCTTCATGCGCAGGGCCTCAGCCTTGCCCTTAGCCTCGGCTTCAAGGGAAGCTTGCATGGAGTCAAGGGCACGCTGGTGGTTCTTACGTGTGTTTTCGAATTCTTCCTCCTTCTCCTGAATCCTTCTGTCGATCTCCTGCCTGACCTGAGACAGTTCAAGCTGGGCACGCAGAACCTTGTTCTCCTCTTGTTCAAGAGCAGCTTCAGCCTCTTCAAGAGCAGCCTGGAGTTCATCCTTCTCAGCCTCCAAGCGCTTCCTGGCCTTCTCAATTTCGTGAATGTTGCGGCCACCTTCACCGATTTGGTCGAGCAAGTCCTTGACTTCATCAGCAAGGTTCTTGTTTTCACGGCGTACAGCCTCAAGTTGCTCCTGGCCCTCTTCGTAGGCACCCTTAAGGCGGAACAGTTCAGTAGAGTAGTTGCGGCACTCCTTTTGGCTGGCGTCGAGTTCAGCAGCAAGGTCGTCAACCTTGAGTTTCCATTCACCGATGATCTTGTCGAACGCCTTCTGTTTCTTCTCAGCAGCGTTAGCAATAGCGGTGGCACGGTCAACCTCGAGCTGCAAGTCCTCGACTTCGGTGGCAAGGCGCTGCTTGGTCTTCTCCAGGGCAACGACCTTCTGGTTGAGGGACTCGATGGTCTCCTCGGCCTCAGCAAGGCGAGCTTGGAGCTTGCGCTTGGCCTCCTCGAGTTCCTCAGAGCGGGCAACACCCTCGGACTCGTATTTGGAGCGCCACAGTTGAGCTTCAGCGTTAGCCTTGGACAGCTGTCTCTGTAAGTCAGCCTTGCCCTCGGCTTCCTCTTCAACCTGTTCACGGATGTTATCCAAGTCGTGTTCCAGGTTGCGGAACTTGCCAAGAAGAGTTGCGCGTTCCTGTTATAAAAAAGGTTGATTAGCAATAAATTTATAATTTATACAGAAGTATTGGTTCTTCATTATAAGTGAAAATACATACTCTGGCCTCTTCGTCAGCGAGCCTCTTAGTGTCTTCAAGCTGAGTGGTGAGCGACACCTTGATCTTAGACAGTTGCGACACTTGAGACTCAGCCTCCTCCAGCTGGCGGAGAAGGTCGGAGTTCTCAATGGAAAGCTTCTTCTTGGCGGCGTCCAGGTCGTTGAGGGTGCGGTTAGCCTCGTCAGCCTTGCTCTGGACTTCATTGAGTTGGTGCTGGAGTTGCTTGACGATCTTCTCTTGGGCAGCCTAATAAAAGTCATCAATTAATATGATACGTACATGGTTCTTGTTATATGTAAATAAAAATTTAAATATGCCCCAATTTTTTTATTGGTAAAAGAAGGTTAATGTTATACGAAAACGTAAAATAAAAAATATGACTTAATATTTGTTATTAATGTTGGGTGAAGGTAATTATGATCAATTAGATGATGTTGTATTATTCGCACTTTTTTTTTGTGGAAAACTTGCCTTATATTACTAATTAGTAAATTAACGCACACGTATTTCATAGCGGTTTTAGCTTACATGCCCTGTTTTTATAGTTTAGAATATTAATTAGATATTAATTGTCATTATTTTGTAATATGAAGTGTTTACAAGTGTTCTCTTTGATCTAGTTTAGTTTTTCAAAATTTGTAAAAAAGCTGCGAAGCGGTATCCAGAGCCTGCGAACAATATCATCCCTTATTTTTGTACCTTTTCGTTGGACAAGTGGTCGAGACCGGCACGAAGGTCATTGACTTCGCTAAAGTATTGAGAGCGCTCTTTCTCAGCCCTGAATGGATGGAATAAAGTAACAAAATTAAGTACGCCTCAATACACTTCAGTCGAGACAACGAACCCTAAAAGTATTCTTTATGACGTCGTGTATATCGTGGTGTAGTGTAGTTATCATTACGTTCAAGGATACACCATGCAAGGTTCAACCCAAGCACCCACGAAGATGTGGGTGACAAGTTACCTTTTCCCTTGCGACTTGATCGATTGACGCGCGAGTGTTGTTAAGCTCGTTGTAGCAAGATGCACGGTCATGTTCAGCCCTGAATTTTGATATTGCAATGAACGTTTAGACCGATCATATAAAAACTTCGAGTTACATACTATTCAATTTACGGCAGTACCTAAGTAAGTATCTAGAAAATCTTTCTAAAAAAGTCATTATCATCATCATCATTTAAAAAATTACATCAAATAAAAAATACAAAGCAGGTTTTAAACTGTTGTAGTTCTAACCTCGCTTTTAAGTTCTATGTTGTAACACCTACTCTACTGAGTGAATGCATACTTACTTAGCCTTAAGCTTGTTGAGCTGGTCAAGCTGCTCACCCATCTCAGCAACAGCATCGTTGTGCTTCTTGCGGAGGTTGGCAAGAGTGGACTCGTGCTGGATGTTGGCCTCCTCAAGATCGCGGCGCAGTTTGCTGAGTTCAGCTTCACGCTTCTTGTTGAGCTCGATTTGGGCAGAGGTGGCACCACCAGCCTCCTCAAGGCGCTCACCAAGCTCCTCGAGTTCACGGGCGAGGTCAGCACGCTGCTTCTCAGCCTTAGCGCGAGCTTGACGTTCTGATTCAACCTCTTCTTCCAATTCCTCGATGCGACCTTGCAGTTCCTTGATTTGTTTCTGCAGTTTGCTGACCAGAGATTGTTCGTCCTCGAGCTTGGCGGTGAGAGAAGAGATTTCCTTGTCTTTGCGTTGGATGGTCTGTTCGAGCTCCTTCTTGTTGCGCTCGAGGTCGGTGACGGCCTCCTGGGTAAGCTTGAGGTCGCCCTCAACCTTCCTCCTCTGCTTCTCAACATCAGCGCGTAATTTCTTCTCGCGCTCCAGGGAGTCCTCCAGTTCGTCGAGGGTCTGCTCCAACTTCTGCTTAACCTTGTTGAGGTGGTTGACCTTGTCTTCGGCGGCCTGGAGTTCCTCAGCGGTCTTCTGGTTTGATTCACCCTGCATTTTCTTCTCCTTGTTCAACTTGTTGATGAGCTCATCCTGGTGGGCGATTTCATCGTTCAAGTTGCGGATTTGGTGGTCCTTGGTGGCTTTGTCCTGTTCGGACTTCTGGACGGACAACTCGAGGTCTTCAATGTCCTTTTTGAGGCCAGAGACTTCCTGCTCCAACTTCTTCTTGGCTTGGAAGAGTTGATTGCGGGCATCCTCTTCCTGAGTAAGGCGGTCTTGGGTATCCTAAAGTAATATAAATATATTAAAAATAAAACAGATACAGTTAATTACTGACTCTACCAATTTTACAACTTCTGTTCAACATCAAGTAGCGCATTGTAAAAGCAATAACACTTGCAATAAAATGGTACACATTGCGGTCTGGATATAAATTTTCGTACGCTCCGAGTGTTGCACGTATAAACAAACGTTGAGTTTATTTAAAGAATATAAGCATCGGCAAAAGTGTAATTTTTTTACCTAGATCTACTTCGGTCTGCCAGTTGCAAAAATGATGTTGAAATAAATAATATTTAATAGAAACAATATTTTCTAGCACTCAGTAATATACAATAAGGTAAAAAACAAATAATTTAAATGTTTATCATATTATAATATAATAAAGGTTCTATTTTATTTCAATACGACGTGACCCTTTTTGCCAGTAGATAAAATTTACGATGAATTTAAAGAACGGATGCGTCAATACTTTATGATCCCTTTAAAATGCATTTAAAAAAAATGGTATTTAACTTACCCTAAGTTGGTTCTCGAGGTCAGCCTTTTGAGCCTGGAGCTTGTTGGCGCGCTCCTGGGTCTCAGAGAGGGAGCCCTTTTCTCCTTCAAGGGAAGCCAGCAGAGTTGTCTTTTCCTCAAGAAGTTTGGCGTTGAGGGCCTCGACTTCCTTGCGGAGCTTCTCTTCCTTTTCGAAAGCCTCCTGCGCCTTTTGTGCCTTCTCCTCGAGTTTCTGCAAACGATTCCCACTTTCATCTATACCGTTCCATACTGACACGTGATTATCAGCCATAATTAAATGATTTGATAACACCATGTACTAAAACTAGGAATGTAATTATTCGGTTCGTTCGTTGGATAAAGAAGGGTGGTGCGCGCGCCGCCGACCTATCCGATACTGAGCCCCGCTGGAGTTCTCCAGCGGCCGCGATGATCCGCCCCCGCGAGAAATATATTGATCGTGGAAAAAGCGAGCAGTGGTGGGCGGGGGCGGAGGCCAGAAATGGATACGGCAGGTGCTGCGGTGTCGCGTAACCGACAGGTGGGCGCGGTCGATTCTATTTGCGTTTCCCTGATTCACGCATGCTAAAAGTGTGAGGTGTTTAATAGGTCAAAGTGTATAATTTTGTGTGAATGCTTCCTAGTGATGCTTACCGCAATCTCATCCTCGATGCGAGTGACGTTGAGGAGGGGCTTGACCTTCTGCCACAGTTTCCACCAGGGCCAGGTGCGGAGTTGCAAGTACTTGCGCAAGTTGCGCTGGACGACTTGGAGGGAAACCCTAATCGAGAAAACGTTCATTGTAAAATGATCTTAAAGTTTACAAGACATTATTTGGTACATCAATAAAAATGTGGTTACGCTTATAAGCAACTTAAATTACCTTTGTTCCTGTAGCTTCTTGTACTCTTTGCGAGACAAGTAACCACGGATGTAGGCCTGCATCCAAGATACGATCTTCGACAACCTGTCGTCACGCAACTCTTCCATCTGACCCAGGACACCAGCGCGGAAGAATACCTGCTCACCGATGGTCAGAGTTATAGAGGGTGTGGTGAGAGTAGATGCGGTAAAATTTGTTAAAATTTCACAATTAGGATTTTATTATTACATAATATAAAAAGGTATTGATTTTAAAATATTTGAAACACATCATTAATAGTATGTTAGCTTGAAATAAAAGAATTATATTAAAGTTATTTGAGGAAGATGAAGAGATAGGGGTTGTACTACAGACATTTAGTGCATGTGCAGAGTTGTGATAGTAAGCATGCTTGTTACACTTCACGAGCTCAGTATGCTACCTTAGTCTTTCCAAGTCTGAAAGACTCCGAATCCAGGCCGGTATGTTCGAGAATTTTCGAGGTGGCTTTCTCTGGTGTTATTGGCTCTTTGAGGAGGTTCGGGCACAGAATTTTGTATCTGCGTTTAAGGAGCACACAAAATATGAAAACACAATTACATACATCATCGTAAAGGAAAAAAAACGAGCCTCTGTAGCGTTGGCTCTTATAGGAAAGCAACCTCGGTTCATGAGGCTTGAGGACAATTGGGGCACTGTCAAGTTGTGTCTCAATTGGTATACAAGGAAAAGGGTAACGATCGGATATGTCACGGACCGATGAGATCAAACCGCTAAACTACACAAACGGACTATTGACATGCCTTAGTGTGACCGAGACGGTAGGATTCGGGATCTAAGCCCGTGGCGTCCAGGATCACTTGAGCGATTTTCTTAGGATCGGTTTCCTTGTCGGCCGCTGAAGGGTTCAGGATCTTGTAGCTACATTGTCAAAATATACACACACAGGATCAGCTAATGTCAAACAATGTGTGTAAAATTTAAAAGTTCATCGAGTTCGGTGAAGGTTTGGGAATAGCATTGCTCATTAGCATTATCCCATGGTGGTTTCGGATAGGCATTCGGTTGGAATAAGAAAAATCATTAACACAATGAATCAATTAACTACAGGTATAAATATAATCAAGTCCTATGTTGTATGTTGCTGGGTCAAAATTCAAAAAATCGTCGAGCTCTATTTCCTTAGAGCTTTGACCTTATTTTTCCTTTCATGCTTTAGAAACCGTACCATTCATAATATAACCTATCTTGCCTTAGTATGACCAATACGATAACTTTCAGGGTCGAGCCCTATAGTATCGAAACACTTCTGCGCTGCTACCTTAGGATCACTTTCTGCTGACATGGCGGCAGGTGCGAGAATCATGTAACTGTTCATAATAATTTGATGTTATTATTAACGAACATTACTAATAAAACTAATGACTAAGTAGGTCAGGTGTGAATCCGATGACAGAATATAAATCACACATCAATTTTAGACATTATTGCTCAGTGCTATGCATACGCTATAATGACGTCATAAGCCGGCTGCAAGACAGGAATAAACCTGTTCCAATTGCAAGAATGTTCCAGAACTGAAAGAAATTTGTTTAGAGCTCCACGCTGCGAATTTAATTTACTAAAATAAATCTATAATCTGTTATACTATTTCATAATACTGACAATTTATTTAGTATTTTATAAATATTCGGTGGCATTTTCATTGCTGTGTGTGTGTTAATATTAGAATCTCACCGGAGCTTGAAGTCAGGGTAGACCATCCTGTTGGGGAAACCTTTACGGCAAATACGGATGCCTTCAAGCACACCGTTACAGGTGAGCTGATGCATCACAAGGTGGGAGTCGATGAGACCTGTTTGACGAAGACATTAAGGTTAGCTACAGCCGATGTCAAAATAAAAACATTCTGGTGAAAATAATTCAAAAGTTTTGATGTAGTTCAATTAGCAACATCAAAGACGCGCATTTGTTTCAGATAGGGATCATCATGACTAATCCGTAGCTAAATTTAAATTTGTTTTCGTAAACGTTCCATCCGAAGGTGATGAAATCCTCAAACTCGTTTAGTAAGAACATAAAACAGATTTTTATCGCGATTCCTCAATATTATTTTTATAACTTGACCGGGTGAGTCATATTTTTTTCTGGAGAAATCGGCTTCACTATGATTCAGCTACTAAGTATAATATTCTACATCGCCTATATTTTACTTATCAAAAATTTGCTGCTGTCTGCTGTATAAAAAAATATGTACTTACCGGCCTGTTTCAATTCGTTGGGGATGATACAACGTACGAAGTGAGGCTGAGTGGATCTCAGAGTTGTCATCAGGTTGTTAAGTTGTTCCTGTGAAAGTAATATAATTAGAATTCAAGTTTCAGTTAGTAGCGACGTTAGTTTAAAGCGTAAAAGTTTCATATATGTTATCATTTTTTTGATTCCCTACTAACTGCCATTTTAAAATGGCTATAAGTTTAACATGTAGAACAACAAACCAATGAGGTGATTAATACAAAATGAAGTATTTTAATGGTATAGTGAACACAAATTAGAACACACAAATCAAACACACCAGTAAAGTAAGTACATTCACACATAGAAAGCAACACGATCTATTTTTTTTATATCTAGAATTTGCGGTTGAAGTATCGCAAAACCAGATTATATATTTGTTAACGCTTTTGACGCACGTAGTTATATTATCTGTGCGACTTTTACATTACTACAAAATACACTAAATACATTTAAAATTAAATACTGAGGTGATCATTGCCTCGCTGATTGTAGGTATTTATAAAAAATATTGAATAAGGCCTTTTATGATGTAAGCTTTCGATGGATGTGAAACCACTAACGTGTAGTTTTTAACACCATCTGGATGATCAAAACCAACAAATCAGCTAAAGATAAATTCATAAACTAATAGATACCCTGTACGCGGAGGAGACAGTAGCGAAACCACCGCCCTTCTTACCGCGACCGCCTATGGACGTACATGGACAAGCAACATTAGTAAACAAAACGGACGAACACAGAACGGCACAGGACTAGACAGTTCACTAAAAGTCACGTCGACTAAACCGCGAGACACGGCAACATAAGCTGTGCTGTAAAACATACAATAACGTGGACATGTGATTTGTGTGAAAGCATGGAGGGCCGGTTTCCTCTATCAGTAATATGAAAATGAAAATAAAGGCGAATCTTCGATGCAAGGAAGCCGACCCCAAGCGTATTGTACACGAGGACAGTAAAGCTACATTGAGAACAGAAGCGAATCGCGAACATCGTATTCAAGTTTACCCTGTAGAGTGATGACACAGTCTGGAAGGCAGAACCCTTAGCGCGCTTGCCTCCAGCGCCTAGTTCGTTTAAAAACACGTGAGAATAGAAGAAAATGATAAATTGTGTTCTGGTCTTTATATTTTGATGAAATATGTGGTAAATGGCAGCTCGTGGAAGTAAATCTGAGCGTTGTCAAGTTTGTGATGATCTGTGACAGTGATGCTGTTGAACTTGATGCTAAATGAATTAGAATATCAAAGTAATGGTTTTTAATGATTGTATGTTCACAGAAGTGTTTTACAGCTCACGTACCCAATCTCTGCCTAAAACTTTAAAATAAAATAATCTATAAAAGATAAAATAAACTTTGACGACATTTAAAAAAATCGAAATAAAATATAACAAATCAATTAATCTGCTTGATAGATCGAGATGATACGTACCCTTGCCGCCACCACCAGCACCACCATCTCCAGACTGACCAGGATGGTCAGCGAAGATCTCAACAAGCAACTTGTTGGCGCCCTTCTTGAACTGGTCAACGACGGTGTCGTTAAGGGGGTCCTTGTTCTTCTCAAGCCAGCCGGTGATGTTGTAACCGACCTATTTGACATTACAAAAATTATAAGTCATATACGTTTAAAGGAAGTTAACGATTGTTAAACTAAAATATTAGAATATATTTAAGTAATACTTACATTTCCGGCGTAATGGCCGATGGCGAAGTGGGCGGCCTGGCAACCGGGCTTAGGGGGCTTTGGCTTCAAGAAAGGAGCGGATTTGCCCAAGTGGTTGTTGTTCAACTTCTCAACGAAGGTTTGGTCAGTAGCCTTGGGGAACATAGACTCTTCCTCAAGAATGGAGAGAATACCCATGGGCTGAAATCGTACCGATTAGTTTAGACATTTTGTCTTTGGCGAGTTTAAATTTTCTGAAACTTATTCTGACGTGTGCAAGTGTTTCTTTGTATTAAATTTTACATAGATCTAATTAATATAAACTAAAATATATCAAATCAATTTACATGTTTTGAGTATCACTTAAAATATATAAAAATATACTGTTTTGTAAATATATATATGTGTGTGTGTGTGTGTGTGTAGCTTATAATAATAGATGTTATGCGTTAAAAATTAAAAGCGTCATGCAAATTGGCGAAATTGTGCGTGTGTCGTGCCACTAAACTTTGTGTCTAACCCAAAACTATATTTTGTGCTAGGCTGCAAAAAAAATCTTACGTGTCATAAATTCTTTATTTAGGATAAAGCGGTCTTTACTAAAAATATACTTTCTGCCGTTAGGTCTATGGTAACAGTTAATTAAATTAATTCATGGTAGTGTTGCGCATAAACCTGTGATATGTTCTGGTTGCAGTGTATCTGTTTGAAAGTGTTACGGTTACTCATTATAATAAATTTTTAAAAATATTTGTAAAAATCTTTTGTGGGCTGAGATCTAATCCGAAGTCTATAAAGGCCCAAGGAATTCTATTATTTTCGTATTTCTCTTGTCCTATACATTTAAAACTGTGCAAGTTTTTTGTTGAAATTACTACTGAGTTGATTAAAATTGTTTGAAAAGTTTGTATCATTCAGATAAAGAAAAACTGAGTCCGTATAGGTACGTACTTACTGTTGAGGCGTACGTGAGAAATGTATTTGTATGACTTTTGTGTGTATGTTTATGTATTGTAGCTTATGAAATAAAGGAGAAAATACAGAAGAGCACACAGGTAACACACCAAAAGAAAACAGTGAGAGCATTCTGTCTCACTTAGACCAACGAGCAAAACCTTCGAAATCTCCGAATTACATTGTCGTAATGGGGATCATTTCAAAGGCCTTACTCGAAGGCAATGGCGAGATGCAAGCGTTCATTGTTGCGTTGCCGCCATATACCTTTTCAATAAGGTCAATGCAATTCTGAAGGTCCATGCCAAAATCAATGAAAGTCCACTCGATGCCTTCGCGCTGGTATTCTTCTTGCTCCAGTACGAACATGTGATGGTTAAAGAACTGCTGGAGTTTCTCGTTGGTGAAATTAATGCAGAGTTGTTCAAAACCGTTGTACTGCAGGTAGACAATTAATAAGGAATGTTAGGGGTTTATGGTATCGACACAACTAGTACGGATCACATTCCGTATTTGGTTGTACCATAATAGCGGTATTAGGGTAAGTGATGGATGTAGGAGTCGCGTCTATCCCCATAGACTAACGATTCTTGTAAACGATCAAACTATACACCGTGTCTATCCCATAGACTTGCGGCAGGAACAAAACTAATCCCCGTTTCCAGTTGTTCACTAACGGCGACGGGTGCTATAACGACGCGTAACCTATTACCTTCTCAATAAGATCGATACAAGCGAGCAAGTCCATTCCGAAATCGATGAAGGCCCAATTGATGCCCTCCTTCTTGTACTCCTCTTGTTCGAGTACGAACATGTGGTGGTTAAAGAATTGCTGGAGCTTCTCGTTGGTGAAGTTAATGCAGAGTTGCTCGAAACCGTTGTACTTTTATAAACAATACGAAACCCAGATGAATGGAAAGGATATTAAAAAAAACTGTTAAGACAAGTTCTACGCTATAAACAGTAAGCTACACGTATTAATTAGTCAGCAGGGCACTGAGAGATAGCTTGCCAAAACATTGATAGCGCTGTGGGGGCTCGCTTAGCCCAGGGTTGCCTCGACCCTTTATACCTTTTCAATAAGGTCAATGCAGGCCACTAAGTCCATTCCAAAGTCAATGAACTCCCAATGAATTCCCTCTCGTGTGTACTCTTCTTGCTCCAACACAAACATGTGATGGTTGAAGAATTGTTGCAGTTTCTCGTTTGTGAAGTTAATACAAAGTTGTTCGAACCCATTGAACTAAAGGAGTAAATTTACATTATTATCAAAGAAATAATTAATGATGTTGCTCCTGTTGTTGCTTCGTTTTTCGTTGAAATCAGTAATCATCGATACTGAACTAATGATAGTGCTGTAAATGATGTTCTAAAATGTCGATCGAATGTCGGTCGTTTTACGGCAATTCTTGTATTGGCATGAAGTAGAAACATTTATTACCGATCTAAGAGTCTGACCCAGAAATAACTGATAAACAAATTATTATATGAGCTTTAAGCTTGCTAATTCAGTAAAACTGTTGCTGTAAAGTAAAAATACTGTAAAAATATATGTTCATTGCTGTTTTCAGTCATAGAGACTTGAGGACTTATACTCACGTCGAAGATCTCGAAACCAGCAATATCCAGTACACCAATGAAGTGTTGCCTCTTCTGCTTGGTGTCTAGAGTCTCGTTACACTTCTTGACGAGCCACTTGAAGAGACGATCGAACATGCCCTTGCAAAGAGCACCGACGGAGTTGGTGACCTGGTCCTTGTTACGACCCTGGGTGACGAACTCGTTTCCGACCTTGATGCGGGGCTTCAACAAGTTCTTGTACAGGTCGGCGCAGTCGACACCGAGCAGCTTGGCGACCTTGTCACCATCCTAGAAGAGAAAACAATATTAGTGATTCCGGATTGATTCACATTGTGAGGATGTGCATTGAGACGGAATTCTTGATTTGTGCTCCGATAAATATTTACCATCAAGCTTAAGTAAGCTTTTTTTGATATAGTTAATGCTTAAACAGCTATATTTTACTACTGCGATACTATAGTTGAATCGAATATTTTAGTAATTACCTCGGTACCGTCAGCCTCAGCCTGTTCCTCGCGACCCCTCTGCTTGAACTTCATGCAACCCATGTGCATAACGGCGGCGGTGATCTTGTATACATTGTCCTTCTCTTCTTGGGTGAAGCCCAAAATGTCGAAGGCTTGCTATAATTTCCCAAAATAGTGTTAGTACTTTTTACGGAGAAATGTCGAAAATATTTTCTTAGGACAACCTTTAGACAGAATAAATCGACCTTTTATCTATATTGTCGGGAAAATCTTATTGGACATGACTCATTGAATTTTTAATATTATTTCTATAGGTTAAAAAATACGAATGGGATACTTACAACTAATTTTAATATCTCATTAAATGCATAAAACGATGATTGAAGCGTTAGTTACTTGGTTAAAATTGATAAAAAAGCGTTAGGGCAGATTTAGTGACATAAACTATGTCGAACTAGTGCACAGGGTAGTAATAATCTAAAGTAGTACGGATAAATCTAATCGGATAGGGCTCTATGTATATAAATAAACACCCCGCTAACGTGCTCACTACTGTCTCATCTATACATTCAATAACCATTAGAAATTGGCATTATCTATGGTCTAGTGGTAGGATATTGGTCGAGATTCTATACTAAGGTACTAATTCTTGCAACATCCAATGAGCGTCTTATTGCTTTTCTCAGAGGATAACCGGGAATCTCGCCTATTAACAATAAACTTACGTCGGTCAATACACATTCTTCGCCGTCATCGACGTTGGGGATGGTAATCTTACCCTGAGAGACGTTATTGTAATCATAGATGTTGTCGGATAACATACACATCTCTGTTGAGAAAAACCAAAGGCATACGTTAAAACAAATCCGATGACGTCCGCGTGATGCGACATAGTACCTAGTGTCTGCCTTAACTGTCTGACTGTCTCTGAGTATTATTAATGTGGGGCGTGCTAGTGCTGGAACGGGGGCGGACGATCTCGTGTGACAAAACCTGTGCAATGAGCTCATTCAGAACTTTAGCAGGGAGCGGGCAATCAATCATGTGAATGTCAGAAATTTTGCTACAACTGGACCGAATAACTGAATCAAGACGCACGCTCCATGCGTTGGTTCGCGACTTACGAGCGTCTTATCGAACTCTTCCGCGTCGTTGACTCCAGGTATCCGGGTCTTCCCCTGACTAATGAGGGGATAGTCCGAGATGCGGTTGCTTAGCATCGTTAACTCTGGAAACACCAAGTGATCTGACATACACATGCGGGCACCGAGTTTTAAATCGGCGGTAAGCGAAGCAAGCGAAAGATTCAAGAAGATAGAAGGAAACGTTTTCGCATAGTAAGAATGTGATGAGCCAGCAGTCTTATCCTGGACTCACGTCGGTAAGCTTCATTTCCTCGCCGTCATCAACGCCAGGGATACTAGTCTTGCCTTGGGATACGATGTTGTAATCCATGACGTCGTTGGACAATAAGCAGAGGGCTATAAAATGACACCATTTACAGTCACGTTTGGTATTTGGTGCATCAAAACTACAGGTAACTTAGGTATAAACATGCTCTTTTTTTGGGATAAACTATTCTATATAACATCTCATGCCAGTTCTATGGCGAGATGTGCGCACCGTCGGTTCCTTTTGTAGAACTCGATGGGTTGCGAGGGGATAAACAAAAAACAATCGACAACTGCGGTCAAAGCCCTTCAAGCCCGTTGAAGGCTAACTTACGTCGGTCAATAAACATTCCTCTCCATCATCTACGTTCGGGATAGTAGTTTTTCCTTGCGATACGATGTAATAATCATGTACGTCGTTTGACAGCAGACACATGTCTGAATGGTGAAACTCAAATCATTAGGGGAACTAATATCTAACGGTATGTGCAGTAAAGGTATGCAGGACTGTGTAGAGTGTTCAGTTGGTATTTAATGTGAATACTGTTTAAATATAAAATGATCGAAGAGCTTGAATAAAATAATTATTAAACATGGCTAATAATTAATCATTTATAAATACACTTTAAATATAAATTTATACTAGTTAGCAACCTTTAAAACAATAAAGTTCTTATTACCATATTAATGTTTATGCTCATACAATCTTACAAATTTCAGTTGAGTCTTTTGTAAATGTAGTATGTGTACGCACCCTTAAGTCCAGCGACGGAACCAGACATCATCTGGTAGAAGATGTGGTAGGAACGCTCCAGGGCTTGCTGGGAGATGACACGAGCCTTCTCAAGCAGATCTAGCAGAAAAACGAGGGTCAATATCGAAAATATTATAAGTCGATGAAAACAGTAGGAAATTACAACTACTTACAGGTCTCAATATCAGCACCAGCAAGTTTACCAGAGGGACCGAAGTGGATACGGATGAATTTACCCTGGGTGAAGAGAAATCAGTTGTTTAGTTTCACATGATTAAAGTTGGGCATAGAAATGCAAAATTCTGAGAAAATTATATAGTGGCTAAAAAACTTATAAACCATTTTTGAATCCTTTCACTATAGGAATATGTTTATGTATTTCATAGCTAAATCCAAAACAGCTTAATCTGTTTTAAAAACTTTTAGTTATATAGCTGCAGAGTAATTTCTGACCAGTAAATAAAGTATAAGTATTAACAATAATAAATAAAATAAGATATACTTACGAAACGGGAAGAGTTGTCGTTACGCACGGTCTTGGCGTTACCGAAGGCTTCAAGAACAGGGTTAGTTTGTACGACCTGGTCTTCCAGAGAGCCCTTCTTCTCTAGGGTGGGGTCCTTCTTTTGCGAGGCACCCACGGTGGCGAAGTACGCAATTACCTTCTTCGTGTTCTCAGTCTTTCCGGCACCAGACTCACCGCTGTTGGTTAAATGTTCATTTGTTTACTTAACAGGCTTTCTAAAGGAATTTGTTATTTTACACTAACAGTATATAATACTTTTTGCTTGGTAGGCCAGTTATTTTGTTGCTGTTTTTTTACATTTTGCTATACCGCTTTCAAGTAATAATAATACGTCTAGAAAGTAAAAAAAAACCTCCACAAGCGCGAATTTAAACTCAATACTTAAAAGTCACAAAATGCCACTTTTTCGTATTAGTTAAGTGGAATTTTCACGACCAACATAAAACAGATATCGATATTTTACAACCATCAAAATGTGTAAATATAAGTTTAGCTAACGTTTTACAGATACTTTACGGAAGAACAACACAATCTTGTAACGAAGATTTCAACAGCACCTCGGACTTGTAAATAATGTCTGTGAGTAACATTTCATATTTGACTTGGAAACTTACGTAATCAACATAGATTGATTCTCGTGGTTGGTCAACATGTTGACGTAAGCGCCATCGGAAATGGCGAAAATGTGGGGCGGCACCTCCGAGCGACGCTTGCCACGGTACAGCTTGGCGCATCGGGTCGTGTACACGGGGAACCTCTTGTAGGGATTGATTGCCACACAGAAGAGACCCGAGTAAGTCTGTTGATGTTAAAACTCACGATTAGAGCTTGTAGATAATGATTATGGTGATGATAAGGATGAGGGGAGTAAGGTATCGTAGGGGTGAAATATGTGACGTTTTACGATGGAAATAAAAATCAACATAGGTACGGGTAATTTTACGGTAGGAAGAATAATAAGAAAACGGTAAGGAGATGAAATGCTAGTAATAATAATGACAATAAAACTGATAAGGATATTGAAAATTTTATATAATAGTGAAATAGAAGGCAAACCGCGCTGAAAGGTCTAGCCACGATTTTCTCATTCTGCCATCAATAATACGTTTTTAACAACCGTCGCTGTTAAATTTTCGATGCCATTAAAGCTGACGACTTTCATGACAAAATTTAAATTGTTTTAAACCAATATTTGTTTAATTTCTTGGGTTTCACATAAATCGTGCTGGGTGTTTTATATAGAATTTTAATCGAATAATTTTTAAGGCGAAGAAAAGGTGATGGGAGCATGAGAAATGTACGATGTTATGATTTAAAAAGTAAAACTTGTAGCTTCATAGTAACCAAGAAGATAATAATAGCTCCAACGAAACACAAAAGCACAGAGAGAGTATTGTACTGATACTTTGACTCTCTGCGCATACAACAATTGACATCACAGTGCCCTCAGTGAAAGCTTAGTCATTATTATTCATTTTTTAAATCTATTTCTTAATATGGCTTATAATTTATAACATGAATTAGTGTTGACATTTAAATATATTTGTAATTATAGTAAAATAAATTTTAAAGTTTCACAAAGAGCACTGTTTGTAAAAACAATATATTAAATAAACAAAGGACGTCATATAATCCAATGTGTAATATATTTTTAAACACTCAAAAGATTCAATTGAACCACTAAACAGAATAGAAAAACACAACACTGAAAAAAAAACTATTCTAAGAAGATATAGACGAGTTCTCCGGACGCCGTCGAGTCCTTTTCCACCGACTTGTCCTGTGTAGAAGGTTTCAAGTTCGGTTCCAGGATTTCAGCAAAGATATGGGATTTAAGGATATTTGACAGATTTGAAGCGACTTGTATTCAAATTAAACGACTTTTCTTACTAAAATTCTTAAATTATGTTAAAATGTACTAGAATGCTAAATTCCTTAAACTTAGAATTAAAATTGTACTTAGAATTAGTAGAATGTCTATATCAAATTATTTTATAATGATGGTGACACTTTAAAAGTTTATTTTATTATGAATCTAATTATGAATTGCTTGAATATCAAATTATTTGTTTATCGTGGCAATTCATCAATTGTCATTTTATTAATAAGTCGCTTTCAAGTTGAGGTTGCAAGAAGAGAAAAGGGAAACGGAATTGGTCACATGCACGATGCACACTTGAACGCTGCAACCCCTTTCCGATGTCCTGACTTACGTAAATAAGCTTATGGTAATATCTCTGCTTCAAGTTATACAAAACCGAAGCGTCGTTGAGGTATGTCAAGTTGGACATATCCTCGCATTTCTCGTACTTAGGCGGGTTCACTTGAGCTACAAGATCCTTCTTGAAGTCTTTGGTCTGCGGGAGAGACAATTGGATAAGTATAGATGTAATGGTAAAGGCGCTTATAGCGCCTACTTACATAGATAAGTTTCGCATAGTATCGTTGTCGAAGATTATGGAGCACGGCGGCCTCGTTAAGATAAGTCAGGTCGGCCATGTCCTCGACTTTCTCGAACTTCGGCGGGTTCACTTGTGAGAGGAGTTCCTTTTTAAGTGTCTTCTCCTGCTCATTTAACAAATGCATTAAATACATGATCATTGACAGGGTGCAGCCCTGATTGGTTGCTTTCGAAACATTTTAATTAAATAACTATGGCTTTTTGTTTGCTTAGTATACTTTTTTATTGGAATAGACATGGTATACTCTAATAAAATGTATCCGATAAGCCAACCTAAACTTAATTAGTGGCTGCTTTTATTTGTAGAAACAAGAACGAAGATTGTAACGGAAAACTTAACAGCTAATCGTCACCGATGATTGTCGATCATAATTACCTCGCCTCCGGGTAGGTTGACGGTCACCAGGTCGCCCTTGGTGGCCTTAATTTCACCCTGCACGAAGCCCTCCTTCTCGTCTGGTACCCAGCAAGCTTTCTTGCCATCGTAGGGCTTGCTTTGGTCGATACGTTTCTGTTCCAGAGAAACGAACAGGTACGGGGTCGGATCGGGGTCCTCACCCTCTTGTACTTGTGGCTTCGGCATTTCGGAGGGCTAACGAGACTTTGGGCTAGTCGAGACACGAGAACACAGCCCTGGAGCCTTCCTGCGGGACACAACGCACGTTAGTGAAGTGAAGGCTGGCCGAGTGGAAGTATTGGCGGCCCGCCCCGCGCGTCTATTTGTGGCGGTAACCCGAGTAGGCCGGATTGGGAACGGTGCCAGCGCGGGCACAGTTTGCGTAACCACCCGCTCCCACTGGCCCTGGTCACTGCGCGGTTACGTCACGGGAGCGCTGGAAGCACGCCAGTATCCGAGCCGGTGGTGCCGCCTTGTTTATTGTCTTTTATGGCGATGGCCGAGCGTCGAACCGAGCCCGACTGTACGCCGCGTTCGGTCTATGTCAGCTGTATAGTGTGTTGACTGTACCGTTCGTGTTATTCGTATTACTGTATGTGTTTGTTAATTCCGATTAGGCGCAAGCGGTCGAGCAGTCGGGCCGGAGAGCACACGGACGCGATCGTCCATCAACCACAGTACAATAGACAAACGTCATCCACTTGCACAAACAATATCCGGGGCGCCCCCGTGACGTCACAGGACACTCGCGATAGGCGCAACGCGCGGGACGAGCACGTGCGTGCGTACTTACGTTCGAAGCCGTTCTGACCGGCGGCGGGGAGCTCCGTTGCTTTTTATACCGGCAACACGACACCGTGGCGCCCGATCACCCCATTTTAGGCGGATGCCGGTGCGGCTACGCTTTCAGACGAGCTTGGCTTTCACTCGGGCGGCCGCGCGCTATGGTGCGCCCGCGTCACGGATCAGTCCCATGGCATGCTCGTCATACAGAGAAAAATTCATAATTAAGCTTTCGATTACATACTAATTGACAATCAATAACTTAGTATCTTGGTATTAAATAGTAAGGGTATAAAGGCATATAGAGTGTAGCATTGCTAAAAGAGTAGTAAACACCTGTGTAATAAGTGAATTTTCTTAAACATAGGATATGTGTTTAATAAATTATAGAAACAAACAATATTTAATATAAGCCGCAGTTGAACAACTCCGAAATGGAATGTGTCTCATTTTTAAATATTTTTTTCTATTACAAACTCGTTAATTATATTATATGTACGTTAGCCTTCCTGAAGTTGTTTAGTTTAACGATCAATAAGGAATCGATCTCGATAAACTTTTTGTTAGTTTTATAACGTCTTAAAACAGTCGGCGTAAAAACTTTAAACGCAGATTTGAACTTTATTAGTATTTAAAACTTTTATAGTTGTTAGTTAAAACTTCATATTCTCTTTTCTATAGATCTTTATTAATTATATGATAGATATATAATTAAATGTAAATCCAAAAACTTCGGAATGCAATAAAAATAAAACAATATTTTTATGCATTTAGAATCGAAACTGTCTTATAAATTTTTACAACGAAATTAAAAGAGGTTCACTGATTTTTTTGGTCTGTACATCTCTATATTTAGAAAATAACATGACGGACGGTACTAGGTTACGTATGGGCTAAAAAACGTCGCCTACAGAATGTTTTACTACAAAATGTCAATCTTTAAGAAATATTCGTTACAATTGAGTCTTCGTGTATATAACGGGTCATTTTGTATATTAGGCTATTGAAACATTTTATCTTACTTTAACTTTTGTCTTCTATATTAGGCCCATGAAACACTTTTTACTTTCTAAAAAAAAGTTTACTCGTCTTAACTATCTATTATAAATTTCACAAATATTAAAAAAAACTGAAGTGACGTTGACTAAGTTTATAGACACCCGTAATCTACAACGGACAGTTGAAGACGTTATTTTATTTGGTTAACGAATGTGTATCCGTATCCGAATCCTTATTTATTAATAAACGGTACAATATTATCTAAAATATGTATTGAAAACGAATTTTTTACACTTTTATTTCCTTTAAAAAATATTTTTGTAATTTCTTCTAGCTGTCCTACATGAAAAAGTACCTGAAGACGCTGTCTTTTTTACTTTTTATTTTTGAAGCACATTCGTGAAGTTTAGTTTATTTGTTAGCTGTTTAATACGGAGGTCCAGTTACAGTTTTTAATTCCACCAAATAATAAATCACTATAGTACAATTGCATCGATGAGAACTAATAACAAACGCCTGCCTATTCAAATGAATTTTGAATTATGTTTCAGAACATTTTGATTGAAACACAAAAAACATTAGGTGTTACTGTTACTTCAAATTAACTAATTATTATGCCATGTGCCTTACTTTCAAAGTAGTATTATTTACATCGTCACAAAAAATATTACTTTACTTAATATATTTAAATGCAAACCCTGCAATAACCTAACCCCGGGAGATCTCGTACCATTCACATCAACTCTTTGAACCTGACGGGTCCAGTTCAATGCCTAAGAAGGTGCTTACTGTTGCTTAGAGTTTAATTTTGTAAGCTATTAAAGCTTTTGCTAGGGCATTAACGATAAAGTTATCATTTGATTGAATAAAACTTGAAAAAAATATTTTCTTGAGTTATTTTTACGCATAAAAAAAATGAAAGAAAACATATATAATAATTTTTATACTATCGATTAAAAAATGTCTTTCTGACTAATATGTATGTACAAAAGAAATATTTACATTCCGAACAATAAGTTAATATCTATTCATCTATATATTTAAAAATTTGTCTAGTAATTTTTCTATTAAATGCCTCTGTTACTAAACAAGTTGTCCATTAAATGTCCTAGTTATAATTTGCTCTTGTTAATGTATCATAGTTTGGTAAAACTTCATTATATCTAAAATAATTTATTTCTGTAAATATCAGAGTAAGAAAAACGGATATTCTAGACCACAGCAATAACAACGAATGACTTGATGACAAGCTAAGCATCTAAGTAGTCAATACAATTCTTAGTTTAAACCTAGATACAACTGCACGCGTACTAGAAAAGCAGCTTTGCAATGTCTATTGCAATAAATTTTACAGCTATCAATCGCTGCATACCACAAGCGTTTCAAATCTATTTTTGGGCGGCCGTTACGTTATTTGGAATATATATTTTATTATTTCATTGCGTAGTGATATTATATCAAAAAGATTTCTTTAATTTTAGTAATATTTTATTAAATTTTTACTTTTAAAATAAAATACTTACAAGACGCATAATATAATTCTAAGAAAATTAAAAAAGAACTCAAACACTCTCTAATATAATAGACATAAACCATCTAACATAAATAATGAAAACTGAAATAATCTTTACATTTAAACGTAACACAATTAATATTTTCAATAAACGGGAAAAATCATATTTCCGCATCATCACTACATAGTATAAAACAAAATCGCTTTCTCTGTCCCTACATCCCTATGTATGCTTAAATCTTTCAAACTACGCGACGGATTTCAATGCGGTTTTATTAATATATAGAATGATTGACGAGGAAGGTTTATAAGTATAACACATGCTTAATATTGTAGGTATATTTTCTATCAGCATAGCTCCCGTGCAAAGCGGAAGCGGGTCGCTAGTCAATCATAAAATATATTTGTCTAAATTATCTTTTTTTGCGGTCACGGCACCCAATAATTGTCATTGTTATACTTATCAAGAGGTAATCACAATATATGCCCATTAGATAAACTAATACTAGAGACAGAAACATCAGGAAATAAAACATTGTGTGCATAACATAAAATCAAGTAATAATTACATATTTCTCCCACTTGTCATAGGTAATTTAAATGCTACAAATTCATCGGATGTCGCTTATGTCATAACGCAAGCTGTTATAAAATTTTATCGCCCGTCCACGGATGCAACGAGAGGATTACTACAGCAGTAAGCTGAAAAGCACACATAAAATATCGTCCCATCTCCACGGCTATAAAATATTGTGACTTTATGATTGGCCAATAAATACTAGTTTAAATAATAAACAAATCAATGACACAAAGCGTCTATAAAACTGTAGCGTCAGTATTTTATCCCTATTTAATTATTTTAGCCTATTTATTTGTGTGTTCCACGTCCTTGGTCTAGCGGTATTGGTAGTGGGTTCGAGAACCGTGGAGAAACAACAATTCAACACAATACTTATCATAATTTTGAGACAATTTGGGCCATAACCTAATCGTCTGAAAATTTGGATAGGTAAGTAAAAGTGGGTCCATCCAGCAACCCGCATTAGACAAGCGTGTTGGGTTACAAAAACCTCTTAACGAAGAAAGTGTGCATTAGTGGACTATCACAGGCTGATGATGATTTGAGTGCATTTATTATACTTACATAAATTAAAACAAAATAAGTAATAATTATTATATAGTATAATACTAAGTCATTGCGTTACAAAAAAAAATGCAGCAAAGAAAAATGTAGTATATGCTAATTATATTTACATAATATATTGATGTGATTAGCGCCGGTAACCAATGCTATTTCAGAGTTCTTGTTTAAGGACGCTAGAGTTAATTATAGTATAACTATGTAACTGCCTCCGTAGCATCACTACTCTAAAGCTATACAGTGGTATAGGCATGAGCTTTAGAAACCGGAGGTCGTTGGTTCGAATCCTGCGTGACTCAACAAATTTTCATTGTTGTTTCCTAGTTGGTTAGGGCAATTTGGGCCGATCACCCGATTATCTAAATAGAAAGAAAATCCATGCGTCGAATGGGCAGGTAAAAAGTCGGTCCACCTACAAACCCACATTGGACCAGCGTGGTGGGAAACTGTCCAAAACTCATTAATGGATAGGGGTGTATTAGGGGAGGCCTATGTCCAGCAGTTGACTATCTCAGGATGATGATGATGATGATGAGTTAGTTATGTATAAATATTTCTCTTATTTCAAAATGAAACTAAAACTTACTGAGCTAAATGACGCTAGATGACCTATTCTACTGGGTTTATAAAAAAAGGAAATAATTTAATTATAAAGAAAGAATTTACAGCTCTAGTGTAGTAGGTAAATAATATGCATATTTCTTTTTTGCACACGAACCGCCTTGGAAATAACTGTCTTCATATATTCACAACTATCTACATTATCTACAACAATAAATATAAAAACAAAAAAAATAATAAAATCTAAGACGTCACAAGAAAACTTTCGTCAACACATTTACACGGTGGAATGCTCGCCTAAAATATTTGCTATTTATAAACGCCGTAGCAAAATAATTGTGAGTCACAAGATGAACATACCCTAAGGTGGCGGCTGGAATCTCAGATGACTAATGGCCACATAAAATACTTTTATTACAAGGCTTGCTAATTTGGTGACCGGTGGTAGGTCCCCTTTTTTTACCGGTGGTGGACCTACCTTTGTACAGGAGACCGTCTGGGTGGTGCCTATTTCTGCCACGATGCAGTAGTGTGAAAACACTGCTGTATTCCGGTTTGAAGGGCACTGTAGCCAGCGTATTTACTGGGTAAAGGAGACTTAACACCCTATGTCACACGGTAGGCAGCGCGTTAGTGATACCACTGGTATTGCCAATGTCTATGTGCGTCGGTGACCACTTCTCATCAGGTGGCCCGACTGCTCGTGTGCCTGCGTATGCCATAAAAGAAAGAATTGTCCGCTTCAGGCTACTTCAATCTAAGTAAAATACGTTGTATTGTATTTTATTTTGTAAAG
This sequence comes from Lamproptera curius, assembly GCA_029286875.1. Classification (NCBI taxonomy): domain Eukaryota; kingdom Metazoa; phylum Arthropoda; class Insecta; order Lepidoptera; family Papilionidae; genus Lamproptera; species Lamproptera curius. The sequence goes on from JAGSMT010000054.1 coordinate 2,354,715, forward strand.
AATTTTTGCATCGAGGTGTGCGACAGGGGGATGTTCTTTCCCCGAAACTGTTCACTTATGCTTTGCAAGAGGTCTTCAAGAGCTTAGACTGTGCCGGTTGTGGCATAAATATCCAAGGCGAGGACCTCCTTTTTACCGACGATTTCGTTATATTGGCTGAGTTGTTGGAGGGTTGGAGGAAGGAGATGAATTTGGACAAGACGAAAGTCAGCTTCAAGAGGAAAGCCGATAAGGCAGTTGGGCTGGGAGCATTTAGGAAGCTAAACCATATTCTTACGTCGTCGATACCGCAGGATTTGAAGACGAGGGTTTTCCAATGCGTACTCCCCGTGATAACCTATGGGACCGAAACGTGGTCTTTGACTAGGATTGGTCCATCAGTTTGACGTACTCTAACACGGTATGGAACGTGTCATATTCGGCTTTTCTTTGTCGGATAAAAGTTCTGCGATTGTCAATCATCAAGGAACACATTCACCACATGTGTAATAATTAGTTGAGACGGTTTGGGAAGTTATCGAAGCTGTTAGTCCTCTGGACAAGACCCATCCTTCAGATTTGGACTATCACCCGTGGTCATGCGGGTGGGCTTGGACGCTAACCATCCTTACTCGCGATCATCGTTTTAGACAATGAGGGTTGTCCCAATGCCTAACCAACGTGATAAACAACAATGAAAATCTGTTTGGTCCTTTGCAGGATTGAACCACGTTCCGGTTTCTAACACGCCATACCATGATCGAGGCTGTTTTGGGAACGGTTAGTGGTCGATATCGATCCGGTAAAACAGTCCCACGTAGTGTGAAAAGTCATGGAGTTGGATCGCGTTTGGATCAATTAAAGTGCCTATGATCATGTGGATTAAGGAATGAAAATATTAATGAAAAGTAAAAAGATGGTCCGACTGAGTTTATCGAGGCATTCATAGAGGCTCACCTGAGCTAATTAATTAACAGGTCAACTAAGAATGTATGGCTTAATTGAAGGCAGAATAATTTGACTGTACTAAAACTGTAAAAATTAGGTCTGCGAAGTTCCTTCGTAGCCAGTGGTTCTCAGGGTTCCGAGAAACTGAGTTTGGAGTTGGAACTAATTAAAATTTTACATATTGTTCTTATGGTTGAATGGATATTTGACTTTGACTTACTAATTACTGAAAAAATATCCTGCGTGGAGGCTGAAATTGCGAAGAACAACGTAAATCGTAATAGGACAAAGGTTGGCGATACTATTAATTGGTCCTTTGGATAGAACCTAATTAAGTGACTATCATCATGCTACTATGATTGATGAATGCCTTTACATTGCCGAAGATAATTGGTAAATTAAAATAAGTACAAAATAGTTTGATAAATGGATATATCCATCATCCTTTGTAAATTTCCAAATTAAATCATTTATTTTCTTACCTACCTGTTTGATGCACTTGTTGACATTACCATACATTTTACCCAAATCACTTCATGATACATTTGTCTTTGACAGATGGATATCAGAAACCATCATCTACTTTCGAATATCGTCATCCTATTTAGGAACCTTTTTTGTACCGTTGTAGGGCAATACAGTAGCATGATTTACTATTGTGTTATTAATTTGCAATGGCACAAATTCTCCAGTCTGATGAATTTCTCTAATGTGTTAACTGTCTTTCAATGTAATTTGATTACGAGGAGAATATAACGTATAAGAAACGATGGTACAACATTGTCGTCGGTTCTTTGTAATTTGTTAAGATTGAACAGTTTAAATAATATTAATTGCAATGCATATTTATTTTTTGTTGTTATATTAGAAAATGCTTCAGCTACTTTTATAATTATTGTGATTTACTTACACCACTACAACACTACAATAAAGGCAAAAAAGTCTCATTATTTCTGTTTTAAGGGCTGTGTAATAAGTGTTCAGAAAACTTCATATCTGTCAGGGTTGCGAAAAATTAGTCTTATCAATATTTCCCGTGGACAAAGTAAACCCATCGCTTTTACAAAATGAAATTTGCACGTTTCTCGTATATTTAATTATGCCATACTATGTCATAATAATGATTATTCAATAAGTGCAATGCTACGAAATGTTGTTCTGCGTATCTCTGAAACGCTAATGGATATCTGAAATGTACTTTCAGATACCAGCGTTACACAAACGCCCATAAAGTGCTCTGCGCCTGAACTGTGGAGTCAATAGGAAAACGATAAAATACAAAATAAGTGGACGTCTAAACTTCAAGATTACTTGCAATGTTTACACGACGTGCCGGATCTGACGGCGCTTAAAATAAATGCACCTGTTGTAGATGCGTTTTTAAGGTCATTAATTTTACTTCAAGCATCAGTCCGTGTGATAGCTCAGTGTATATAAATATCGGAATAGCGAACTTAAAAAGAAAATTCATGAACGCTGATGTATTTAAATCTTGTTAACATCGCGTTGGGATTAGCAATACTGTATCGTTGACAGTGTTTCTCTTTTTGAAAGATATACAAAGCTTCTGCTATACACAGGTCTTACAATTAGGTTTCATGGTAGAAAAGCTGAAAAAATTACCACCCCTTAACTCATTTTATTATAATCATATACAACCTTTCGCACCTACACTAATACCGCTTTTCTGAAGTACTGGAACAATCTCCTTTACATCATCATCATTATCATATTAATGTAACATAAACCAAATAGACATAGGCCTTCCTCATGAGCCGCCAAGAGGTACGATCCTGCGCCACCTGCATCCACTGACCTCCTAGGACCTCCTGACCTCTATATTTGCACAGGTTGTCACTCTATCTTGCAGGGGTCGTCCCACACTGCGATGACAGGGACGAGGTGGTTGTTGTTTACCAAACCTTGTAGCAAAATCTCTCTAGCAAGCGTAGTGTTAATGTTACAGTTAGTGTAACTGCTATTGAGAAATGTAGTATATAACACCCTGAGACATGAGAGGTTAATTGAACTGACTATAATGGCTTTCAAAATGGAGTCATATTTTGACATATTTTGACACTAGTACTTCCTACCTGAAATATGTACAGCGGTGGTTGTTTCCCCATTTGTAAACATTATAACTTTTATATTTCTTTTTCTTTCCTATTAAGTAAATTAGAAATTTCTTGGATATTCAAGTAAGCGCACCTAAAAAGTTTTTAATTGTTCTATTAAAAAAAACAGTTTCTTTTTTTAAACTTGCTTTAATTTTTGAACTCCAACGGTTAATATTGTGTCTTTACTATATTTGTTTTGGTAAAATAGTCATAAAACTCTGGTATACTGATGATAATATTCTTCTCAGCTGATCTCAGGTTGCTATTGAAGCTTAGTAAAGAATTAGAAGTTAAAGAAAAGCACGTTGAATCATTGCAACTAGCTACGCGTTCTTCATTTTGGTATTTAATTGAAAAGGCAAAATTGAATTTCATATGGTTTTACAGTTTATTTAGTTATTTCTCATATATAGTATATCATAATTGATTTTTACTTCTATCTAGCAATTTCTATAAAGAGATTTTGTGTGCTGCTTGTTCGCAAATATTGGCACAAGGCCAGCTCTTCGAACGTCCGCGAAAATCTCAAGTCAGGTACACCGTGTAATTTACGACATTCAAAGGGAGATCTTGATATAATATTAAACGTTTCTAATTGCAATTCATAAATTCGATTATTACCAACGATATGTAACTAGCAAGCGCGCTGCATTCATAATCTATGCTACTACTATGAAGAGGGAAAATTTGTCTTTTTGTATGTATGTATTAGCTAGTACTAGTGGACTGATTTCAAAATATATTGTGCAATTTTAATCCTACATTATCGCTGAATAACAATGGTCTTGCTGATACTTTTATAACGAAGAAAACTAAAACTTTTAGCACTCTACTAAAATCACAACCCGTTCAATACCGGGACCGACTTCTAGTATGTAAAGTTTATTACTTGACTCTCATGCAAATCCGCCTTGTAGTTCAAGTTGGAAATCACTAAGAATATAAAATATCTATTAACGGAATCCGTCCCGAGTTTACAAGGAAATTATGTAACTTGTTATTTCTTACCGGAAATTTAGCGAGGTCGTCATCCTCCAAACATAGCGCAGTATTTTAATAGGCAAACGGTGAAGCGTCAGTTTATGTGTGCTTATTATAAGCCCTGCTTCTGATCTCGCTCGGATGTTGAGTTAGCTGTTTCTTCGTAAATAGAAAATATTTTTATGTCAATCGTGTAGTTTTGTAATCTAGAGTCTTTTGAAAAAATCAATGTAATGTTTGGATATACTCAAAGATTATATTACAATGCATATGAATAATTTGTATAGTTTTTGGGACGTTATATTAATTACTTGCAGTTTTTGTTCTGTGCCGATTTATATGAGTAAAGCAGTAAAGGTAACGGAGAGCCACTGCTAACTTCTTCGAGTAATCGGTTCCTCATCCTTATATTAACAGTTTGTACGCAACTCCCCACTGACCACAAAAACCTCAGAGTAAAACAGCCTGTAATAAAATAACAGATTTTGATAAATTTTAAAACATATATTCTACAACTGGCAAAGATAATTTTGAAGACTATTTCTTTTGCCAATAAATATTCACGAGAGTTCCCGCTAATTTCGACATGGAAAAGACCAATAAAAGACTTTATGAAAACCCTTTAATTTCAACCAGATAATGTCCTAAGAAGTGGCCAAATTTTTTACTGAAGTCTTCATTTGAGAATGATGAGAACAGCTATCAAATAAACAACATTTACTACTTACTAGTATTGGCTTAAAAAGGTTCATCATACTTGATAGTGCTACTAAACTATGTAACGAGTCAGTTATGTTAACTCCTCGTCGTCGTCGTTTCAGCCTGTCAGAGCCACTGCGGAGCATAGGCCTTCTACATAAGACGCCAAGAGGCACGATCCTGTGCCACCAGCATTAATCGCCCTCGTGCACATTTGCACGGGTCCTTACTCCATTTCGTAAGTAGTCGTACTGCGATGGTCAGTACGAGGCTGCCACTAGAGAACCGGTCTTCCATAACAGTTCTCGGTTCTACGAGCCTTGTGACCGGTCCATTGCCACTTCAGCGTGCTAACTCTCACTCACTTCTATGTTAATCATCATTCATCCTAATCATCATCATTCATCCTTAAACCATTTAGAATGCAACAAAATTAAAGTCATTACCGATGTCCGACCCTTGGTCACCTACCAAGCATTCGTTAAGTTTATCGTTGCCAAAAATTCCCAGATTGTTAAGTTCGTTGGGATTTATTTTCGCAGTGCGAGAATAAAAAACCGTCGTAGAGGCGCCGACGCGTGTCAGGCACGAATTTTCTTGCTTACGATTGTCCTACTAAAAAAAAAATTACTAATCACAAACCCTGCACCGAGAGATTTCCAAAGACACAGGCATCTTACCAGAGTAATTTGGGTTTAAAGTCAAAAAAAATATTTTAGTATATACTGCTTTAATCGAAAAATTATAATCACTCAGTTAGACGGAAAGTTGTTCTTTTATATATGTTAGTTATTTAATTCAGCCCCCCTTTGAATTTTTAATATATCTACTCGGCTTACAGACGTGAATTTGAAAAAAAACGCACATGCAGGGTTATTACAGTGTACGAGAGAACAAACATAAGTTCATTCCTCCTTCTTTAATCTAATAGTCCTATATGATATTGTTATATATCGGGACAAAAGGAGTGACATCAGGACAGGACCAACCGTTTGTAAGGCCGACGTATGGTTTAACATTTTTACTGGAAATCGGGTGAACGGCCAATTTTGCCCGAACCAATATGAAAGCAACGAAAAGTTGTTGACACCCCTTAGGATTTGAACCAATAACCTCCGGTTTCTAAAGCGCAAATTCAAGCTTCTAGGTAATGGTATCATTTAAATTATGAAACCGGTGGTAGGTCCCTGTTTACAGGAGACCGTCTGGTGGAGTACCACCGCGGTGCTATTTCTGCCGCGAAGCAGTAGTGTGAAAACACTGCTGCGTTCCGGTTTGAAGGGCACCGTAGCCAGCATTTACTGGGTAAACAAGACTTAACACCCTATGTCTCACGGTAGGCAGCGCGTCGGCGATACCACTGGTATTGTCAACGTCTATGGGTGTCGGTGACCACTTTCCATCAGGTGGCCCGACTGCTCGTCTGCCTGCGTATGCTATAAAAAAAAAAAAAAAATTTAAAGTAATGTAGTAAAGATAAATAAGGAGAAGAGATATTTTCAGCTCGATTATCAAATTTTACATCATAATATATACCTACTAATTATAAAATCGAAACGCCACAGTTTGAGTAAATGGATTAGATTTTAGAGCACAATAGATCATTTGATATTTTAAAACGTACCACTGATTACAGCATTATTTTGTTTAATTTCAATAGCGTTATTATTTCGAAGTAGGTGCTGTATTTGAAACCTGCGTTGTCGTTATTATATTTTGCAGCGTAAGTGGTGATATAATGCAATTTTATTCCTACACGTTCATTAAGAGAAAGCACTAGAGTACCGTATATTTCAGCTGATTAAATGCAGGTGATATTTGGTATAAAATAAATAATGGTGCTAAGACTCGAGATTTTGATTATAGAATTAAGTACTTCAAGGAAATAAAGTGTCACTTAAATTGACAAACAAAACACTGCCTTACTAAATTATGTTCAAAAATCTGTGGATTGTTGAATTATGAATTAAGGAAAATTATGAAATTGCGTACGACTATCTCAGACGAACTAGGACATCAATCACCATCAGATAATCATTCCGTCACGCCGTAAAGATTAAATAAAACAAGAGTAAAATATGGTACATCGGTTGGTATATCAGAAAATATTGCAAAATCACAAAGAATGACTAGTGCGACGAGATGAGGGAACGTGCCAAAGTCGCACAACCTGAAACCACCTACAGAATGACTAAAAGACCCAGGCATTCATTTCCTACCTAGACTTTTTTGCACGCGCCATCTAGACAGATGAACTAGATCAAACCCAGTCCGTGCATCTTCGATTACCGAGTCCGACTATATAGCGCCACCGTTGACGACGACCGATCTATATCCGTAGCACGCCCTGCCGACTATTTCGGCTGAGCTAAAATTAGTCACGACTATCGCTAGCGTAATGTGGGTCGGGAATCTTTCGAACAATGGCGTGTTCACGCGACAGACGCGACGTGGAAGACTTGAATGTGACTGTTTCCCTTTGCAATCATATTCGTGCACAAGACTCTTTAATATTAATATAAAAATCACGTTATCCTTATTATTTCAGGTCCGATTTAATAGTTCTTCATGGCATGTATGACATCAAATAAACACATGTTCAAGAAATTTAAGCCGTTGGTCTTTCCGATCTCTATGATCTATTGTTAGTTATGTTGATGATTATCATCTATGGCATCCAACGTTTCTTGATCATGATCATCATTATCATTCATCCAGTGATAGTCAATTAAATTAGGAAGAACAGTTTAGTTAACTAGAAATTTAAAAGTTACTAATATAATGTTTCAAAGTTATTTATGTCGTGAACTTCGTACTGTGTTATCCTAGATTATACTGTATATGGACAAAAAAGTGGATGTCAAATTATTGGTTATGATTTAAAGAGATTTGACATACCTTGTTATAATCTCGTAAAATGTTTGTTAAATAATTTCTACTGATATACATTTAGAATCTTATTAAAATTAATCTAAACTGGTAAGCTTAACTAAATAAATTTTGTCTATGAATGTTTCATAATAGTTTAAACTCCGTAGTCTATTTCTAAAAGGTAATTTAAAAAAATCCTAAATATTTGTTGTAAAATCAAAATTAAATTGAATCTTAACCATGTTAAAATATATTGAATTATACATGTGTACATATACCATAGTTTATTACTGTCGAGAAAACGTTGCTCATGTTATCGTAGTAATGTTGTTCTTACAAACTTACGAAGGAAGTCATTATATATTTTAATTGACACTGAACACAAACCGAGGATAACTTTTACCATACAAGTCATCAAACTATAACTTTGTTACTATATAATTTTTTACCGTGGTTGTTTTTATATGCAACAGTTGTAAAAAATATTAAAGTTATATGTTAAGCAAGAAAAGAGGAACTGCATGGTAATTTATTATTAAATTAGTTTTAATAAAATTCCTCTGAATACGTAACATCATCCTCAAAACAGCGCCAAACCATAGAAGGCATAGAGTTCGCCTTCTATGGTCAAAAAATGCAGCCCACAACTTAACATTTACCCAATCTAAGACATTGAATGACCTTACTCATTTACCCAGTAAATCCACTAATAATTAAATCGAACTGAAATATGAAGCTGCTTCCAGAGTTGTAAAATCAATTGTCTACAGTTGATATATTAAAATATTACAAATAATTTTCAGCAGAAACGATCACCGCCATGGTACACCCAGTCGGTTAGCTTGCAAAAATTTCTATTCCTTAACCTCACCATTCCTTTAAAAACAACCGTTATAGTGTTTAAAACACCTGAAACCAACCTGCCAAAACTGGTTTATATTTATACGAACCAATCGAAATAGAACAAGCGGTTGGATTATCATTTATAACTGAGAAAAACCTTGCTCGTCCCCCGTAATTCTCTGGACGGCTCCAAATGGATTGGCGCATTTATCTTCGGCAGCGTAAACTCACCACATTTTTCCGTCATCGAAAATGTAAACTGTAGTGCGCGAATACCGGAGAAGTGGTGGGCCATTAAGACGTTCGCATCCCTTGGTGCTTTTGCCAAAACAACTGTCAAAATTGATTGAGAGACGTTATTTATTTCGGTAGATAAATGGCGTATACTGTACGGCCAGTTGAATAACGTTAATTAGCATTTAACAGATGGTTATAAAATTAAGTCACATCATTAAACGTTTTCAACGCGTGTGATAATTTCAATAGTTTTTGTAACAATATGTTATATTTAAAGACAAAAGATTAGCTGTGTTGCTATCTTTTATGAATCTACATAAAAGTCTACATGATAAATTCTGTCTCATTTAAAATGTTCATGTCAACGAAAAAAATAGCATTGTCATTTTTTACAACAAAAATATTTATGAGTCAAGTATAAATATTGTTAAATTACCTTTTATCGATATCTTGTAAAAATATTTGTTAAGAAATGTTGAGTTGGTGTTCCCAGAGCTTGGTAGCTTTAAAGATTTTAACGCTTTATTCATTTTTCAAATCAAATCGAACGGAAGTTGGAACCTCTATAGTAAGTATATACACTAACATTTGTTTTCAAGTTATTAGAGACCTTCACAGAACGGTATTCTGCATTACGTCAACGCAAATCCTCTGTATTGTGAATTATATTTTTAAGTAATGGTTTTAACCTGTTTACATCTGCAAGGCGATAATAATATTCCTGAAAGTAACGGAATTACTTGATTTTACATAACAGTATAGTTTCTCTAACTAGTAACTCTAACATTTTGGCTTTTCTCTTTGTAATGATTTAACTCGAAGTTATTAAACTAGTTATAGCACCCTTCAGACCAGAACACAGGTAAAGACATCTTCACTCTCGTCATCGAGAGCTGAGACAAGTCTCACTAACTGCCTCGTCCAAGACATGAGTCAGCTACGGAAACCCAATACGTACCGCGGCCGCCCGCTGCCAATTCTATTCTTACGAATGTTTCAAACCTATTTAGCCAATGTCTACTTTATTTTCTGTGCAATAAAATATAATTTAGATTGCGCTTATTTCGTTTAATACTATAACAGAAAACCAACCTAATGTCAATGACGTTAAGGTTGAAATTTGTCTGATGCAATTTTTTTCAGGCGGCTACATTCAACGCCGAACAAACATCACCTTTTCGATTGGAATCAAATTGAATGCCACCGATTTATATTTATTATTGAAAATGAAGATGCTTTTTAATGTATTATACTGAAAATTTCCAAAGTATATACTTAAATAGCTGTAAAGGTTTCAGTTAAGTAAAAATAAGAAATAGTAAATTAGTCACCGGAAAATCAAGATTATGTTTCTTATGAGAACGTTACATTATACCGTTTTATGTCATATTTTGATAAAAATCAATAAGTACTTACTATTCAATATATATACGAGTAAAGAAATAGATAACTACTCTAATTTATAATTATTCTAATCTTACAGTTTTTGTACTGAGTATTGTGCAGTAACTTCATAGCATCCCACAGGCTATAGACAAAAGAGGTCTATATAGATATTATCTTACCATAAGTTTCCTGTTTGTCGTAGCACCCAGGCTAAGTGGCAGCCAATGGCAGTGGTAAGAAAGCAAAACTATACGTGGCTAGACTTAAAAGCAAAGAAAGCCTGGAGGATTCTTTATGTGGGTTACAAAAGTTGGTTTCTGACGCGCCCAGTAGAGAGCAGTGGGTAAGCTGATAGTGGTAACTGAAAACACTGTAGTTCCCTCCTCTGTATGTGAAAATCTCTACTTCCTAGACTACTTTCGCATTTCTAGAAGACTCAAGACTCATTTCTAGATGGAAGCGAACCGCTAATGCGGTAAAATGAGGTCGTAGGAGAACAGAAGATTCGACAAGTTAACGCCGTTCTGACATCTTTCCGTGACTCTAGTAGAAGACTTGATTTTATTGGGATGTTGCATCTGGTTTCTATTCTCCAAAAAAGGTAAGACCACTGACTCTAGTTAAGGCTTTCTGGAAAGCTAGAGCTACTAGTGTCGTAAAAAAGTTACACTTCTTGGTAATAATCGTCCATAAATTAGCTAATTCCCGTGAGCCTCAAAGACAACTTGTTCAGGAGACTGCAAAAATATCACTAGTGTTATAGTATTGCAGTGAAATCAATAATTTGTTGACAGCATAGATATGGAATAACGCTACTAATGAGTTATCTCATAAACACATTTCTTAAATTTTTTTTATCATTATATGTCACACATATTTCTCACAATTTCTTGCTAATAAAACCCCTTAGTTACTAGACCTAACACCTAAATTAATTCTTATACCGTTAACTAGCAACCCTGCAACCCCCCTTGTGGGTGGAATTTCGTAAAATCCGTTTGTAGCTGACCTCTGCTCGGCGAAAGGATTATTCCAGTTCCAGAGATATCGTGATGAGTCAATATATAGTTGGGATACAGTTATAAATATATACGATTAATAGAATGTAATCAATTAAACATTCGATTCATAAAAAGAATAAGAAAACAGTATATGTCGCTGATGTGTACGCAGAATCTTTTCAAGGGCACCGAAACAATTAACGAATGTTCGTGAAAACTATTAAAAACTACACAGTGAGAGGGTGACAGTTTTATCTCGGGCTTGTTGTGATGCTAGATAAAAACTCGAATGCATATTGATGTCGTCTGTTATCTAGATTGGCAACCGAGGTGGCAGGCGGGGATAGATCTCTTTAACCGTCGCAAATTTACGACCACGTTTAAACGGTAGAAATATTTTTATCTAAGTCTCATTAAATGGCATGTAAAATCGGTCCACCCACCAACCCGCATTGGACCAGCGTGGTGGGATACGGTCCAAACTCCCTAATGGATAGGGGTGTATTAGGGAGGCCTATGTCCAGCAGTGGACTATCAAAGCCTGATGATGATGATGATGATGATGTAACGATTAGATAATGGAGATTGGTATGAACTTGAAATCATCTACGTCCTACTAACGTTTTAATTTAAGAATTGGTGTTTGTTACTCGTTCAATAAAAATCTGCGTAACAATTTACAGCTGATACGTCAGGATAAAATATTTATGAATTTTAATATACAGAAATTATGTATATTATTTATATTAAATATACAGGAATTATATTAAGGTAATTATTTAAAAATATATAGTGAGAATTTTTCAAAATATTTAAAGTTTCATATATATAAAAAATATGTCATTCACAAACTATTACGGAGTGCATCAGATGAATCTTTGAAATACAAATAGGTAATTTGTGATAATAATAAGCAAACATGGTACACATTATTATACCAAATTAATAATTGATTTAATAAAGAAAGCGACGCTTTACTATCATTTTTCTTGTGAAAATACGTTCGATATAGAAAATATATAGAAAACTCAAAAGTATTTCGAAAAATCACGTAAATCCGCTATTCGCTTAGTTTCTTTCCTTTTCTATAGAAGGGTCTCGTTCCGAACCGAATGAAGCCTTTTCAACAATCAATAAGCAAGTAATACGTGTTTATCAAATAAAGGATATTTAAATTACGGATCGGAAGCGGTGGCGTGCACTAGAGGAGGCCTATGATCAGCGGTGGACTGACAGTGGCTGATGATGGTGATGATGAAATTACTGATTCTTTCAAAACATCTGGCGGTGAACGTATTTCAAAAATGCGCGTTATATAAAGCGTTCATGAATCAAGTCGAAGGTACTAAATGCGGAGGGCCGAATCCGCTTTATACAAGCGACACTCCGAAAATAGAGCGACGCGGTCACCTGTTGTAATCCAGCGGGATATTAACACGCCACTGGAATCGGAGATTAATCACTGCTGTCGCTTTTACCTAATTAGTTTTATGTTGGTGACATTAATAATTGTTTAAGACCTAATTGTTTTGAATACGGCGGCCTATGAGTAAGACGAAAAGCCAGTTAAACTGAAATCGTGGTCGAATTGGCTGTTATTTGTCACATGAAATACATTACCGATGTGAAGAAAAGTTAAATATGGAGAAAACCCTGAGTAATAAGATTTTGTCTTAATATCCTCAAATCTCAGTAGTGAGATATTTGCCTGATCTTAGGGGTCTGTTGAGATAAAAGATAGGTTTAGATAGCATATAAACAGATAGTGTTTGAAGACATTAACATACTCAAAACCCTGACGATTATTCCAAAAACATAGAGCCAAAGGCATGTACCAACTTAGTCTGTCCGTGATCTTGGATGCTGGAAAGATTCCGAAACATCGGAAAAAAAAAATTAACGCGTGAAAATCTGTGAAATAATGGATTTAGTATAGAACGTACTCAACGATAAATATAGTATGAAAAAACCTATATACAATGAAAACGCTGTAAACATACAAACAAATAAACTTATTCAAATATTTATATCTCTAATGCATTACCATATTTAGCCGTGATATTCGTTTCAACCTTCGCCATTTATCGATGTAATTGATTTACTATCGGGCTTGAATGGCGTCCAACAACGTATGGAATGCATTCGTAATAGAGTAAACGATAGTGGGAGGGTATCAGCATCTCAGCGATTGACGCAAACCGATACAATAACACTCAATGTGAAGCTAGTCGAGCATTCCAAGACAGGCTTGGGAAGAGAGGGAGAACTGACGTGTGAGTGACGACACGCCATTTTCCCCGCGCTTTTCATCTGCTATTTCCGTTTAAATTCAGCTTTTTTGATCTGAAAATAACATTTATTTCTTATAAAATTATACACAGATGCTATTCTTTAAGATTATTTTTTAACATAAAACATTTGCGTAACACAATTCAATATATTCTTAAACGTACAAAATGTTCTGCTAACTTTTCTAAGTGGTTATGGCAGCTTTGACTCAGTGCCTGATCTCACTGTGAAAAATTTACTAAAGTTCAAAGTTCAAATTACTAAACTCACAAGATCCCTATTTGACTACAATAACGCTTTCAGTTTAGATATTTATTTATCACACCTGTGTTCAAAAACATTTTGTCAATTATTCTCTGGAAATGCCTTAGACGAGGAATTGATTTATCTTTTATAAAAACCTTTTCGAATTCTTTTTAATTCATTGCAAATTGAACTTGTACAGTTCATTTGTTCTATGATCATGCATGGTTGAATCATATCGATTTGATGATTGCCCTCTGCAATTAATACAAACCACCTGTTAATCTGCCAACACTTGATATAAAATGATTAGACAGCATTTAGCTGTTGCTATGTGCGAGTGCAGTTTTCTTGGCAGGTGAATAAGGATTGTACGCGTCACAAAACGCCGGTTTAAGGTGAGGTTTCATTGCAGTGGTGAAGAGTTCCTATTTAAAATATGAGTACTTTATAGAAATAAGTTACTTTAGCACTGTAAATTTATTGGGAATTAAAGAAACCAAAAGTGAATACATGCTGCAACCAGAACAACTAGAGGTCTCGTCTTCTAGTAGATAAAGGCATTGCAAAATTTAAGAATTTTATGTATTTATGTCCACAATAATTCTGGAGAACTTTAAATCAAAATTGAATAAAGAAATTACACACCTCTTTATTAAGAAGCATTCTGAATTTTTGTCTGTGCTCTGGATTTTGATCCGATGCTTTTGCTTATCTTTTTTCTCTTAGCTGATTCCTATTTTCTTGAGGCCTATTCGACAAGTAGCCACGTTCGGGGCTAGAAACTGAGCTCATCACCCGCCAAAAGCAAGAAATTTCATCTATTGAAGGTCTATGGCTGCTGGTGCTCATGGACTACAGCTACACAATCAGAATAGCCGTTCATCACTACACACACAACAATCCGTTTCCCCATTTATCAATACACACAGTTCATATAGTATATATGAGTGCTTGTGAGGTAGCCTCTTCTGCTAGTAAGTTTCTAACAATCAGATGCAAGGATTGAAAACGTGGTGCTTTAGTCGATTCGAGTCCGAAGTCATCCTAGCTTCCGCGGTACTGGATATCCTAGAATTGGTCTACGTAGAACAAGTACCATAACTGTTCCACTTAAGATTGTAACTAAAGATTACTTGACTGTTAACCTTAATATTGTATTAAGTTATATTATGTTAAGTACTTAAATTAAACTATATTTATAGTATGTGAAATATCTAAGCTTGTGCAATGAGACCGCTTTATAATATTAGTCATCGGATTAGTTTGTGGAGTGTCGATAGTCTAAATAATTGGCGACCTATTTAGAGACTGGCGAACATTAAATGTGGAGACATTCAAAATAAACTTGGGATTAAATATGGCATTAGCATCTGTCTAGCCTTGTCTAAGTATCATATACAAAACAGTTAAAGAAATGAAACAACTTTTAACTGACGCAATTTGATCAATAGAACTAACTCGTCTCTTGAAAGCACTGACATATTATCTTCATAACTAACGATGAGGTAGGACATGGAGGTTATGACGACCCATAACGGCTGTCAAGAATGTTCTATAATAAAAAGATCAAGTTCTTACGTTCATATCATCATTGTGTGTATGTCTTCTACTACTTTTCATCCCTTTACGTTAAGTTAATTCCTCGCAAAATTGTATTCTTAATTTATTGTAGTACAATATCAATTCATTAATTAGTTAATTAGTAAAGTAGGTACTAAAATTGTATGCTATAAATCTTAAAGATGCAGTTAATTGGCTTGCTATGTTTGAACGAGGGCTACAAAACATTAAATAAATCGTATGTACATTAATTTAATGTTCTTTTTTATACCTTATTTAAATATTATCAAAAAATTACTTCTACAAAGATATTTTAAATATATAATCAAATATTTTGAATAAAATAAAAAAGTACATATAAATAATAAATTTCGACAATGACTCTTGCACAATGCGTTAGGACAGTAACGAGCGCTGGGCGAATTTACGCTTCAACCGTGATCAATATTGCGAATTCTTGGCTTGCGTTACATATATGTTTTTATCGACACGACCGAAGCAGTTTAAGACCGACACCACGCAGTTTAAATATAGCCATCGGTTGCCCGCGAATCTTTTGTTACAGAAAACGTTCACGTTTACGCAATGCATTCCTTCACGTGTAATTTTTGCGTAAGCATAATGTAATATGTACATAATAGGAAAGTAGTGGTCAGAATAATTTAAAGGTATCAAATATCTCTATTCAATATTGAATCTTATACATTCTCATCCATAGTTGTACAGTCTCATTCATAGTAACTTAATGATTATGTAATGAGTTAACAACATTTCGGAAATGGATGCCTCAGATCTGAAGGAATTGGCATTAGAAACTCAGAACCCGTCTGCAATCACGTCACACATCATCAACCTGTCATAGTCCACCGCTGGACATAGTCCTCCCTAATTCACCCCTATCAATTAGGGGGTTGTGGACCGTATCCCACCGCGCTGGTCCAATGCGGGTTGGTGGGTGGTCCGGCTTCATACATGCCCATCCGACGCATGGATCATCTTACTTTTCAGACAATTGGGTGATCGGCCCAATTTGCCCTAACCAACTAGGAAACAACAATGTAAAATTTGGTGAGACCCCGCAGGATATGAACCCACAACCTCCGGTTTCGAAAGCACACAAAAGATGAAATATTGGGCTCGTTGATTCAAAAATGCTTTTTGGCAACACATTCCGCCATTAGTAAAATATTGATGTGGTTAAAGAGCTAAATACAATTTTTTTTGCAGCACGACTGTATTAAGGTTAGCATTCTTGCCAATATTTTTTTATGATTATTTCTGCTCATTTGTTTCTTTCGTTAGTCTTTTTTATAGGAAAAGCCTGTTTCGGCTGAATGCCGGTTTATGACCATTCACTGGATTTTTTTATAAAATTTTTAATTAAGTCGATTGATTTGATTACTAGGCTGGATTTGCTAATGTTTCAAGACTGAAAAAGACTATGGCATTATAGCGAGGACAGGAGTTTTTATATAAATTTAAGCTAAGGTTCTTGCTGTTAAGGCAAATAATAAGACGATGTCGGTATAATTTGGTATTTAAATTGAAAAATAAGATATTCTCCTAAGCTCCGTCGATAGTCTACCCGATACTACTGCTACTATATGATGATTGTTATCATTAACATATAGATAGAGTGACATTTGAAATAGACCTGGTTTTCAGGTACAAGGTAACGTGTCCGTTTCCTGAGCCCACTCTTGCAATGGACATGGTAACTCCATATGATGAGATGGCATTATTGGCTTCGTTAGAAGATACGCCGAAGATTCGCGACAGCAATTTGATGCTTGAATTTACAATTAAAACATGTCGTATGTGACGTCTATGAGTGGTGTATGATACGGAAGATCACAAGTCAGGTTCTAGTATGACTTTTTCAAGTGAATTTTAAATTATACTTTTATGTAAATCTATATACAAATCATATTTAATCCTGTTTAATTTTCATAAGACACGAGCTTTTTGTATTTTATACATAAGTAGCAAACAAAGATAAATCATTAGAGGGTCGTAAAAATTCCGACATATAGAAAAAGTATTTGCGATTTGAGCTCCCGTTCTAAATCGAGAAAAGGGCCGCCCATCAGGAAATAGACAACAGCCAAACAATGTTTTTACACGTTTTACTAGTGTGAATCAGCGTAAAGCTATTTAGAGTTTCAATGTTGGAGAATAAACATAAAGAGGAAAATTTTCATAACCCGAAAGTATTCACGAAAATAAATTAAAAAGGTGGCAGCACTATAGCCAGCGGGTTATTTTTCAGTTCGTGTATGAAATGTATGTTTTAACGGCATATTTAGTTTCGTCTGTAAAGTAAGTACTGTATGAAGTTCACACTCCATATTATAGATACTTATTTATATTCTCAATCTCATTTTGGATAAAAACAGGGGCCCCTTCTATAACAACTTTATCCTTTAACGTTCCGTTTCTAGTAGAATCTGCTTTAATACGAACTTTTTATATTGTTATTCTTTCTCCATTACTCTGCAAAGCCAGGTGCTGGCTCATCTCCACCTACGTTACGTTTCCCGCCATATTCTGTTGGAGGTAATTAACTAATAATTTGTCAGAAGCAGGTTAATGGGTCGACGACTTGGCGACTCACTTCTCTTGGATTTGTCATAAATTGCCAAAACGTACAGTCTTGGAAATTATGCTTCAGTATTCAGGTGCGCTAAAATTTAATCTATTACACTAACAGTCCGTCCATGTCTCTGCCCGTATCTTTTTCAGATTTTTGCCTTGGATTTTCCATTTAAAATGATAAAATACGAACAAACAAATCCTTCATCTTTAAAGTATTAGTATATATTAAACATTTAATTTCTCTAAGTATATACCTGTTATTTCCATTCCTCTAGCTGTAAAATGACGTAATTGTTTACACGTGAGTCTCTTGTACTATTTCTGCCTGGCAACATTTTTTTACCCATTTGGACACGCTCATTTTGGCGTCTCTATATGTTTACGCGTACAACAATGTTCGAAGCTTATTTTATATCGGATCTTTTAATATTTTTTTGTAGTAAGTAGCAAATGTTATAGGAATACAAAAGTGTACTTGCTTGTACCAAAATATTTTTGATTGTATTCCAAATGGCCAAGTTCCCTATTACAAGGGATCTGGGGTGGTGCATTACTGTCTTCCCGTTTGAAGAACATAGTAGATAGCATAATCACTGATTGAACGAGACGTAACATTGCTAGTCTCGAGGCGGTGAGAGGATCTGTGTATCCTTTACTATCAGGTGAACGCCCTGCTCTCGTGTTTAGTGTTTGCTTACTGTATCAATGTTTAATTAATAGTCGCCAACAAATTAACTTGTATCGTAATTTATTTTAAAATATCGCTAAATGCAATCGATAAATCTTGTCGTGAATTTCAATTGCAGTGAATTCTTGGCATCCGACAGACGCATTTGCTTCTTAGTGCAAATGCATACATTTTAATTTCAGTTGGCAATTGGAGGAAGCTTTATAATGAGCGTTTTTTAAGGTAGGACATGTATTAGTTAATTTGGACGATTACCTCAAATTTTCTTCTTTATCCCGGCTATTCATCAAAGAAGTGTTACCCGAATAACAGGTTTATGGAACGCATCTTACATCAGACCTCCACGGCTCAAATGGGTGAATTATTTAAGATGCACGTGGGTTCGGTATCATCAGCCTGTGATAGTCCACTGCTGGACATAGGCTTCCCCTATCTATTAGGCGATTTTGGACCGTATCCCACTAAGCTGTTTGGTGGTGGGTTTATGCGGGTTGGTGGGTGGTCCGACTTTTTACAAGCCCAACCGACGCATATATCACTAACATATGCCCTAACTAACTAGGAAACAACATTGAAAATTTGTTGAGTCCCCGCAGGATTCGAACCCTCGACCCCGGTTTCTGAAGCACACGCCCATACCACTAGGCTACGGAGGCAGCAGAGGTTCGAAATAAAAATTGCAAATCAGACATTTAAGTCGCCTCACTTTTGCGACAGTTGGTGAATAACCCTAAAATATAGTTGGTTGGAACTTGCATTATATCCTAAATACAAAAGTATTTCCTTGGTTTATATTGCTAGTGTAATTTTTCACTTTTGGACATGAAAATGACACTGAATAAAGCTATAAAAGACTCAATAATTGTAATATAAAACAGAATAGCATACATTTTAGATTTAAAAATAGAATTTTTAAATTGATATTTCAATTTCCAATTAAAAATTTAAATACTACTGATTTCACGGTCTTTGTTAAACATTATTTGTATTTAGAACTAAAATTTATTGTTATAACATTAGAAAATGTGGTAATCTATTATTGGCTTTTACTACTAGTAAATCCTCTTTATTGTTTGTTGTGTTCTAATAATAAGCCACTGATTAAATTATAAAAAAAAACATAAATAAATAAGCATAAGAAAATATTAAATGAAAGTCGTTACATATAATATTGAAATCAGGACAACGAAAGGTTACAAAAACATGCAAAATGCTTCGTCGAATACATTTTCCAATATTTAAATAAGAATATTTATTAAAACTCATACACTAAGGATAAATACAAATAAACATTAATACTAGAAAAATAAATAATACATAGTTATATTTTGCATATTGAAAATCTTTGGCTTATGAAATTTAAATAGGGTTTTGGTAAGTTGGTTCTTTATTGAATTTATAATCTCTATGTATTGTCTTCATCTTTTCCTGTATTATCCTTTCATGTTTGGCTTGACATTGGTTTCGTCATTAAGTTTATGCTCCTTATAAATGACTGCCACGTCAGCAGTGACGATGGAATCAGTGACGCTTATTATATCCTTCCTGACCTTCTTTTTGGCGATCAAGGGATGAATGATCTCGAACCAAACGCTCCCAGAATTGACATGACGCTGATGACAGATAGACCGAGCAGGAAACCCTAGAAAATATTGCATCATTATCATCGTCATCAGCCCGTGTTAGTTAACTACTGGACATAGGCCTCCCCTAATGCACGACTTTTCCATTAGGGGGTTTTTGGACCGTATTACACCACGCCGGTCCAATACGGGATGGTGGGTGGACCGACTTTTTACACCGACGCATGATCGTGATCGACCCAAATTGTCCTAACCAACCAGAAAACAACAATAACACAAAGTTGTTTCCTCGCGGGATTCACAACCAAACTACTGCTCCACGCCTCCGGTGTTATACACTTCTTACATAATTGTTAACTGTTTAGGATAAAAAGGTACTGAAATTTAAAATCATATTAATTGTTACCATTAGCTTCCTCACATATTCAATTATAGAGCTTTCCATGCCAGCTACATTTACTTGCCGTGTTCGGTTTAAACTCTTACATTGGCTTTAGTTTCATACTAATATTAATTAGTAAGTACCTACTAATCCATGGAAAATAAATTTCTTAATTCATTGACAGATAATAACGGTTATAAACTTTTATTTTATATGTTAAAAGCAAATAGTTTGTCTTTTCAATATATTTGAAACGATTAAGTAATGAAATCCACCCCAGTGAAGATATATACATAACAAAGTACATCTCAATTTATCTATTATAATTCTAAAGTGCATGAAAAATAAGTAATAAACCGTTGACAGAAATTGTCAAAATGACCGACGCAAGTTTACAGAAACTAAACATTGTCAAATATTAAAGCAATTTTGCCACACCGAGACGTCTAAAAATTAATATAACTTTAAATGTATTAAACTGTCACTTGCAATTTGGTATAAGAAAAACAAGTGCTTGTATATAATAAAAAATCTGATTGAACGTTTACAAATTAACCAAGAGCTGAACAACAACTAGATAAAGTTGAAATTAAAATATTCACGCCTAGATTAAATAATTAGTTAAAACTTGCCTGCAATACAATACAAATTAATGAACTACATTAGGATACAAATTTAAATATAATTTTCGGACTACTAGAAGAACAATGAAATCTTTCCTGAGACAATGTATACTCTTCTACAACAAAATCCCAGAAAACGTTCAGCAATTTTCTATAAAAAAGTTAAAAACAATTGTAAGGGACGTTTATGTGTTAAAGGTTGTTGTTGTAACGACTACTTGACAGATAACACAACTGTTCGCTCCAGGCTATTTCAAACTATTGAAATATGACTTATGTAAAAATTACCTAAAATTTAAATAACTAAAATCTCAGTCCGAATAAATTTTCTATTGAAATGTTTTGCAATTTATTTATGATCGAAACCGCCACTTCGTATATTGTTTCATGGTTACCATTGATTCTGAATGCTTTGGCATGTAGCCAATGTTCGAATCGAATATTTTCGCTAATCGTATCAGGTATATTTGGATGTTTATTATTGTCTACATTAGTTTGATTCAATCCTCAAATCCTACTTGGACGAAGTATTTGGTCGAAACATTGCTGATGATGTTTTTGAAGAGTTACAAATATTTAAGTACGGAATAATTGTGTACATCATTTTACATAATATCTTTCTTTCGATGTTTTGTAAATTTATTTTCTAGTTCTATCGACTCAGGCTAAAATTAAAAAATT
The DNA here is from genome assembly GCA_029286875.1 of Lamproptera curius. Taxonomy (NCBI): domain Eukaryota; kingdom Metazoa; phylum Arthropoda; class Insecta; order Lepidoptera; family Papilionidae; genus Lamproptera; species Lamproptera curius. The sequence goes on from JAGSMT010000054.1 coordinate 2,376,424, forward strand.
AAAGAAATAGCACGTCCCAAGTTAAGAGATCATGGCATACCAAATGCTTTTTCTGCTCATGGAACTATCCGAAAGTTGTGACCTTTCTAGTAACAACTTTCTTCAAAACCTTTGCTAGCTAACGGTTTTTTTATTACGTGCTATTAATCAATTAATTTTATGTTAAAATGTGTAATTATTATATTTCATTGATATATAAATCAAGTAAGGGCTAAAATCAACCCTTAATTTTGTACAAGCATTGCGTATTAAGCATAGAGTTTCGTATGAATATAATATCAAATATTTTTCAATAAGATTATCCCCTTTTCCTAACCTGAAGTTATTTAGGGGTTTTTTTTATATACGGAAAACGTTTAGCCGTCTCAAAGTTTCAGAAATTTGAAAATAGTCCTGAGAAACTTACGATACTTCCACCGAGATCTGAGACGAACAGATTCCAGTCGTATTGTATCTTTCCTCATAAACTGAGACCATCATGCTATTGAAATGGATGAACAGCTGAAGAAATATTGTACTTCTTAGGTCATGTTTGTTTTTCTATCGATTAAAGCGACGAAGGGTGCAAGAGGCTCCAAACCTCTAACTAACCTAACCTGCTCGAGGTGCACCCTGCTGAATAACAAACAAGTCTCATCTGATGGTAAATGATACGCCCTGATCTTAAAAAAAAACACAGCGTAATACGATACAAATCCACTCACCAACCTGAGACATGGGGTGTTACGTCTCGTTTACTCAGTAAATACGTTGGCAAGAGTGACCTTCAAACTAAAAGATAGCAGTGTTTATAAAATACGACTTTGCGGTAGAAACAAGCACCGTGATAAGGTCAATAATAATGGACTTTGTATTATAACTTTGATATCAAAATTTAAATACCTTGTTTCAACTTAGAATTACAAGGTGGCAGGTAACTTCCAACATTATGTGGTAGGTCTGAGGTGGTGCCCTTCAAGTTGAACCATAGTAGTATTATCACACTACTGTGTTGCGGTAACCTAGCTAGCGTTTTTACTGGGTAAACGAGACGTACCATCCTGTATCTCACGAAGGCAGTGCTTTGGTGACCACTTTCTATCAGGTGGCGCGAGTACTCGTCTGCCTTATTTGGCAAAAAAAAATTTAAAGTTTCAGTCCATCATTGCGGAAAAGGACCAACCTAAGAAGAACCGCTTAAAAAATTTAGACGGATAATTACATTTTGGCACCTCATTGATCCTCCGTATTTGTATAAAGGCCTTGTAGGCTCCGCTTGCATTGAATCTTCCAGAACTTTAGTGCTTCTAATAATTTCTAATCCCTAAAATGCGTCTTTTTTTACCTGAGACTGAAGAGCAGCAAAGCCAGTCTTAAAGTACCACATTTTCTTCGACGAATCCCATACATAAAAACTCTGCCTGTCCGTCACAAACGCGTTGTACAGATACGAGCGGCAGAATCGGGGGCACTTATCGCAACCATGGTTGTCATAAAGGCTATAATTTACAATATTTATCATAAAAGTGCCCATAGTGGATAGTTTTTAAATCTCACCTTGTTGATTGAGTAATTGAATTGAAATAATTATAAATCGTGCCATGTTTGTCTCAATCCAAATTGAAACCAAAACGCAAAAGCTTCATTCCGAAATATTGACGATTGATTTAAAAATGTATAGGTTTTTTTTGAGGAGATAATTTTATGATATGTGTGAATATAGATAGCTATTTTCTATATCTACCGAAGGGAAAATAAAAGATGTCTATACTATGTTAAACTGCCTCCGTAGCCTAGTGGTATAGGCCTTAGAAACCGGAGGTCGTGGGTTCGAATCCTGCGGGACTCAGCAAATTTCATTGTTATTTCTAGTTGTGCATTGTGGACTATGATCACCCAATTGCCTGAAAAGATAAGATGATCCATGCTCGGATGGGCATGTAATAAAGTCGTCACCACCAACCTCCATTGGACCAGCGGTGGGATAGGTCAAAAACTCCTAATGAAAGGTGGTGTATCAGGAGAGGCCTATGTCCAGCAGTGGACTGTCACAGGCTGATGATGATGATGATGACTATGTTAAAATATTTTCTCTTTTAAATGGTTAATGCTTTGGAGCAGTCAATATTAAAAATAAATTATAACTTAAAACTATATATTAGATATATATGAAAATGCCTCCGTGGCCTAGCGGTATTGGCCTTGCTTTATAAATCGGAGGTCGTAGGTTCGAATCCCGTAGGAAAATAACATTGAGTTATCGTTATTTACTGGTTGGTTAAGACTTGGGCCGGACATCCAATTGTATGATTAGTAATACAGTGGGCATGTAAAAAGTCGGTCCACCCACCAACCCGCATTGGACGAGCGGGGTTGGATACGCTCCAAAAAACCAAATGGGGAAGGCATTAGGGGAGGCCTATGTTCAGCAGTGGACTAACGCAGACTGATGATGATGCTGATATTTAAAACAAACATGACATAAATCTCGTGCAAAGAAAATATAGTATGAAATAGAAAACTAGACCCACTTCATGTAAGCTGTAATGACATTTCTCATGGCCGTATAATTTTTGCAACGTGCCAAATCACTACGCATCCAAGGTCCAGAACAGCCAGCCTGGCTACCGACCACATCCCAAACAAACTGTGAAGTACACTGAAATTTGGAGAACGTTAAAATTGCATAAAATAAGAAACATGTACAATATTTATGGCTTATCAAAAGAAGTTATTTTAATTATAGAATGACCTATCAACTACGTTTTACTTATTCTTGACTTTAGTATAGACAGGCATACCAGAAAAGTTTGCCCAACTTTACATACATTTAAAGATTTTGAACGTTAATATTTAAAAAAACTTAATTGTTAATTTCACCTGTGCGCTCACCTTGACTTTTTGACTTATGAACCATCTTGGAGATAATAAAGAATGTTAAATACATTTAAGTAGCAAATATACATCAAATATAAAAAGATAGGTTAACCACAGAAGCTATTTTAGTAAACATCTACTTCCTTTTAATAGTTAATTTAACATTTCGTATAGATATAACCCTAGAACAAACGTTATGAAACAGAGCATTTGATAAAGTTCCGTTCGACACAAGAACTTCGTTGGAAAATATTTATTGTCAGAATCTATATCGATTCTTTGAATAATAATTTCTCCTTTGATCTCGTTTAATAAATTATATCAGTACGCAAACAAATTGCGCCGTCCACGTTATGGAATCTGGTTATTATAAATGAAAAAGTGGTTATTATGTAAAAAGCTAATAATATAAACGGACTTACTAGTAAGCCAATTCAGACTCGGAATTAATTTAAACAAATTTAATGTCAATCAGTTATGGCGCCAGAAGTGCACGCGTTTTTGTTTTATTTGAAAACCATGGCAGATGAGCCATCTGATGGAGAGCGTTCATCGACTCTCATAGACATCGGCATTTTCAGGAGTATTACCAACACACTGCCTACCGTGAGAAATAAGATGTTACGTCTCGTTTACTCAGTAAATACTCTTGCTACGATGTTGTGCAAAGCGGTAGTGTAAAAACACTACCGCTTTTCAGCAGAAAAAGGCATTTATGGACCGCGACCATTATCAATCCCAACGCAATGTTCAATTTACAACAATGCCCGACCTTTTGACTCTTATTCAGTTTGACATTAAACTTTGTTTTCGTTAATTCCATCACCTATTTGTTTAAGGTAGCGACAAAAGTACTTACGTCATTTGCACTATAGTTGCTGAGATACGTACAAGGGTCGTCTTCTTTGGATATCTTTACGTATTCATCAACTGTTAGTTTAGCGTTCATGGTCTCGCCGACATTTATGTACAAATAATCAACCAGGCCTCCATTGTACACTTGCACTTCTGTAGTTTTTACATAACTGATTAGCACCAAGTAGGCCAATGTCCAGCAGTGAGCAGACTGATGATGATGATGATGAAGTACAAAACTTGGAAGCTTGAACCGCTTTATCAATTTAATTACAGTAAGTTGAGTAATTTTAAGATCTTAAAGCACTTTTATAATATAGGTTAGCCAAATTAACTTTCGATTAGATGTTAACAAAGTGCACCATAGCAAAAAATCTGTTCGCCGTTTTTAAGGGGGCTGTCATTCAGTAATTGACATCTCGGTAACAATTCATCAATAACAACGACGACGTAAAATGTCACTTTATTATAATAACACAATTTATCAAAAACTTTAAAAAACATTTGAACTTACACTACACTATTTATACTATTATTTTAAGACTTCATTACTTATTGAAATTATAAACAGATTTAAGGGAGTATCTAAGCAAATCATCATCATCATCAGCCTGTGATAGTCCACTGCTGGACATAGGCCTCCCTAATACACCTCTATCCATAAGGGGGTTTTGGACCGTATCCCACCACGCTTGTCCAATTCGGGTTGGTGGGTGGACCAACTTTTTACATGCCCATCCGACGCATGGATAATCTTACTTTTCAAACAATTGGATTATCAGCCCAAATTGCCCTAACCAACTAGGAAACAACAATGAAAATTTATTGAGTCCCCCCGCAGGATTCGAACCCATGACCTCCGGTTTCTAAAGCACACGCCCATACCACTAGGCTACGGAGGCAGTCTAAGCAAATGCTAAAATAAATTAAGATACAAATCGCAATTGCATTAAAGGTTAACTTTAATGTCAAATAACAAACCGGTATACGGCTCCCTCATGTAATGTACGAAGACATGATAACCAGGTGGCAGTAGACTAGTGCTGGTCGAAACGTCCAGCTCCCGATGCTGCAGCGTGATGGAGTAACCTGATGACTTGGACACGTAACTGCTGAGGATCTTCGGCGACAGAGTAAAACAGCGGCCGTTGACGAAACCCATTGTGGATGTAATTTCTACATCTGGCGGATTACTTATGAGATTTACTTAAGAAAAGTTGGCTTTTATTTATTTAATTAGTACACTAACAATTGTTATACTTAATACAAACACATTAGTATTCTTAAATGCACAATAAATCACAGGTAAACATAACATGCAAAAATATGGTGGCTTAGCACATTGACAAATTGTTATGTCAAAAGTAAAAAAAATATACATTCGACCGACAAAAAAAACTTAAATACAATTATCGCGTAAGAAAAACATTGGCGTTGGACGAGAAATTATCCAATAGTACAGCAGTTGAGGACCGCATTGTTGGTATTGTGATATTAGTCATTGCTTAAGAAAACGGAGGTCGTGGAGCTTTGCGCAAAAACCGTTGTTTTTCAGGACACTGGTTGGTTAGGACTATTTGGGCCTATCTTTCTATCCAATTGACTTAAAAGTTATGATGTAAACTATCTATACAACTAATCTATCCATTGAATACAGTTAACAATTAGGGTTACGGTGGTCAGATGCAAATCGCTCTGCATGAAAACGTGAGGTAAATCTAGCTACATAAAAAACCTATTAAATCTTGTTAAAATTGCTACGACACAGAGAGGAGTAGAGTTGCAAAGGAGACTTTCTCTTACTGTCTGCAGATCCTTCGAGGCCGTACTGTACAAAGAACTCGTCCTTGCTATATGTGGTCTCCTCCCATAATTGCTCCAAGGTCACTGACGTAAAGTTGAAATCTATCCAAGTGGAGGTGTACCGAGGATGTGAGTAGAGGCCATAATCCTTGAATATAAAATTTAACGCATAGTACTAGTCATCGAAGAGACTAACTTTCCAAAATTATTCATAGTAAAAAAAAAAAAATTAAAAAAAAAAGAACAAATGCAATATCAAAATATTAAGAGTTTGAAAAATAAACATAGATACCATCGCTTAAGATAGAAAATAAAAATTCAGAGTGATTTAGTAAAAATCTGAAATTGGAATTTATTTTCATATTATTTTAACAGAAACAACTCACCAGCAACCTATCGTACTTGTACGGTGGTTCACGGCAAAATGTAAGGCTTGGATAAAGAACGGTCTTATTGAAGTCAAAATGCGTGTACGTAGTTATTGGAATATCTATTAACTTCTTCACACATACGGTGATCTAAAACGGTGATAAATTAAAACAGTAAACCAAAAATTGTTCAATATTAATCATCACTTTGGTTAGGTTTTTGGTTTATAGCGTTTATAGGGAGTCAAGTTTGCGGGATCGTGAAATAAGTTTAAGTTTTAAACTATAATTAAATTTTATTCTAAAATTTGGACGATTCTTAAACTAACTAAGACTAACTCAACAAACACGTCTTGACACAGTAAGATGGCAAGGCGGAGTCCCCTAGCCCGCCTCTACCGAGGAAGTCGTGTAACCCAAAAATGCTGATTTTGCTTTGGGTGCAAGTTAAGCTTGCATCCCTATAATGCTTATTGAGTTATTTATTAAACGCATACGCTTACAACCTTAGGGGTTGGTGGTTGCATAATTACCTCAAAGTTCCATTATTCTAAGTAAAAAAACACGCACCCACATAAACAAACAAAAAATTTGTACTTACAATGATATTCCAAAGCATTTTATGGGAGAAAAATCATTATCATATTATTTTAACAATTTTGGGTAAAATCTTCATTAACGCTTTATTTTAGGCGATCGGAATCAGAATACTTAACTAAATACTTAAACTTTATATTTTATTTTTGACGAATCACTTCAGAACACACAAAACAATACAGAATCTTGAAGAACCTAACGAAAAATATTGTGACGTTATTTTTGATTGCCTTAACAGATTATTTGCAAAAAAACTCATCGGCAACAATGTATGGTACGTTGTTCTCAGGAGGTTACAATACCCCAAAAAACGTAGCTATGTAAAATATCAAAATCATCATCATCATCATCATCATCATCATCATCATCAGCCTTTGATAGTCCACTGCTGGACATAGGCCTCCCCTAAAACACCGCTATCCATTAGGGGGTTTTTAAATATATTCTACATATACTACCTACATCGTCTCCATGGTCTAGCGATATTGGCCCTTGCTTTATAAACCAGAGGTCGAGGGTGTGAATCATGTGGGAAACAACTTTGTGTTTTAACAAAAGTAAGATGATCCATGCGTCGGGTGGACGTGTGAAAAGTCAGTCCATCCACCAACCCGCATTGGACCAGCGTGATGCGATTCGATTCAAAACCACCTAATGGAGAAGGCTTGCATTAGGAGAGGCCATGTCAAGCAGTGGACTAAAACAGGCTGATGATAATGATGATGATGACGACCTATAGCGATATGCCATAAGGTACTTGGTATTTGTTTAAATAATTTATCCCTAAATACGTATAAACTTAGGGAAAATATATATTTACCTGTTGAATGACAATCGCCATACAGCCAGCGACTACTAAGGTTTTCAGCAAATTTGGACCCCTCAAACACCGAAAGCATCTCTCTTTGAACGTCCTCAGATCCTTCTCGGCCTTGCGAAAACAAATCAAGGGATAAGATAAACGACAAAAGACTATATTGGAATACTTACCCTGGTAGATTAAACAGTAGGTTAAAATTGACGTATCGCGTATGTAAGCACAAGCTAAGTTGTCAATAAGTCTCACATGTATGCAAATAAATAACATTGGAGTGTCTGTTTGTACAATCTGAACAACCGTTGTTAAATGATTATATTGGGATATAAAACCGATACATATAACAAAACACTCTTTTTTAATTTTTGCCCGTCTCTTTATTCTGGCTAATCTCTGGAATGGCTGGTCCGATTTTGAGGGATCGTCAGTGGCAGATAGATACAACAGGTATCTAGGAGTAACTTGGGCCTTTATTCGCACAACAAATATTAGTTGATTTTTATTATATTACCACGCGAAGTCTCGTGCAACAGTTAGTCATAAATACTAACACAGCGTAACGCTTCCTATTCATATCTTTGGTGCTAAGATTCAATCAATCAATCAATCTTTTAATTGCCAAACATAATCACTTTTATTTAGTTTTGTTTAGGATTATGGGACTAAAATAAACATTGTATTTCAACATACATATTGCAAAATTAACAGTACTAACCTCTTCGTCGAATATAATAGTCATCTTGTCCCTCTACGAAACTCGAAACTCAAACAACAAACATGCCGAAACTACGTCTCACCTCTCCAGTTAAATAAAGATATGCCCGTGCATAATATCGTTATATTATTTATGTCCATGCAATAACGGATTATCTGACACCCGTAATTTGTCGATAAGCGTTATTGGTTGAATAAAATTGGCCAGCATCGCTATAAAATTTAACTGGCATATACTCATCTCCTTCAGCTGGACGATTTATGGCTAATACCAGTGTTATGAAACCCAGGATGACACAAAAAATGTTAATGACAACTGACGCTTAACGTCTTTTATTATATTTATACTAATACTGATAATCTGTTATCAAAATTTATTAAGGATAACGTCTTTAATCTTTACTATATATAAATTGTGACTTGAATTGTCATTTAATAATTTAATAACGTCAATAAAAAAATTCTTAAGAGAAACCTCTTTTTCCATAACATTTCACAAAGAACATAATGTTAGTGAAATATAAAGGAGGAGAGTAGGTAACAAGAAATAGTTACAATATGATAAAATCACAGATCCTCATCATCTTCAGCTTGTTAGGTCCCTGATGGACATAACCCACCCTTAATACACGCCAATCCATTAGGGTTTGGACCGTATGCCACTACACTTTTTCGTAAAAATGTCCGCACCCGTCCTCCGGGGCAAAGACGGGTTATGTCAGACTCGCACCGACTGAACGTTGCTCCTTCTGGGTGCCGTAAAGATGGTGTCACAGGAACTCTTTGGCAGTCTTCTGCGACCCCACTAGCGCTAGCCGCCAAAGCAGCTCCATCTCGGCTCTACGGCCATCTGCCTGCGTTTTGGCGCGTCGGAACTAAGACTAAGTCGAGCCTGGAGCCCAACCCATGCAGGGACAAGACTCCCAGCCCCCAGCAGCGGCCTCGGTGTTGGGCAGAAAGGGCGGCTAACCTACCTCCTGCAACCCGTCCCTCGCACCCTCCTAGGCGCATCTAAAGCGCTTATTTTGGCCGCTTGGAGCAGCATCCTCCACGGCCGGTCTTACACCACAGTCTGGCCAGGTTCCTTTTAGCTTTCCCGCGTCCACAAGTACTGAGCTCCACCGCTACGACAAACCTGTCCGGGGGGCCAACCGCACCAACCCTCTTCGAAAAGATATAATCGTCTTTTTATATTCCACTCCGTGATCCGACATCATGGGCTACTTTTGACGTGAATGCATCTTTAAAACTGCTTTACAGTAGCAAGCAATCCAATAATACAAGAAAATTGTAGGTCATTATCTTGATTCTAAACTCAATTACATCATTGGGTAGCTGAATAATCAAATAACTCATTACACGAAGTGACGACTGCAATGCATCATGCGTCATTTGCTGCATATCGATATTTTTTTTATTTATTATATCTTCTTTTCATCTTTTAATTGAGATCAGCTACGACGTTCATTTAAGTTTTAATCGTCAGCTGTCGTCAAAACTTTTCTACTGTTCACATAACGTTAGTGTAAAATAGTGACTGTTAATATGATAAAAGGGTATTATAAAAGAATAATTGCTAAAAATATATGATATCAGCCTAAACGCGTCTAAAAGCTTAATAAAATCGTATACGAGAGAGAAATTCTCAAAAGCAATCGAAAGATGCGAAGAAAGCACACTATGATCGCGTCAAGCAATGCCGGAAACGTAAAACTTCAGTTCAGTCACAGTGCTAGTACATCTAAAGCTGGAGCGGTAGAGACACCTAGAGGGCATCTCAATGTTGAAACATGGTCATAACTAGGGAATTCACGTGAAACAAGTGACCGTATCCATGACGCAGCCTTAGACGATTTTTTATTTTCATTCAATTCTATCGGTTAAGACGATCAAGTATTTTATAACTTAAAAGTAATGCCTAAAATTGCCCGTTTGAGAACTTGTCAGCAGCTTAATAAAATCGCGATTATATGTTTTTAGTTTGTGCGTTTTTTACTTCCATTCAGCATTACTTTCCTTTTAAAGGCGAATATTTATAGTTATAAAAGTAGCTTAATTTTAGATGGTAATTTTTAATAATTTAATTCATAAGTTCTGACTAATAAATCATATCGTTTAAAAATTGTTTCATAAAGAATAGCAAACCACTTTAAAACGACGCAAAAATGTCTTTTTTGCGTCGTTTTAAGGTTTTTTATAAAGTGTTTTTATTTTTTGTAGATTCAAATTCAACATAGATATTACAAATAGAATAAAAGTATTTAAATATTACAAATAGAATAAAAGTACTTAAATATTTTAAGATACTGCCTATATTATTTCCTATGTCTTTGTAGACACAAATTAGATTGAAGTAATATGCATATATCATTTTCACTTAAATTGTTCTCATAAACGCCCCATCTACTGCATACCATCTCCGACTTATGTTTACGATGAACATGTACCGCCATCTATGAACCGCAATGTTTATCCAAAAAAATAGTTTTAAAAAGTACACAATAGATGGCGTTAAAATGCAAATGTCTTCAATAATAGAATTAAAAATAGGTACAGACTGTAAGGAAAATAAATGAAAACTACTTAGTGCTTGTAACATTTAATACAGCTATACATAAAACATATTTACAAATAGCCACAGACAACGTTAACGCTTACTGATGCTATTTTTATCACTTTAAGGCACAAACGTGTGATAAGTACAGTCTATCCTACAAAATACTTTCTTCATATAATCACAATAAATACAGCGGTAACATATACATACAAAAGCTTCCAGTCATACCGGATATACGAACATATAACAATAATTAATAGAATTAATATATAATTCGAGAACAGAAATAAGCACATAATTTTCAAAGCAAAAACACTGAATATTATCGCTATAGCGGGCGTAAGTACTCAGCTTTCTCTTTGGCGCGCTCTAAAGTCCCATTGAATTAAAAAAATATATAGAGTTATTTGTCAACTGTTAAAAAATTTACGTTAATTTTTTATAAAACTTTAAACCAAATTATAGTGGGAATTAATGAAACCGAATGATATAAAATTGAAGCAACGAAACAACGTTGTACGTATGGTGTTGTTATTACTTTACTGTCACTTTGTAATTGACATTTCCATCTAATTGACAGCTGCCATGAGTCATCAAATTAACATCAATTCCGTGCTAAGAATGGACAAAATATCAATCATCAAATATTATTTAGAGACATACCAAATGTGAAAATAAATTGTCGTTTTTACAATTATAACATCCATTATTCACAATTGTGTTTTTATTGTAATATAACTAAAAATAACCTAACGACGAAACACTTTACGACTTACCTTTTAAACAAAAACTAATTGGAAACAATAAGAGCTATGAGCCAACTCGCAATTAAAGTATTTAACAACGGGAAGGATGACATTATGGCGGCCGAATTGGGATTGATTTTGGTAGCGATTTTGTTGGTGACATTCTTTATCTTATTGACGAATTTATCCAGAATATCCGATCTGGGTGTGACGTCACAGGCCGTATGACTGATAGCGTCAAGAACCGGGGCGTGGAACACCCTAAAATTGACCTCATTAGGGTCCAATGTACCATACATCCATATCGGCATCCGATTGGATAAAATCCACAGATTGTTGTCATAGTCCACCTTTATATCAGTGGGGTACACCATCGTCTCGTCGTTCATATAAATCCTGCCCTGGTTCTTCATGTCGTACACCTTGTTCGTGGTCCGCCAGCACGCCACGGCGTTCAAATTCACCAACGAATAGAATAACACGCCCGTCTTCTTGTCTACAAAGGAGACGCTGGACTGCGCATTAGGCCCTCTACTGCCGAGCAATTTGAACGCGTCGAAGTTGCTATCAGCCACCGACTGGTTCCTCAAATACTCAGTAGATACCGAGAACTCGTTGTAGCTCGCCATCGGGTGGAAGTAGAGCGTGCTGTAGTTGTCAGCGTTCGGCCCGGAGAGCCCCAGTCCGAAGATGGCGTCGGTCCAGCTGAAGTTGTGGCCCTTAACACTGAAGTCACAGGCGAGCGGGTCAGGATGGAAGTAGTGGTGGGTGATCCGCCAGCTGGAGTTCTTTGCCCAGGAGTAGACCACTATAGCTGGTTTGCCAACATCACCCGAGTAGACGTATGTGTCATCGCAGTCGCGGTCTTCTACTGCGATTGTCGCGAAGCCGGAGTCCTCTTTCACCTGGTCTTCTGGTATGGAGTACCTTCGGAGTAGCTGATCAGTTTTTAGATCGTAGATCAGCAGTGCTGGTGGAAATTTGACCGTGTTGTTGCCCAAGCTGTCCATCTTCCCACTGTCCAGGACCCATAGACGACCGCAGCGGTCTGCCCTTACCCTGAATGGGGACACGATCTCTGGTTTGCCATCAGCCCCTGGAGTATGCGCCGCCCAGTTGGGGTAGGGCATTAGCTTCGGAGACATCGTTGAGTTATCTGGAAATCAGAAAATTGTTGTTAGTATCCGCCGATTTTTCGTTGATTTCTAGGATCATAAGAGAAAATAAAAATTATAATCTAAAAGCCGAGTATAACATCGAAACTTAATATACTGTAATCAGTAAACCTTATAAAAATTTATTATACCTTATACCTAACTATACTGAGTAAATTAAATTAAAAACAGCAGACCATACCTTTTAGATTGATATAAGCCAAGCTGGCCGGCACACCAGACCGCCATCTAGGCACTGTGACGAACAGCCTTTCACCATAAACCTCCAGCCCCATGGGCATGCAGTTCCCAGGGATGAAGGCACCGCCGTCGATCGCCTGCTGACGGGCATCCGCTGACGAGAACTGATAATCCAGCTGCTTCCACTCGTAGACTATGTGAAGCTGGTCCATGCAGTTGGTGATGTACACCAGGTGTAGGACGATAAGGAGTCCCAAACCCCTCATCTTGGAGCTGGAAATGGAAAAGTATGTTTTAGCTTGTAGCACGACAAAGACCTACTAGTCTAAGATCACTTGTACCACAGGCAAATAGGATGGTTTGTCCATTACAATTTGAGACTGGACTGAGAATTTAAATAAGTAATACAAAAATCTATAAAATTCGAGTGTATGGTTGTCACTTAAATATAACTGTTTGTAAATAATTATGTTCTTTTTATCGATTGGAACCGATAGATATAACAAAAAAATATTTTTTTTTTGGCACTGAAATATAGCTTATGTAACTGGGAAGCCAGCCAGTAACATGATAACTTTTTATTTCAGAAAAGAAAAAAGTGAACAGGATTTGTTTTTTATATGTTTGCAACTGCTAGTTCTGCGTAAAATGTAGATTTTTTGGCCCTGTTATAGTTTTAAACGAAGCAAAGAAGCTTGTATTAATCATAATACCTTAAATTACCAAATTGGGCGAACAAAACAAGCGTCATTGTTATTTTTTATACATACGAAAGCGGACAGCCTTGAATCCTAAAGCCTGAAACTGCGATCATCGTACGACGTTCGATAATCACTGTGTTAATCGGGTAGGCTAATTAAGGTCATAATTAAGAACACGGCAGGCTATCCACGAGAGATCAAATTACTGGTCTATTAAACAAACGGAATGTAGAACAAATAAAGACCGAGGAAAACCAAATTTGTTCGGTTAGAACCGCCATTACAATGCAAAGATTTCACATTAGACAATCAGGATTCTTTACCAGTAATTAAACACCAAAGTCGTAAAGTTTTCGACCTCTAATTATGATAGGATCATAATTTGTGCAAAGGCTTTGTATTAATTAAGAGATATTGCTATGAAAGATCGTTTTTTGCCTAAGGCTTCATGTTTTAAAAATGTATACCTGATATTATACAATAAAAATATATGTTGCAGCAAAACCTTTGCTACTTTTATAGTAACAATAATTTTAAAGGAATGTCTTAGATAATTCTCTTTCATCTAGCTATTTTCCTAAGTTATTATGAGGTCGGCTTCCATAACAGTTTATATGCAGAACGACTAGCATCTGACACAACCCAAATAGTAAACTGCTTTCTATTAATCATTTAGTTTTCAATAAATATTAAGGCACTGAAATTCAGACTACCAAAGAGGATCTTGAGAACCGGGACCGAATTTACATGCCCATCCAACGCATTGATCATCTTAATTTTCAGACAATTGGCAGATGGGCCATATTGACATAACCAATCATAAAACTCGTTGTTGTATGGTTGGTAACACAATGTAGTTGTCCGCAAGTTTGGAACCTATATGATGACTATAAACCGTCGAAGGTCGTACTTCGGTTTATAGTGATGATCAGCCTGTCTTAGTCCACAGCTGGACATAGGCCTGCTCTAATGCACGCCTTCTCCATGAGTGGGTTTTTGGACCGTATCCCACACCATACTGGTCCAATGCGGGTTGGTGGGTCGACCAATTTTTTTTAAATGCCCATCCGACCCATCATCTTACTTTAAAGACAATTGGGTGATCAGCCCAAATTGTCCTAACCAATCAGAAAACAACGACAACTCAATCTTGTTTTCCCACGGGATTCCAACCCACGACCAGCGGCTTATAAAGCATCTGCAAATATAGCCAGGCCACGGAGGCGGTTAAAATCATAGAAAATTTAAAAACATTTTTCTTAACTTAAAAGTTCGTGCCATTTCAAAGCAAAATTTTAAACAAACATACATATAGTGTTTTAAATGTTTTACGCATCGACCAAGTAAATAAACAAATCTATTTATTATAATATATTGCACGTGGCATTGAATAACTATAAACACCTACAACGTAACAACATAGTCTTGACATAGTTGGTAAGGTACGGTCGCCGAATCGATTTAGTTTTCCATTAGCGAAACATAAATCCTTGAGCTCGGCAGCAGTCACTTTTAATTTTATTTACAATTGCTAATGCCCTTCGATAAATAATCGATTATTGCTAAAATCGAAAAGTAATATCGTATCGATTAATTGATAATTAAAGTCAATTTTTTTTATCTGTGACGAGTTGCTTCATTACAATTTGATCAAAAACCTTTACTTATAAAATAAATTAAACATTAACGATAAATAAAACTGTTTTACCAAATAATATGGTAGGGAAGTAATTAAAGCTGTAATATGTGCACAAATGTGTTCATCATCGACATCACCATCATCATCATCATAATCATCATGCTCAGCATGTGTTAGTCCATCGCTGGGCATAGGCCTACCCTAATGCACGCCACCGCTTCCGATCTTCTGCTATTGTTCACAAATGTGTTACTTATCATATTTAGTAATCACGAAAGCAACAGATAATATTGAACAGAACGTATTTCAAAACAAATAAACTTTAGTTTAGCCAATTTAAATACAGAATTAATATAAACAATGTCATGTTAAACACTAATGGCGAAAGACGCGAACGCGTCCTTATTGAGCCGCGGACATTTTTAATATCGCAGTGAACCTATAAGATAACGCTGTTGGCGCCAATTGAGTTTGATGGTTGATGGACATAACTTTTTACGTAAATTCGCTCTGTAAATTGACTGAACTCTTAAGGAAGATCATCTTTACACCTATAAACGTAACATTCCTATTCCAATTGACATAGACATATATAAATCAATTAAGTTACAAATCGGTTTGCATACATTAAATATATCAAAAGAACGTGTTCCTACGCCCTTTACGGTAGCCGTTAAAACTCTTATGTACTACAAAATGGCGTCCCACGTTTGGCGTTCTTAATAGCTCTTCTGGACGACGAAGTTTGGCAAAGCGTTGGGCTACATGAATTACTATTTGTTAAAATAAATAATAGTACCAGTGAAATACGACCCTTGAATTTTATTTGCAAATTTTTACATAATCTATATGGTGTTGATAAAAAGTACATTACTTTGATTTCATAAAGGGCTTTACGGATTTAATCGCGTTAAAATAGTCCAGATATTTCAGATCATTTCAGGATCATTTGCAGATTTAATTTTTACGAGACAAACTGCCATTAGTTTTAATCTATATAAAATCCGTAGTCTTACATTAAATTACTTGTAGTATTCACGTAAATGCAAGAAGATATTGATTTAAAGATTATTGCAAAAATAAATAACTTTAAAATTTAAAATATTGGAAAAATACATAATCAAAATCATTAATAATTGGAAGTAAGATACTTAGAATTTACACTTCGCCACTTTGCAACCAACAGAAGTAGTGTTAAATTTACTGTTACTGTTGTTTCTGTTGGTTTAAAGTCGAATCTGTAATCATGTCGCCGATGTTGAAAAACAATGTTATTATGCACATAACATGTGTGTCATAAATCACTAATTTATTGCTTAAAACGCCTAAGACGTTTTAATAAATACATAAACCATAAATTATCAACCACAATGGTCATATTTTGGTGAAAAGCGGCTTCATTGCGCCGTCATCACCAATTGAGGATATGGCAGTCATTTAAAATATGCGTTCAGCATATTATAGTACTGCAGCAAGCGTTTAATAGCGACTTAATGAAGGTCAAAAAATTAAATTGTACAGGTGTCCCGGCAAGGTCAAAGCACATGCCTTTCTACGTACGATAATTAGCTCACATGCTAAGAAAGTACGTATACTATTAAGGAGAGGAGACCGTTATAAAATGTTCTCGGTAAATATTCGTGTTTAATGCGAATAGTAAGCTTTTGAGCGTGTTTTACGGTAAAAGTTTTACTCCCGAATGTTTGACAACGTCGAATAATGCGTTCGATTCGCCAGATTATACGCACCTTTACAGCTTGCCCGACATCACTGACTAATGACTAATAAACGCAAATATGCCTCTGTTCGTTTCGTTTACATTTCGCAATGTGCCCATTTGAAACGATATCTGACTGCGTCCAATTATGTTCGCGGTTTTTCTAATAGAAAAATGTTGAGTATTAAATACTTGTGAAATGCTTAAGTGTATATGATTTGATAGCAATTGTTTTGTAAATAATTTAAGTATTATTATTGTTGATATTTTAACGTCATCATCATCAGCATTTGATAGTCCACTGCTGGACATAGGCCTCCCCTAATACACTACTATCCATTAGGGGGTTATGGACGGTATCCCACCTGGTCCAATGCGGGTTGGTGGTGTGGACCGACTTTTTACATGCCCTTCTGACGCATGGTTAGATGATCCTACCTATGATCTAACTTTTCAGACAATTGGGTGATCGAACCGAATCGCCCTAAGCAACTAGAAAACTACAATTAAATTTTGTTGAATCCCACAGGATTCGAACCCACGATCTCTGTTTTCTAAAGCACACGCCTATACCAGAAGGCTACGGAGGCAGTTAATATTTTTAAATATTTTAACATAAAAACTTTAAAATCTGTGCAGTTCGTTTAGAAAAGGAAATTCTTCTAAAAACAACGCTCGCCGTTTGAAGTAATACAAATGTAAACTTATGATCCTAGTTTTCCTTTCTCCTAGTCTTTGTCCAAGTTACTATGGGTCGCCTTCTTAATCTGTGACGAGTTCTTAATCTGTAACGTTATTTACCTGAATAACAGATTATACGCAGAGCGACTGGAATGCGACCATCACGACCCAAAAGGTAAACTGCATTCGATGGACTCGATTGGAGTTGTCAGTAAATCTGACGATCTATATCCGCTGTTAAATATGTTAATATTGTAACAAAATAGTATAAAAGTATCTGTTACATACTAGCGCCATTTAGTTACCTGTGGTCAATAAAATCAGTCATGAAACGAACCACTGTGTTTAACTATTAGGTTATGGGCTTACGTAAATAAAATCGTTATTATAGATAAAAGTTTTTCAGACTGTGTGGTTTTAGTAAAATGACGTCGAACTACTTAGCCAACATTCCGAAATTGAAAGGGCAAAGCGAGAACTATGAAGAATGGATGTTCTTGCGTACAAAATGTGTTGTGTTGAAAACATGGCGTCCGCATTACGCAGAGGTTAGGCGGCTTCATCTACCGAAGCCCAAATCAGTGACGATATTCGCGGCTAAAGAGTCTCGGAACTGAAACGAAACAGATCCAATTTCACTCACACATGTCCATCAGCTTCGTTTATGGACATCGCACTTATTTCTATGCCTGAATGTTCTATGGCTCATAAGCATAGACCCATCATCTACTGAAACCGAAAGGCTTCATCTACCGAAGCCCAAATCAGTGACGATGCGAAAGCTTAAAGCGAAACTAGTGCTTACTATTGATCCATCATTGTATGTGCACATAAACAGCCGCAACAACCTACGATTTATGGGAAAAGTTGAAGAATTTGTTCGATGACACCGGCTATACAAGAAAAATTGGTTTGCTGGTAAACTCATCAACATTCGACTTGAAAACTGTGACTCGATGACCCAGTATAACCTCAGGATAGTTGAAACTAGCCAGCGATTACAAGGGTTAGGTTTCAAAATATCAGATGAGTGGATTGGTGCATTAATGTTAGCAGGATTACCTGAAAAATATGGTCCTATGCTTATGGTACAGAACATTCAGGCATAGAAATAAGTGCAGATGTCATAAAAAGAAGCTGATGGACATGTGTAGTGAAATTGGATCTGTTTCCGTTTCCAGTTCCGAGACTGCTTTTGCCGCGAATAATCGTCAGAAATTTAAGAATAATAGTAGCCATAAAAATGACCAGAGAGTGACAGAAACGTCAAAACCTGTCAAAGTCATAAAATGTTATCGGTGTAAACAAACGGGCCACTACAAAAATCAGTGTCCGACAAATTCCGAAACAAGCAAAAGAAAACAATCTAATGCTTTTAGTGCTATTTTTTTGAGTGGAAAGTTCAATTGCGATAATTGGTACATCGACAGCGGGGCTAGTAAACACATGACAGCGAGAAAAGAATATATTGTCAATCCATCTTATGAACATAAAACCAAAGAGATCATAGTTGCGAATAAAATGTGTCCCGGTGCTGTGTTCGGGTGATGTGAACATAATTACAGTTGTGAAGGATGTAGAATACGACATCACAGTTTCCGATGTATTGTGCATACCCAGTTTAACGACAAACTTACTTTCCGTGAGTAGATTGATTGAGAACGGAAATAATGTAGTGTTCAAAGAGAAATGTTCTACATTTACAATCAACAGGGCACTCTAGTTGGAAGGCAGAACAAGTTGATGGTGTGTACAGATTATATACTAAGGAAGTGGTACAGATATTGGAGCGACAGCCAAAACATCCAGTGAAACCTGGCATCGACGTTTGGGGCACATCAACAGTACCAGTTTGAATAAATGAAAAATGGAGCTACTGAAGGTATCTCTAACACAGATATAGCAAATATAGACAAATATAAGTGTACAGTGTGTTGTAGGGAAGCAGACAAGGCATTCTTTTCAGCTCTAGCTCATCCAACACAGAAAATGCACTAGATTTGGTACACCAGACGTGTGTGTGGTCCTATGGAGCATGCATCCATTGAGGATCCAGGTATTATGTATTGTTTAGTGACGACTATAGCAAAATGGCTTTCATTTATTTCATGAAGGCAAAGTCTGAGGTATTTAAACATTTTAAAGATTTTCAGTCCATGGTTGAGAACCAGAAAATAGGAAAATTAAAGTTTTTCGGACAGATAACGGCGGTGAGTACTGCAACAAAGACTTTGATAGATATCTGAAGCAGCAAGGCACAATTCATCAAAGAACTAACCCTTACACACCAGAACAAAACGGTGTATGCGAGAGAATGAATAGATCTTTGGTGGAAAAGGCAAGATGTCTAATTATTGATGCGGGTTTACACAAAAAGTTTTGGGCAGAAGCCGTGCATACCTCTGTTTATTTAAAGAAATCGGTCAGTTGTTACCGGATTGAATGATATGACTCATATGAAGTTTGGACAGGAACAAGCCTAACTTAAGTCATGTTCTGTTTCGGAAGTAAAGCTATGATGCATATTCCCAAAGAGAAGAGGTTGAAATGGGATGAGAAGGCCAAGGAACCATTTTGGTTGGATATGCAGAGAATGTGAAGGGCTATAGGGTTTATGACCCAGAAAATAACTCTGTCACAACAAGCAGAGATCTCATAATTATGGAGAAAGCTGAGAATACAGTGGATATCCCCATTGAATGCAAAGATTCAGCGGAGGATCAGGAACATGAGGAAAAAGAGGAAAGTAGTTTTAATGACACAGATATTGATGATGAGAAGGATATCACATATGTACCAGATGCTTCTTCGAGCCAGAAGATTACAGAACGGATATTACACTCGAGGAAGCCTTAAATGGACCTGAAAGCAAACAATGGAGAGAAGCATGGAGGAGGAGCTAGAATCATTCAGGCATAGAAATAAGTGCAGATGTCATAAAAGTATTCATAATATAGTATAAGTAAGTTGTATAGTATAGTTCATCTACTCGAAGCCCAAATCAGTGACGATGCGAAAGCTAAAGGAAACTAGTGCTTACTATTGATCCATCATTGTATGTGCACATAAAACACGCCGCAACAACCTACGATTTATGGGAAAAGTTGAAGAATTTGTTCGATGACACCGGCTATACAAGAAAAATTGGTTTGCTGCGTAAACTCATCAACATTCGACTTGAAAACTGTGACTCGATGACCCAGTATGTAACTCAGATAGTTGAAACTAGCCAGCGATTACAAGGTACAGGTTTCAAAATATCAGATGAGTGGATTGGTGCATTAATGTTAGCAGGATTACCTGAAAAATATGGTCCTATGCTTATGGCCATAGAACATTCAGGCATAGAAATAAGTGCAGATGTCATAAAAACGAAGCTGATGGACATGTGTAGTGAAATTGGATCTGTTTCCGTTTCCAGTTCCGAGACTGCTTTTGCCGCGAATAATCGTCAGAAATTTAAGAATAATAGTAGCCATAAAAATGGCGCTAGTAGTAACAGATACTTTATACTATTTTGTTACAATATTAACACCTCCACTTAACAAAATCATGTATACATTACATATTATTAACAGGCAATACACCAAGCATTCTAGTGAAATATTTATGCTTACAGAACCCAAGCTCTTAGTAAAAATATCAGCGCATATTGTTTGTTTCCAAGTAATCTACTTTTATAAACATGTTTGCCACTGCCTCCTAACAAAATGATATCTTATATCTATGTGTTTGACCTCCTATGATACACTGGATTCAAAATTAACTTTGTGCACTTTGGTTATCGTTATACAAAGTAATATTCTGAATCGCCTAAAATTTCAAACAAAAAATTCTTTAAGTAAATGCCTTTACTAGCTTCTGACATGGCAATTATTCTGCCTCTGTTGAGGACAATGCAACACTTCTTTGCTTCCGACATTCAAAAGATATAACAGAACCTGATAATTTAAAACAAAATCCTGAAAAAGATTTTCTATCACTTGCATCTGAACCCCAATCTGCATCAACAAACCCTTCAATACAAGATTCATCTTTAGAAAATACAAGACCATGACTTTTAGTACCTTTTAAATATCTTAAAATTCTTTTAAGTGTTTTCCAATGGGTTTCATCATATGAATTGTTAAACTGCTAAGATAACAAACACTATAAAGTAATATCTGGCCTGTTAGCAAGCTAATAAGTACATTAAATTGCCTATCAGTTGCCTATATGAAATATTTTTATTACAACTTTTATTCTGAGTTTTCTCTAAAGTTAAATTAATTTCCATAGGAGTATCACAGTCTTACAATGTGACATATATATTTTCTTAACAAAGTTTCTACATATTGTTCCTGATCAACTGTTATTAAACCTTTGAACAAGTTTACTCTTAAACCTAAGCATTGCTTTATCTGCTCCAAATCTTTTATTTTAAATTTACAACTCAAATCCTGAACTAATAGGTTGGTTGCAGTATTACAGTTGGAAAAATAAAAAAAAATCATCGACGAAAAGAGCAATTGTTACTTTAACATTTTCCATCAAATTTTGTAAATAAACAGGGTTCATATTTAGACTTTGTATACCCTAAAGTCATCAAATAATCGTTTACCCTTTGATACCAAGCTCCGATGATTGTTTGAGTCCATAAATGCACGTTTAAGCTTTAACACTTTATTCATATTATTACTATCTTTATAATTTATAGGTTTTCCATATACACACATTCATTCAAGTAACCATTGAGAAAAGCTGTAGTTACATCGAGGATAGCGTATATCTAAATCTAATTTTACTGACAGTGAAAACAACAATCTTAAAAGTAGTATAAGCGTAGCACTGGGAAAAAGTCTCATGGTAGTCTATGCCCGCCTTTTGTAAAAACCTTTGCCACAAGTCTTGCACGGTAACGCACTTTACCAACACTGATCATATTTCTTTTTAAATACCCACTTGCTGCACTACTGTAGAGTCATAGGGGCCTGTCAGCGAGTTCCCATGCATCATTCTTCCTGAATGATTCTAGCTCCTCCCTCCATGCTCTCTCTCCATTGTTTGCTTTCAGGTCCATTTAAGGCTTCCTCGAGTGTAATATCCGTTCTGTAATCTTCTGGCTCTGTAATACACAAATGGTTGTAGCCAAATCTATCAGGTATTTTCTCACTCGTTTTTCTGCTAACTTCTTGATTCATATTTATGACTGACTCATCTAATTCTGATGTTGTACTATGATTATCACAGCTATCATATGTGTCACTTACGAAGAAGCATCTGGTACATATGTGATATCCTTCTCATCATCAATATCTGTGTCATTAAAACTACTTTCTCTCTTTTCCTCATGTTCCTGATCCTCCGACTGAATCTTTTGCATTCAATGGGGATATCCACTGTATTCTCAGCTTCTCCATAATTATGAGATCTCTGCTTGTTGTGACAGAGTTATTTTCTGGGTCATAAACCCTATAGCCCTTCACATTCTCTGCATATCCAACAAAATGAGTTCCTTGGCCTTCTCATCCGTTTCAACCTCTTCTCTTTGGGAATATGCATCATAGCTTTACTTCCAATACGAACATGACTTAAGTTAGAGCTTGTTCCTGTCAAACTTCATATGAGTCATATCATTCAATCCGGTAACAACTGACCGATTTCTTAAATAAACAGAGTATGCGACTTCTCCAAAACTTTTGTGTAAACCGCATCAATAATTAGACATCTTGCTTTTCCACCAAAGATCTATTCATTCTCTCGCATACACCGTTTGTTCTGGTGTGTAAGGTTGATTCTTTGATGAATTGTGCCTTGCTGCTTCAGATATCTATCAAAGTCTTTGTTGCAGTACTCACGCGTTATCTGTCCGAAAACTTTAATTTTCCTATTTTCTGGTTCTCAACCATGGACTGAAAATCTTTAAAATGTTTAAATACCTCAGACTTTGCCTTCATGAAATAATAAAGCATTTGCTATAGTCGTCCACAAACAATACATAATACCTGGATCCTCCAATGGATGCATTCTCCATAGGACCACACCGCCTGAGTGTACCAAATCTAGTGCATTTTCTGTTGGATGAGCTAGGCTGAAAATGCCTTGTCTGCTTCCCTACAACACACTTGTACACTTATATTTGTCTATATTTGCTATATCTGTGTATGAGATACCTTCAGTAGCTCCATTTTTCATTTTATTCAAACTGGTACTGTTGATGTGCCCAAACGTCGATGCCAGGTTTCACTGGATGTTTTGCCGTCGCCCAATATCTGTACCACTTCCAGTGTATAATCTGTCACACCATCAACTTGTTCTGCCTTTCCAACTAGAGTGCCCGTTGATTGTAAATGTAGCAACATTTCTCTTTGAACACTACATTATTTCGTTCTCAATCAATCTACTCACGGAGAAGTAAGTTTGTCGTTAAACTGGGTATGCACAATACATCGGAAACTGTGATGTCGTATTCTACATCCTTCACAATGTAATTATATTCATCACCTGAACACAGCACTGGACACACGTTTTATTCGCAACTTATGATCTCTTTGGTTTTATGTTCATAAGATGGATTGACAATATATTCTTTCTCGCGTCATGTGTTTACTAGCCCCGCTGTCGATGTACCAATTATCGCAATTGAACTTTCCACTCAAAAATAGCACTTAAAAGCATTAGATTGTTTCTTTGCTTGTTTCGGAATTTGTCGGACACTGATTTTTGTAGTGCCGTTTGTTTACACCGATAACATTTATAGACTTTGACAGGTTTTGACAGGTAGCCCATAACCTAATAAGTTAAACACAGTGGTTCGTTTCATAGACTGATTTATTGACCACAGAGTAACTAAATGGCTAGTAGTAACAGATACTTTTATACTATTTTTGAGTGGAAAGTTCAATTGCGATAATTGGTACATCGACAGCGGGCTAGTAAAACACATGACAGGAGAAAAGAATATATTGTCAATCCATCTTATGAACATAAAACCAAAGAGATCATAGTTGGAATAAAACGTGTGTCCCGGTGCTGTGTTCGGGTGATGTGAATATAATTACAGTTGTGAAGGATGTGAGAATACGACATCATAAGTTTCCGATGTATTGTCATACCCAGTTTAACGACAAACTTATTTCCGTGAGTAGATTGATTGAGAACGGAAATAATGTAGTGTTCAAAGAGAAATGTTGCTACATTTACAATCAACAGGGCAATTTAGTTGAAAGGCAGAACAAGTTGATGGTGTGTACAGATTATACATAAGAAGTGGTACAGATATTGGCAGGACAGCTAAAACATCCAGTGAAACCTGGCATCGACGTTTGGGGCACATCAACAGTACCAGTTTGAATAAATGAAAATGGAGCTACTGAAGGTATCTCAACACAGATATAGCAAATATAGACAACATAAGTGTACAGTGTGTTGTAAGGGAAGCAGACAAGGATTCTTTTTCAGCCTAGCTCATCCAACACAGAAAATGCACTAGATTTGGACACTCAGACGTGTGTCCTATGGAGAATGCATCCATTGAGGATCCAGGTATTATGTATTGTTGTGGACGACTATAGCAAAATGGCTTTCATTTATTTCATGAAGGCAAAGTCTGAGGTATTTAAACATTTTAAAGATTTTCAGTCCATGGTTGAGAACCAGAAAAATAGGAAAATTAAAGTTTTCGACAGATAACGGCGGTGAGTACGCAACAAAGACTTTGATAGATATCTGAAGCAAGGCACAATTCATCAAAGAACTAACCCTTACACACCAGAACAAACGGTGTATGCGAGAGAATGAAAGATCTTTGGTGGAAAAGCAAGATGTCTAATTATTGATGCGGGTTTACACAAAAGTTTTGGGCAGAAGTCGCATACCTCTGTTTATTTAAGAAATCGGTCAGTTGTTACTGATTGAATGATATGACTCCATATGAAGTTTGGACAGGGAACGTTTCTAACTTAAGTCATGTCGTATTTTCGGAAGTAAAGCTTGCTATTCCCAAAGAGAAGAGGTTGAAATGGGATGAGAAGGCCAAGGAACCTCATTTTGTTGGATAGCAGAGAATGTGAAGGGCTATAGGTTTATGACCCAGAAAATAACTCTGTCACAACAAGCAGAGATCCATAATTATGGAGAAAGCTGAGAATACAGTGGATATCCCTCATTGAATGCAAAGATTCGACGGAGGATCAGGAACATGAGGAAAAGAGGAAAGTAGTTTTAATGACACAGATATTGATGATGAGAAGGATATCAATATGTACCAGATGCTTCTTCGGTAAGTGACACATATGATAGCTGTGATAATCATAGTACAACATCAGAATTAGATGAGTCAGTCATAAATATGAATCAAGAAGTTGCAGAAAAACGAGTGAGAAAATACCTGATAGATTTGGCTATAACCATTTGTGTATTACAGAGCCAGAAGATTACAGAACGGATATTACACTGAGGAAGCCTTAAATGGACCTGAAAGCAAACAATGGAGAGAGAGCATGGAGAGGAGCTAGAATTATTCAGGAAGAATGATGCATGGGAACTCGCTGACAGGCCCATGACTCTACAGTAGTGCAGTGCAAGTGGTATTTAAAAGAAATATGAAGTGCTGGTAAAGTGGTACGTGCAAGACTTGTGGCAAAAGGTTTTTTACAAAAGGCGGCATAGACTACCATGAGATTTTTTCCCAGTGCTACGTTATACTACTTTAAGATTGTTGTTTTACCGTCAGTAAAATTAGATTTAGATAGTCATCTCGATGTAACTACAGCTTTTCTCAATGGTTACTGAATGAATGTGTGTATATGGAAAACCTATAAATTATAAAGATAGTATAATATGAATAAAGGTTAAAGCTAAACGTGCCATTATGGACCAAACAATCATCGAGAGCTTGGTATCAAAGGTAAACGATTATTTGATGACTTTAGGGATACAAAGTCTAAATATGAACCCTGTTTATTTACAAAATTTGATGGAAATTAAAGTAATAATTGCTCTTTTCGTCGATGATTTTTTATTTTTTCCAACTGTAATACTGCAACTAACCTATTAGTTCAGGATTTGAGTGTAAATTTAAAATAAAAGATTTGGGTCAGATAAAGCAATGCTTAGGTTTAAGAGTAAACTTGTTCAAAGGTTTAATAACAGTTGATCAGGAACAATATGTAGAAACTTTGTTAAGAAAATATAATATGTCACATTGTAAGACTGTTGATACTCCTATGGAAATTAATTTAACTTAGAGAAAACTCAGAATAAAAGTTGTAATAAAAAATATTCCATATAGCAACTGATAGGCAATTTAATGTACTTTAAAGCAGCTAATCCAGGCCAGATATTACTTATAGTGTTTGTTATCTTAGCCAGTTTAACAATTCAATGATGAAACCCATTGGAAACACTTTAAAAAGAATTTTAAGATATTTAAAAGGTACTAAAAGTCATGTCTGTATTTCTAAAGATGAATCTTGTATTGAAGGGTTTGTTGATGCAGATTGGGGTTCAGATGTAAGGATAGAAAATCTTTTTAGATTTTGTTTTAAATTATCAGGTTCTGTTATATCTTTTGAATGTCGGAAGCAAAGAAGTGTTGCATTGTCCTCAACAGAGGCAGAATACATTGCCATGTCAGAAGCTAGTAAGAAGTTACTTACTTAAAGAATTTTTGTTTGAAATTTTAGGCGATTCAGAAATTATTACTTTGTATAACGATAACCAAGTGCACAAAAGTTAATTTTGAATCCAGTGTATCATAGAGGTCTAAACACACAGATATAAGATATCATTTTGTTAGGAGGCAGTAAACATGTTTATAAAAGTAGATTACTTGGAAACAAACAATATGCCAGCTGATATTTTTATTAAGAGTTGGGTTCTGTGAAGTATAAATATTTCACTAGAATGCTTGGTGTATTGCCTGTATAATATGTAATGTATACATGATTTGTTAAGCGAGGTGTTAATATTGTAATAAAATAGTATAAAAGTATCTGTTACTACTAGCGCATTTAGTTACTCTGTGGTCAATAAATAAGTCTATGAAACGAACCACTGTGTTTAACTTATTAGGTTATGGGCCCAGTATGTAACTCAGATAGTTGAAACTAGCCAGCGATTACAAGGTACAGGTTTCAAAATATCAGATGAGTGGATTGGTGCATTAATGTTAGCAGGATTACCTTGAAAATATGGTCCTATGCTTATGGCCATAGATCATTCTAGGCATAGAAATAAGTGAGATGTCATAAAAACGAAGCTGATGGACATGTAGTGAAATTGGATCTGTTCGTTTCCAGTTCCGAGACTGCTTTTGCCTGCGAATAATCGTCAGAAATTTAAGAATAATAGTAGCCATAAAATGACCAGAGAGTGACAGAAACGTCAAAACCTGTCAAAGTCATAAAATGTTATCGGTAAACAAACGGGCCACTACAAAAATCAGTGTCCGACAAATTCCGAAACAAGCAAAAGAAAACAATCTAATGCTTTTAGTGCTATTTTTTTGAGTGGAAAGTTCAATTGCGATAATTGGTACATCGACAGCGGCTAGTAAAACATGACAGCGAGAAAGAATATATTGTCAATCCATCTTATGAACATAAAACCAAAGAGATCATAGTTATGCGAATAAAACGTGTCCGGTGCTGTGTTCGGGTGATGGAACATAATTACAGTTGTGAAGGATGTAGAATACGACATCACAGTTTCCGATGTATTGTGATACCCAGTTTAACGACAAACTTATTTCCGTGAGTAGATTGATTGAGAACGGAAATAATGTAGTGTTCAAAGAGAAATGTTAGCTACATTTACAATCAACAGGGCACTCTAGTTGAAAGGCAGAACAAGTTGATGGTGTGTACAGATTATACACTAAGGAAGTGGTACAGATATTGGCAGCTGGACAGCCAAAACATCCAGTGAAACCTGGCATCGACGTTTGAAGGTACATCAACAGCTACCAGTTTGAATAAATGAAAATGGAGCTACTGAAGGTATCTCATACACAGATATAGCAAATATAGACAAATATAAGTGTACAGTGTGTTGTAAGGGGAAGCAGACAAGGCATTCTTTTCAGCCTAGCTCATCCAACACAGAAAATGCACTAGATTTGTACACTCCAGACGGTGTGGTCCTATGGAGAATGCATCCATTGAGGATCCAGGTATTATGTATTGTTTGTGACGACTATAGCAAAATGGCTTTCATTTAT
This sequence comes from Lamproptera curius, assembly GCA_029286875.1. Taxonomy (NCBI): domain Eukaryota; kingdom Metazoa; phylum Arthropoda; class Insecta; order Lepidoptera; family Papilionidae; genus Lamproptera; species Lamproptera curius. Next base: position 2,405,030 of record JAGSMT010000054.1, read on the forward strand.
TTCATGAAGGCAAAGTCTGAGGTATTTAAACATTTTAAAGATTTTCAGTCCATGGTTGAGAACCAGAAAATAGGAAAATTAAAGTTTTTCGACAGATAACGCAAGGTGAGTACTGCAACAAAGACTTTGATAGATATCTGAAGCAGCAAGGCACATTCATCAAAGAACAACCCTTACACACCAGAACAAAACGTGTATAGCGTAGAGAATGAATAGATCTTTGGTGAAAAGGCAAGATGTCTAATTATTGATGCGGGTTTACATAAAAGTTTTGGGCAAAGCGTATACCTCTGTTTATTTAAGAAATCGGTCAGTTGTTACCGGATTGAATGATATGACTCCATATGAAGTTTGGACAGGGAACAAGCCTAACTTAAGTCATGTTCGTATTTTCGGAAGTAAAGCTATGATGCATATTCCCAAAGAGAAGAGGTTGAAATGGGATGAGAAGGCCAAGGAACTCATTTTGGTTGGATATGCAGAGAATGTGAAGGGCTATAGGGTTTATGACCCAGAAAATAACTCTGTCACAACAAGCAGAGATCTCATAATTATGGAGAAAGCTGAGAATACAGTGGATATCCCCATTGAATGCAAAAGATTCAGCGGAGGATCAGGAACATGAGGAAAAGAGAGAAAGAGTTTTAATGACACAGATATTGATGATGAGAAGGATATCACATATGTACCAGATGCTTCTTCGGTAAGTGACATAGATAGCTGTGATAATCATAGTACAATATCAGAATTAGATGAGCAGTCATAAATATGAATCAAGTAAGTTACAGAAAAACGAGTGAGAAAAATACCTGATAGATTTGGCTATAACCATTTGTGTATTACAGAGCCAGAAGATTACAGAACGGATATTACACCTCGAGGAAGCCTTTAAATGGACCTGAAAGCAAACAATGGAGAGAGAGCATGGAGGAGGAGCTAGAATCATTCAGGAAGAATGATGCATGGGAACTGCTTGACAGGCCCCATGACTCTACAGTAGTGCAGTGCAAGTGGGTATTTAAAAGAAATATGACAGTGTTGGTAAAGTGTACTGCAAAGACTTGTGGCAAAAGGTTTTTACAAAAGGCGGGCATAGACTACCATGAGACTTTTTTTCCCAGTGCTACGTTATACTACTTTAAGATTGTTGTTTTCACTGTCAGTAAAATTAGATTTAGATATACGTCATCCTCGATGTAACTACAGCTTTTCTCAATGGTTACTTGAATGAATGTGTGTATATGGAAAACCTATAAATTATAAAGATAGTAATAATATGAATAAAGTGTTAAAGCTTAAACGTGCTATTTATGGACTCAAACAATCATCGAGAGCTTTGTATCAAAGGGTAAACGATTATTTGATGACTTTAGGGTATACAAAGTCTAAATATGAACCCTGTTTATTTACAAAATTTGATGGAAATGTTAAAGTAATAATTGCTCTTTTCGTCGATGATTTTTTATTTTTTCCAACTGTAATACTGCAACTAACTCTATTAGTTCAGGATTTGAGTTGTAAATTTAAAAAAAAGATTTGGGTCAGATAAAGCAATGCTTAGGTTTAAGAGTAAACTTGTTCAAAGGTTTAATAACAGTTGATCAGGAACAATATGTAGAAACTTTGTTAAGAAAATATAATATGTCACATTGTAAGACTGTTGATACTCCTATGGAAATTAATTTAACTTTAGAGAAAACTCAGAATAAAAGTTGTAATAAAATATTCCATAGGCAACTGATAGGCAATTTAATGTACTTAGCTGTGCTAACCAGGCCAGATATTACTTATAGTGTTTGTTATCTTAGCCAGTTTAACAATTCATATGATGAAACCCATTGGAAACACTCTAAAAGAATTTTAAGATATTTAAAAGGTACTAAAAGTCATGGTCTTGTATTTTCTAAAGATGAATCTTGTATTGAAGGGTTTGTTGATGCAGATTGGGGTTCAGATGTAAGTGATAGAAAATCTTTTCAGGATTTTGTTTTAAATTATCAGGTTCTGTTATATCTTTTGAATGTCGGAAGCAAAGAAGTGTTGCATTGTCCTCAACAGAGGCAGAATACATTGCATGTCAGAAGCTAGTAAAGAAGCTTATTACTTAAAGAATTTTTTGTTTGAAATTTTAGGCGATTCAGAAATTATTACTTTGTATAACGATAACCAAAGTGCACAAAAGTTAATTTTGAATCCAGTGTATCATAGGAGGTCTAAACACATAGATATAAGATATCATTTTGTTAGGAGGCAGTGGCAAACATGTTTATAAAAGTAGATTACTTGGAAACAAACAATATGCCAGCTGATATTTTTACTAAGAGCTTGGGTTCTGGAAGCATAAATATTTCACTAGAATGCTTGGTGTATTGCCTGTTAATAATATGTAATGTATACATGATTTTGTTAAGCTGGAGGTGTTAATATTGTAACAAAATAGTATAAAAGATTCTGTTACTACTAGCGCCATTTAGTTACTCTGTGGTCAATAAATCAGTCTATGAAACGAACCACTGTGTTTAACTTATTAAAATATGGTCTTTACAACCGATTTTTAGATGTCCTTCAGAAGCATGGATCTACTTACTTTTTAGGCATCAGAGGGATGGGACCAAGATTGCTTAAGCAAGAACACAACGATAACTTTTTTGTCTTGACCGAAAGGGGCGGAAAGAATCTCGTGGTCTCGTCTCACATTTGATCATTTTCATTTTTTTTATTGGTTAAAGCGATAAGACAAGCTGATCAGTTGGTGGTAAGTAATACCTGTTCTGCCTGATGAGACATGAGATGTTATGTTTATTTACCCAGTGATACCGCTGGCCACGGTGCCCCTTCAACCGGAAGGCAGTAGTGTTTACACACTAATTATTTGTGGCAGAAATATGCACCGCGGAGGTACTACAGACGATCCCTTGTAAAAAGGAACCTACCTCCTCTAAATATATGTATATGTGTATATTTTACAGTATTAATTCAATTATAAATACCTAGGTTACCACCAAAAGGATACAAAAAAAGATTGACGTCTTGAATATTTATTTTGAAATTTTGAAGTAACATTTAGAAATAAATCAATCGTTCAAAAGTCTGTTCACACGCATATAATTTATAAATGGAGAAGATACATAATGATGGAAGCATAATAAATCTCACAATGAATTGCGTAACTGTGTTTTTGCATAAACATATAACAATGGAGAAAGACTACAGTGAATTCGTTGAATAAGCCATACACCACGAAATATCAAAATGAGGGATATAGACTGTCTTCACGCAGACTCAAACAACAATTTCACCTATCTATATACAAATAAATTAATGAGAGTGTTTGTTTGTACCATAAAGATCCATCATCATCATCATCAGCCTGTGATAATCCACTGCTGGACAAAGGCCTCCCCTAATACATCCCTATCCATTAGAGGGTTTTAGACCGATCCCACCACGCTGGTCCAATGGGGTTGGTGGGTGGACCGACTTTTACATGTCCATCCGACGCATGGATCATCTTACTTTTCAGACAATTGGGTGATCGGCTCAAATTGCCCTAACCTGTCCTGAGTCCCCGCAGGATTCGGAACCCACGACCTCCGGTTTCTAAGCCACAGCCATACCACTAGGCTAGCGGAGGCAGTCACAAAGATAACATGTAACAAACAACATTTTCTAAAACTTTTGTATGTTGGTTCTGACTAACACATTTCTTTATTACGCGATTATTAAACACATCAAATCCACTAATTTCCAGCATCCGTCTGCCCGTGATGATGGATACTGGAAAGTATCCAAAACGTCGGGAATATATATATATTTAAAGCGAAAAATCCGTAAATTAGTGGATTTTTAAACCAACGTTATGCACGTTTACATGAAATTCGTTAACACAGTTCAGTTATTGAAGTAAAATAGTGACGATAACTCTAAACAAACCTGTTAAACAATGGAAATCCATTAAAGATAGTTGGTGAAACTAGGACGACGTTGAAGTGGTAAGTCAAAATATTTGAGTTCAAATTGACTAGGGAATCTAAAACAAATATCTTATGTGTCAGAACATTTGGCAGGACAGAAAAACTGAAACTATGACTAAGGCGATTCCAACACAGTCAGCTTTTAAGAATTCACATTATTTAAGAATAATAAAAAAATCTTTAAACACACAGAAGCTATTTAAAAAAATCTGATTTATTACACCAATGTTATATATTAGCAAGGAGGCTTATCTATCATATAATATAATCTGTAACTGAATTTAAGTTCATAATCTATTAAACAAAAAAAAGTCGTTGCTAAGTCTACGATACATAGTTATATATTTAAGTAAGATCCGATCTTCGTGCAGTAGCCGGTTCAAGTTGGCAGCGATCAAAGGATCGACCTTCCTGGTGTTTATTGAATAAGGGTAAATTCCAGCAGTGGACAGACAATGGCTTCCTTGTAATGAAGGATTTAAGTAAAAATTTTATTTAATACGACACTAAGTTCTCCTTATTTGTCGTCCTTGCAATGCGCTATCTCAATTAAAATTGAATGTGAATTCCTTCCCGTATACTGCCAACGTAAAAACTATTGGACACCTATTGTTATACCATAAACTGAACAGAAGGTTTTTTAAAACTTCAACTGATCATAATTATCTATACAAATAAATAAAATTGGAGTGTATGTATGTATCATTAAAATAATCGTTTTTAGATTATTATATAGTGATAATATAACGGGTATATACATATAACAAAACAACATTGTTTAAACATTTTGCTTGTCTGTTTGTTCTGGCTAATGTATGAAAGGCTGGTTCGATTTTGATGAGAATTTGACTGAAAGCTAGCAGAGGTAACTGGCAGTAAACTAGGCTATGTTTTTATAGAAAAATCGGAACTTTTTCCATAAATTATCACGCGATTGAAGTCGCGAGCAACACTTAGTATTATATATATGACGGTTTGAATAGAAACAAAAATAATAAGAACATATCAATGTAACCGAGAGCAACAATATGGACATATACATTTAGCTTCATCAGTGTTGATCATCTGAAGTCTCTTATTTACGAAAGACCATCTGGGATACTCCCCCCGTGGTGCCTATTTCTGCCGCAAATTAGTAAACTACTCTTTGTTACAGGTTCTGGTTTGAAGGGCACCGTAGCCAGCGTAATTACTGGGTAAAGGAGACATTGAACGTACCTGCGGCGTCTTGTTAGGCGTATCACTTGCCATCTGGTAATCTTCCTGCTCATTGCTCTAAGAAAAAAACACATGTTACCAAAATGTCAATGATACGGTTGTCAATGATTTAGAAAGCGGAGGTCGTGGCTTAGAATTCTGAAGGGACTAGACAAGTCTTTATTGTTGTTTCCTAGTCGGTTAGGGCAATACAGATCGATAACCTGATTACCAGTAAAGTAAAATCCATGAGCCGGAAGGGCATTAGGTCGGTCCTGCACCTGATCTCTCTCCGGTCGTGTCGGTTATCCGTCCAATCGAACTATGAAAGTAAATCAGTGTGGAGCGAGTATCTTCTGCGCAATCGTTAAACTTTATTATAGATCAGCCACCGTATTAGGAAACGACATTTATATTTTTGTACCGCTTACCGAGAGTTCACCAAGTCCTGTGGCCTAATTAACTTAAGTTTAACTAAGCCTTCCAGATATTAATTGTTAAACCTTTGATGAGGTACATGCTATTTATAAAAACAATAACTCGATAAGACTATAAATCGATCTGTTGTAAAACGACATTTATCTTAACTGCGGTTCAAAGGTCTCACAAGCGGGACAAATGTTCGACCCGCTGATAATTACAACCGAGGCGAATTTTAATGCGTCAACTGTTTATTAAAGAGTAAGAGACTATGGGGAATTTAAATACATACAGCTTTTATTTTTTTTTTTGAAAAATTAACGGTCGTCTTGCCATTCATCCAAACCTTCTACCAGCAGTGGACGGAAAAAGGCTGCTGCTGGTGATGATGATGAACCGTAAAAGAATACAAACCACTTTGCAGAGAATTTCTTTGAAATCTACAAAAGTATAATTATTTATTTTATATTAATACCGAATTAAAAGAAGTTTTGACAGTGGTATGATCCTAATTTACGACGAACGAATAGGGAAGTATTATCAAATCGCCCATTTTCGCCGCAATAAATACAGTGTGAAATATATTATAGGTGTAAAAGAACATATTTGCTATGTCTATGAATTGGTGTAAACAATGAAACCCATACCAACGAAGTGGCATTATTGGTGGATTGTCTCACAGTGACTAAATCCTTGGTGGACACAAATAGGTAAAATTGGAGTGTCAGTGGGTAAAATTAAAATAACCGTTTTTAAAAGTACATTGTAATAACTAACCGGTACATAAAAAAACACAACACTTTTTTATATTTTATTCTGTCTGTCCGTATGTCCGTTCTGGCTGATTCCTGGAATGGCGTGTCCAATTTTGTCGGAACTTTCACTGAAATATAGCTTATGTAACTTGGAGCTACTTTTTTTTCAGATAAGTAAAAGTTAAAACTTATAATAAAAATAAAATCCTTTTGTGTCACAAGATCAAAATATCGAATTTGCAAATGCTTCAACGCCTCAGAACCCGATATGTATACGTATAAGTCAACATGTCGGACGCAAAACGTATTCTTACATCACCGCACCAACTAAGCGGCGATCGGCGGAATGCTAAAATAGACGTAATGGGATTATGCAAAAATGCAAATGGACACGTTTAAAACTCTAAAAACATAGGCATTGTTGCACAACGTGTGCCGGTTGAAACGTTTACTTGACATCGAAACGTCATCCGATACTGTTTTGGCGCCAAAGGCACCTTTTTTGGCGGGAAGCTTCGAAAAAAAGACACATGTTACGATTTTCATTACCTTCTGTTTTTATTGTTGTTATTTATTGGCTGTTTTATATTTAAAAGTTGTTTAATTTAATAAGTTAATAACGTCAGATAGATATTTAGATTATTTAAAGTAATACTTTTTTTTGCTTGCGCGAATACTGTACATGATTAATAATAATTTTTTTTACGAATTTTACCATGTTTAATAAATTTACAATTATTTAAAATTATACTCGACGTTTCAAACCCTTCCCAAGGTCCATGGTTGAAGTCGAGCAAAATTGTACTATTTATTTGAAGTAATTTCAAAAGAATTCTTTTGTATTATTTACCAACGCACAAAGTAAGTTACTTCATACATCGTGTAACGACAAAAAGGTCGTTCGTAAGTAGGTTATTGCAGTTAAAGTTGTTTGTTTAGTATTAGTGATTTAAACTTTACGCGTAACTAACTTGATAAAAAAGTTTTATTTTTTTTATTACCAGCACCGTATGCAACCAGACACTATAAAAGATAGTAAAAAATATTTATTGTGTTTTCTAGCATAAAGTAAAATGGTGAAATGAATTAAACTATATCCATAAAAATTGAGATGTACCGTTTCGTTAAAGCGTCCTTTTGACCAGAACATACTAGCAATAGCACTTATACTGCCTAACATGCAAACACAGGACCTAAACATGGAACAAACATTTCAAAGGTTTTTCAAAAGCAAAAACAATAAATAACCCCAAAATAACACATTTTCAACATTCTTGTAACCGAATTAACATTCCCGTATAGAGTTTTAAACGTATTTGTTATCAGAAGATAAAATATTACACTACGCGATTTGTATTAAAAAAAACCGTCCATGCAAATCAGAACCTCGAATGTCGCTACATAATATGGACTGGTCCTTTAAAGGCAACGCAAGGGCAACATCATGGGTGGTACAGAAAAACAAGATGGCCGACAAAATTGCCACTAAAATTTATTAATAATATACACAAGAATTGTGCGTATTGTGCAGTAATTACGGTTACGGCTGCAGTAACCTTTTAAACCGGAAGAGTGTGTATACTGTACGAGTATGTTATATATATATTACTAGCTGTTCCCCGCGGCTTCGTGGAATACGAAATGTCCCCGAGGTGTATTCAATATAGGTATTAAAAACTACTTATGGTTCGTTTCAAATATCTAGATACAAAGTTTGTATCTATGTTTAACAATCACAAATTTCCATACACACTTACATCCCCTATTTTACCCCTTTTGATCGCTTTTATAGCAATATTTATAGCCTATGTCTTCTTTTGGAATCTATTTTAAGTGTGTACCAAATTTCATCGAAATCGGTTCAATGGTTTAGACGATAAAGACGGACATACAGACAGACAGAGTTACTTTCGCATTTATAATATTAGTTTGAATAGTTTACACATTACTGTTGTTTTTAAGCATTTATCAACATAGTGGAAGACGCCAAGAAACAAATGAACAGACTATCGAAATTTACCGTTAAACCACAGGCAAAAAAGGTCGAGTTAATTATACAAAATGAATTGCGCATATAAAACAGTCTTAATTATACAAACTGACAATTAAGCTAATTTTACGTGTTTTTGCTAAATTTATATAGAAATCTAGATTTGCTGTAACAAATTATCCTCGTTATAACCTGTTTTCCATGACAGATAACATAAACAATTTTTTAATTTTTATTTTATGGCATGCTCATATAATTAGTGCGTGCGATCTTTAACATAAAAACACTGTTTTACATTGTTTAATTGTTAAACACTAGATATGGTTGAAAATATTTTAATGATCACTTTTCTTATTTAATAAGTTAATAACTAAAACACTTAAATTTACATAGTGTTGAGTATAATGGTTTAAAAAAGAAGTTACTTGAAATAAAACAAACGCAGAAATAGACAGTATTACACTAGATCTTATTAAGACAGATGATAGAACATTTTAAGGGCATATGACGAACGCAACGGAATACAATTGTGTATATGGATCTATCTATTTCAGCGATTGGGTAATCAGCCGTTACAGTTTAACTGTAGGACCTAAACCTACTACCGAGTTTTTAAATTGATGTTTTAGCAGGCAACGACGGCTGATAAAATTCATTTAGTTTAGTAATATCAATCAGTAAAAGTATCTTTTAAAAAATAAAACCTCTGAAAAGGATACTTTAAGAGTAATTTACATTTCTTATGTAAAGTATGTATAGTAAGTATTGTATGCTGTTTTGGAATATAAAAGTTTCAAAATGTTAAAATCATTTTATTTAAAACGTTGCTACTTTATTTCAAAGCCAATGGATTTGTCATTGGCATTGTATCTGTATAAAAATATTATAAAAGATATTGTTTTCTTTACGTCCATGATAATAAAAGTCAGAAATTTGAAATGATTTACAACAGGGCCAGTTGGTAACTTTCAACAGGACAACGGACCACTAAAACATTACTGTCAGATTCATAGCAATATAAAGTTATACAGCGCTATTTATAATCCCGCCTCCGTGGTCTAGCGGTATTGGCTTTATAAACCGTGAGGTCATGGATTCGAATTCCGTGGGGAAACAACTTTGTATCGTTGTTTTCTGGTTGGTTAGGTTACTTTGGGTCCAATCACGAACAGGTTCTCGCTTTATCGTGGCAGTGGGCTCAGTACCTGCGCTTAGTCCAGCCGCGGGGAAGATAAGAGGAACCTGGCTAGCCTGAGGTGTAAGGCCGGCCGTGAAGAGGCAGCTCCAAGCTGGCTTGAGACGCCAGCTTCGAATGCCCCTAGGAGGGTGCAGCGGACGGGGAAGAGGCGGTAAACGCGCTGCCATCCCTGTCCTTTGCAGCCAAGGTGGAATCGCGGGGCAAGAGGAGTTTCGGTAGATCGTAGGCCGCTCTCCCTGTCCTCCGCGACTCAGCGGTGTTGCACCGCTGTATAGGGGTGCGGAGATGTATAGGGGAGCGGTGTATAGGGGCCGTGGGAGGAAGGGACATTTGACATGGTGTCGTCGTTCACACTTCCTTCAGCGGCCGAAACGGTGGTAGTGGCGAAGACCATCACCAAGGAGCCGCTAGAGGATGTGTCTTGGCCCTGCGTGGCTATGTACTGGGGCCAAGACGAAGGGCGCGTTAGTTCCGACGCGCCCAGAGGCAGCCAGATGCCCGTAGGGCTAAGATAGGGCTGCGTCGGCGGCTAACACTGGGGGTGTCGCAGAAGAATGCCAAAGAGTTGGACCTCATCTCAAGTGTCAGAAGGAACACGTGGGGTTTAGTGGTGCGAAACGCTGCCATCCTGTCTTTACCCAAGCGGAGACGGGGGTGCATAGGATTTACAAGGTTAAAACCCTAATAGAGAAAACGTGCATTTGAGAAGGCCTATGTCCAGCAGTGGACTAACGCAGGCTGATGATGATGATGACGTTTTGTATGTGAGAGTGTTTGGTTGATTTCGTATTCGTTTAAATAATTATGAGCGAAACGTCAAATGGGATGACAACAAGCTAGAGTAATGATTGGCTACGAGAACGACATTTCTCCACATCGTGCGCCATCGTCGTGATTTAACAGTTTAGCAGAGTTTAGCTGACTTGGAGCAAATAACCTTGTTCACGCATAAAGTCGCTTCATACCTACTTCTAGGGCTTAGTTTGCTGTTTTGTCTCGGCGGAACACGGTACGAATAATGCGAAGAAGCAAAATAACAATACCAACAATAATTCTTACTCAAGTGACTCCGGTGTAGCCTCAGATCGGCTATGGCGTCTTGACGCCGATCGGAGTCATGGTTTCAACTGTGCTGGGACTTACAATGTTACATATGTTATTTCAGTTGGTTAGGAACTTTGCCAGCGTGACTACACCAATCGTCTGAGTAGATGATCTTCATGTTGTTGATGGGCATTGTTAAAGTCAATTCACTGCACAACCACATTGGATCACAAGTGGTGAAATGGATAACAAAAACCCTACATTGGTGTGTTGATTAGTGAGGCCTAACTGTCCATCAAAGGCTTGATACTGTAGTGTTTTCTGTATTATTCCACATAACCCTATTATAGATTATAATAAAATTTTATACTTATGTTTTATTCGATATGAAAAAGGGTATATTATGCATAACGTATATATCTCTTGTGCCTCTTATTTGCTTTAACAGTAAAATAGTTATCATCAATGTTGAAATCAACATAGCGATGTTGTAATCTTACCAACTTTATTGGACAATCAAAACTACTTCTGTAATGTATATCTCTAAGTTATGTACACTGCATATTGGATCTTTAACCGCGCATTGTAGACAAGCCTGCCAATTTTATTCCAAACATAAAACAGTCCGTTCACCGACATTTGACAACTAGTATGAGTTTGGGCAATTATCCGTTTCGACATAATCACGTAAAAATAATGGAAAAGAAGCTGAGAGAAGAAGCTTATTATTATTGCCATAAAAGCACAACGTTAGATTATTTCTATCCGACTTCAAAAAAAGGAAGAGGTTCTCATTCGTCTGTATTATTTTTATGTTTGTTACCTCAGAACTTTGCCCGGATGAACCAATTTGGATGATTATTTTTTTAATTGAAAGCTGGTGCTTTCCGTTGGTCCCATGACAATTTGGTCCAGTTCTGACAGTGGCATCCATAAAAAAACTGAATAAGTCTGAAATTTACATTAAGTATGTGCTCAACAATTAGACAATCAATAGCTCAATATCACGACAATCGATTTTGATGATTCTTTTTTATTTATTCATTGGAAAGAATTTAATTCAATGGCAGTTTGATAAGTGTTTGGTTAGGTTCTGATGGGATCCATGAAAAAGCGACGGACTCTTTTTTACTTTTTAGTGCATTTTAATTTGTTTTGATATAGTTTTTTGTTATGAAGTCGGTTTTTTTTAAATTTTAAAATAACAAGAAAGCTTGTTAAAACAACGCGACTGATTGCTATTTTCCTCTTTCATTTGCATGAATATTCGGGGCCTGTACTTAAAAACAGTAAGTAAAGGGGTCCGAAGGCAAACCAGACCTCAGAGGTCAAAGGAAGTAGGAAGTAATGACATGGTCGAATGAGTTATGTGCACACTAAATGCTTACTAGTGTGGTATTGGATTATGAACGTTGTAAAATCGATATTAAGAATGATCATTGTAGCATTATCGATTTATTTGTTCACAAAAACTACACAATGGTATCGATCTTGAGTAATGGTGTGTAATTTTTTACTTTATGGTCGAGTCTTATTTTTTTAAACAATTATAAATAATTAGATAGCTGCCATCATTGATGACTTGTAACATATTTAACTAGAGATATAAATAATTAAATAAAAGGAAAACCAACCACAATGCCTTGAAGAGAGATTAAAAGTTAAAATATAGATTTAAAAATTCTGTACTATATTACATAATTTTTCCAAGTAACAACGAGAATTGCACCATTGCCATCACGACAATAGTATTTACTTAGTGAACAGTAAACATACAATTCAATACAGTCAAACTTGCTTCGTGTGTTATATAATTTGAGTTGTTCATCACAGTCGTCGTAATATTTTATGTAGACAGACGCTTGACAGCAAAAAAGGCGGGAAAAAATGGCGCGAAGGTGACATTTCCTCCGTGGTCGGACGCCGCGGGCGAAGCCGACTCGCCCGCCGTGACCCACAACCGCATTGTACTGGACACTTGAGGCCGAAGCTCTCGGCAACCCTAAATAATTATTAGCTGGCTACACCGGCAAACATACGTCAATTTGACATATTTAAATATCTTTCGAATGCCGGTTGTTCTGACTAAATAAAGAGTTACCACTTTTTATTTCTTTAATACTACCTACTCAAGCACACTACGACTCCGTCCCCGTGGAATAATTCTGATAGTTTTTATGTAAGAAAAGTAGGCCAAGTTACTCCCAGTTACGTCTGCAATGTACCAATAAAAGTCCCATCAAAATTGGGCCTGCCATTCCAGGGAATAGCCAGATCAAGCAACAGACAGACAGACAGACAAATTTTTAAATTGTTTTTATCTTTGTATCAGATAAATTGTTTTATTTTTTTTACGTACAACAATCATTATTACCAAATTTTCAATCACTACTTTTTCTCTTCCAATTAAGACGTCGGCAGAATCACCAAGATGTTCTCTGCTAATATTCCACCATAATTTAAGCTTTCTACATTCTATTTACATGTATTGTGAGAAAATAATAAGACAATAATATGTCGCTAGATAACAATGACAATCTTTGTATTAGTGCCATTAAATGAAGTCGTCGCTACATTTTATGCCCCTGTAACACTGAGCAATTATTATAGCCGTTCGGTTTACCTTACAGCTTTAAGGTTATCGGCGAACAAATATGTTGCATGTGAAGAGCTGTCATAAAATCAACTGAAAGAACCACAGACGGCACTTCTTACTGGTGAATGGTTAAACAATGCATCATCGGTTTAAAGTTATCGCTTGACAGGTGCAAATAGTTACCGATTTCCAAACGTAAACTAAACGGATGGAGAAATTTAACGTACCTCCGTAAAACTAAACAGAACAGACACACCGACACATAGTGTATATGTAATGTATGTGTTGAATGTTTTCTCGGAAAACATACTAAAACTGAAACTTGATGTCGTTTCTCACTTGCCAGAATTGAAAATCGCATAATTAAACTTTAATTTTAGAAGAAATCATTAAAAATGTATCAATTAAGAGCAGACATAAACTGCGAAAGAAAACAGAGAGAAGAGAAAGACACTAAGTTAGGGTCTTAAAGAACCTTTTACTACAAAGAAGAGTAAGTGATGGTAGAGAAAACGAGTAGAGAAAGATGTTCTCCACTTGGGGACCTGAGGATCGTCATAAATATAGTAGATAATTCTGTTTGGAAGATACCGTTCAAATATTAATAACATCTACAACTAAATCTGTTTTGAAAAGGTGTGCATATTAAGTGGAGATAATAAAACAATTATTTCAAAGTTTATCAATTAATTATTTTAAGACAATATTTAATTTGAATTAGGTATTCGACTATGAAATTCAATTGAACATCAACAATAAATATCGTGTTCTTAAAGAATTTTCACTTTGCCTCACATAATTCTCCATTGAGTTATTTTCTTTCGTTTTTATTAGGAAAATACCACCTCATGACGTACGACGCTTGACTTGCACCTTATCGTTGCAAGTCAAGCGTCGTACAAGCGGCTATCAGCAAGACCTAATTGATTAAATCACGCCACAACAAATGTTCTTTTGCAAAAGCCGTTTCTGAGCAAATTTCCAGTTAATCTGAAAGATTTGCTTTGAGTTTCTGAAATACCAAACAAAAGTTCTTTGAAATTTACAAGAACAATAAAGAATTATAGTTCTATTTACGTGAACAAATGTACTATTTACGTGATTTATTAAAAGATTTTACGGATTTTATCGCGTTTTATTTCGTTTACAATTTTTCCGGCGTTTCAGACACTTTACAAGATCCATGGTCACGGGCAGACTGAGGTGTTGTTCGTCAGTCAAAATGTTTTTTTTCCGGCTTCCGTAGTGTAGTGCGTGAACACTACCATTTTACGGTTAAAACGGTAAAGTATTCGGCGTAGTGACACTGGTAAACGATACGTAAAAGTCGTGAATTATTGTAAAAGAATCTTAATTGTTTAAGGATCAGGTACTGCTATATAAACGAGGTTATAGCCAATCTCGCACGAAAACCAAAAATTTCTTATTCGAATATTTAAACTACTACTAAGTAAACTGCAGTCGATGATAGAATTTGTTATAACAAAGACGGTCTTGAAAAACGGGACCGAGTTACATACCCATCCGACGCATGGACCATCTTACTTTCAGGCAATAGTTTGATCGACCCATATAACAAAATAACACCGCGTTAACTCCCAACAGAATTCGAAGCGAAGTCCTCCGGTTTATTGAACAAGGGCATAACCAATAGGCTATAGAGACAGTTTTTAGGAATGGATCGATCATCATCATCATCAGCCCGTGTTAGTCCACTGCTGGACATAGGCCTCCTACCCACGCCTTCTCCATTAGGGGCTTGGACCGTATCCACCACGCTGGTCCAGTGGGTTGGTAGGTGGACCGATTTTTACATGCCCATCCGACATATGGATCATCTTACTTTTCAGACAATAGGGTGATCAGCCCATTGTCTGAAACTAACTATATAAATTTGTCGAATCCGCGCAGGATTCGGACCACGACCTACGGTTTCTAAATCAAACGCCTTTACCACTAGGCTACGGAGGCATGGATCGATACCAGGCAATTATCGTTCAATTGGTCTCACATGATCACTCGAATCACTTACACTCGTGTCTCGTGACACTTATTTGCAAACGCCGTTGCCGACTAGCGAATTTGCACTCGCACACATTTGCAACGATTGTACGATATAAAAATGGAAATGGACGTATCTAATATTTTCACCGTATTCGATGAGAAAACGACCAAAAATCACACTATATAATGATCGAATTGAATGTTAAAAATTTTAAAATTTTAAATTTAAAAAATTAATTTTAAGCGAAAAATCTTTCGTTTAGCGAATCTAGACTTGGAATTAATGTTAATATAATAGCTCAAAGGAAAGAAATGTCATACCTCTAGCAGTCTTTGAGATGTCAATTACTGAGTGACATTCGACCAATAGCAACACCATACGCCACTTCGTTGCCACGGGTTATTTTGTTCACATTTATTCCAAATTTTTATTGGCAATACATAATAACTACATTTTATATAACCAGCATTGATTTATTATTAAAATAGACAATTTTATTAGTTGTCTTCCTGTAAGACGAACAAAGAATAATAATAATAATCTTCTCCAGTCGATTACGACTACGGCGGCCGATCTATTTAGACATCAGCCAACTACGCAGGAGATATTTTACCTGCAAGCACCGCGCAAATACAGAGCGCAACACCCTGTTATACTCTCAAAGCCGATGGGACGGATAATGAACAGCGTAAGTGCGCAGGACTGACTTTTACATGGATCATTTACTTTTTCAGACCATCGATCGCATGGATCATCTTACTTTTCAGACAATTGGTATCGTGCCCAGAATGTGCCTAACCATCTAGGAAACAACAATGAAAATTTTAAATCCCGCAGATTCGAACCACAGCCTCGTTTCTAGCACATCCTTGCCTAAATATAAGCAAGGCAAGAACTTAGGTATATAGAAACAGGAAATTTATGATGAAAATCTAATGTCGTGACTTGATTTGATAGTGACTAAATAAAATCAAAATATAATATGATATTTTGATTTGAAATTAACCGTACACTCTTTCAGATTTTATAACATACAAGCTTTTACCCGTGTCCGGTGGATAGGGAGAAATTCGCGAGGTATCAAAATATACCAATAGTATAAAACAAAGTCCTTTCTGCCCTATATCCTACGCAAAATTTCGATGCAGTCATTTTTAATAAAAAGAATGATTGAAAAGGTTGATATGTATAAACGTGCTTAATATTGTAGGTTTATTTTCTATCAGCAGCTCCCCTTGGGAAGGAGGGCAGGCTAGTTGTATAATGTAAAAACACCTAGTTCATGCCCGACAGTTTAAAACTTAAAATGCTAGAAAAACAACACATACGGCTCGTTTTGTGTTGGTACACGAAACGAGGCCGTATGTGTTAGCCTGCTATAATATTACTTCGTTTTATGTTCAACAGAGACGATTTCCATAAAACTTTCGACCAGTTTTATCCAAATAATTAACAGCCTTCTTGGTATCTATTTTAAGCAAGTACTAAATTTTATTAAAATCGGTTCAATGGTTTAGACATTAAAGACAGACAAACAGACAGAATTACCTTCGCATTTATAAAATATAACTATGGATTTAAGCTAGGTCTCATTACAAGTCTTGCTCAACTGAGCTTACTGAATGGGTATTCATCTAATTTTGAAAAAAAAGCAATTGCGTAACTGCTTCTTTTTTTGCCTTGCTTTCTTTTTTGCCTTTTAATTTTCTGTATTGATACTAGCTTGACAATATCATTAACGTTAATTGTTTAACCTTGTAAGTACATCCGCATCCTGGTTGAACATAATATTTTTTATGCACTGGATACCTAAGTTCTCGGCAGCGTATGTTACGTTTAGGTTTTTCCACTCCGTGAGTTAATTGAAAAATGTCACGTTCTTTTAATATATCGTTTTGTATAAACTACACATTTTTCCCGAGTCTCGTCGTATCTATAAGACAACATTAACCGTATTAAATTATTACAACTTTTTTGAAGAATTTCTTGAATCCGATGTTGCCTAAAAATACCTCATGAAAAAGCATCACTTGACCTGAGTAAAAACGCCGTTTTTGAGCATGGGTGTTATTATCTAATTGAGAAAATAAAAGAGTCATTATCTAAAATAAATTATTAAGTGAATTATAAGAATTCTGTCTAATTTACTGTCAATGACAATAACAACTCAATGATAAGTATTTCTGCTCTGTTTCATATACATCATGTCTCTGTACATTCATCATTTCCTTTCGTTGTTTTGGATTTTACTTCTTGTCTTAGACACCATCTTTCAAGTCATTAATCTTCTCTCTATCATCATAATCGGCCTGTGTTAGCCCACGGCTGGATATTGGCCTCCCCTAATGCTTCTTAATCAGAGGGTATTTGGATCGTATCCCACCACGCTGGTCCACTGCGGGATGCTTCTCTTTATATTCATACTTAAAGTTATGAAAAGAGAACAGACGTAGTACCAGTTAAATACAAATAAAAACCAGTTAATGTATTTTTACCAACATAATATCGAATTAAATTAACACAGAAGCAGTTTTAACTTTTTCGCTGTGAACAAAGAGGCATTTTTTGTAAACAAAACAATAGCTTTGTAACGAATTCACACCGGTCGAATGAAAACAACCGAACTGGAACAAAAAATACGCGAATTAAGTTATATAAAGCGCGTAATCGGTGATTAATTAATTTCCGTATAATTCCCACAAAACCGGTACACTATCGATTGCGGCGAACCTGGTATGATCATGTTGCTTGTATTTACATAAAATGGAGGATATTTTATATTTTGAGCATGTTTTTTCATAGATTTATTCGTTATATACATACTTAATCGATCTGTTTTCGATTTACTTCAATAAAATAGTAATGTTCTATAAATATCGATTTAACTGTGGACTCCTAGTTGTTGCATAATCATTATGGTAAGACCAAGGTCGTAAACTCAAGTTTTGTATATGTCGACTTTTAATTTAACCGGTGAGTTTTTATTATTTCTACATTTTACCTCTGAATATAAAAGATTTTTTATGCCTAGCAGTCTCCACCACGCGGTGGAAACCACTTCTGGGATTTGGATTATAGAAAGTAGTTAATGGTACAACATTTTTCGTAAATTTTTAAATATAATAAATGATGAGTATTAAACAGTTAATAAGTGTACCGCAACTAAAAAAGCTAACAGATGTCAGTTGCTTTTCTAATATATCCATAAATTATAGCCAATAACTTACTATGTACAAGCAATGTAATTGTATAGATTGATTAATCTCGATTAAATATTATAATTAAGGGAGAAAAAGTAACAACCATTCAATTTTTTCTCAACAAATATTTATATATAAAACATGTGGTAAGACTGCCTCCGTAGCCTAGTGGTATGGGCGTGTGCTTTACAAACCGGAGGTCGTGGGTTCGAATCCTGCGGGGACTCAACAAATTTTCATTGTTGTGTCCTAGTTGGTTAGTACAATTTGGGCCGATCACCCAATTGTCTGAAAAGTAAGATGATCCATGCGTCGGATGGGCATGTAAAAAGTCGGTCCACCCACCAACCCGCATTGGACCAGCGTGGTGGGATACGGTCCAAGAACCCCCTAATGGGTAGGGGTGTATTAGGGGAGGCCTATGTCCAGCAGTGGACTATCACAGGCTGATGATGATGTGGAACTATTTTGAACTGAATATCAAAGATACCTTATCCTGCTGTCTGTTGCTGTACATTTTTCTTGGCAACAATTACTCATACGTTATAATTACATTGAACAATCGTGTGAACTAATCAATTGCCGACGGCGTCTGTACGTACATGAAATAATCAACAATTCGGTTGTACATGATGTCATCTCTACACATTGTTAAAAACGATTTTAAACATCATGATAATTAAGGGGGCTACGAGATAACTGATAGTAAAAAGTATTAGCAAAATTTATTTATACTACAATTCATTAGAGGCATGTTTTTTTAAAGTAAGTACCGTTTTGGAATTTAAAAAAAGACGTTCAAAGATATCGAGAATTTTATTTTTACGCGAAAGCCTATACCTTAATCTACTTTTCTCGAACCAGAATCGAAATAACACGCGCATAATGGCGACATTCTACAATTTAGAGTATTGAATTATTGATAGTGGAGTTTGCCAGTGGTTAGCAAGTCAGGCGGCAGAATTTTATGCGGAGGGCATTCAAAAATTGGTGTCACGCTATGACAAGTGCTTCAATATTCACCGAAATTATGTAGAAAAGTAGATTAAGGTAAAAAAAAAAGGCTTTCATGTAAAAATTAGATTCTTGCGAGATCTATGCACGTCTTTTTTGATTCAAAACGGTACTTACTAAAAAACATGCCTCGTATAATAACCCGCTTGGCGTAATGGATACTGATCATTACGACAGAGGGAGGATGGGCACATAAAAAGTCGGTTTACCCAGCAACCCGCACAGGACCAGCGTGATGGGATACGGTCTAAAAGCCCCCTAATGGAGAAGGCGTGGAGTAGGGGAGGCCTATGTCCAGCAGTGGACTTATACAGGCTGATGATGATGACGACAAAGGGTGTGGGTTCAATTCCCACCACGAAAATAATATTATGTGATAAAAATTATATATTTTTTTGTCTCTGGGTGTTCATATATATTTAAAATAAAAGTATTTATGAGACATCTAGTTGCCATAGTACAAGCATTGCTTAGTTTGGGACTAGATGGTGTTGTGTTATCGTCCCAAAATATTTATTATTATTATTATGTATGTACAAAGCATTGATGTTAATAAAACACGTACGGCGTCTTACGCTTATTTTTTATTGGCAGCGTTTCAGTGTACCATTTTTGTTATTCGTTTTTTCGATTAACTTTCAAGAAAAAAAAATTATAGTGAAATAATAAACAATATTTGCAATGTGAATTAAATTTTTTATACCTTGAACGCTAACAAACCATTATTGAAGACAACATTGTGAAGGCAAAACCGTTCTCTTACTGAATGAACAATTCTCATTAGTGTATCTCAATTACGATTTTTTTTAATCTCAAAAATTATACTAATTCATACAAATAACATAATTTGCAAGAAAAAATATAAAAGAGACATATTAAAGGCATAACTCCACCAATTTGACGAAATTTTTAACTAAAATTTCTAACGTCTTTTATCGATCTTCGAAATGGCCGAAACGTATAAATAGACGACCAATTCGTAAATAAAATCTGACAAATGCACGGCATAAGTTGCCATAATAAAATACATTTCAACTTAATTGCACAGTCCTAATACGCTTTATCGGCAGATAAATAACATTTTTATTGCACAAGGCGCAGACCGCGCTAGTACTAAAACTGGTTCCTGCCAGGATTACTCGGATTCCATCACAGGAATGCGACCGGAACGGGAATGGCGTTGATGG
Source organism: Lamproptera curius (assembly GCA_029286875.1). NCBI lineage: Eukaryota > Metazoa > Arthropoda > Insecta > Lepidoptera > Papilionidae > Lamproptera > Lamproptera curius. Next base: position 2,425,610 of record JAGSMT010000054.1, read on the forward strand.
AATATATAAGAAGTTTTGCAACATGGATGACGTATGCCAAAAATAGATAGAATTCATTTAAACCATAGTAAAGAAGGCTTCTTACGCCATCATCATCAGCCTGTGATAATTCACTGTTGGACACACGCCTCCCCTAATACACCACATTAGGGGGTTTTGGACCGTATCCCAACACGCTGGTCTAATGCGGGTTGGTGGGTGGATTGACTTTTTCATGCCCAATCGACGCATGGATCGTCTTACTTTTCAGACAATTGGGTGATCAGGCCAATATGCCCTACCCAACTAGGAAACAACAACGAAAAGTTGTTTAGACCCCGCAGGAATTGAACCCACGACCTCCGGTTTCTAAAGCACACGCCTATACCACTAGGCTAAGGAGGCTTCTTACGTATGGCGTTGTTATTAGTCGACATTAGTCGATATAGTGAGTTGTAAAAGTTCGATTTATCGTGCTCTCCTAATAGCTTCGGTACCTATACATCTCTATACAACACAATTACAGACATTATTTATTTTGGCATTTGACACTAAACATAAAAGTTCCAAAGTAATGCATATGAGAATATTACTCATTTAATGCGATGATTCATTGACAGTTCGGGTGTCGTCGTATTCCTATAAAGATCCGAGATTTCCCGAAGGAAATTAATTTCTCATTACGTTATACTTTGCTTTATAATATCAAAGATTTTCATGCGCGTTTCTTGGGTGTATGTGATTTCAAAAAAAAAAAAAAGTTTATAATTAAAATTTAAATTTCTTTTTACGTCATTAGCTTTCTTATTTCTTTATAGATGATATAACATTAATAGTAGCTAGATATAATTTAAAATATCTATCGTTCCTTTCATTGCTTATTTACTTCCTATATATTTGTGTGCGATAAAACTAGTCAATCTCAGTTTGGAACAACTGGTTTGATTATGATTATTATCTATTATTTTTGAGTAATCCAATGAGGGATTTACCAGCCTGGTAGAGGCCTTGAAATGACGTACTACGTATTACGGTACCACGAAGAGAAGCTGGACAATACTTAGAAAGAAGACAAAATTATCTTATGATCTCATGAAGAATGTTGCGCGGGTTACCTATAAATCATAGACTGAAAAAGTTTGCCCCCGTAGCCTAGTGCGTGTGCTTTAGAAATCGGAGGTCGAATCCTGCGGGGACACCATTAATGTTCATTGATGTTTCCTAGTTGGTTAGGGCAATCTGGGCCGATCACCCAATTGTCTGAAAAATAAAATGATCCATGCGTCGGATGGGCATGTAAAAAGTCGGTCCACTCACCAACCGCATTGGACCAGCGTGGTGGGATACGGTCCAAAACCCTCTAATATATAAGAGTGTATTAGGAGGCCTATGTCAGCAGTGGACTTTCACGAGCTAATGATGATGATGCGTCGGATGGACATGTAAAATTCGGTCCACCCACCAACCTCATTGGACCAGGGTGGTGGGATACAGTCCAAAACCCCTAAAAGGAGCAGGCATGCATTAGAGAGGCCTATGTCCGGCAGTGGACTAACACAGGCTGGTGATGGTAATCAAAAGTTTCTAAAATTTTACGTCATTCATAGGCACATTTGTTAGTACCAATTTTATTCCTGTTTCCGTTTTCTTGGTGTACATTTAATAGGTTGATTTCCTACTCTTTGCTTTTGAAGCCGCTGACCGGAGAAAAACCGGCGGAAGTAATCAGCGGGACTTTTTAAAACAATTCTTAACTTAATTTAACGCGTTACCTATTACGAGAAAAATAATACTTATATATTTACTAAGAGAAGTATGATCTAGTGTATATATAATCTCTAGAGACGTAAAGACCATATAGTAAACTAGTTTTCAGGTAGCAAGATATTTACTTACGTACTAATTTATTTAAGTTACCTAACGTACCTATTTTATTACACCTTCTGAAATTTTTTATTTTTATTATGGTATCATTTTCAACACAATCCCGCTTCCTTAAAAAAAATATCTCAATTGATTTAAGATATTTTTTTTTATTATTTTTATTTAATGATTGATACATTATTCTTAATAATAACGAAATATACTCATCTATAAAACTTAAACTAAAACAAGCTCATCAGAAAGTGAAATCGCATGATAATATTCATTGTTATTATTGAAGCGCACAGATGGCAAAGTATGAATTATACTTTTACAGAAAATAAATTATAATAAAGAACATTTATTCTTTTGTCTTTAAGTTTTGCATTAAAAAGAGTAACACATAGCAACAGACCTTAATAAAAGGGTGTGAGAATTACAAGTATCAACGTCGGCCGCGTAAAATATCTGCGACACCCCACTATTGCGTCCAAACAAGAATGTATTTTATACCGTTAATTGATAAAGCAACCGAAATATTCGTCGTCACTAACCTTTTTCTACTCTGCGTTGCAAACAAGATCAGCACAAAGTAGTGTGGACACGACAGGTAACTTTATAACCGAATTATAGTTATATTTTCACGTAAAAACTGTAAACGGGACGCGCGTGCGCATGCACCTAAAGCTGATTGTAAACTGACTCCACCGGCTCGGCTGGTCTTGTTGATTGCCGGTCTAACTCCATCGTCTTGTAGGGTGACAGTAATTTTTGTGTCCCACTTTAAAAAGTTACAAAAAAAACTATCAGTGTTTGAAATCACTATCAGTATTTACTAAAAAACATAGTTTTTTTAAGTGAATTGCAAAGAAATAGCGGGAATCATTAAATTAAGAAGAACTTCCATATTCGTATCTTCTTTTATTTATTAGTTTGGCATAATGTAATAATTCTTTTCATATTTAATGCGAAATGATATTACTAATAAGGAGTTCTATACAGCCCTAAGTTGTTTTTATACAAAAATTTTTTCGTTTTTATGTTATAAAACAGATAAACATACTATTAGTAACGTCTGTATGTATTATGTTTTATCATTCAATAATGGTCACACACACACACAAAATTTTAAACCAACAAAATTTTCTGACAGGCACATATTAAGTGAAATCTTGGGCCAAATAAAGATACAAAAAATTGTGTGAACACATGTCAGACATAAGGAATGTGTCACTTCTTTGAAATGAATGACAAACGCGCTAACACAGCGTCCATGCTTTGCAATGAGGCTACTTCTTTAGGTTAAGAAAACAAAAGTAATAAGAACTCGGTGAACGATATTACAAGTCAATTACACTGACGTATACCGACTATCGTTATAGTATGTAGATAAAAATAAAAAATAAACAAATAATAAAATCCATAAACCTTTTAGTACTGTTTAAAAATGAATGTCAACCTACACGAGTTCAGTCATCAATGACTCAAGGCGGTCTAACCGCCGTTCTGTCTCGTATCGTGCAAAGTGGTTTGCTTTTAACAATCATTTACTACCTAGCGAAGCGCGCTTACTTATTATAATTTAAATGCAATGAGATCTCGATAACGACGGATCATTCTTTGAAGATAAGTTAAAAATTATTTATAAAGGAACTATCTATTGACAAAAATTAAACAAACTTGATTGCAAAAACGTTAGCAATAAATTTTGCGTAGGCGGGCATGCTTTAAAACTTATAATTAATGTTTCTAATTTTTAATGTGTTTTTGGAAAGAGGGCTTTCCCAAATTTTCTGTAGTAATGAAAGAGTTTTTGAAACCTGTGAAAAATTTAGTACACATTTAAAAACAGATAAACATATCGTTGTATATCGGTACCTTAATCCTTTTCAAATCAAATAACTAATCCATTTTACCTGTACGTTTTAAGAACAAATCGCACAAGTCGCATACTACTATACATGTAAAGTGCGTGGTATTGCCAAAAACTGACTAAAATAAAAGAGATGATTGAATCTCTTGTTTTTATTTTATTTGAATAGTTGAAGTTGTTGCAGTCACTACCTCCGGTTTTTAAGGGAAGGGTTTAGACTAGGCTTCGTACTGGGTAACTCTGACAGGTTGCATTAACTTATTTGAGCATTATTGTGTAAGGTCTCTAAAATTATCAAATTTTTGATAAAAACTGAACTATAATACAAAATTTTAATAGGATATCGTAATTACTTTATACACATAGCACAAATAATTTGACAAACTATACTATACTTTGTCAAATTATTATATATTATTATAATATCGAAATGAAAGCTTAAAAAAAGAACATAATCGGCTAAATTTACTCTAATTTAATTACTATCACCATATTATTAATTTAAAAAATAAACAAAACATAAAAATATACCATATTTGATTATTTAAACATTTTGCTCAATCAGGAACTAAAGAACACCTTATTTTTCGTATTTTCTGAATATATAAATTAGATCATAATTATATTATTATCATAGTTCAGTTCTTTGGCTTGATGGCGTTTCCTTGTAGATTTCGCCAACGTCAAGTTAGATCATAATAAAGATGCAATTTCTGATAGTCACTGTCAGTGTCAGTGTTAGACTTTAATCGATGTTAATGATATTAAAAGTTAGAATTAAAAAACTGAAAATAAAACGAGTAAATTAAAATTATGTCGAAAGTAAATAAATCGATGAGCCGTTTTGATATGTATTTGAAAAAGTATCAGTTAGTTACTATGACAATGTTTATTTTGCTCAAAAGTGCTACTTCCTATAAAACCTGTAATTTTTCAATAAAACTTGAACAAAATCTTAAAAATGAAGGATTTCATAGGTAACGCCATAAATTACAGTATTGTCGGACTAGCTAATGTTTGTTATTCTTAAGTATTAAACGTTAAAACCAGTTTTAGGATTATATTTTACTGATAAACAAATTTGTTAAAATTTTGAAGCTTACACTTACTCCAGTGTTCACGATTGTAATACTGACCTTATATTCCGGTTTTAATTAGTGCAACATATTGTGTTACTCCATTGAGAAATTTTAGCAAAGTATAAAATGAAAGAAACATTAAAATAGTTAAAGAAAGAACCCAAAATTTAATCTAAGAGAATTTATTTCTTTTATTCTGTTGTAGCTTTGTAATTAAATATCAATAATCTATTATACTAAATTTCTTATACAGAAATATTGTTTACAGGGTATGTTATTATTAAAAAAAATTTGAGAGAAATCCTAATATAAAAATAAATACAACTTAGATTTTTGCAAAGACATAAATAGTACAACTTTAAATAGAAAAGCAAACCAGTTTCTCCCATTTATTTTCAATTGTACGTTATGACCATCATCACATATTAAAAAGAGACTATACAATATTTTCAGAAATCTTACATATGAGATCAAATTTGACACAGACAATGATGGTGATATATGGCTTTATGATGATTGTACAATCGGTTTATCGCAGGAACTGCCACCTGGAGTTTTTGCTAACCCTGATGAGTTGCATGAATTTAGAAGAAATAATAAGGTATGCGCTGTTGTAAATTATTTCAGTGTATCAAAACAACAATTACCATATTTAAAAATTGTTTGATGTTCTTGCTTATTGACAATTAACAAGGAAGGCACCAATTTTGTGTGTATACAACAAAGGGTGTTTAGTCCAGTGGTCTTTTACTTAAAAAGGTTTGAACTAAACTAAGCTTATGACATTCACTTCTGTGGTTTGCGGCCATGCTCAAGCCCATATATTGTTTCAACAATAAGAGTACCTGACTTTATGCACTAATACTGACTTAATTACTTGCCACAGTATGTTACATAAATTCTATATATAAATAAACTTAACTGCAATAATAATAATTAAAATATTGAATGGATTTATGGTGTCTTACATTCCATTTAATATAAACATATTGTATTTCTTTGGAGAATGCTCAGCCTGCCTATTATTTATACAGTTATATAAAGTATTGTTGCTTTTGTAGGAGGAATAAGACTTATATTAATCCACATTATTGTTTATAACAAGTTACACATACAATTGAAGCACTATAAGCCTCTTTAGTTCCTGTGTAAAATCTTTAGTTTGTCATAACTTTATAAAATATACTTTGCAGTTGAATGCCATACCAAAGAATCCTGTCAATATTGAATTATCCGCTGAACTCTCTGATCCTAATGTTGTATACCTAACTGGTGAAGTTGAAGATGGCAAAAGCAATCTTTGGTTGCCTGTGCATGCAAGATATCATAAGGCTGTTTCTGGTGGGGGTAAGAATTTTAAACGCTGTAAATCTTTTAATGCCCATTTATCAGGTTGACATGTGTGTTAATATGTAACAAAATCTTTTGTAGAAAATCCTGCTAAAAGTAACCATTAGGAAATTTCAATTAAAAATATTGTAAGAAAATTAATAAATTTATTGTGAAAGAAACTCATATATGTTTGTAAAATATTTATAATTATTAATAACATGCGCCCACTCTTTTCTTTACAATAATATAATAAAAATCTAGTATAACTTGTAAATCTGTAAAACTATATTAGTAATTAGTGGATGATTATATGTATTAGAAGTAGAACCAAATTTAACAATTACAATATATAATTGATAACTCAAATCTATGTAACAAACACAACAATCTCACATTACTGGCTCACCTTGCATTTTTGATGAAATGTGAAATGCAGCCAAATGATCTAAAGGTGGCAGATTTTGGAAAGAACAGGTAGTGTTGAAACACTATTGCCTTGTACTTAAAAGAGTAAAAAGCATTAATTTATTTAACTTGTGTATTTACTGTGTTAACGAGATGTAACATCTTATGTGCCAGTGTGGAAGGCAAATTCGGCATATCTACATCATAATCAGCCTGTGTTAGTCCACTGTTAGACATAGGCCTACCTTAATGCATGCCTTCTCCATTAGAGGGTTTTTGGACCTGTTCCCCAACCTTGGGCCAATGCGGGCCGGTGGGTGGTCCGACTTTTTGTGCCCGGCCGACGATGGATTATCTTACTTTTCAGACAATTGGTGATCCCCAAATTGTCCTAACCAACCACGAAACCACTTAGAAAAGTGGCTAAGGTCCCCCAGGTTAACCCCGACCTTCGGTTTCTAAAGAACAAGCCCATACCACTAGGCTACGGAGGCAGTTAGTATTAGTTAATAGTAGATATTGTGCCTTTATTCTATGGTAAATAAAAGTTTTTTTTAAATATTATAAAAGTAATATTTTTAATATTATTTTAAAAGATGCAAGTCTAAAAGTTTCTTTTATGATTTATCTTGAAATGAACTTTACAGTACCGCCAGAAATGACATTGGACCACCAACACTGTTCCTTCAGTGTCCAGAGAAATTATTGGATTCCTGCGGATTAAAGAAGTCATTGGCCACAATGCTATGTAAATTCAAATCAAAATCATGTGACTGGAAGAATGTTCAATTTACAATGGTAAGGTTAATTTTGTCTTTCCAAAAATAGCTTTTTTAAAATTTTTCCATGCTATAAAAAATCCTTCCACAAAATCAGCTCCCTTAAAATATAATTCTAAAAACGTGGTGGATTTAAATATTAATTCCTTCTTATTTGCTTTTCCTTGGCCGAATTATATTAGAAACCAACTCAAAGGAGATTATAGGCCAAGTGTACACAAAAACCAATGCATGCATCATCTTCTTTACAGTCAATCGGGTGATCGGGTCTTAAATTTCTTAACCAACCAGTAGGTTATAAACCGACAAGTTGTTATTCCCCGGAATCGAACCCACGACCTCCGGCTTCTGAAGCATAAGGCGATACCGCTAGGCTACAGAGGCAGTATATAAAATTTGAATTAACATGTACCTAGCTATTCATAAAGTTGAACATAGTGTCATATTATTGTTTCAGAACATCCTGTTAATAGTACCGTCGATATTTCTTATTGATCAGTTGTCACTGAAATATCATTCATAGAGTGACAGTCGATAAATATCAACAATATACATATAACACTGTAACATTGGCTAATATGTTTACACCTATTCCAATTAAAATATTGGAAAATACAACCATAGTATTGCAAAGCAGTAATGACGCACATTACTACTTTGCAGTTAGTACTGCAAAGAATTAATGTGCATTTATAAATTTACAAAACACAGCTGTATACACTATATTTTGTGTACAATGCTGTATGTTGTAAGTCTATAAGTTAATATGTTTCAAAATTTATATTAAAAATTGTGTTATTACTGGAAATAACACAATTTGTATCATATTGTATCATAGTTGATGGGAAAATTTATAGTCTTACATTACAATAATTATTGGTCAGACATATCGTCTTAAATATATTATTTATAGTTTATTCCATCCATGTTACCAATTTATTGCACAAAATAGTTATAAATTACTCCTTGTTGTTGTTGATAAATAATACAGTTGTACGAATTTTATTACAAGTTTACAAGATGGGTCTTCAACCTCAGGCATAACTATGTTACATAATGTACAGTAATTGAACGCGATTACATCCATAAATAGTTTTTTAATTGAAGTATGCAATAAAAAGTAAAATCCTATTGGTTATTTCGTCTACTTTTATGACTTAAGATTTGTAGGTCAATATTGATTTCAATATTTGTATCATGTATATCTATGTCTATATGTATAATAAAATTGGAGTGTCTGTTTGAAACGTCAAAAAAACTTTTTTTAAATTATTATATGGTGATGTATAACCCACACATATATAAAAAACAAAGTTTCTGTCCGGCTGTTTGTTCTAGTTAGTCTATGGATAGGCTGATCCAATTTTGAAGGGGTTTTTACTTAAATGATTTTGGAAAATAAATAAAAGAATTATTAACAGCTAGCTTTGATTATTGTCTCATAATGTACCGCCTTTCCACAGATGACCGATACAATAATTTGGGATGTACCAGTCGGTAATACAGATCATTATTATATGGTTGCATTCGGTACTGCGGCTGTCGTCATAGTCGGCTCCCTTTATCTATTGATGACCATCCATGAATATAAAATAAATCAGCAGAAGAAGAAAATCTGATGTCTTTATAGTTTAAGGTATAAGATTAAGTGAACTTGTGGATCTAATAAGATTTTATTGCATTTAATAAGGTTTATTTGTTATTAAAAATTATTAGTTAAGTGAGTAAGTATTAGTTAAGTTATTAAACAGTAGTTTTCTCTAATGCTCTTTTATTTTTTTACTTTACTAGTATATAGTAAGTATAGTTTTTTCTTTGTCATTTTTCGGAAAAGCTTATCGTCGTTTTCAAATAAAGTCCGTGTTTTCTCGAAGAAAAATAATTTTTCACTACATCTGTATATCTGATGATATAATATAATCATTACATATATATTTGTAAGAAAATATATTTTCCTTTACTCACTATTGATGTTAAAATAATAGTTTAGTAATGTCACATTGTATAATTTGTAATTTTTATAAAGATAAATAATAATTCATACACAATAGAATATTTATTTTGTTTCTGAATAAAATTATTTATATTAAATTAAGTTATTTTCTTTCCTATAGCTATTTACAAACACATGACTATAGATGGCTGTGTCCTGTGTACTCTATCATCATCATCATCATCAGCCTTTAATATTCCACCACGACCGGATCCCACCACGCTGATCCAATGCCGGTTGGTGGGTGAACCTACTTTTTACATGCCCAGACGACGCATGAATCATCTTAATTTTCAGACAAATGGGTGATCGGCCCAAATTGCCCTAACCAACTAGGAAACAACAATGAAAATTTATCGAGTCCCCGCAAGATTAGAACCCGCGACCTCCGGTTTCTAAAGCACACGCCCTTCCCACTAGGCTACGGAGGCAGGTATTCTCACCAATTCCTATCATGAAGGGTCCATGTGTTAACTGCAAAGGTATATTTTTTCAATTACTTATTAATTGATACAAAAAGAAATTGTTTTTAGACGTCAGTATCTACTTCAATCTCTGGTCGATAATGTTTTCTGTGCCTCGAGTACAACAATAACTCATAAACCTATTCTTTGCCTTTTCAGCCAGGAGCTCTTGAGCGATGTTAGTGAAAAGGCAGAGTGAAGGGGTGACGAGCGAATCTTCTGACGGAGCATATTAAAATTAATTGGTTTTTGAAAATCCTCAAAATTCCACTTGCACGTTTGTATCACAATTTTTTTTTTACGAATAAGTACTTTGACCTGTCTCCTGTAGCTAGTAGTAAGGCGTGTGCTTTAAAACCGAGTCGTGGGTTTGAATCTGGGGACTCAAAAAATTCATTGGTGTTTCCTAGTTGGTTAGGGCAATTTGGGCCAATCACCAAACGTCTAAAAAGTAAGATGATCAGTGCGTCGGATGGGCATGTAAAAATTCGGTTCACCCACCGCCCCTCAGTGGACCAGCGTGGTGGGATACGGTCCAAAACCACCCTAATGGATAGGGGAGGCAGAGGTGTCCAGCAGTGGACTATCACAGGCTGATGAGATGACTTCTGGCAATTTTTGCAAAAAGTAACCCTATTCTTTAACGTTTTACGTGCTTTAGACTTAAAAGTGTTTTGTCAGTGTAATGTATGGCTGACTCATACTTTTTTCTTTTACATATATGTAACTGCAACCAAAATGGTACTTGTATTGTTAACTACTACACTCAGTTTAAGTGTATTTAATACTTGAAAATAAATATTGATTGAATATTAAAAATGACCAAACTTTTATTTCATCATCTATAGGCCTCCGCTGATATACCCCTATCTTTTCCTTTCTTTGAAAGTTTCCTTCTTTTATTACTTAGATAACTCGATGACGTACTCGGTTGAAGTTCCCTTTTTACAGCGGCATTGATTTCCCGTGCTGCTTCTTGCTGTTGAATGACTGAAGTGTCGCAGCATCACAGCCCGGACATCGTAAAAACTTGTGACAGGGGATAAAGTGTTAATAATTATTAAATATCAATTTTTTTGACTCACGGCACGTTTACTTTCTAATATCCTTGTAAAAATCCCGTTCATCCAAAAACCCTCTTATTGCGCTTGACATCCTCTTTCGAACTTGGTATTTTATAATCTAGTTATGCAATTAACGCTTCCTGAGAATCCTTACAACGCCATATAGACAAAAATTGTTATCGTTATTGCACGGAAACGTAAAAGGACAATAAAAAAATATAATTATGGTGTATGAAATGCAAACAGTTATTGTTCCGATTTTAACGAGTCCAAATGTAGTTCGTTCCTTTATAGGAAAAGCTGTAGTTCCTTTTGATTTTCTTATATAGACGCGGTCGTTTGATCATCGTCGTCATCATCAGCACTGGACTACTGCTTGACAAAGACTTCCTCCTCCTTAAGGCACGTCTAATCCATTAGGGTTTTTACCGTATCCCACCAAGTTTGGCCGTTTGATGTCCAACAATATTTAAAACTTTTCTCTTTAGCTGGCTGGCGAACAGGGTAAAATACTATTCTTGCTTAATGGTGAGATGTTCTTCTATGTACACATTGCAAATGCTTAGCCTGTTCGAAGACCAAAAAATGTAGACGCAAAGGACCAGCAATAGGACGCAAAATAAGCAAAGTCTACGCTATATTCCAATAATAAATTTAGGGGATGAGACAGACTTGTCCCACTTAGCGATGAGTACACCAACATTTCTTACCAAGTAAGAAATATTACGCGTACTCCTCGTGATGTCACAGTGCAACACCGTGGCCTTTGCCTATGGGACTGGTACGCTAGTTTACCATAGCTCAAAGTGCTATGTAACGAGCTATGCTCGAGTCTCTTTCTCGGATAAAATTCGCAATGAATTCTTTCAACAAAGAACGAAAGTTACCGACATGTGCAAACTCGTTGAAGTGGTAGTGGGCTGGTCATGTAGTCCGGTGGCCGATGGGCTAAGAAGGTTCATTGAAGACGGCCTTTGTCTAGCAGTGGACTGTTAGAAGCTGATGATGATAAAGTAATAAAATATATTATTGACCTTCAACTTAGGTCAACAATAATTGGTTTTAATGTCCTTTTGCCTAGAATTCGATATATTTCACGGATATCCGAGAGCTTTACTTCGAATTTTAAGCATTAAATATGCACATAGCAATATTCCTAATGGACTCCTCATTCTCTCGTTTCTGTACCGGTATATTTTGTACTTCTACAGAAGCTCTATTGTTGTATCGTTGTAGATCCTCCACGTTTTGTTCGTGAATTTGTATATAGTTTCTATTATTTAGTCAATCTTTTGCCAAATTATTGTGTTTATCTTTCAGATCTTCTTGTTGACCCGAAAGGAATTCAAATCGATTTTTAATACTACTTAGTTTATTTTCTAATCTTTGAAACTTAAATAGGACCTGCTTCCAACTTCTTACCGTTTCGCTTATTTCTTTCTTGAAGCATCTAAGATCCTCCTTTGTTACTTCTAATTTGTATCTGACCCACTTTTGTTTGGTGAACACAACATTGCGCCTTGTAGTTTTGAACTTGACAGTTCAGAAGTAAGCACTGACAGAATTGCTATTATATTTTTGTAGGCGCCAGATTTTCTTTTAAAACTTCAAATGGTTTGCTTTATATTTTTGACAAAACATAAATTCTGTAGCCATTTATTTTAATTATAAAATGACAGTAAGCTATGATTGCACAGTTCTTACTACTAATACCAGTGTATTATTTTTTGTATATTTCATATTTAAAGAAAAAGTGGAGTATGAGGATTCGAACCTAGTAACTCAAGTTTGTTCTACGTAATAGCTGGATCTATTGAGTTGTTTGATGCATTTTTAATTTATTTTATAATAATAAATATAAAAAAAATAAAGATTATTGTTATTTTTCATAAAAAGTCATAAAAAAATGTCCGTGTAATACTTTTCCATCTACTTGACCATAGGTTAAGAAAAAACTTAATTTTTATTTTTTACTTGCAACTGTCAGCCCTAGATGGCAGCACTTATATATTTTCGTTATATATGCAGCACTTATATATTTTCGTTATATATGCTTTATTCGACTATTTAAAGGTACTCCTAAACCAGTTCCTTTTAAATTTTACATTTTATTAAGCATATAATAAAGAACGATATTCTATTCGTTGTGCACAAGATTCTTCAAGACTTATTAAAAAATATTAAAAAAAAGATAATCGCAAATAATTTTTCATTAAATCTAGAGAAGACATTTACATTTTGCATTAAAACTAAATATATAACTTAATTTATCTACTATATATTATATTTACAGTGTTTAAAAAAAATAAGAACTCGTTTAATGGGCCTAGATGGCGTTGATTTTAGTACTCCCTTACAATATGACGGCATATATATTTATACATATAATATATTTTTATTTGAGTCTCGTGTCAATGATTTCTAAAAATTTAATTTCAGACAAATGCTCAGTTTTCATAGTTTTGAAATTATAATAACTTTCAGTCAAAAGTGCTTAACGTGCACCGCATTATTCACCATTGTAAAATACTAAGGTTTCTATTTGTATTTCATTACAATTACAAAAATACTTCAGGTACGGAAAGTTCAGCAGGTTATTTTGTACCACATTTATTTATGCTTAGTGGCAAATTAAGAGGTACCAAGTGGTTTCATTAAATCGACGTAGATAAATTATTCAATTAAACCCTTTAAAGCTAATTTAATTAAATATAAATAAAACTTGATGGGCAAATATGCAGAAATTTTAATTTCAAATAGTAAGTCGAAAACGGCAAACCTTTTAATGGCGAAGCTTACTCAAAAAGTGCCCTCTAGTGCTCATAATGTTCAGTTTTCAGTTCATTTCCTAATTTCAGGTTTTAAAAATGCCCTGTGTACAAAGCGAATAACTTTAATATTAAATATATAAACTTCCTTTTTAAGTGTTTATAATGTTGGTAAAATATAAAAATGGTTTATGGAATATCAAATATATAAATTCGGTTAAATTTGTTTCAACAACCATGGTTTGGTATAAAGAAGCTAAGTCAATTACTATTGGTTTTTAGCGAAAATCTATAAGAATATTAAACATTATTAAATCATTTAAATAGAAGATTTTAGTTACATAATTTACAGTATACATTACTTGGAAACCAAAACGTAATTTTACGGTTACGACTTTAATAACAAAATACAAAGTTATACATAAGTTACTAAAATAAGTTATATTAAGAAACAATAAAAACCATGTACTAATATAATGTTATTAGCTATGTTGTTAGCTTTTCCTTCATACGTTTGAAACAATTTTAAAGTGCCATCTGCCGAAAAAGTGTAACATTGGTGGGACACATTTTCCCAGGAATTTCCAAAAGTGACAGATATTTATTGATTCTCAGCGAGTATTTCTTTCCCTCCATTTTGACATTCTTACGTTAAATACAATTTATTCTTCCTGGTCGAAAGTTGTATACGGAAATATTTTAAAGTGGTATATTTAAAAATGTCGCATAGGAAACTTATTTTAATTAACCTAAGTGAAATTAAAGTTTTTACATATACGTATGTTATTTTATTTAGAAATTTGTACAGTTCCGTTTAAAGAAACTGCGCTCCGATGCGCACATGTTGATACGTAATACGCGTAATAAGTGCGTAATATGTTCTGAATAGCAAAGCGCAGACGGGGGTTGAGCGGGACGGATGTGAGGTGACCGTTCCGTGTGAAAAGCTTCTCGGAGTCGTTTCTTTCGTGAACGGTGCGCTCCAGAGGTGGCGACTTGGTGAGATGAGAGGTGTACTGAGATGTGCAGTTCCGTAATTCGCAATCGGCATGCGTGGGCCATTGAAAGCGCGGCGGGCAAGCTCGCGCTCCGGGCCGGGGGCGTGCCGCGGCGCACAGATATGGATTTAAGATTAACGAGGGCACGGCGCGGCGGCGGCGGCGGCGGGGCGGCGGCGGGCGCGGTGTTTACACGCGGGTGCAGGCGGCGGCGTGCAGCGGGCGGCGCGGATCGATGCTGGGCGGGGCGGGGCGCGCGCGGGCGGCGGGGAGCGCGGGGCGGGGCGAGCCGCCGGCCGCCAGTCCGCCTCGGGGCCGCGTCCGCGCGGTCGTCGCCTGAGAGTGGTCGTGCGGCGGCCGGAGTGTCTCCGCGTGCGCCCGGCGGCGGCGGCGAGCCTCGCGCCGCCCGCCTCGCCCGCCTCGATGCCGCGCGCAGCCGCAGCCTCTCGCCGCACCGCGCCCCCCGCCCCGCGCCCGACACGCGCCGCGCGCGCAACCACAGCGCCGGCGCCGCCGAACCTGCGCCCGCCGCAGAGCCCTCGCCCCCGGCGCCCCCCCGCCTCCGGCCCGTCTTCCTCTGGGCGCGACAGCACGACGGCACCGTGCAGGAGGTCCGCTGCGAGGACTACGACCCGCGTAACCGCATCCGCATAGCGCGCACCGCTACCGGCTGGCGCGTCATCCCGCGCACAGAGATCTACAACTCGATCCGCGTCCCGCCGCCGCCGCCGCAACCGGCGCGCGAACGTCGCGAGCGGCGCGGGCGCCGACGGTGCGCCCGGTCCCGTCGACGCGCCCGCTCCCCCACCGCCGCCGCTGCCACCGGCTGGCAGCTACCACCCGACCTGGAGTCGCACATCCCGTCGCACACGATCGCGGTGTCCCGGGCTCCGGCGCCGCCTCCGCCGACGCCGCTAGACAACCTCCTCGCGGTCGCCGAGCTGGAGTTCAACCAGCAGCGTGAGGAGCACCTCCTCGAGCTGGACGGATTCCTCCCGAACGAGGAGGCGGCACGAGACGTCATGTCCTTCGAGCTTAGCGAGCCCAAGCCACCCGAGGAGATGTTCTACGAGCGCAAGGCGCCAGCGTCCGGGGAGCGCACCGACGATGCCTTCCCTACCGATATGGTCGCGCACAAGGATCTCTTCGACACTATCAGTGAGGCTCATTATTTGCCGGAACTAGGAGGTCCCCATGATGAGGCCCTTCTCGAGTCGCTCGTAGAGAAAGGCTGCGAAGATAACCAGATTTTGGGGCAGGCTTTGGATAAATTGGCGCATCTCGTCCACGGCTCTGGAGATTACCCAGAAGAAGAGGAGGATATGTTGCTCAATAGTGCACCAGTGGCAGACATTATCGATCGTCTTGAGCATTCGCTTGAATCGCCGGGTCGGAGTAGTATCACCGCAGCACAAGGTTTACTACACTTGCACCATATCGGTGACCATATGCCGCCGCCGGAACATCGGCAAACGGTTGAACAAACATTTATGCCGAACGAGGTGTTCACTTCGGAAGAGCAAGCAGAAAGCTCGATGGAAACACTCGCCGCCAGCGCTGAGATGCGTGAAACGAGTGAAGCGAGCCAAATAGGATTTGACAGTAGCGCCGAGAAGAGGCTAGAACATGATGTTGATGCTAACAATGATATGTATCCAGAATCTGTACCTGACTCAGGTGAGAATTATCTTGACAAAGCTTTCGAGGAGCAAGAAGGATCTCATCTACCAGAACCCACCTACAGTGACCACGGTGAACTACACGTGCCCTGTGAAACATCCAATGACAACACTGACGCCAATACGATGGACAATATGGACGAGAAGAGCTTACCTGAGGAACAGCCGACCAATGATGAACCAATGGTGAAAAAACGCCCTAACAATATGTGCATCAAACGGCCTGAACTTGAGGATATATCGAGTAACGAAGAAATGCCCACCGACTTGAGTATAAAGAGCGTAGACAAAAATACAAACTCTGTAATCACGAGTGAAGCTGAAATGACTAGCGCAATGGAGGATAGCATGTCAGAAAAGAGTGATGAGCAACCGAAAGACCTGAGCGTACATCGACGGCTGCCCACTCCGCATGCGTCGCCGCGGCGGACGGACATACCGCGAGCTCCGTCCAGGGAGTCAGATGCAATGCAATCGCCGCAGCCCAGCGGTATTCCGGCCATACCATCCTCTCCGGAGATATTCACAATGCCACTTACAAAAAGTAAACAAACGTTGTTCTTAGAAACCCTCCTCTCATCTCCATCGCCTAAAATGTACACTTCCGAAGTAACTATTACGAAGCAGCAATGCGAGCCTCTCAATTTGGGAAAACACAGGAAATCAGCAAGCCCTACAGTGTCCAGCTGCTCGGATGAAATGCGTAAACTACACAAGGAATACGGGGAGCCTCAGGAGAAAAAGATCAAAAGAGAGACGAATGAGGATCTAGTGAAAATAACAAAAGTTTTCAACAGGTGTGGTGACGATCAAATTCCTGATCCAAAAACAAAGCGGCCCGAAAGGCCGTCACATAAAGCTCATATAGAAGAAACGTCGCCATTGAAACAACTGCATATGTTAAAAACTAACACCGAATTTAACATTCCCGACCCCCTGTTGGTGCCTAAAGATAAACTAAACTCGATCCTAGCGGCACCAGGCAGGGAAATACCTTCGCTGTTAATGCAAAGACCTGAACTTAGGTTGCCTGAAGCATTCGCTTTTCCTGCCATTTTGCAAGATCCGGACATTCTTGTCGTATCTCTGTCGCAGTTGGAGACAATTTTAGAAAACAATCGGAAAAAGTTACCTTCTCCTAAGCCTAAGGAGCCTAAACATGGCATGTCAAAGAGTATATCAACCGTTAACAGCTCCAGTGGGGAAAAGTCTAATACGCCTCAGCCGGATCAGACAAATCAACCGAAACCCATACCGTCAATGGATGCTCTAGCCGGTGATATCGAGGCCGCTACATCTGCAGCCATAAACCAAATGCTGTGGCTGCCATATATAAGCCAACTAGAAGCGATGGCTGCATGCTCGCAAAATATGGACTTCCTCAAAGCTTTGAATTCCTCAGGATACTCTGGGCCGAACTATTCCGATCTTTCACAAATGTTTAATCCATCAGCAAGGTTTATGGGGCCAGCTGGCTTTCCCATGATGCCACCTATGGACTACGATAATCGGTTACAATTCGCCATGTGGCAGGAGGCCATGAACCAGGCCAACTCCTCGGTTCCACAAAGGACCAAACCTTCGCTAGAAGCCCAGATGAAGGAGCTATCCAAAGCTAGCGATGTGCAAAACCCGTACGTGCATTCCACTAAGAGCCACCAAAGCAAAACGCATTCCTCTGCCCGAACAAGTCCTATCGCTCACAGTTATAACAACCAGCGCTCGATGCCGCACAACCCCTTCCTACAAGGGATGTATCCGGGCGTGGGGCCAAATATTCGGCCCAATATGCCTCTGCCCGGATTACAGATACCGTATTTTAATCCCGGGTTGGTTGGTAGCCAGAGATCTCCGAGGACAGGACCGCAGAAAAGCCCTTCATCTCCATTCTACCCAAACAACAATTACCTGCAATCAGTAAAGCAATCTGAAATGCATGGGCACCAGAGGAGTGCGTCGAGTTCGCAGGAATCGCCGCGACCGCGGATAAGTGTAAAATCGCTGCAGAATCTTCTGGAACCGACTGCAGCAGCTGCGTCTGGCGTTCAGCCTTCCAGAAGGTCGGCACCACCTGCAACTCTTGGACGGAGGAGGGACGAGCCAGAAGTCGGGAGTACTACGCCACTAGGCGAGCCTCCGCCGCATCTGCCGCCACATCCTCACGACCCTTCATCTTACCATTTATGGCATCCACTATTTGGCAAGTAAGTGATTATTTTTAGCGCTTTTAGTTTTGCATGTAGCCCTCCATATGTTATGGCCTTGCTTGGAGAAACCTCGTTACTTTCTTGTTAGTTTCGTCAATCGTGCAATAAAACAAAACAAAATTTAATCTGCAGGCGAATGATACATCAACATACATATGCACGGTGTTTTTTCATTCGCTATTTTTTTTCCCAACGGAAGTCGTAATTATACCATACCGTTGCGGCACTTGGAACTGATTTTGCGCAAAAATAATTACAGCAACCATCTGCCGTAATGAAGCTAAAACTCACGTAAACTACTTGCAAAACTTTTCTTATCGGTGTGTGATTAGTGCAGAATTTTTAATTGCACCGACGTCATTTCGCACGATAAATTCGCTTGCACATGCAAGTAACTAGCGAAATGGAGGGATGCGAAAAAATCGTTGACCGTTAAGTGCGGCTTTAAATTAAAAAGAAAAACTTTATCTATGCCATATTTTGATGTTGACTTGGCGCGAAAACTGACAGTTGTTAACGCTGTGATAATTTTAGTATTGTTAAGTATACATCTACTCTCGTTTCTATTTCATGTGATTTTTTTTATATCTGATCTGCAATCAAAAATAAATAATAATATAGTCGTATTTGTCCTTACTCCTACTTTGACCTGGGCCACTGGTTTCAACGCATGCTCAAACTGAAAAAAATATTTGAGCAACATATATTAGCTAAGTCGCAATTTGCAATTATCATATCTCAATGGACCGAATCATTAAGCGATATTGTGTTGTATAAAAGAGGAGCTACTATTGACGTATATTTTGGAAAATTCTTTAGGAGAATTTTCATTCACAGCTTGAAATGCTTTCCTTATTCGTTAACTTATTTGGAGTTTTTATATTTTTTAGCCCATGTTTGACAACATAGAGATATATTTAGTCGTATATTTATTGCGTAGATATATCAAAACATAGTCCGCTATTCGAACGTACCGTGTAAAACAGCAAAGTCTACTTCCAGTCACGTTTTAGTAAAGCGAACGCCTTACTTTCTAGAGGAAAAGCTGACTCTAAATTGATGTTGGCCGCTGTTACATCTAATTCACTGTACTTATGCATATTACTTTAAACCTTTAGACCATGAACGAGGAAATCGTTCGATATATCTTATGGGAACATAGTTTTATCATATCCTCACTTATATGATCATTATTTATCATCATCATCATCAGCCTGTATCAGTCCACTGCTGGACATAAGCCTCCCCTAATGCACGCCATTGATTCCGATCTTCGGCTATTTTAATATATAATTTAATAACAGAGTTATTTCGAGTGTTTAATAGGGTTTATAATATTTATATATATTGCAAGCATTATCAGCTGTTTGTTATCAGTTATCGGCACAGATTAACTGTCAATATGGAAAAAAACTGACAGTTTTAGGGACTAACGTTGAGAGTTTTGTACTAAAATTCTTGATTGTAGAAGAATCTGATAAAAATTAACGAAACAAATAAATAAAACACATTTTATCAATCTCTAAAATACACACAAGAAATAATGAAGAATATTCTGTTCATTATTTTGTACTGACTATTTTGCTGCAATTGTTTTATAATTTAAATACCAAACAAGAATACTGTTTTAACATTTAATTGCTACAAACTTTTAACTTATTACTGAATCACACAATACGACAGCCGTATAGCCACAGGTGCAGTCGATTTTATAAACAAAAACCCAAGTAACAATTTAAACATTGCTAATTTACATTTCGACATTGACAAATTTTATTATAAACTATTATATATTATAGTTTATAATATATTTTAATAATATATCATGGAATTATTATAATTTCTTTAAAAATTGTGACCGAAATTGGGTATTCATCTTTGACCGCATCTTCACACTAATATCAACCGGCATTCATCATTCGTGGCTAGGACCCAATAGGGACTCTCGGCCCGATCTAACCTGAATGATAAATCATTCTACACAAAAGAAATATTTTATATTCAGCGGAGTATGTAATCAGTTTGGAACGATTTTCCTATTCAATTTTGAAAATACCTTACAGTAATAAAAATATACAACTCACATGCCACATTTTAACCACCTACCCGCATTTTACCAACATGGTGGGATACGGTCCAAATATCTCATGCACAGGAACGATGATGATGATGTTTTTTAACATACTTGGTCATATAATGATTGATTAATATATTAAACTAAACATATTACTAAATATATTACTTACCCTTTAAAGTTTTTATGTTAGTGTATGTTAAGTAATGCGTAAAATTGTGTTAAACACTGTTTGTTGTAATTTTTAATTAATATATATATTACGTAAGTATTAAACAATCATACGTATACAAGAGTAACTTTAAAAAAAGTTGCAAATTCACATTAATACCCACAATTCGATAGAAATCAATGTCTTTATAATTAATTACCACTGTGAAATGATTTTTAAATCATATCAGAGCTCGATTGTTATAATATATGTGTAAACGTGCATTGAAAGCGCCAATTTTTCCCCGACTGCCTTTTATAGATTCGATTGAATAGGAAAAGCCATAATTATATGGACATATCAACGATCATTGCGTTTTCATTGATTAACGCTCGAGACGGTCGTTCCGGCGTTTTTACCGCGCGCTCATAACCTACAAATGCCAGCAGACTTGTCACTTATAAACCTCTTCGTCATTAAAATAGAAAAATCTCAGAATTTTAGGTGGATTGTGATCAGTTTAGTTTTAATTACTTATTATATGATACTTACTTAAATTGTAGCAAAGATTACTTAAGATTCATAACGTAGGTTTGATTTCGCGTAAACTTTAGAATCTGTGTCATATTGTGCAATCAATCGCAAATTGTTTTAGTAAAATAAAAACAGTAAAAATTTTTATGTTTATTTAATTCATTTCAATCACTGTTATGGTATAATTTTTTATATATTATTGTATGAATATTTTTTTTACTTTAAAATATATCTATAATTACATTAAGATTTAACTTACAAAATACAGAAAGACAGATTATTCGTTCTCATCTTAGTTTGCTCGAAACCAAACAAAAACCAAGAGAGTTGATAACAAACCAGCCAAGTCATATTTCATCTTTGTATCTTAGATCTCATTGGACTTAATTATAAGGCCTACTTCTAAGTATACTAGTGTTGCAACCTCAACAATTCCATGGGAAACTTTCTATCGATAAAGTGGTCTCGAAATTACTTACAATATTGATAGAGGATATTTAATACTTATGTACTAAATCAACATGTATAATGTATGAAGAATAATCAGGGAAAGTATAAAGAAAATCATTTCTTTTTAAGTTATCTAATTTTTGTGCAATTATAAACAACATTCTCGTTATAAACACAACTGAATTGGAAGATGAGATATTCCTTACTACAACATCTTCCGTAATCGTGTACGTAGATCTCGGTTTATATAATCAATAATAAAACTTTGATATATCATTTTAATCTATTAAGGTTCTCATCTAGTGCTATTCTTTTAAAATAAATAATCCAATTTATTAATTTATTAAAAAAATATTCCAATTTATTCGAAATAAGGTAGTCGTTTATGCTTAATTGGTGACACAAACTTCTGAGTCATATTAATCTCATTAACAGTATTAGTAATTATACTGGATTAAAAGTATTTACTACATTTATCTTCACAATATAACTATATAGTCTAGATACAAACATAGGTGAGCCATTCCTAACATGGAAGTGCTGCGCAAATTTACTTCATGACGTCACATTGCCTAATTGCAAGCGCTTAGCCGCAATGAGTCAGACAGTCGTTTCCAGAATGTTCCATAACGTATAATAGAATGCTTTGACATTAAAATCTTGGCCATTGTCTTGAATGGAGAGCCACCGGTTCATTTCCATATTTTTCAGACGTGACGGAAAATATATTTGGTGCCTTAAAAAGAATATGCAAAAGCGAAATATTTTAAACATACGACGGTCTCGTCTGTGTCATATGCCTCAGGTTTTTGCTAATAGTGTTTCAATATAGTTAGTTTATTAATTAATCAACATTATTTATTTAAAACGTAAGGTTGGTAAGACTGTAAACGAAGCTGACTATTGCACTACTTTGGTGCAAATTTCTCATGTGGAAAAGTTGTGTACCAACATTACTGAATGTGTTAATAAAGGGTAACAGAACTTTGTGGTATTTTACGCGCGGTTTCGCGGTCAAATTCATTAAGCAATTCTTCTAGACCTATCGATTACCATAAGACGTGGGGCGTGCGTTTCTTATAATCTTTGACATGGAAATCTCACCTTTCTATAAATATATAAAAGTAAGAGATATTTTTTTCCATATAAATATGTAGCTAATTACATTTAATTGATCGATGTTTCCCTAATAAAACGTAATGTTATTTACATAACGTTTTTATTAGGTATTAAAATCAATTGTGTATGTTCTTATTAAAGATATAACATTTCGACTTTAAAAATATATTGATACGCTAAAATATAAATGAAATCATTATAAGTATCGTATTTATTTATGCAATATAACCTTTACATATACAAATACGATAAATATGATTATATAAGTATTATACGTCGGCAATATTCATCGAGAATCATTCCTGCTTTGATCCATTCAGTTCCATTTGCCAAATTATTATTGAGGGACGACAAAGCCTTGCCGATTCAATATCCCATTGATTCTGAAAGCTTATTAATAACGGTGCTTCAATGAAAATTGTAGTAATATATTCCTATTAGTATAAGGAATATGTGAGTTACATAATAGTATGTTATTATGCTTGCCGTTAGTAATATCTTGCAATAAAGTCAAATGTAAAAATGGCGCTAAATAATATGATCTGAAAGTGGTAGATGTTTGTTAGCGGAAAGCAGAGATAGTGTGGAGACACGACCACTTTTTACTTAAAAAAGCGTAACTTGTGTATTTACTAGGTGAGAGATGTGACATCATATGCGTCATTGTGGCATATCTTAATCATCATCATCATCATCAGCCTGTGTTGGTCCACTGCTGGATATAGCCCTCCCCTAATGCACGCCTTCTCCATTAAGAGGTTTAGGACCGTATCCCACCACGCTGGTCCAATGCGGTTCGGTGGGTGGACCGACTTCTTACATGCCATAAGACATATCCATCGCTACATTTCTTGTAAGCATTGAGTCTCGATTACCACCATAGAAATTCTGCTCATCGTGTTACTTTATCTATAACGTGAGGGTTGAGTATTGCTATTGGTAGACAATGTCTGCTGAATATCAAATAACAACCTACAAGTACGCTTTACGTAATGGATCATGAGTCAGTTCTTTTGCCTGATAGAAAGCAAAATCGACAGGACTAGAGGGATCTTCCGTCAGAAAGTCTATCACTCTACATTTACGTTGGATAATCGTCCTGGTTATCAGTAATTTCTAACAGTTAATATTGGCTCGTTAACAAAAACAAATTTAGGTTATTGACTTGATCCTCCGTCATGCTACTAGGTCACTAAAAAAGTGCTATGACATAGAATACTAACTATTTTAATATGTGACAGACCAAATATACAGGAAGTCTAAAACATTAAAAAGCGAAGTAACGAGATCTGTAAAGGTTTTATGTTACTTTTTAAGCTTTATTTTCTTAAAATGTCTCCTATTATTGTGCTTTTACATTTCATGATATTACGAAACATATATCTCAACTTATTTACAAAGAATTAATCTATTGTCTATTTGATATCTAAATGGCAAAAGGTCTAAATAGATTTAGAAAGTGTAAAAACGTATCTAGGTCGCCGATTTGAAAACTAACTGATCCCTCTTATTTCGGCTTGGATTTTATTAGATATTTCAGTACGGACGGATATGTTTGGGCGGCCATCGGTTATTTATGGTTTTGGGGTCGGGCCTGGAGAATTTGGGGCCGGGTCGATAACTGGCCACTGTTAGGGTTATGCTTGGAAGGCTTTTGGGATGAAAATAGAGCGAGATTCTTGACTTGGACTTCATAAATATATACAAAGTAATTGCATCCGTACTTTGGTAGCTGATTTGTAGATGTTTAGTTATTTTATTCGTCTGTGTTATGGATTTTTGCATAATGTATTGATAGGAAGTTATTGTTAACTATAAAGTGTTAAGTTCAACTTCTGATTATTGAGGGTTATATCACTCTCAGCCGGCGCCTGATTTGAACTCAATGCTAACCTGGGCACCGGAAAAAATCAGCCCACTACTAGAATTTTATCTAAGAGTAAATTTTACGGGTAAAAAGACGTTTTTCGAAAAAGAAAATTGTAATTTACAAATAATGATCATGGAATGTCTTCAATTGTCCATTAAACAGAAAAGTGTAAATAATAGAATTAATTAATTGTATGGAGTAATCTTGATACGATAGAAAAAAATTTAAAAATTTTGCCGCCCTAAAAATTATATTCGCCCTGGGCACTTGCCCTGACTGCCCCTAGTGTAAATTCACCGATTCTTAAAGCTGTTTCCTTCCTTTAGTTTAATAATATAAAGAAAAGACACTACAAATTACTTAATCAGCCACATATGAATAACCATATTTGTATTCTAGATTTCTTTTGAACTCCTAAAATCTGAGTCTAAAGTGAGTGTAGTCTATAAATTCCTGCAGCGGATAAGGAACGACCGGATGAAAGTGCTTAATGACTATTCGTTTAAGTAACGAGTAACAAATTTGTTCGTTCGACTTGTTTTAGAAATTGACGTTTGACTCTTAACTATTTATATATTGCGTCGGGGGATCGAATATTTATTTTTTATTTTTAACTAGCACCCCTCAATCCCCCTCGTGGGTGGAATTTCGTAAAATCCGTTCTTAGCTGACCTCTTCTCGGCGAAAGGAATATTCCTACCAAACTTTAAGTCGCGACGCCTTATGGTTCCAGAGATATAATGATGAGTCAATATATGGGTGGGAATCTCTTTTATTCACTGCTGCTTTCTCTCAGAAATAGACCACCATGGTGGAAGCGACCTAGACGACCCAGTAAAATGGAGACCTACCAGATGTTGTTTGTAATTTTTTTTTTATAATTATATATATAAACAAATATATACGTGCCCGTTAGAACACGCTAATCAATTTAATTTGATCAATCATAAAAAAACCTATACAGTACATTTTGAAATCGATTTGTGATTCAAAAGAATCGTTCTGTTACGCCTCGCCGGACGATACTGTGTTCTACATTGTGTTTTATGATCAACTTTTATGTTTTATATTGCGATAAAATGTATCATGAAAACTTTGTTGACTACAAATTGTTGTGTATGAACATTTATTGTTGTATACGGACGAAAACAAATTGACAAAAACAAAAATGTTCACCTGAGCCGAAAAAATACTAAATGAAATAAATATTTTGATTATAACTTCCTCCATAGCCTAGTGGTAAGGGCGTATGCTTAAGAAACCGGAGGTCGTGGGTTCGAATTTTGCGAGGACTCAACAAAATTTCATTGTTGTTTCCTAGTTGGTCAGGGCAATTTGAGCCGATAACCCAATTGACTGTAATGTAAGATGACCCATGCGTCGGATGGGCACGTCGGTCCACCCACCGAACCGCATTGGACCATTGTGGTGGAATACGGTCCAAAAACCCATAATAAAGGAGGCGTGCGTTACGGGAGGCCTATGTCCACAGTGGACTAATACAGGCTGATGATATGGTGAACAATTTTATTTTTGTTTCTGTTTACTGTCTAACGTTTCTGTTTCTCTCCGTCGGTATGTAAATACCTATTCATTCGAGGAATGGCATATATTGTAATTGATAAATTACTTGTTCATTTAGTCCTTTCACAATAAGAACTACTACTTATAAAAACTTATAATTAAAATAAAATTTTTCTTTGTAAATGTCCTAGAAGAGTTATATAAAAGTTTTAATTTTGAAAGTCATCTGATGTTTATTAAGAATGACGAATAATCCATCTAACGTCGAGCCACAGACCAATATTAAGTTGAGAATTATAAAAAGCCCGTTGTATTTTTTAGGTATTGCATTAATGTTAATATAAATTACAGTCAACGTTTTATATCAATATAATTTTTTAGGAAAAGAAAATTATGAGCCCTTTTGGCTGAAGTTTTCAATATTGTCTTTTATATTAGCGTATACACATTATTTCTAAGCGTACAATTGCAATTGGAGCTGGTTTTCTAGAGTAGTGTCGTAGTGAACACTGCTTAAAACACAAGCTTGAAAATCAATACACTTGCAGTACGCCAACTTTGGACTGAAATGGCCTGAAATGCAAAATTAACTGTTATAACTTAAACAATGTAAGTGCGCTTTACAATATTTATTTTATATATCACTCTCCTTAACTGCAGTCGTAGCCTAGTGGTATGGGCTTGTGTTTTAGAAGCTTTTTAATCGGACGACATGGGTTGGAATCGTGGAAATGAAAATCGTCGTTGTATCCTAGTTGGTAATGATAATGCGGGCTGATCACCCGATTGCCTGTAAAGTGAGATGGTCCATGCGTCAGATGGGCATGTGAAAAGTTGGTCCTGCAAAAATAGAAATGATTTTCGTAGTGATACCATAACATAAATACTAGAAGTAAACATAATTTAATTCTTCCAGCAACTAGACTGCGAAGAATAAGTAAATCTTTATGGGACAATGTATACGCTTCTACAACAAAATCCCAGTAAACGTTCAGAATTTAACTGTTAAAAAGTAGTAAAGGAACGTTTATGTGTTAAAGGTTATTATAACATAAATGAACTTATAAATGATAACACAGCCTGGTAATGAGTGCTTCGCTCCAGGCTTTTTAAAGTATAATATACGTATGATAGTACTGTATGAGCTCATAAGAAAATTTATAGGTAAATATTTGATTATTTTAAAGATGACAAAATAGGCCCGCTGAGTTTCTTTCGCCGGTTCTTCTCAGGTCGGAGGCGTCCTATTCCGAACCGGTGGTAGCGTCCTGACAATCAATAAGCGAGTGTTACACTTCTATATTGAATAAAGATATTTGAATTTGAATTTGTGCCTGAACTCTCGTGTCCGGTCGTGTCGGTTTTCCGTCCCATCAGACTATAAGGGAAAACATCTATAGCGCTATAACGTTTTTTGCGTAGTTAGCTGGTTGTCCGCCGTAGTGGAAATGGGCTCGGAGAACATAATAATTTTAATATTTTCAAGATATCTTCTTAGGCAAATAGTCTTCTTCCTTTACTTGTGTAATTTTAAGTTTGATATTGCTGATGATTTAACTTTTGTAAAGTTGTCAAAGCCTTTATTTATAACCTTATTAGTTTAATGACAGGTCATTTCATTTTAACCTTAATTGATTTTACTAAAACTTTTTAATATTGAAAACTGTTTCGTAACAAGGGAGTAATTAACAAACCCATCTCACTATGAGATTAAACAAATTCACACGTAATATTTAGCGACGATGAATCGCGCGGTTGAATCACGGAGCAAGCGGATCCGCAAAGAGCGGTATAATCGACGAAGGCTCGAGCCGAAGAGGTGCTTGCCCACCCTCGGCCCTAGGTGGCTGAAGATGATGACACTCCAAGCTCCGATACAGCCTGAGGCTATGGCCACTTCACAAACTACGTCAAAGGTCCCTTTGGCCGAAAGCTAGGCTGGAATTTAGCCTCGATGTATAAGCGATAATATACGTTTGAACATCCTTTAGTTTGTTTTATTTTTTTGGTATAGCAATAACGTATGATTAACGATTAAATTTTAATCATTGTTTTAATATTAATTAAAAATATTCATTTAACTTACGGTAAATGTGAGAATGTATTTTCGGGATTTTCCTTAAAGTAAGGGAATAAATCTATATATTTTATAAGAAATATATAAGTATGACACTTGACTCGGTTATATATTAGTCAATTATTTGTGAGTAAAGCTAAAGTTTAACTTCAGTTATATTGTAGCACATTCTAGATAATCGAAGGATAGATTTAGATGTTTACAAAATATTGTTTCCTCTAATTAAGTACTGGTAAATAACTCAAACTTAATATTATTAAGTCATATTCGGGATAAAAATATTCGAAGGAGACGCTAATTAAACCGAAAACTCGTTAACAAAACCACACGCTGCTTACTAATATGAAGATAAAACGAACGAAAAAATTATAACAGCACTCGCATGAGTCTGCCGTCCAAACATCATTCATCATTAGCACGCATTTAATTCCATCTTTACATTGAACCGCTAGCCAAATGTAGTTTTACACACAAAAAAGTTCCACTCTGTGCCCGTTTCATTTCGCGCCATTATGTGTAATGTAGTAGGCGCCTTTTCCGCGTAAATTTTTAAAAAGGCAAAAGTTGAAAATAGCCGTGTCTAATTCCGTTAAACGTTGGCGGCAAATTATATGACTGGATGTAGGTCGCCTTGAAAACGGAATATTTTAAACGGAAGACAGAACTGAAAAGGAATTACTGAATAAGTCATACGCGTCCGCCGTTGGCTCGACGTCAACCCACGCCATTTCTGCTTAAATCGAAGTGACATTACATATTTTTTATTAACCGATCGATTGACATTCCGTGCTAATATTTATAGTAAACTACTGATAAAGTAGTCAAAACAACACATCAAAAAAGCTTTTAACAGCTTTTTTAGGTGTATGTTTAGGACAAGGATGTGTGGCAATAATATCGTCATATTCTGGACTAGCTAATCTCGTGCATAGTTGATGTAATTCTATTACTTATATATAATAATAATAGAATATATAAATTAATTATGATTTTTTTTAACAAAAATGACAATGATAACGTGTTTAAACGCTTCATTATTGATAAAATGATATATATAGTTATTTTGTTTTAATGTTTTTTAATACACACATAAACTTTAAGCTTATTAAAAATCTTTCCTTTGTTTTGTTATATATCTGCGCACCTACCGAATTTTCTCTGTACCACCCAAAGGTTGACTGGTAGATAATGCCTTTTGGCATTAAGTTCGCCTTTGTACTTACTTGTGCATAAAGCTTTAATAAAATAAATAAAATATGGTAAAGGTCGACATTTTAATTAATTCTTGAATCATAAAAAAATATGTAGCAAGTAATGAATTAAGTTTCTCAAAAAGAACTTAGCAAACTTAACTTCCTTCACTAATTTTCCCATAACCCCAAAGTTTTACAAACCCCCATCAGTGAAGTATTTGATTACTCGTATTATTGGTTTTACATAATAACTCTTAAAGTTCATTTGGACCGTTGATTGGTTTCAGTTATACGTTTCCCCCCAATCTTTTGCTTTTGTGATTCAAATTCTTAAGGAAGCCGTTCACAAAAGCTGAAAACTTTGCAAAGTTTTACCCTTTAATTTTTTTTGTAACAACCATAATATTTGTTGGGAAAACTTTGGTTGTGAGACTTCTTAGAAACTTACCCTTTGGTTAGAGATTAACCTCGATAATTTTTGTTTTATAATCAACGTTTGTATAACTGCCTCCGTGGCTTAGCGGTATTCAAAGTTATCTTACAGATTGGAGGATATAGGATGGATTCGTTCGAAAAAGAACTTTAGCTTTGCGTTTTTGAGCTGTGCTAAAGTCCTCAAAGAACCCATAGTCTATTCGTAAAAGTTTAAAACTCGTTATATTTTCGGCATAGACAATTTGTTCAGAATGTTTTTAGATTAAAAATGATAACGCAACCAATATGAGCATGAAAGTAACAAAAATGTGCGTGTAAGAAAATATAAAATATATTAATGTTCCGTTGCTTTTATTATTTGAAAAGTACTGAACTAAATTTGTAAGCATTAAGCATTTGTGCTTGACGTTAAACTAAAAATGAAATGTTTGACGTGTGCAGAAAGTTTGAATTAATTGATTTAAGGGATGCGATTAGCAGGTATTTCACCGGATAATGCGTGGTCCACTTTACCTCTAAGAAATGCAGCAAAGACACCACAAATCCACTTGACGCCTCGAGACAAGGTTGACTTAATACCCTTCACTTATTTTCCTAGTAATAACACTAACTGGTATCCATTTAACCGTTAAAACAGTTGTGTACTTCTGTCTTGCGTAAAATGAGTACCCCAATTAGACCACTAGGATTGTAGAAAATCAATAATACTTCCCAAGACTTTTCTTTTTTGGTTAGAGCGATGAAAAGAGCAGAATGTTAACCTGGTGGTAAGTGACACCGAGACATGAGACGTTATGTCTCGTTTACTCAGTAATTACACTGGCAAAGGAGCCCTTCAAACCGGAAGACAGTGGTGTTTACTATTTATTTGCGGCAAAAATAAGCACCGCGGAGGTACTGCCCTAGATGGTCCCTTGTAAAAAGTCACCTACTTCCTCAATATTAGGTAATGTTTTTGATATTCGATTTTGCTAGTACCTGAATATTCAACACGTCCATTGTGAAGATTCCAGGTCACGTCACCATTGTTGGTATACATAAATAGTAAAAGAATCGATACATATTGACTTAAGATGGCATTCATTAAATATTACAAGGCACGGCCGCCGAAGTATTCTCGGATGGAAATTACAGGGTAATGTTTTCCATCGTATAAAATTCAAAGTGCCCTCGATTAGGCAGATGGTGGTTTTCTCATTGCGTCGGTATAATTAAATTATTATGTATTAAGTGGGCTTTACTTACTTAGACTTAGTAAGTGAAGCCTTGAACTTCTTTAAAACATGAAATTAAGTTAATCGCACTACATTATTAAAGCTAAAAAGAAAAAAATGTAATTACAAACAATTATTACCCGCGTGAAATGTTAATGAGTGGCTGTCGTTAATAACTTTTTTACGTGAGTGAATTTTTGGCTGCTTTATATTTTGATACTAACATACACTTTATGTCTGTTTTCCTGTACAATAACTTTTTCTATATGTTGTAATTATTATCAAAACTAAATATATTAATGGTTCATGTTTTTAAATTAGTATTTTAAACTGTTGAAATTTATTAATTTTGTAAATTTTATTAAAGAAAGGAAAAAAAAAGTTCCACTGAGATTTTACGCCGGTTCTTCTCAGGTCAGACCTCCATTTCCGAATCCGTAATGGAAGTAATTAAAGTAGGTAGTTTTTTGGACAGTCAATAAGAATGTGTATTGCTGCTATAATTTATAAAAGTATTTATATTAGAAAACGTTTTAATAAGTAAAACTATTTAATTATTAAGTACTAGTCGTTGCCCCTGGTTTATATCCTAGATAAAAATTACTGGTAGTGCTCTCTGATGAGAAAACGCAATTTATCAATAAAATGCCTCGAGGTTGCATTAACCTAGACTTAAGTTATTATCACTGTACCCGTGGCAGGTAATTTACAGTATTAACACTAGGTAACTTTTTATCATCAAAATAAAAGATTGCAATTAACACGTTAGTCTTTTGAGTAATCAGTCATAGATTAGCAAAATCTGTATCTATTATATATTAGTTAGTTACGGTGAGACATTTTTTTCCTTCTACATTCTACAAAGTTGTCCTCCTTTATCATTAGCTGTAAAATAAAATGATTAATATATAAAATATGATTTTCAAATTTTTAATGGCAAATTCGATTTCAAAAACTTCTTTAGTGATATATCAAATCCACTAATTTACGGATTTTTCGCGTTACTTAAATATATTTATTCCCGACGTTTCGGATTCTTTTCAGCATCCATGATCACGGGCAGACTGATTCTTTAGTGATGGCAAGAAGAAATTATTGGTTACTTAAGAGTTATTTTACTGTATACCGCTTTTTTACCTGAAAACCGAATTTACCAAATTGAATTAACCATTTCTATGTTCAGTCACTAACTACAATCGTAAATCGATACTTTTATGCTGCAATGCTAACATAACCTCGTATTCACAAAAGTTCAAGTGCGGCGCAAAACAGCCATTGTAACGTTTCATCCAGGAATTGTTCCCGATTGTTCCATTTCATCGGTATCCCTGACCTACATAGGATGGTCCCGGGGGGCCGTGAACTCTGCCAGGCCCTCCCAGGTAAATGCGAGGTCGAATTACATTGGCTTGTACGGTGGCAAATATAGAAATATATATTTTAGACCCGGTAATGTTAAATGTCTTTATTGGCATGCGCTTTAATAATAAATACATTTGATTTGTAAACGTGTTGCTAGATTAAAAAATAGTGTCTTTGTATAGTTTGTCCAAATGACAGTTGGAATAAATATAAACAAGAAATCATTAGCAACGAAGCGGTGACTGACGTATGGTGTCATACGTATGTTGTCATTAGTCGTCTGTCATTCAGTGATTGACATATCGATGACAATTGACAATAAGAACGATAGATGCAGGATTTTTTTTGCGTACAACTTATCTTATAATCTTTATACATAAAAGAGATTCCCACCTATATATTGACTCATCACGATATCTCTGGAACCATAAGCCGTAGCGACTTTAAATTTTGGTAGGAATATTTCTTACACCGAGTAGAGGTCAGCTAAGAACGGATTTTACGAAATTCCACCCACAAGGGGGGTTGGGGGGTTGCTAGTCATACATATTAGAAATAAAATAACTATGTTTTCAGTCAGTGTTTCCTATTAAATTTACGTAATGCATTAAGTTCACGTTACGTCATGAATTTTTCACAACCGATGAATGCTGATTTTCACTTAAATCTAATCGTATTGTTCCTTCGTTACATTTTAAAACTCTTGCTCGTACAAAGAGCACGACACAAACCGTATTTTATTGGACTACAAGGCGTGAGATTTTATTGCTCTTCACAATGATTCGCTCTCAGTGTAATAGACGGAGAATCGAACGACGGCTTGTAACTCGATTTATATTAAATTCAATTGAAGGATTTTATCTCTTTCATTCGTTCACAATACTCTTGATCCTTGAGATCCATTGCAGCATTGTCACGGGACGAACTGAATTGTTGTTGTCCGGTTCAAAGTTTTACCCAACCACCGTCAGTTCTTGATGTTTATTATTAATAGTGATGCAACGAATCTTTGTTTCTGTTTCCGCAAGTGCAGAAGTTCCGCGCGCTTCTCATCATCCGTTTCTTCTTCTGTTTCCGCAACTTTTATAAAGGAGATTTAAACGGAAATTTACCACCGACGGCTGAGAATTACACATCCGCAGCGCGAGGCGCGAGCGAGGGGTCAGCTAGCCAGCCGCGCAGGCACTTGTCACATTTATTTGTTTACGTACTTTTTCGTAAATGTAAGCGCGTAATATTTTCTGCTGCTGTTTGTGTCAATACATTCTAGAGACAATCTAGAGAGTTAACTATCTCCACTTACGATGGTAGTGTATCTTGTGTAGTATGGAGTACACCGAAAAGGCAGCGAACTCGAATTGAGGATGAAGTCCAGCCGACGTCATCTTCAATGATGAGAATGAATTCATCATTTCAAATGTTAGAATCCATGTTAAGTACACACGAAGACCAAGAAATCTCGACTACAACCAACGAGAGTGACAATCTCCTTTTGGAGATACAGTCACATTTTCGGGAGTACAAAAAAGAAAAGAGATTACCATTAAATGAAGAGCCTCATGTGTAGTTGAAATTAAATTCACACAAAAGCCGTAATCTTTTGCTATTAGTACGATGCGAGATGTGTTCAAAAATATCGCGAATTTAGAATTTTCGCGGATTACGTATTTTCGAATTTCGATTTTTTATGGCGTTATGTTGGTACTCATGTCTCTCAATTATGCCAACAAGCTCGGCCATTTTAAATGTTCACTTAATTGTTGACAGCTGCTTTGCTTGCACGTGTTTTGGGTCGTCTCCGATTTTTACCTATACAAAAAATGGATCAAAGAACCTTATCAAATTTTGTGTGAAGAACGAAATTAGTCCGAGGATGCATTCTGAATGTTGTCTGTGACATACAGAGAAGCTACCTTGGACCGAAGCAAAGTTTAGCGTTGGTACAAAATGTTCATAGAAGGCCGAGAAGATGTGAACGACGAAGTGCGTGCCAGACGCCCGAGCACTTCAACAACAGACAAAATTAATGAAATGGAGAAAATGGTATTGGCAAATCGTCGAATCACTGTTAGAGAAGTTGCTGAGAACCTTAACATATCGATTGGCTCGTGCCATTCGATTTTTAACAATTCAATTGGGCATAAGACGGGTCGCCGCGAAAATCGTACCAAAATTGCTCAATAGCGACCAAAAACAGCATCGCACATTGAACATTGCTTATGAGATTTTAAACTCTGTCCGCGACGGCC
The DNA here is from genome assembly GCA_029286875.1 of Lamproptera curius. Lineage (NCBI taxonomy): Eukaryota > Metazoa > Arthropoda > Insecta > Lepidoptera > Papilionidae > Lamproptera > Lamproptera curius. Next base: position 2,460,345 of record JAGSMT010000054.1, read on the forward strand.
CAAATTTGCTCCAGAGGGTCTGAACTGGAGACGAATCGTGGGTATACGGTTATGACGTAGAAACCAAAGCTCAAACATCTCAATGGAAGCTGCCGCACGGACCAAGACTGAAAAAAGCGCGCCAAGTTTCGTCGAATGTGAAAGTTTCGCTGACAGTTTTCGTCGATTGCAGGGGCGTGGTGCATCATGAGTTCTTGTCACAGGAAAGAACGGTCAATAAGGAATATTACTTGTAAGTTATGCGCAATTTACGCGAAGCATTCTGCCAAAAACGCCCGGATTTGTGGAAGAACAAAATTGGCTTTTGCAGCACGATAACGCCCCTGCTCACCCATCGTTGCTTGTGCGCGACTTTTTGGCCAAAAACAACACGCTAATGATTCCGCAGCCACCGTATTCACCAGATCTAGCCCCCTGTGACTTTTTCTTGTTCCCGAAACTGAAGAGGCCCATGAAAGGACAACTATACGCTACGCTTGACGAGATAACGTCGGCATTGAAGGAGGAGCTGAACAAGATAAAAAAAATGATTTATTGAAGTGCTTCGAAGATTGGCATAAACGTTGGCATTTAAGCGTATTCGTGAATAAATAAATAATTTTTGCAAAAACATAAAATTCGCCATACTTTTTGAACCCACCTCGTATTAGTCAGTACCTCCAAGCAGCGTCGCCAATGAACAATTATTTAACAGAGCTGGTCTTATATACGAAGAACACCGGAACAGATTGTTAGGTGTAAAAGCGGCCAAATTACTTTTTATAAAATATAACTTGCCAGTTGCAAAGTTGCAATATTGTTTTCTATAGTAGATTTCGTATACATCTCTTTCTAATCTAGATTTGGTGCATTTTATACTTAATAAAGAATTATATTTGTAAACATAGTTTTTTTTCATATCATTTACACTTCCGTTTCCGCATCCGTTTCCGTTTCTGCTAAAATTTACTTTTGATATCTGTTTCCGTTTCTGGTTCCGCTAAGACACTTCCGTTGCATCACTAATTATTAATGATATAATATAATACAGTTGAACTGCCTCCGTAGCCTAGTGGTAAGGGCGTTGCTTTGAAACCGAGGTCTGGGTTCGAATCTCTCAACTCAAGAAATTTTCATTGTTGTTTTTTGGTTAAGGAATTTGGGTCGATCCTAATTTCTGAAAGTAAGATGATCCATGCATCATATGGGCATCTTAAAAGTCGAGTCCACTCACCAACCCGCATTGGACCAGCGTGTGGGATATGGTCCAAAAATCCCTAATGGATAGGGTGTATTAGGAGAGGCCTATGTCAACATGACCTTAAGGCTGATGATGATGATAATGATACTACAGATATACGCATTTTGTCGCGTTTAATTACTTTACAATTATTTAAAACTATTCCCATCATCTCAAACCCTTCCCACGATGGTCCCGGAGTAATCGTCTATAATCTAAAATGATTGTAAAATGTTAAAACGCGATAAAAGCCGTAAAACTATATTATTTAACACATATATATGAATGAAACAGAAAGATTTATTATTCCTTTGGCTATTTATTTATTATATGATAAAATACAACGCTTTTATTTAATTGCGTGTAGTTTAAACATAAATTGAAGAAACTGTTATCGATTCATATTGTTTGTTGCCCAAATGAAGTGACATTTTAGGGAAAGCCTAGACTATTAATTAAGAAGTGACCTTCTTGAACAAACAAGGCTTCGCTGTGTGAATTTCCAGTGATTAATGGAGAGACGAGGAAGCCAAAAATACTAGTTATATAATTTTAGTACTTCTACACCTGGTTGGTTTCGTTTCATCATCATCAGCCTGTGATAGTCCACTGCTGGACATAGGCCTCCCTAACACACCCCTATCCTGCGGGTTTTAACCGTACCCACCACGCTGGTCCAGTTCGGGTTGGTGGGTAGACGACTTTTACATGCCACATCGACGCATGGATCATCTTACTTGGTCCAATTGCTCTAACAACTAGTAACAATCAATGAAAATTTTTGAGTCTCAGGATTCAACCCACAACCTCCGGTTTCTAATGCACACGCCTATACCACTAGGCTACGGAGGCTTCGTTTAATTTAATATATATACTGTTTAATATTTGAACATAGTGCACTATAGAATTCGGATATATATGGTATACCTTTAAAGCAGCATAACAATTTTCAAGAGTTAAACCAATTTTATTAATATTATACTTTTAAATAGTTTACTCTTATACAGATTTTACATTTTTTATGGTCATAAGATGATGGTTATGGTTATTATATATGTAGGTTAACTTCATTTATGATATTTTTAATGTATCTTCATTCCTTCATTATACTTTCGATAGTACTTGATATTAAAAATGCTAATAACTAATTGTCAGAGAAATTTTAACTTAGGAACTTCGATGAACAGCAACCGGAATATATTTTAACTAAAAGGTCTCTACGTAACCTTTTTAAGCCATTAAAATACTGAAGCGTAAAAAACGTTAGCTCAATTAATTATAATAGTTAACGAGCGAAAGAAATGGCTTTCATCGATGTAGGAACTTTAATGGCTTCTGTTCCAAATCAGTTATGACCGATCTAATCTTATAACGTAAACTATTGTTTTAAAAAGGGAAACATTAGAATAATAATAATAATTATATAATAATAATGTCGTCCAAGTCGATTCTGACTATGGCAGTCGTTCTATATGACACATCAGCCAACTGCGCAGGAGATATTATAGTGCACAAGTGTACGCGCAAACACAGGTGAACTCCCTCTTCCTTAACTCTCTTAGTCCGATGGGACGGAGAACCGACACCACCGGTGAGAGATTAGGCGCAGGACCGACTTATTTCAGGCATATGTGATCAGCCCGCATTGTTATAACCAACTAGGAAACAACAATGACAATTTGTTGTTGGGTCCCTGCAGCATTCGAACCCACGACCTCCGGTTTGTAAAACACACCTCTTTGCCACTGTGCTACAGAGGCAGTTTTAAAACATTATATATAAATAAGTCAGTAAATCTAAAGGGAAACCGGAGGTAGTCGGTTCGAATCCTGCGGGGACTCAACATTTTCATTGTTGTTTCCTAGTTGGTTAATTGGCAATTAGCCGATTGTCTGAAAAGTAAGATGATCCATGCGTCAGATGGACATGTAAAAAGTCGGTCCACCCACCAACCCGCATTGGACCAGCGCGGTGGGATACAGTCCAAAACCTCCTAATGAATTGGGGTGTACAAGGAGAGGGCTATGTCCAGCAGTGGACTATCACAGGCTGATGATAAATGATGAATGAGTTATGGATCACTTTTTAGTTAGTTTAGTTGATGTTGTCGGCTCTGTTAACGTACATATACGACATAATATTAGTAAAAACCGTTAACTATATGTTATTCTGATACATAAGCTGTTTTACTATGAACATCTGTCCAAATGCGTTCGATCTATGTGTTATAAAGTAACAAACATCGATACTCACAACCTTTTGCATTAATAATATTAGTAGAATATTTAATTGTTCGCAAAAATGGATTTCTGTTTCCTGTTTACGCAAAAACTGCGAAACGTTTAAAACGAAATGTTTTTTTTCTTCGATTTATTGTACGTTTTCTGTTAACCTTTCTAGTTATGTCATGTATGATAGATTAAGCATTATTGACTGACAGGCACCAAGCCGCATGCCAATGTGAAATCTGTATTAAAATTAAAGACAGAAATAAACCACAGTCTTTATTTTAGTTCTCCATTTATACTAAAATTAAACAAAAGTTTCACGTCATAAATCTTTGTAAAACGCACCAAATTAAAAAGGTACATAAGTAATGCTGCTTCTTTTACTGAGACATTTTCAGTGGCGTCCTTACATCATTGGAAGCGTTTCCGAATGTCCCGGTCTTCGCAATCAATGTATCAAGGCTGTGACGTGCGTGCGAGCGGGACGGGCGTCCTGGGAAATGTGTAAGAGCGACAGAGATGGAGCTATGTAGAGGCGTCGGGCTTTATTGCAGACATTTAATTGAAATTGGGTATACGTATAAAAGAGACAGTCGTAAAGAGGGAGATATAAATTTAATATGTACATATATGTTACTGCCCTAGTAGCCTAGTGGTGTGATGTTTCGGTTTACAAACCGAAGGTCGTTGATTCGAATCCTACTGGGTCTTGAAAACTCTTTATTGTTTTTTCCTAGTTCATCCGATTGCTTGAAAAGTGAAGTTATCCAAAAATTCATTATCTGTCTTCTTTTATCTGGCAAGGGTTTGTGCGCTTGTCGCGAGGTCGTGGGTTCGAATCCTGCGGGTAACTCATCTTTTCGTTGTTGTTCCTTAGCCGGTTAGGGCAATGCGGGCTGATCACCCAGTTGCCTGTAAAGTGAGATGATTCATGCTTTAAATGGGTTATTGTAAAGTCGATCGTTTGCCTGATCTTACTCCGGTCGAAACGGAAAGAGTGTAAAGTTCTTCTCTTTCACTGTCTTTTCGTGTCACTTGTGCACTATAAGATGGACTACGTTGTTGGCTGATCTCTTATAAAGATCGGCTGTCGTAGACCAAACTCAACTTGGACGACGCTATTGTCACATGTTTAAGTTAGAAAACCTGTTATTTTTACCAACAATATTTATAGTTATATAATAAAATAAATAACAATAAAGATTTAGCTCGCTTTCCTTTCAACCTAAGCCTCCTTAACTAAATTGAAACACGGAAAAATCATAGAAATCAGCCTAATCTATAGTAATCTTATAAGTATATCATACAAGTGTATATTGAAAGACTAATTAGTCATTACAATTTAAATAAACATCATTCACAAAACACTTAAATAGATTCGCGTCAAAAGCATCGACTTATAAATACCATCTTAAAGCGCTGATATAGCTCAGCGCGTATTGAATACCTAAACCACTGTGTAAAAGATAATTAATCAGAGCCTAATTACTAACTAGCCCAACGAAAACGTATTAGCGAAATCAATTAATTAGCCCCATTTGGATAATTAATTCTCTGGGCGTTTGAGTTTTCCTCGCGAATCTTGTTAGTATCGGCGCTGACATGCAAAATAATATGAATTAATATCTTTTATGTCTTATTAGTTAATGAATAGATATATAGACATATACTGTTTGTATATATAAAATTAGAAACCACTCATCATCAGCCACAATCATCAGCCTGTGTTAGTCTACTGCTGGACAGGCCCTAAGACATTCTCCATTTAGCTTAGACACCCACCTGGTCCAATGCCAATATGTATGGGGTGGACTGCTTTACTGCCCATGCCCATCTTACTTCCAGAGCAATATAGTGGTGATCGGCCCGAATTGCCTTAACCAACGAGGAAACAAAAATGAAAATTTGTTGAGTCCCGCAGGATTAGGCCTCACGACCTCGGTTTCTAAAGCACACGCCCTTACCACTAGGCTACGGTCGCAGTATTATAACAGTAATATAGTAAAGTAAACGTCAATTATAATAGCACAAGATGTTTTAGATGCAAGTGACCACATTTTAACACACACATCCGACTTAAAGATCACCTTATTTTTCAGCCAATCGGGTTTATCACTATACATTCCGTCATCAAACGGAAAAACAAACACACACAAATGTTACAGCCAAAAACACGATACCATCAGAGCAGCGACTGCATAGCTAAGATTAATAACAATTGTGATAAACTGCACCCAACTTACTTTCAGAATTACCATAGAATATCTATGGATATCTAGATTATGAGATAGAACTCAGGCAATAGACAACATCAGAGCCTAGAATTTATAAAACAAAGCATATTTAAGCACAAAACTCTAATAGAGCCCTGAAGTAAAACACACTGATTGGTTGAAGCTGACATCACGCGATGTTTGACCAATGAGAAAACCAGACGTTGTGACGTCATTAAAGTTTGACAAAAGACTGTACTTGCTGTAAATTCTGGATTTTAGCATGTTTATTAGATAGATAGATATCGACTTTTTAGATGCCCATCTGAAGCATGGATTATTTTACCTAACAGGCATTCGGAAGATTGACCCGCATTGTTTTAAGCAATTGGGCAACAACTTTGAAAAGTCGTTGAGTTACCGCAGGATTCGAACCTACGACCTCCCGTTTCTGAAGCGCTTGCCATTTGGCGACGGAGACAGTTAATCATTTTTAATCTAACCTAAGAACTGTGTTGTGTGTTACTATAAAGATTACAATGTAGCTAATATAACTCGGTTTTATATAAAATAGGCCTTTTAAAACCTTTTCTAAATCCATACGACTTCATACAGTTAATTCATGAATCGATCGCGCCATTTGAATACAATTAAATTTAATTACTTAGATATTCATTTATACGTACATCAGTTGATGTGTGAATAATTTATGGAAAAACGCTTGTTAATTGTCAAATGTCGTGCATCGTACTCGAATGATTGTATATTTTAATATATTACGAATGCTAATGGAATAGGCGTTTTTATGTGTCGTTGACCACAAATCATTTACATTTCCATACAATTATTAAATTCGTAAATACGTACATACATCATACACAATATTTTGTGCTGACAAATAGGCTGGAAACATGGGCTGTTTAGATTTTATACTGTAACTAAATTTGTAAAGGAATAGAGCAGGAAAATATTATAAAATTAATGATATTTTGTTTATTTACTATGACATGAACAATGATCTTTATATATCCACTGGCCCCTGCTTCTCACGGGTGCTATGCTGAAAATAAATGCACCTACTAGATTAAACATGTGCTATACATAAAAATCCGCAACCGCATCGAAATCCGTTGCGTAGTTTGAAAGATTTAAGCATACAAAGGGATTTATAAATGTATATAAAAAAAGCGATTTTTTTATGTAACGTAGTGATATGAATATAGTTTTTTGCCGATTAAAGTTTCTCGATTATGTGCTTTATATTCTTTCCGTCATAAGTAAACAGTTACTATAAGTATATTCTTGTTTTTAAATCCCAAAGTTTTTTAAAGAGTGAAGAAATTAAATCAACAAAAGAAATACGTAAAAATAGTTTCAATGAGAAAATATAAAGTTAACATATTCCTCCATATATTGACACCTTTTAAATGGTAACAGGAAATCAATAATTACCTCACAGTGTGATCATACAATAAAGGACATATAGATATATTCGTAATGTACGCAAAATATTTACAGAAATAAAATATTATTTTAGAAAACCAAAAAGGTACGCTTGCATAAAATTTTATGGAATAATTGCTAGAGATTGTTTTATTTGTATTAAATTTAATAAATCAATCAATTTATTAATCATTAATTCAATATACAATTGTATCAATCAAATAAATTTCAATTGCCGCCAAAAATGGCACCCAACAAATTACTTCGCGAAATTGTATTAACAGAAATTTGTTTCAACCGTCAGCGTTGTTAATTGAAATTGATTCAATTTAAAAAGTTCTACATACATAATAAATGAACGCACAATTTAATATTATATTATATTTATAATTAATCAAATATTGCCCAACCTTAAATTGATTGAATTGCGTGAATGACATGTTATTTTACGTAAAAAAAGTTTATATGAGTAACTGAAAATTTAACGTTATCAAAGATTTTTTTGTCCAAAAAGGATAATTTTAATTTACGTTATATAAAAGAAACTAGCTGAAACCCGCGACTTCGGCCGCGTGAAATAGGAGAAAGGTCCGCGAGGTGTATTGAATTATACTGTATATTATAATATAAATAAGGTGTTTCTTTTGTATGTGTCTATCATAGACACAAAGTTTTATGTCTATTGCTTCGACGATGACAAGTTTCCATATTGACTTTAATCCCTATTTCAACCCCTAGATCATCACCGTACAGTTTGTAACTACAAAATTGCTAGAAAAACACTTATAGCTCGATTCGAGTATCTAGACACAAAATTTTATCGTTTTATATTCAACAGAGCTGCCTCCGTAGCCTAGTGGTATAGGCGTGTGCTTTAGAAACCGGAGGTCGTGGGTTCGAATCCTGCGGAACTCAACAAATTTTCATTGTTGTTTCCTAGTTGGTTAGGGCAATTTGGGCTGATCCCCAATTGTCTGAAAAGTAAGATGATCCATGCGTCGGATGGGCATGTAAAAAGTCGGTCCACCCACCACGGCATTGGACCAGCGTGGTGGGGTACGGTCCAAAACCCCCTAATGGATAGGGGTGTAATAGGGGAGGCCTGTGTCCAGCAGTGGACTATCACAGGCGGATGACGATGATGATTCAACAGAGTCTTCCTTATAAACTTTCATCCCCTATTTCAAACCCTTTTACCGCAATAATAATTAGCCCATGTCCATGAATGCAATCTATTCTATTTACGTACTAAGAGTCATCGAAAACCGTTCAATGGTTTAGACAGTAAAGACGGACAGACAGAGTTACTTTCGGATTATTAATATTAGTATGGTTAATGTAATATAAAATATAAAACTGTAATGCAACAAACACCGCACCATTTTACTCTATTCATACCGCTCAAATGTTCAAGTAATGTTTCAAAGTTATATATAATATAATATTGGAAGACACACGCGGAACAAGTCTCGTGCGGCATATCCTAGAGATACTACAACTTGTGATCTACGTAAGTTCAGACGTCCTTTCCGTAGGGCATTCGGATGTCCTAGGTCGTCTGGGGCAGACGAACCCCCACCTCCTGTCCCGCCTTTTTCAGCGCTCGGCGGAAACTAGAATATCTGTAGTTGCCAATAAGATTAAAGGGGAGTTTTTGCTATTAAATTTCTTATCTGTCGGGACCTGTCTTGTATTTTGTTCGGCTGTTAACTTGTATTAAAACTTAAGGCGTATTTCTGAATGTTTGTATGGACTGAGAGTTGTTTTTTCTTCTCTTTATTAAAAACATATACATCAAATATAGAGTCGTTGAATCTTTTTGACGTGGCATTGCGAATCTTATATTAAAGCCAGCGATTAACGTGTAAAACTTATTTATTTACCAACGCTAGTTCTATACATAATTAAAAAACCTACAACGATACGTTTACGTAAGTGTTTTACATAAAAACGTATTCACAATTGATTTAGACATAGAAATACTATATACAGAGTCATTCATTAAAGTCGCAAAGTTAAGGGAATAGACAACGCTTATCATAATACAAAAGTTATTTTTATTACGGACATAATCATCCATGAATAATATAAAATTATAATTTTTACCTTGCGTATTCTGTCAACGGTCATCGAAAGATGGAGCCCTTGGCCGCATACGTTCTAAATTTTGTACTATATAATCTGTACTCAACCAACGATGAGTGACATCTTAACGAGAGTTGGACCGTGTGAGAATAGTTCAAAAGGACCCGCAAGTGCTGATGGACCCCAATGACGAAGCTTCCGATGCGGCCATTGTGACAATTGCGCGGGAAACGGATTGTCAAGTGCCGCCATCTTTAATGTCAACAAGACCTAACGCAACGCTCATATTGTTAAGTTGTTTAAGACTATGGCAACATTTGATCGGAGTTTCCGAAGATATTATAAAACAGGAAGATGACAGGCAAAAATCTATATATTTAATTTAATAACTACACCAATTGTAGCCTGAAGTAACCGGAAGAATTTTTTCTTTTATTTTTAAAAAATGTTTGCGGCGTTCACTACATTGCCTAACAATTAGAAAATGTAACACCATATATGGGCTTTATCTAGTAAGCAATTAAACTTTATACTTAAACAAATATGAATGTTATTATTTATATTGAAGTAATTTTACTCAACTTTCTGTTATATTTGTTTTTATAGCTAAAATTCTTCGCATAATCCTTTGGAATAGCGTACATTCTGATATTAAAATTAAAATAGATAAGAGAGATAATCTGACAGTCTTTATTGCTTTCGAAGCTTTTAATAAGAGATTAATTACTTTTGTTTTATGATTATTTGTAGGTTAACAGATTTTTAATAGAAAAAAGATAATAAATGGCAACAGCTATACGATAAAGAATTCAACGGCAGTCGTTAATCCCAAGAACTTAGCTGTCATAAATTTATCATTATATTTTTCTAATAAAACTAGTTAGAACATTTCATTTTATACTTATAACCTGAAAGTGACATTAGTATTTTTTTATTTTTTGTTTTCTTGGTATACAATAAATAAAAATTTATAAAAATTTATAAAATTTTACGAAATAGATATGGTTTGTTTTCTCTTCATTTAATTAGTAATTATTCGGTAAAATCCTACATAAAAAGCGTTATATTTCACATCAATGTAACAGAACTGGAACGTTAAACAAAACAAACAACAGGCTATAACCTAAAACTGCAATTCCGAAACGCCAATCACCGAAATTTTCGCGCCCAATTCCGAACAGATAAAAAAAGCGTAACAAAAACATAACCACGATCGTGAAACAGAGACAATAAGCATAGAAGCGTGTCCGGGCAGTTATAAATTAAATTAGTGGCGCTTTTTTCGGGCGGCGAATGTTGTACAAAAACAAAAGTCGGTTACATCAGGTTACCGCACAGCGCGGGTCGACGACCCCGCCGCCCGACCTTTCTGAGTCACCGCTGCGAATGCGCGCGCTAAAATAAACTTTTTCTATTATTTATGGCGGAGTTAAATAATAGATGGCGCTAGTTTTGGCGTTCCGAGTGGGGTAGATTAAAATGAATAATAAATTGAAGTCATAACAGGTTTGTGAAATTTTATTATTAAAAAAATATTTTACGAGTTGAATATGTGTTAAAATACACATATTGTACTGTATTATATTGGCGTCAGTGACAGCTTTATATGCTCGAGAAATATTTTTTTTTTATATTTTTCAATTTGTTGAACATTCAACCAAATTCACGATTTAATTTTTATAAAACGGCAATGATCTGAAATATAATGATATATATTACTTATAAGGGCTGAAGAAGGGCTCAAAAGATCTATTGACGATGTAAATTTTAAAAGCCCAAAGCCCAAAACACTTAGTTGTTTTTAATTTTCAACTAGGCTTTTGTACATAATAAAATGTAGTCCATTTTTACTTAGCGAAAAACCCGTTGATAGATTGGCCTGGTTATTTTTAATAATATAACGTAAGAATGATAAACGAGCGCATTTCTCTTGAAGCTAAGCGATCGCCTCCGCAAATGGACGTCGTTTATCTGTTATGTAAGTAATTAGTGCTGGAGCAGTCGTGTATTTTCCTGGTTTATTTTAACCAAAAAATATATTATTATATTAAATAAAGTTAAATATAAAATTTAAGTTAAAGATTAATTTTTTCAGAATAAATATATTTATTCGTGTGAAAGAATTTCTGCGTCAACTGTGCAGTCTACAAAACAGAATATCTATTATAATAAGTGAAGTAAAGGTATATTTCTATACACCAAGTAATCAAACAGTTTTATTTCTATCGGTAAAAGAAAACATTAGAATTTAAATATATTATGTTTAGGGAACTAAATACTAAATTTAGTAAAGTAATTTTAGAACCACAAAGTTAATTCAAGAATAATAGAATTTTATTCTAAAATTATATGAATACATGTGCAGCTAAAAACAGAAACTATATAATACATAATCAAGGTAGTTTTACTAGATGTAAGTTTTTGATCGACGGTGCATTATTATCACTCATTGAAATTTAAGGCATATTTTTGAACAAATCAGTTATAATTAATTAATGCAAATACTATAATCTATTCTTAAGTTAATCAGATATTAGAATATTTTCAATTAATTATATTCGATTAGTATTGAAAACGATAACACAAACTATATCAGTTTTTAATTAGCTTTGCGAAGGGATCATTATCATCGTTAATAATAGGCAATCTTAATCATTGCTGAATAAATTATTGATGTAAAATTAATCTATTTAATAAATATTAAATACTTCTTATTAAGTTCGATTTAGTAAAAGATTACAATTATTTTCCATTATAATTGATTTAGCTTTTTAATTATTTCTTATTTGCCGTAATAAATTTTATGTAATTATCGCAGTTTAACACTATACCATCTATTAAGTTCGATGTGAACATAGCTTTGCAATTATACACTGTTTAAAGATGTCGATTTTAATGCTTAATTTATCATTTATGTGAGCAAGTTTAAATATCTGACTCCTCATGTTACCTTTCCATAGCCTACATCTGGTGAATCAAGTTTCTAAAACTCACTTTGAAGGCGTTTATCTAATTAGCCATTACTGAGGCGTTAAGATGGCAGCACTCCTCCGCACCTTTCATTAGCCTCGGCAGGTTGATCAGTTTTAATCTAATTCAGAGATAAAATTTGACGGCAGTGCCACTCATGTCGTCAGGTTGATCGTTTTATTTACTTGGAGAGAATTTGACGCTCAGTCAGTACAATTTCTCAGTTACATTACAAGATGACAAAAATGAAAAAATAGGATTGAGTTTTTCTTACTCATTTATATACATTACTTTTAAATTAAGTTACATAAATATACTTTAGAAAATTAAAAAATATAATTCTATTGCAATAAAGGGACAAGCCATTAGTGTGACATTAAAAAATATATCCACATTCAATCGCGCTGGCCATTACAGTGGCGTGAAAAAAAAGTAATCCAATGTTGCCACATCACGAATTCCGCGTAATTTACGGCATTATCGTGGAATGTTCGGGAATTTCACGTGCATTGTTTTTAAACGCAGATGTATCAACGTATGCGCAATTCGATCGCATGCGTTCGATATTTAATTACCGAGGACGCAATTAATAACGATAATTGCGTCAAATTTCGCGTGCTGCGTTCGCTATGTTATTGATGAATAATTTTTTAAACCAAAGATAAGAATTGAATGCAATAAAGTAGGTGACAATTTGGAATGGTAAACTTATTATTTTTTTACAGATACAGTGTATTTACCTTCTTCTTTTACAGTGAGACGATCAATGTTCTTTTTAATAAATATTTTTCCATTTATATTAACATTTATCGATTTTGAACGCTTACTTATAAATATTATATACATTATATATAATGTTAAAATAATTCATATCGTGTAATATGAATTATTTTAAAAATTAAATTGAAACAAATTTTGTTAAAATGAGCTATTATAAAATTTAAAATAAAAACGTAATTACGAACAGATTATACAAGATTTTGAACATCACAGGCGTCCGGGATTTTAGGCGGGATTATGTCATTACACGACACCCGCCACATGTGTTCTGACGTTTTAAAAATGATAAAAATGTGACGGTTCATCCGAACCATTTAGCGTAAATTAATTAGCGCCAGCAATAATACATTTTAGAACTGGGGTTTTCCTAAAAATAGGTACATATGTTAGGATTACAAAGGTTATTATAACTTTATCTTTCCATTGTATTATAACGCGAACCGCAGTGTTAAAAGAGTTAAACCACAGATTATGCGGGACTTCCGTTTCTCCTTTGAATGACGGTGACACAATCGCCAAGTTTTCACCGAAAGAGATGTGATATAACAACCACATTATCGTGTTAAACGTTAATTTTAAAACTGAATGTACCACAGATTATGCGGGCTGTGTTATATCCATTGTTGATAAAAGTATAATTAAATATTTTACATATTGACATAAGCAAAGTGCTAATGTCAAACCCAATGCGTTTTTATTAGTAGACAATAGTAATTGAAAATTTAATGGTAATAATAGCTCCTTGTTTCTTGGCGCCAAAACATTTTCACATTCAATTTAATTCATATATATTATTCATATGGTGATAATATTGGCAGTAAAACACCTTAAACGTTCGTTAAACGGACAAGTGAATCGTTATTCAAAACACAAAATAAATTTGTTTTTATAAAACTGCACCTAGCGTCATGTATGATGTATCGATAATTTATTCGCCGGCAAATCGATTCCCGGCTATTTTTAATCTGTCATTACAAATACAGCTAATAAAACGGGCCGCGATCTATTTAGCCTAATTAAGTTTCTCTGCCTTTACGCTTTGTATGCAGATTTGGCCGGCGTTCGGTCTATTGTTGCATTAGAAAGCGCTTATCCATCTTTCGTTGGAGCTGTTACATATGTATGGAGGCGTCGGAGCGTGGCTGGGATGGCGTCGCTTTCGCCAGAACAATGCTTCGGATGTTTCCCTGGAGTGTATTGTCCTAGTTAATAGTCCTGTGTTTTGATTAATAGAGTTAAAATATTTGTTAATTAGCCAAACGGATGGTATGATTATTTTTACGCGTTATTTTAGATGATGTTTAGTATGCTTTATCGTTTAAAAGATTGGGAATTCACGTAATCGACCACATTCACTTTGGCCTTCATTCTTAAGCGTACTTTATTTGCTTAAATGTCAATGAAGTGCTAATTGAAGGCTCGTCTTTTATGTTTAAAGAGTGACAGATACACAAATGGTGTAGATATATGCAATGGTTAATCCTAATGTTGGAATAATAATCGTATTTACTGGGTAAACCAGACTTAACACCCTATGTCTCACGGTAGGCAGCGCGTTGGCGATACCACTGGTATTGCCAATGTCTATGGGTGTCGGTGACAACTTCCCATCGGGTGGCCGATTGCTCGTTTACCTGTTTAAAAATGTCATATTTCAAGTCCTTTACAGTGCTGCAACTCCTTACTTTATAACCAAAATTATATAGGGCAACAGATGTACGCTATCAGAATGAACCGTTGATCTACGATCACATTTTACGATTTAGGTCTCCTGTTTACAGGAGACCGTCTGGTGTGAACTACACACTGCGGTGCCTATTTCTGCCATGTCGAAGCAGTAAGTAAAACAATGCTTGCGTTCCGGTTTGAAAGGGCACCTGTAGCCAGTCATTTACTGGGTCAAACAAGACTAACACCGCAATGTCTCATTGTAATGGCGCGTCAGCGTACCACTGGTATTGTCAACGTCATGGGTTCGTGACCACTTTCCATCAGGTGGCCTCGACTGCTCGTCCTGAGCCTCGCGAAGCTATAAAAAAACATGCTTTGCAAATGCTTTTGGAACAAATTAAGTGGAAACTTATAAAAAAAGGAACAAAAGTTAAAAAATTAAGGGATATCCCATACAGACGTAGTTCGAACCGTAACTCCGGTTCTGGTGTTGTATTAGGATGCATATAGTTTAAAGAAAATCATAAAAATAATTCCAGTTTTATTTGACCATACTAGTAGTTACGAGACCGATTTTGGACCAACTTCACGACGACACTATTGGTAATATATTAAAGCAATTTTCCCATTAACTGTTCGGACTGCTGAAACTACAAATTTACTGTAAAACAAATGCTACAACTTTAAAATTTTAAATCCTCGGCGCTCCCATCAGCCGGTTCGATCCCGGGCGAGTTCACAACTTCCATCCTCCATTAACCCTGCCATTAGTTGCGGTATCGAGGGGCATCGCCCGCCCCCATATCCCGAAAGCCCCCGTATCCTGAAAGCCCCCATCCGCTGAAAAGCTCCATTAGATGGCGGCTTTTTTTCGGACGCCTTTTTCCGCGGAAGCATCCCCGATGGAATTGAAAATGCAAATGGTGAACGCGACGAACAAAGGATCAGACTAACGTGATATTCGACGACGCATTTTGCACTATAGTGCGAGTGGTATTTAATAATCATGTTTAATTTTCTCTAAAGCTACCCTTTTTTATATTTATACGGTCAAAAGCTTCGACCTCTAAGCTTCGCGTAAATGTATCAAGATGTTTGCTAATTTGCTAAATATAGTACTTTTTATTTATAGCCTCCTAATCAGAAAGCATAGGAAGTAGTACAATAAAATTAATTTAACATAACAAGTATAAGTTTAAATAACATGAAGTAACAAAAACGTAACCTAGTACAACAGTAAATATATACTCCAGTTAAATAGGCGATAGAAATTATATAAACAATCTCTTTGGTTGAATCATCGCATGCAAATAACGTCACATTGGGCTGCGTTTATATATTTCTTTATAACTTAACTTCATGCACAAAAACAGTACAATGACGAACTGTGACATGAATTTTACCTCTTAAAAGACTAACATACAGTTTGCATGTTTTTACGTAACACGATAAAACTGCGCGGTACTAGCTACTGTGAAGTTTCGTCGAAGAATCGTTGAGTATTTTATTTTGTTATAGGGCAACACAAATATACGGAGAGTCTTTTGCTTTCATAATATTCGTAGAAGAAGTCTCAACGAAATAAAACAAAGGAATTACTAGGAAGATGTTGTTTTCAATTGAATCGTTTTATACGAAATCTCTAATGAGTTCCTAGAACTGTTGATTTAGTTAGAATAGCCGTAATCAGTGAGTCTAGACAGATATAATGAATAAAAACTGAGATCGTTGGACCATGTTAGCAGCCTGCTTTTAGTTAGTATTTATGATGTAGACTTTAACGGTCTTTATTTTATACTTTTTATTATTGCATCATCAGCCTGTGATAGTCCACTGCTGGACCTCCGCTAATACAACCCTATCCAGGTGTTGTTTTGGGTCGTATCCCTCCACGCTGGTACAATGCGGTTGGTGTGTGGTCCGACTTTTTAATACCCATCCGACGCATAGATCATCTTACTTTTCAGACAATTGGGTGATCGGCCCAAATTGCCCTAACCAACTGGAAAACAACAATGAAAATGTCTTGAGTCCCGCAGGATTCGAACCCATGACCTCCGGTTTCAAAAGCACACGCCCATACCACTAGGCTTCGGAGGCAGTGAATTTTTATTATTATCGTCCCTTATCGACTGACGTGAAAGCTTCAGAAAACATAAGTTATATTCAAAACGTACTTGGACTGATCGATGTACAATAAATCAAACGCTTTTCAATATACCTACGAACTAATTCATCAAGATACCTATGAACTTCAAACTTACTTGTTCCTCCTAGCCATTTCCCCAAGGTATTATTACTCAAGTTTGAAATACAAATTTCACGTAATTAAAAGTATTGACGTAAAGTAATTGGTACTCGATCTCCGTAGCCCATAAGGTGAAATTTGTTCAACGGAGATGATGTAGTTTATTTAGAGGCATGTGTAAAGACTGTCAAAGACGATCTTACAACCGGGACCGACATTTCACATGCCCGTCCGACGCATGAATATTCCTACTTTCCAGATCATTCCTGCTCCACATTACACTAAAAAAACAGAAATCAATAACTTAGATTGTTTTCTTCAGGATTCGAACCCACGAACTCCAGTTCGTAAATCCAACACCAATACCACTAAGCTTAAAAGGCGGTTGTATCCCCTTGCTTACTCCTTTAATAAAAAAGCAATAACAATCTCTGTAAGACATATTGATAAATGTTGCTAGTTGAAGATGCATGATAAAGCGTTACAGAACCAGCATGTGGAAATGTGTTCATGTTTCGGTCCAGCGCTTGATGTAACGAGGCAATGTATACATGTATACAAATCTACAGCCTTTGAAGATCGGAGGCCGAGTCTAGGTTCAAATCTCGCTGCTTTATATACGTTTTTAATTTGAATAATGATACATCAAGTGTTTCTTGTACAGATGAATGAAAGTGCACTAAATAGGTCGACAAGAACAATTTTAATTTTAAGTATCTTTATATTAGTAAGTGTTCGTATCGAGGTCTGAGCCTCTTGTCTGATGACAATGTTTTAAATATGTTTGGTCTTGTTTAGCTGTTTATGGCTGGTTTAATTTCAGACACGATTTAAGTATATAAAGAAATGTGTAAAAAGCCCCTTAGGCGTACTAAAAATAGATTAGAAGTCCTTGCTTGTGAATTTTATAATTTACAGACATAGTCTGTTACAATATTAGTTGTATTGAAGAGCGATACATTATTCGGTGACAGGTTTGATGGACGAATATGAGGTGCAGATGTCCCTAGTCCCTACACCGCAATCAATATCCCCCCCCCCCATAACACAAGGGATGGCATCTGATTACATCCCTGCTGATAATTAATGCAGGATACAACGT
The DNA here is from genome assembly GCA_029286875.1 of Lamproptera curius. Classification (NCBI taxonomy): domain Eukaryota; kingdom Metazoa; phylum Arthropoda; class Insecta; order Lepidoptera; family Papilionidae; genus Lamproptera; species Lamproptera curius. Next base: position 2,478,304 of record JAGSMT010000054.1, read on the forward strand.
GTGGTCCAAGTTTGATCGTTTAGTGTTGCCAGTATAGTGTGAGGTACTAAAATACTTTGATTTACGGCATACTTAAGCATAATGGCGCGCATTCGACAACGCAAAAGTTTTTAAAGGTCTTAATGTAAAATTTTGAGTAAAAGAAAAATACATATTTTTTGCCATTTGACATTTGGAAGTCAATTACATTTGTGCCGCACGTATTAACTATCATACAATAAGCAAGGTATGTGTTATGTAACTTTTGATTGTTCGATAAAATAATTGTCTCTACGATAATGATCCTTCATCAGTCGTTAAGGTATAACGTCTAAAACTATATACTTTTAAAACAAACCATTAAAAAAAAATCATGATGTGACAACCCTACAAGACTGACTGTCTCGAAGGTGACAACCCTGAACGGTGAAGCGACAGTGAACAATCGGCCGGTCGGGTCCAGTTAGAGCGATTTGTTTACAGGCGGCGTGGCCCTTTGATCTCGTCTGATGACGCCGCGGGGAGCTTGATCGAAGCCAATAGCGTGTCTTCTAATCACTGGTGCATACATCACATGATAGTGTACACCATCTTATTAGTTTTATAGCGTACAGGAAAACTAACTTTGCTAATATGTTACTTAAGGATTGCTTATGTAATAAAAAAAACATAAAGCAAATTTATTTTTTAGACTTTATCCAGAATATTTGGCGTCTTATATTTAGGTCTACATATTTTCATTCAAATATCTAGACCATCATACGTTTTGCGTTGATACTAATGACTTGTCAGCGATGAGTGACAATTAATTAATGACGCTGTGTCGCCATTTCGATTTATTGGTCTACATATTTTGCATTACATAAATGCTATCTAATCTTCATTCAATTACAATCTTGCGAAATTTACGAACTTTATTATAATACACGATGAGATGTTAAATACGATGGCATTTCGTGCTGATTTTATGTTAAACACGCCTTCAAACTTCGATAGAGTATGTTTATTATTAAACTTAAATCTAATAAAACTATTAATTACACAGAGCAACATTTAAGGAAACTTTTGATTATATTGCCGTACGTTAAGTAAAATACGCAATTAGGCATATTTAAGTTTAGTAGAAGTATTTCATACGCTGTTATAAATCACGTCTTTTACCAACACTTGGCCGCAGTAGACGTTACTTTGATCTTCGACTTCTATTAAAATCTTAGAATCTAAAAAACGTTTATTATGAGTTGTAACTAAACATGAGCTCTCAATGACCATATATAAAACACTGTTTGACATAATTTGGCAATTTCATGACAAATGAGACGGATATGTTTTTATACTAGTCGATACATTTTTATCAAGTTATAAAAAGAAGTATTCTCAGGTTTAAAGGTACAAGCAGCGTTTGGTTTAACCTGTCATTAATACCGACAAATCGTTATTAATTTGTAGCAAATCTCTGTATCTGGTAATGTGTTTCTATTATATATATATTTAGGCGAGCGATTTAATTAAAGCCTCAAACAAAGAAAAAGAGTCATTATCGCTGTTTTATTACACTAGACCTAACGAGGAACTATTAGCCATTATCTTGCAAACGTATATTTATTACCCTTCTGTAACTTTTTAATGTAATAGAAGTATTTGAAACACATTTTGTTTGAAACATTTTCTTTCTTTACCTTTAGCCATTTTCCCATGTTCTCATGGGATCGGCTTGTATTCCATCCAGATTTACCTGAACTGGACTGGCATCTGACCTTTGCTACCCAAAAGGTAAACTGCAGTTTAAGGATGAAATAGTTTGCGGTAAACTTGAGATGGCCTTAATAACCGGGACCAAATTACTTACGCATGGATTATCTTGGATTTCGACAATGATGACTTATTGTCTAAATTAGAAATTTCGCAGTGGTTTCGACAGGTATCTAACCAACTCTTGATATTCTTCGATAGTGTAGTGATAATCTTTTATAAGAGCAAGCTAATGTTCTAACATTCTATTTGTAAATATGTGTCTTTCGCAATCGAAATTTATGAAACTTATAATTTATCCTGTCACAGTAATCTCTATATATGAAAGATATCTCAGATAGTGGTAGAGACTTAATATTTTGAACAATTTCACACTGAAGTCATTCTTGACATTGAAAGTTAGTATAGATGCTAAATCAGAGTTGTTACTCGTAATTTTATCGGATAGAGACTATCGTGCATTTATCTGCCTCTCCAAGTTATAGATCTAGTCAGAAAGATTTCTCTTATTTAAAACGATATTATTCATTCTTAATACTTCAGTACTGATACATCTATATAAGCATAATTATGATTGAACAATGACAATCAGTTTTAATTAATGAGAAGTCATTGTTGAACATTCATTGGCGGTTCGGGTGTCATCGTGTTCCGATAAAGATCTTAGTTTTCTCGAAATAAAATAATTTCTTACTACATCTATACAGTTATATGATGCTGTTTTCTTTCCACTTGATTAATTTGTTTCGCGTCACAGTTACGATAAACAGCATTGATATTTAAGTGACCTTGTTTGGTACAGAACAAATGCAACGACCACAAATGTACGTGACTTGTTAACGAAATCGTTTACGCTCCAGTTTTTACAACGCCCACACTCCTCTAAGTTTTTTTTGGTTCAGTTATTTTCTCTTTCCTTTAAAAATATCATAGTGGTTTAATATATTTATAGTGCAATGGTTTTATGAATTCTGGTCATATTTAAATTTAGTCATAATGTATAAACTTTTGGTGGTAGTTTTTTATTTTTTTTATGGCATACGCAGGCAGACGAGCAGTCGGGCCACCTGATGGAAAGTGGTCACCGACGCCCATAGACATTGGCAATACCAGTGGTATCGCCAACGCGCTGCCTACCGTGAGACATAGGATGTTAAGTCTCGTTTACCCAGTAAATACGCTGACTACGGTGCCCTTCAAACTGAAACACAGCAGTGTTTTCATACTACTGCTTCGCGGCAGAAATAGGCACCGCGGTGGTACCCACCCAGACGGTCTCCTGTAAACAGGGGACCTACCACCGGTTTCTTAAAAGCAGAGTGTTGTACCGAAATTTATAAATAGAATTAGATTTGTTTTAACTATAGATGGAGAAATGACTCCATCGTACTGATTTTTCGTCATCATCATCAGCCGGGATAATTCACTGCTGGACATAGGCCTCCCCTAATGAACGCCTCCTCCATTAGGGCTTTTTGGACCGTATCCCACCATGCTGGTCCAATGCGGGTTGGTGGGTGTCCTATTAACTTGTCGGTATCGATTCCTATAGGATAAGTTGTGTCATTTTGTTGGTAGGGGGGGAATTAAAATTATGTAGTATGAAAATTATACCGCGTGCGTCAGATCGTTTTGCAAGCAGCCGTTCCCGATTTTTGAGGCCATACGACGTCAATTTTTATCAAATTCATTCAAAGCAGTTCACTAATTAGGTTGTCAGTGCCGTCCCTTGTAAATACTTATTCAGGTGACGTAGGGTCGACTTGTAAACCGTATAAAAGTGCATACCACGATAATCTATAATTTATATTTATGAAGGAAATATTGCTACGAAACATTGAGAAGTTATAGTTTGTAGTTCGAAGTAAAAAAAGAAATCTAATCTATAATTTCCCTTTGAGCGCAAAACTAGCTTTAATGTCGATATATTTCAGATGTCCTTATAATACTACTCGATTTATGAATGTTTAACATTTTGCCAGTAAGTCTTTGAGATTAGTGTATTTTAGGGTTTAATCAAATCAGTTTTATATTAACGTGTATGGTTAAAACATGTATTTCAAAAGAATATAGACAAGAAAGTTATCGTTACTCTAGCTATAAACATAGGATAGTCTAAAGCACAACAAATTCTTTGTAACGTTAGATATAACGTAATTTTAATGTAAACGAATTTCGGTAATATAATACTTTTTGGCTTCCTCTCATTTCTATACGGGAAGCTCTTTTAACAATTATACTTTCATTACCGCCGTGTAATTTACAACTCGATGTACGGTTTCTTACAATTTGAGATCGGTTACCGCCGACGTCTCCCTCGCCTCTAGTATATTTAATTATATAATTACCTGTTATTATTCCACTTGGGTTTCTGATACCGTTCATAGAGTATAATCTACATTTAATTCGTTGTCTGTGGTGTTGAAATGGCGGCTTCATGAATAATCATCGTAATGTAGTTCATAAGCTTTTGTCGTGTCGGTGCAAAACTTGATCTTTTTAGCTTACGATGTGTTTTTTGAATCCGTTGTTTTATATTAATAATAATAATAAACATCTTTACTTAAACTAAAGGTACAACATTAATACACAAGTTACGTACTATCTGATAAAAACATGTATATATTGTTTAATATGAGTGAGCAAAAAAAATTTTGGTCCTGATTTGCGTTTGATCAAGGACCCTCACTAGGTCTGTAATTCTTCGTCTTATCGTATAAATGTTTATGTACAATTAATGTATTTAAAGTTTTCATGCGTAAATATGTCGTTTTAATACAAATAATGTGTCTCTAATTAAATAATGTGACGAAACGAACAGGCCATTCACCTGGTTCGCTCGGCCCTCTAAGTGATGAGATGTTACATCTTACATACCCATTATTAAACTAATGCTCTGCCTTTCAAACCGGAATGTAATAGTGTCTTCACACTACACACCAATAAGCTACATGGTGTTATTACCATAAGCAATGCTACGAATAATTGTACCAATCTACTTTTTACGATGGCATTTTAATTGATTTAATCAATATATTAGAACAGATATTTAAACCACAGTTTAATAATCGGTTTAATTTAGCGAAACATTCGCATAATATAACTAAACAAATATGAATATATTTCGCCAAATCTGTATTAAGTTTCGATATGTTGGAACGTGTAATCTCAATCTCTGTGCAGCTAGCTAAATTGAATTTCTATCGATCGTGTCAATAAAGCCACGAAGCGTGTATTTCCATGTTATATTCCTGCGATTAACTGTCAGTCAAAACTGACAACGTTTGCGGGGATATGTGAATTTTGTTATACAATTTAACTATACCATTGCAATTATTTCTTACTAGCAACCCCCCAATCCCCCTTTCGGGTGGAATTACATTAAATCGGTTCTTAGCTGACCTTTACTAGCGAAAGGAATATTCCTACCAAGTTTCAAGACGCTATGCCTTATGGTTCCAGAGAAATCGTGATAAGTCAATATATAGGTGGGAATCTCTTTTATATATATAGAAGAAGATTGGTTAAAGTTTGCACCGGTGGTAGGTCCCCTGTTTACAGGAGACCGTCTGGGCGGGTACCACCGCGGTGCCTATTTCTGCCGCGAAGCAGTAGCGTGAAAACACTGCGGCGTTCCGGTTTGAAGGGTACCGTAGCCAGCGTATTTAGTGGGTAAACAAGACTTAACACCCTATGTCTCACGGTAGGCAGCGCGTCGGCGATACCACTGGTATTGTCAACGTCTATGGGTGTCGGTGACCACTTCCCATCAGGTGGCCCGACTGCTCGTCTGCCTGCGTATGCCATAAAAAAAAAACTCCCCTTTAGAAAGGCAGTGTAAGACGCATAAATCCTGTTACTGTCCTGAGACATGAGATGTTACGTCTCTACTCAGTAATAACGCTGGCAACAGTGCCCTTAGGACCGGAAGACGATAGTGTTTGCACACTATTGATTTGTGGCAGAAATAGGACCGAGGAGGTACCCTAGACGGTGTCTTGTAAAAAGGGAGCTATCTCCTCTATATTCTATGTTTACCGAAAATCATTTATACAAAAATATCAGATTGATTTAATCTACGCGAAATACATATTAAATCCTCTAGATCTGCCTGTGATCATGGACGCTGGAAAGAGACTGAAACGTCGGGAATAAATATCTATGACTAACAAGAAAATTCCGTAAAATTGTGGATTTGATACATCGTAGAAAGTTTTAAACACAAGATTCATTGATAAAGTAGTGAGGTGTATAGGAATACAAGTTATGTTTGATTCATTATCATTAGTGCATAAGGAATATCTTGTTAGCAACTAGGTTTATGGAGAAGCGATAAAGGTGTCCGTTTCGGGCGGAAATCGGTAATTACCGTACTAATTTTCTCGTTTGAGAGCAACCGTAGCATTACTAGGTGTGTACTTAATGTGACGCCACATCCTGTTTCTTAGCAGAGAGTGTACACGTTGCAATATTCATATTTTTAATGAGTTTTACTACAAACTAAATATTAATTTTATTTCACTTCAAAACTTGTTCAAACTTCTACTAACTCGAATGTTATATACTGTATGTTTCGAACTTCGAGTATAGTAACGTCATTTTATCAGTGACAGTGACATCTGCCGGCGTCTGTCATCTGACGTGTGCTAGTGACAGTAACACGATGGTATTGCCGACATCTTTATTTAAGTTGACAGGCCCAGTTTTCTTCCTGCATTATACGTGAAATATCTCTGTTTAAAAGACGAAAACTTATTTCCCTCATTTCTATCTGAAAATAAATTAAAATGTCTAAATGAAGCAGCAAAGATAGATATAAGCAAATTTCTATGAATAATTTATGTATGTTTAAGAATTTTTGTGGACGAAATATCTTTTTTTTTACTTTACCGAAATACAAAGTATGTACAATAGAATCTATTGCAGATAACATATTACAAAAAATAATGTAGTAGTCATCTATGTCCCGGTAGCCTAGTGGTAAGGGCGTGTGACTTGGAAACCGGAAGTGGTGGGTTGAAATCCTGCGGGGACTCAACAAACTTTCATTGTTGTTTCCTAGTTAGTTAGGGCAATTTGGGCCGATCACCCAATTGTCTGAAAGTAAGATGATCCATGCGTCGGATGGGCATGTAAAAAGTCGGTCCACCCACCAACCCGCATTGGACCAGCGTGTTGAAATACGGTCCAAAACCCCCTAATAGATAGCGGTGTATTAGGGGAGGCCTATGTCAAGAAGTGGACTATCACAGACTGATGATGATGATGATGCGTCATCGATGGCAGCTTTTATGTATATGATATGAAAACATGACGTAATTTCAAAGTCTATCGGTGTTAAAACGCGGGTCTGTAATTTAAAAGTTTTGCATAAAACTATTTTTGTAATAAATCTTCAAAGAAAACTAAATTTACGCTAAAATTTCATTGGTAACAATTAATTATCTGTTAACAGGTTTCTAATGCGGTAACTCTATGGATTAGATCTTACACTATGTCTGTTTTAGTGTAGTCTATGGTTCAGTTTATGTAGCTCTGTTGTTTATGAATGAGTGATTTGCATTTCCCAGTTCCCCCTCACATCCGGCGGCCATGCCATTATTTGAATGCCTTCAAGGCATTTAAACGAGCTAATCGGTTTAATAATCGCACCCTTAAAAGACGCCATTTGTAATTGTGTTTATCGGTTTTAATTAGTGTATATATTTGATGCATATGTAGCAATGGTTACATTTCCCGTCTGCCTATCTTTTTTTGCTGCCGGAACGTAAAAAGGATAAAATATAAATTGAAATATATTAATAAAAGTAATTTTTGTAAATGTGTACGTTACATTTGGAAATTATACATTTGTAGAGTTCCTAAAACGAAACATCGATACCTATATTTAATAATATTTTGATTGTAAGTGACATTATGAATTACTTTAATTTAAGCAATAATAAATTTTGTTAAATGTACTTATACGTTTTTGATTATATAGAAAACTCTACAGCCTATTTATTACCATACCAGTTTTATTTAATGTAATGTCATATTTACTTTAATGGATTAACGCTCAAGGTGTCAAACCATGGCAAATTAACGCATATCATATTGAATACAGGAATAATAAATAAATACAAACTTTTTTAGTTTTGTACAAAACAAAATCTCAAATATAAAATATCAGACATATCCATTCCGGATAAAAATAACTCCGACGACCGAAACTTTTGCTATCGAATTTTAAGATTTAAGCTTTTTGCATATTTATAATTTAAATTGGTGCAATATCTAAACTAATAATTATAATAAAATTGGAGTGTATGTTTGTGACATTAATATAACTGTTTTTAAATGAATACATTATGATATATACCCGGTAAATATAACAAAACAACGTTTTTTTATTTTTGTCGGTCTGTTCGTTCTGCCTAATCTTTGGAGTAACCACATAGGCTTGTTTTTTTAGATTTTTTTTCATATATTACGCGGACGAAGTCGCGGGCTACAGCTAATTTAATAAAATCGAGGCACTATGGAATAAGTTAAGGTTTTTTTAAAGGCTGACAAAGTTATAAGTATAAACTTTGAGTAAGATCAGAGTTAATTATAATTGAAATTTCAATAATTGCCGTAATAGCTTCAATAAATTATTCTGCACCTAATTACTTTAGCAGTGAACTATGACTCGCCTTTCACTTTGTCTCGATTAATGCATTATTTTATAATTACATGAGATATGTATAAATTATATTAACCTCTTTTATATCTGATAAATTACAATTTCATGACTTCAATGATTGCTTAAAGTTTTGCAATAAATTATATATGCTGGTGCATCGTAAAATTATAATGCAAATGAATTAGAAGTAGGTAGGTACTTGAGATGAAATTTACTAACAGAGGTAGGAAGTATTTATTTCTCACAGTTTGAATAATTAACTAATGGTTGTTTAATTTTTTTTAAGAACAAGTAAGATGCGTTGACGATCACTAGCTGTCCCTATCAGTGCAGTCAGCGTAATTTTTCAGTCCGTGATGCTTGTCGCATTTTACTAAAAAATAAGTGATTTATTAAGTGTCGCTGCACTTATATGAAGGTAGTTTATTAAAGTAAATCGGAAATATACAATATTTACTTTATTTCCGGATGAATACACGAAACCGGTAACCGTGAAATGATGCCGTACCCGTTTTCAGGATTGCAATCCTTAATTACGGGGTATGAACCCAATGCCTAAATGAGTTTTAAACTCTTTTTGTGTACATACCTTAGCCAATAAATAAATGGAATTCACCTACATAAACGTCACAGCCTACTTGTAGTGTCAGGAGCGAACACGCTGTTATGTGACGCGATTTTTGACCAATCAGAGGATGGTTCCAATCAAGTCTGACATTGGACTTTCCCTACGTGAATTTCATCAATTTGATCGCAGTAGAGGGAAATATAACACACTAGAGGGTTTTCCCAGCTTTGCGTGGGTGAATTGAAGATATTTTATTCCTTCAAGCCTTCTTCCATAGCGGATGCGACGAATGAAATTTTAGGGCATTTTGTTATATGTTGGTTTACGTCTTTAAATTTTAGTAGGAATCCCTAAGTTTTTCAAGCGAATAAATATAGCCTTCTTATGGTGAAAGAATTTTTCAAATCCGCACAGTGGTTTTTGAGTTTATACATCACAAAAATACAAGACTTTCCTTTACAACATTACATTATGAAGTCATACAGATACATACAATTGACACTGGAACGAACAAATATTCCTTTATTAATTCATTCCAAACATACGTGTTGACAAATGTTCAATTGATCAAGTAATTTTTTCCGCATCATCTGTTTAAACGGAAAACATGTACAAACATTGATGCATTACATAGTATTGCTATCATCAAATATATTTAACCCAATTCTGTCATTGGGATCGACTCGTTACTTCGTTCTCAATTGATGTGGAAGGACTCAATTGTACAATGATATATTGATCAATATTATTTATACGTTTTTTTCCAGTCTTTATTTGCAACTTATAAATAAAATAAAAATAAAAAAGCCTTTATTTATTCTTAATCAAGAACAATTTAATTAGCACTATTATTTTATTTAAAGGCCTCTTTCAAAGAATTCAATAGTTTCCTATTCTGACTTGGCACCATTTCGGTCCGCAACATTTTAATTTGGCTTCCATCTTGAAACAGCTTTCTCTTCTCTCTGGACCTTCATGTGATTTTAGTCCATCTTGATCGTGAGATTTGGTCCGAGTCTCCTATGTGTCCGGCCTAATTCCATTGAACTCAATAAAATTAATTAAATTTTTCTTTAATCTCTTATATTCTGTTACTTTATTTAAATTTTTACCACTTTTATTCTTTGCCTTAGTTTGTCAGTTCTTTTTATATTATCAATGTCATCGAATATCTTCTCATGCAGTTAAAATTTTTGAGATAAGTTTGTTTGCAGTTCCTCTATTAGATAGTTTAATTCTGTTTTAAAATTATTTGATGTCAAACGTGTGCACCTATTTATTATTCCATCATATGCTACGCTCTATTAGGTGCGTTAAATAATCCAACAAATAAATGTTTGTAGGGGACTCTTAGATTTTGTACTTACTTGTCTCTAAACAATATTATTGGAACATGTTTATCTCAGTACAATTATATCTAAACTAATTAACAAAAGCAAGTGTGTCAGATCAGAACTCGTCTTCTAGCTTTAATCGTAAGCAACAAACTGTCACCGTCTGATTACAGCACAGTTGAAATATGTTCTTATTTGTTTTCCTGTCGTTTGTTCAATGTGAAAGTCAAAGTTCAGTTTATCACAAGATCACAGTACGTTGAAATGTTTTAAATTTAAAATTTTTCGACTTACATTTAATAAACTTGCCCTTTTATTACAGATTCATAGCACTATTATTTGTTACAAATGTTATTGCACTTCATATTCTTAAACAAACGTATTGAAGCTACATACATAACACATTACGATGAACACTTTATACACAAGTTTTGCCACTTTTAATCACTTTTACTATTTATTTCAAATTGATTATGCGGAGACGACGTTAGCGTTGCAGCGACCTCCTCACCGATTTCTTGCAACTTAGCTTACTTAAAATAGTCAGGACTTGCATTAGACAAAGACTAGTATGAGATTTATATAAAAAACGACTTAGAAGAAAGAAAATAAAAACAAAAAAAAATGCAAAAAGTCATGAAAATGTTAGGTTCCTGACGTCATCTTACAGTTTTTGATTATTAGGGACGGTTTTTTTATGCCTTTCCTATAAAAATCATAATTTTTAGTCTTTCTCACCCATCCAGCAGCATTTTTTACGATATGAGAGCTTACGACATGCGATAAGAAAAGCTTTTCCCACTATGCCACTAAAGCAATTGATACTTATACATATAAGTTTATTATTTATTAGAATTAAGGAAAAATAGTCTGTGAAAGTTCCCGAATCATTTTCGTTACCCATTTGATTTGAAAATCCAAGAAATATTGTCCCTGAATCTCTGTTAGAACCATCGACAATGTCGTACATTCTATCCTACATCCCTCAATGTACATGTACGACTTTCTTCGCGTTTATATAGGTTGGAACTGTAACGAACGTATAAAGTATTAAGGTGCCAATACACATGCGAACCGACATTAAATGTTCGGCAGACATTCAGAGAATGTTTAAATCAACGAACACAAAAATAACTTCACTATGCATCGGCTAGATCAATTCGTTTTATATTATAATGACTTTATAACGCAAACACACATGTGCATTTAATATAAACTGATTTTTTTAATGGTCGACGTCACCAAGCTGTCAATTCCTAATCAATAATCAACCAATACGAACAACTTACGAACGTATACATGATTGATAGTTATTTAATGTGTTTTGGCCCAGATTATCTAGATTTTACGAATTGTTGCATTGCTCGTCTAGTGTGTCCGCACTTTACTGATGTATAGGAGTATAACACGAACATAGCTATGGGTCCCTTACAATGGTATTAGGACGTGAATCGCTGAGAAAACGTTGCTAGCATGGAGGGGGGAGTCGGTCGATCGCCTCCGAGACGTACGAGCGGCAACGCGCCCTGCGGAGCGGCAACCTCGCGATCAGCTGTTGTTACAAATGTTTTATCTCGAATTGAATGCGAGCTTTTTGCTTTAATATGTCGCTTTCTTATTGGACATTGTTTTGTTGAACTGTTAAGACTTTATTATAGCTTGTTATATAGTAATGTTGTGTGAAAGTTTAGATAAGTAGATTATTTAGATATAACGACAAACTAGGTCATCATAGGTACAAAGTTCTACTTTAACATGTGAGCAGTTTAATATTATAAATCATTTTGGTTGACATTATGTTTTATAAGTATATTACTAGTAATTCTATAATGGTTTTCAAGAACGTCATAATAAACTTTAAATAGGACTAACTACTACCTCAGACGTACTGAATTGAAAATGAAGGAACTTCAACGCGAATAAAATCTTTCTTATTAATTTTCCAAAAACTTTACTATACATAGAAACTGTTTTTTAATACAATATATTCTACAATTTACGACAATTTCATCATGTACAGTTAGTATTTCGCAATAATATTTGAAAATATTAAATGGGCATAACGTCTCAGTAGCGTACTCTATAAAATTATTTCGGATATGAAATGTACAGATAATTCAAACATCTTGTTTAGGACGTTCTTTACGAAGACAATTCTATATAATTGTTACAGTTTGTGTTTCGAAGCAATATATATTTGCTAGGAATAAATTCAAAAAGCTTCGTAAAACGACTCAGGGACGCCCTGAATTATTATACGTAGAAAATGATGAAAATCAATGAAATCATCCTAATGAACTGTTGATATAAACTAGTTTTTGGACGAATGTACGATTAGGAAAAATTCAAAGAATAATTTTACTATTAAAGTTTAAGGTAGCAAGACGTTTATTTTAGTTTTCGTATGAATCTAAATTAATAAAAGCCTGTATAGAAGCACGCCCTAATGATGTAAATTGAAAATATGAAGTAAATCAAATGTTTAGTTTTAAATGATAAAATCTTGATATAAAATTAGTCTTCCAGTCTTGTCTTTCAACTGTTGTTGTTCGATTGAGTCATAAGTTAAAACTTCTTTTCGACAGTATTTAATTTGAATGATGAAAAGTCATCTTAAAACTCTTTTCACTTAATAGTACAAGTTTCATCTTTCTTTTCAAAATTATCAGCTTTATCTATAAAATTTTTATGTATATAGTAATGTGAACCTTAACGAACTATAATGTCAAATTTGCTAATATAAAATTTAATGTAAATTTATATTAGCAAATTGTGAAACAAAACTCCTCAGTCTTCGGTTACATGCATAAATTAAATCATATATGATTATTTTATAACCATTCTATATTTCATATCGCTTATATAGAAGTTTTGGATGCCTGCTAGTGTAGTGTTACCGCTACAGCACGTGAGTTTAATGTTTAATAAACATTAACTGCGGTCGATATGATTAAGCAGACGGGAAGGAATTCCCCTTCCCGATCACAGAAACAGGTGCAATTTATCTCTTACACTACCCTAAATTTACGCTCACAAGATTAGGTTATCGTTTTATTTTTATCGTAGGTGTAAAAGTGGCAGGTGCGTTAATGGTAACCGATTACTGCCGCGTTGTGCACTTTTTTGCTGCATGTTGCCAACCTCAAAAAAATTATCTATAGTGTAATTTTATTAAAATAGTTTTTTTAATTTATTTTTTATGATTAAATCACGATCGATGCACATATTGTTGAAAACATCCTTTGCAGTATGTGATATATAAATGTTATAATAACCAAAAAAATTTTATGTCTTAAAATATAATTTTATAATATGTTTTTTCATTTTAAATACGATTTATAGACAATTATCGCATTAAAACTTTATATTTTTTAAATACAAAAGTATTATGTTGGTTTTTTTCATCGCACTAATTTAGCATGTTGGCAACATTTTTTTAGCGAAACGAATTGTTATTAATTAAAGTGCAGTCACCGCTTGTTATAGCGATAACAAAATATGCAGCGAAAAACTAATTTACATCGCCCACAGTTATTTTTTTTATTACACAATGTTACATGTCGTGACTCAATAAAGTTTGCAATATTTTACTCTTTACCATTTCTTTTTTAAATGATGTTATTAAATATTATTTCTTTCTTTTAAATTAAATTAGGTACAGTTTGCTACGTACCTTGGTTGTCATAAATTTATCATGATTACGAAATAAGTTCAATATGTTATGAAATATTAAAACAGCTATTTTTTTTATGAAGTCTGTATCAATTATTGAATCACATTTCGAACAATGTTCATAGTGTTAAAATATTCTCACTTCGACTAATGGAAGAATTCAATTAAAAGTTCATTGTGCTGCACCACATTGTGTTATTAACTATTATTTGATGTTGGCGTTACTTATGAAATTAAAAATATGCTTTCATTATCTGTGATTAGTATCTATGCACGCTGTTAATGAGTTCTGATATTTAAAAAATAACATAACATTGTTGCCTAATACCAAAAATCTATATAATTATAATATGTATATATATTTTGTTTTAATACGCTTTTTTAATAATACTTTCTGTTTTTACGTGAATACTGTACACGATAATGAACCCTGGGATGGGTTTGAAATGTCGCGTATAATTTTAAATAATTTTATAGTATTTTTATTAATAATTAACCGCCTCCGTGGCCTAGCGGTATTGGCCCTTGCTTTATAAACCGGTGGTCGTAGGTTTGAATCCCGCGGGAAAATCAAATTTGTGTTACTGTTGTTTTCCGGTTGGTTAGGACAATTTATCCGATTACCCAATTGTCTGAAAAGTAAAATGATTCATGCCCACCAACCAACCCGCACCGACCCAGCGTGATGGGATACGGTCCAAATACCCTCTAATGGAAAAGGAGTGCAGTAGGGGAGGCCTATGTCCAGCAGTGGACTAACACAGGCTGATGATGATGAGAAAGTAATTAAAACCGTAAAAACTTCATTATTTATCGCGCCTATTTAATATAACATATTAGAATTTTTCCAAAGTACGACGCAAAATGTGTCACCTAACATATGTATGTAGATACAGGTTTTAAATAGTTTATAATACATATACCGCTGTTCTATTCGAAGTTTCGAGTCAAGCAATGAAGCAATGATAGAAATTGCCTAGCCGTGCCTCAGTTTCAGCATTTACGACCGCCCGGCGGAAGTTTCCGATGAAATATGGCGCAGCCGTGAGGAGTTCACAACCGCCTTTGGATGAGGACGACGTATCTCGGAGGTGTTCAATCGATCGTGGCGAATCGATAACTTACGGGGACACCCGACCGAGTTGAAAGCCCGGACGGGTGTGTGACGTTATAGGTATGCGTTGGTAGCACGCGTTTTATTCGGTCGGATTATATGATGTGTTGCCTGCAAGAAAAAAAATAGTTTTATTTTTTTAAAAGGTATCGAAGTCGATCAGGCTGAATCTGAACGTGCTATTGTTTTTTAGAATTTACTGCCTCGTAGCCTAGTGGTATAGGCGTGTGCTACAGAAACCGGAGGTCGTGGGTTCGAATCCTGCGGGGACACAACAATTTTTCATTGTTGTTTCTAGTTGGTTAGGAGCAATTTGGGCCGATCACCCAATTGTCTGAAAAGTGAATGATCCATGCGTCGGATGGGCATGTAAAAGTCGGTCCACCCACCAACCCGCATTGGACCAGCGTGGTGGGTACTGGTCCAAAGCCCCTAATAAATAGGGGTTTGTTAGGAGAGCCTATGTCCAGCAAGTGGACTATCAAAGGCTGATGATGAATGAATGAATGATTATTTTAAAACTGTGAAAAAAATGCCTACAAAACAATGTCATTTTGTGAGATTATGATATTCCAGCACTTCATTTTATTAACCTACAAAGGTATATGTGTATTATTGTTTGTATTTGTTTTAGTTTAGCCAAATTCCGTTATAAATTGAGGGGGCAGTAAATTAAATCGATAGAATGAGATTGAGCTGTCTAAAGTATTAGATAATTCCCTTCAAGCTAACGTTTTCACACATGCATATAGACGAAATGCGTAGATTCAACTACGTTCAAGCTGCGTAAATTCACTACATATGTCTCTCGGACTTATGTCTCACGGGCTGAGCTGTAAGTACTATTCAGGCAGCTTAATGTCAGATGCCAGGAAAGTAGTTCACGCCCGTCTTGAGCATCGCAGGCGTGAAATTTTCAAATCATAACCTGACGCAAGAGCAAAATGCGCGGATGCGGGAAGGGGGAGGCGGAAGGAAGCAGGGGGATCTAGGGAGCGGCGTGAAATAGCAGAAGCGACAGCTAGTTAAACACTCGTATTAAATGTGTTATAACTGTTTGTTGAAAAAGTAAACAAAAAACCTTAAAAGACTTTTATGAGTTTTTATATTTCAATAATATCTCACTTACATTGTGCTGTAAATGAATATAAAAAATTCACGATCTAAAAATTGATCTGGACTTTTCTTCTCAACGTCGTAAATTTCGTTTGAAATATATAAAAAGTTCCGTATTCAGTCTGTAAATCTAACAGTACGTCAATCGTACTTAATGAACAAATTATAAAAGCGTAACACCCAAAAATTATCAGGTACAGTTACCGATCGTGTTTAAGGTAAAATCTAAAAGACGACGTATACACGATAAGTGGGTTATTGTGCTGGTGCTATTTATAGCTTGTTTTGGTGCTGCGTTATAAATGCGTTGTAGCAAAAGTGAGAACGGGCAACGAAGGGGGAGGAGGGGGGCACACGATTTGCGTGCGCGGGCATTTAGGGGGACGGGGGACGACGGGCATAGGGGGCAGGGGGCTGGGGAATGGTGGCAGGGGGGCACGGGGGAAGGGGGGCTACGGTGCAACGGCAGGCGCAGTAGAGTGGCAAGGTCACTGTCGCCCGCACGCCCCCATTCATGAGTTCCATGGACTCCTCAATTTTGATTCCCCTGACGGAATCGGAAATTAGAACTCGCTAGCTCTGAACTACAATTTCATGATTATATATACTAATATCTGTAACAGCTTGCATTGTCAGGTTTGATTTACTGTACGCGAAGAGAGGTACTTCGTAAGACTAGGATACAAATTAGGCGAGTTTTCAACGACGTTAACATTGACTTGATTGGAGTTTAGGAACGGTTTTCGCACCTGATAATCTTTCTTTCAGCTCTTCTATATACGCAATTACATAGTTTCTACCTTTTTTCAAAAGCTCCGAGGATTTATAAACATTAAACACCCTCTGTACAAAATATAATCCCCTTAGGTATAACGGTTTGATAAATCTTATATGTTTTCATTTGTAAAATAATAATGTGGCACACGGAAAGGGCAATTGGCGCAATATATTCAAACGCATGCCCAAAATATTAAAATAACGATACGAGATCAATTACAAACCGTACCTATTACATACAAACCGTAGTAGCCAAATTGAAATTCAAATATTTAACTCAACGTACAACGCACCACAATTTCTTTATCAATTTCAAATAACCTACCATCGAGTCGAGAATGGAAGCCTCTGTCGACTCTATTTTTACAATTAGTACTTTCTCTAATTAAGAACAAATCTCACACTATACTTGTCAGCTTTTTTGACAAACGTACAGTGTATCAAATCCACTAGGGCAGACTACCCGTGATCATGGATGCTGGAAAGAATCCGAAAAGTCGGGAATAAATATATTTAAGCATCGCGAAAAATCCGTAAATTAGTGGATTTGATATGTATAATAATCGCGTAAATAAAAGAAATAATTAAACGTACAATGTTTAATTCTATTGACAGTGCAATACATTCAACATTTAACACTGTAGTTAAATGTTAAAATTCCCCAAAATCGAAAAGAGCCATTTTGACTGCCTTTTAACGTAGCAATTGCAGAGTAAACGCCCTTCCATGAATATTCAGGCATTTAGCTCGTGTGCCTTTATTTAAAGGTCGTTTAGAAATCTACAATTCAGTACTAGCTTTGACCAGGTCTGATTGGTCTAATAACAGGTTCGAATCTATTCCCACACCTGTAAATGTACGTGCGGAATAACTTTAACGTAATTACCGTAAAAATTGTCTATTTTCGATTAATTACATATTTTCGTACTCATTGTAATCATGGTACTCGTCATCGTAGTCTTATAAAACTCCTTTTTTATGTATAACTATTCAATTTTATTATTTTCTTTACCTTCTCTACAATCGACATCGATTATCATTACAGTTATCGATATATAACTTTATATATGAGCTTTTTAGTGCTTCAATGACGAAATAATTTAAGTCGTATTTCAGCATAACAAATAGATCACATAACTCCATCACTTCCGTTGCACATATTAAATAAAATTTTTCTTGAATTGAATTTTCAGTGCATTTCAAAATTATGACAAAAAATTACAGAATGCATTTATCTATTTTTTTGTTTTGTTTTAAAACAATACCTTTTAAATTCTTTACATAAATAAACAGGTTTGTAAACAATTTTCGCTATTTTAAAATTATCGCCGCATACCGTATACAGTAATTAAATTAAAGTAAATGACTATGGCTCATGATACAAATACATTAATAAAAATAATATTTTCTTTATAATACTTTCTGCAGCTCGCGCGAAAACTATATAAATGATAATTAATAAAATTTTAGGGATTTTGTTATTTAATTACTTTACAATTATTAATTTATTTATTGGAAATTTCGAAGCCCAACATCTTATTCGGTTCCGTGTCCATAGACCCTGTGATTTGTATTTAGGGTATAATTTTTAATAATCGTAAAGTAATTAAACGCGTTAAAATCCGTAAAATTGTAATATTTATCATATTTAATTTTATATTTCACCATTAGACGGGTAATGTATTGAGGAGGGAATTGCGTTTATGAGGGAATTTACCAACTTCCGGTTCAAAGGACTTAGATTCCTAAGGAACGAAATAACAGTCAACGAGACATGACACCCTCCGGCTGAATATGACAACCGGAAATGAGGCAAAACGGAAATTGATCCTTAGTCTTAAACCGAGGGTGGATATACTGTACTTTATAATTTGACTATTAAATATTGCCATACTTGGTATTTTGCGTAAAATTAAGTAAATTCGTTTAAATTGATATGTTCCTACACAAATAAAACAAAATCGAGTGTCAGTTTATGCCATTAAATTGTTCTTAGATTATTTAATCTTTAGATTATAAGGTCTAAATCGATAATTATTTTTTCAATTCAGGCTCTACTGAGCACTTATGGACGTCAAAAATCTACAACCAGTTCAGAGAAAAACCGGCAACAAAATGTGCTGTCCTCTTTTATATATTCATTCTTTAAGGATAACATTGTGGTATACAACCGGTACAACAACTGGGCGTGTGCTTTAGAAACCGGGGGTCGTGGGTTCGAATCCTGCGGGGACTCAAAAAATTTTCATTGTTGCTTCCTAGTTGGCTAGTGCAATTTGGGCCGATCACCCAATTGTCTGAAAAGATGATCCATGCGTCGGATGGGTATGTAAATAGTCGGTCCACCCACCAACCCGTATTCGACCAATGTATTAGGATACGGTCCAAAACCCCCTAATGAATAGGAGAGTATTAGTGGAGGCCTATATCCAGTGGTATACCAAAAGCTGATGATGATTATGATGATGCTAATACACCCCATACATACAACGAAACCATTTCTTTTTAATTTTAGTCTGTCAGTCTGTCAGTATGTCTGTCTGATCTGGCTACTATCCAGAGGCTGGTCCAATTTAGACGCGACTTTCACTGGAAGATAGCAAATGTAACTTAGAGTAACTTGTAATGTAAAATGAGACAGGTTTTACCGGACGAAATCGCGGGCAATTACCTGTTGAAAATAAATATGGTATTGAACGTTATATCAATCAATCTTTATGAATCACAGTGGAAATAAAATAAGTCTACTGTTCAAGGCGACCATAATTCAGCTAACTGCTCTAATAAATCAATTTTAATGGGTCTTTTATTGATTTTCCTATCAAGGCGCTGCTTTGATTCGGTTCACTTGTTTACATAAAATATTAAATATAAAGTGAAGGCATGAAGTATTTTAGTATTTTATTTTTAGTAATTAGGTCTAAGATTAAACGTCAAAACTTTGTCGCAGTTTAAACGTTTCTGTCTAATATTGTGTTTATTTCACTCCCAAAGCAAACTTGTAAATTATTTAAATATTTTTGATGTATTTATTATATAGTCTTATTAACCAAACCGCTTAAAAACATTCGAATGGAAAAAGAGTAAATTAGGGAAGGCCTATGTCAAGCAGTAGAAGTAAACCTGTGTCCAAGAACTTAAGCAATGTAATATCTCCTGCGTAGATGGCTATATGATCTCCAATATATATCGACGATCTTCTTATTGTCCTTGGTACTATATGGATGTATCTATATGCACTTATCATCATCATCATCAGCCTGTGGTAGTTCACTGCTGGACATAGGCCTCTTAATGCACGCCTTATCTATTTGGGGGGTTTTAGGACCGTATCCACGCTGGTCCAATGCGGATTGGTGTGTGGATCGACTCTTAACATGCCCATCCGACGCATGGATCATCTTACTTTTCAGACAATTGGGTGATCGGCCCAAATTGTCCTAACCAACCAGAAAAGAACGATAACACAAAGTTGTTTCCCCAATTCTGCTAGGCCACGGAGGCGGTCATATGTGCATATACACCATTCAATATATATATATAAAATATATTATGTGGGTTTTACATCCACGCTGCTGGTCCTGATCTCCCGCCATTTATCCCTCTGGAACCATTCCAGTGTCCGTTTCCGACACCCGGGGATACGGGCGATATATGTGTCCATTCAAAACTGAAAGGAAGGCATATTTCAGATCGTACGCGAGTGTGGGAAAGAGGCTTCGCTTCCTGTCGGACGGGCGGGCAGGTGTCCGAATGCGTAGCGTTGCCTCTTGTTTATCGATACGGTCATGCATCCCATATCGATATAGTCGACTAACTTATTGTATCGATAAAACTGATCTTTAACGATCGGTATCGATGACAATGCCAGTAACGCCTCCGTAGCTCCAGTGAAGGGAGTGCTTTGAAAGCGGGGTCGTGGTTTTCAATCCGCGGGACTCAACTCTTCATGCAGTTGTTTCGAGTTAGGTTGGCATCTTGGGTCCGATCACCCTTGCTGAAAAGTAAGATGATCCATGAGTCGAGTGCAGTAAAAGTCGTCCACACCAGGATGGGATGGACGCCATAAGCCATCTAACGGGGAACGGCATTAGGGGAGGCCAATGTCCAGCAGTGGACTAACACGGGTTGATGGGGAAGATGATTATATGGTGGACAATATAATGTCGCTTCATGAGAGAATGAATATGGATACGAGCTATTGGTATATCTTTGTAACATTTTTTTTCAATTGTATTTCAACAGCGTCCACAATTATCAGAATTTTACTAAAGATAAAAATATTGCTAAACATTGCTTAACCTCGAGACTGGTTTGGTTACAAGTCAGTGGTAAGAGTCGAATAATTCGTTACTAGGACACTATATAATATGTTAAAACAGAGTTTATGTTATTGTCACTAAAAGTTTCCTTCGCAATTTCTAAAGTCGTCCGTAAATACTTTTTGTATGTTTACTTTTAGAAAATATTCAGAACACGAAATAAAACCGAGAGAACCATCAAAAAAATTCAATATTAGAAACTCTTGTAACATTTTTATATTTTATCGTCATCTTATCTTTGAATAAACTTAGTTATTTCTTCTCTTTATGCGAACTTACACATTATTAACGAAAAAATTACGAATTCTTTAGCGCTAATATACATTATGATTGAAACCTTAACTTTTACGTACAAAACCTTTGTAACAGTCACGAACAAACTTCACGTAGCTTCTTTTACTAATGAATCGTAGGAGAATATTCTACATCACTTTCTGCTGACAAAGTGTCTATGGTTTAACAGCAGATTGTCTACGGTTCATTGGCCGCATAGAGCAATGCTCGGCAAAAAGCGTCGTACGGAAATCGCAGACCACAAACTGTCTAACCACGATCGCGGTTAAACTTAACAATGAAACGTAACAGTTAACTCGGTGGTTTAACTGCGTCTGATTGCTTGATGACGACGTAGATGTTGGTGTTTAATTTTTTTATGCAATGTTTCATTTTTTCCTTAAATGAACAGCTTAGACCAGACGTTAAACAGATTTTAATAGCTAAATCTTGCCTATTAATAATGCAGTGTAAGGCCCTTGAAATCGGAACTCACTATTGCACACCACCGCTTTATGGCAGAAATTAACACAATACACGGACTTCTTCAATCGCTGCTTTATCAGAAAAAGATAAACCTTACCTATAACGTAGGCTATCGCATGTATATTAAACGAAATCTGCATTATATATTTATTTATTAAAGCTTGTATCAGCTCGAACAACAGCGATTTAAACGCCAAGGGACATTATCTTTTTTTAATTTCTGATGTAGAAGGTTTTTTATAGTATTTTTTATCAAATCCGTTGGTATAAATGAAATAAATAATCATGTAAGAAACTGAGCGGGACTATTTTTCTTTCTCTTTTTTCAAAAGCACGGGTAGTTAATCTCACTTTAGCCATAAATGTTTGTCGTAATCTACAGTTAAAAAAATCAAAGATTGCAATGCGATAACCTTCTCTGATATTAATCAAAAACGAAGGCTCGAGCTCACGAGCCAATTACGTTGTCCAAACACGTAAATACGTAAATTTACGTTAATCCTTTGCGTTTTTTGCCAATTCATATTTGGCACGGACGCCATATTTGGCACGTACGTTCCGATTGCCGCCTTATAAATAATCAAAGGCGGGCTTTCCAATCAGGTCGGATCCAATATGGCGGAGGTTCGCGCCAAAATTTCGAACGTCGAACGCCATTAAGGCTTAAGGCCTTGTACTCCGCTGATGCTATCAGGCCTCTTATAATCTATACGTATTCGCTTATGCTATAACTTGTCTGTATTTATTCACAGGATTTAAAATATGTGTTTTTTATTTGAATGTCCTTAAAGCAAAGATCATACGCTTTTAATTTAAATCGCAAAGTATGTTTATTTGTACAGTTCATTCATTTGTTTACTTTTCTATTAATACTTTGAAACCAAGAAAATTATTTTGTTATTATTGAATAGTTTCCCAGGGCGAAAAAGGTGATCCTCTTTCTTTAGCCTTTTTAAGAAAAGGAGGACGTTTATCTGTAGTAAGTCATACTTACTGATCGAATGAAACTCAGCATGCCACATATCCAATCGGACCCCTGATATATAACTTATACTGGATATTCTAAAAGTGAATCTTCCGTTAGTTGGCTGAAAAGAACAAGAAGACATATTTGTCATAATCGTCTCACAGGTTATAGTGAATTTGAATGAAGACCATGGGTTATATTATTCAGATGCTGACTACAATTGAAGTTTAAATTATAAATTTTTGAACTTTCCAGTATTAAGCGACATTTTTTAGAATGTACTTAAAGTCGTACAGAATGTACGAAGGTGCTTATATCTCCGGCCGAGCAGTAGTGTATACATGACACTGTCTTCCGATTTGAAGGGCACCATAGACAACTTAATTATAAGGCAAGGCGGCGAGCTGATACCGTTCCTTCTACACTACCACCGGTAGTAAAAAAGGGACCCACCACCGGTAGGTCCCCTTTTTACTAGAGACCGTCTGGGTGGGTACACCACCGCGGTGCCTTTTCTACCCCGAAGCAGTAGTGTGAAAACACTGCTGTGTTCCCGTTTGAAGGGCACCGTAGCCAGCGTATTTACTGGGTTAACAAGACTTAACACCCTATGTCTCACGGTAGGCAGCGCGTTGGCGACACCACTGGTATTGCCAGTCTACGGGCGTCGGTGAACACTTCCCATCAGGTGACCCGACTGCTCGTCTGCTTGCGTATGCCATAAAAAAACACTGTGATTTGTACGGGCAGACCATATAACTTATCTTTTGGTGATCGTCTTCACATTAATAAACAAAAGAACGCTTATTTATGAAGTATATTGCGAATCTTAATACCTATGTTATACTTACAATATCTCAGAAACGTATGACACAAAATATATTGGGTTGTTGTCGAAATGGTCTTATTTTCGTGACATCTACTTAAACTAATGTACGATCGGCCTGTCAATATTATTATCCTTAAGGAGGTATCGAATCCTTAATGTACCTTTTTACCCCACTTGACACTAAGACGGTCCAACTGTCACATTGGTGCCTAAAACTTATTTATTAGATTGACTGTCAGTTCCGAGGCTTACGCAGCCAATATCTTTATTTATTACTCAAAGAATGACTTTTATATATAAAAGTACAAACTAAAGTATGTTAGAATTTGAAGTTAGAGCAGAGATTTTAGGTTAGTATTATTATAAGGTGTACTTTATCGCGTATGTCACTTTAAGAAAGATAGAAACAGGTTTAATATTTGCTTAAACAAACGAAAAGGGTTGCAGATAAAAATAATTACTTAAATCACGCAAATGTTTGAAAATAACTCCTAATTTTACATCGCTTGTATCATATTTGTAACAAGGTATTGATAAATATAATTTCTATTAGGTTAACTTTCTATCAAAAACTTAACATTAAAGCATTTTTACTTGAAGAAAAGCCAATAAGTGTAACTCCTCAAAAAAATTCCGCGTTTATTTTACGTCCTTAAAACTGTTATGCCATAATGGTGTAATGGTTTCGCAATTCCTGTTAATATTTATAAAACTATCATATTTTTGTATGCAATAAGCTTCATGCTTATAAATGGGAGTGTCAACACGTCAACATACTCGACATATTGCGTTGGAAAAATCAATTAATATTGCAATTTAAATAACCTTACACACAACAACACAGGCTGATGATGATGATGGAAATGATGTAATAATATAACTGATTTAACTAATGTTATGTTTTACGCCTCGTATTTTATTAATGATAACGATACTGCAGCCATCTTTAATAAAGAGATAGCAGCAAGCTTATGTCCGAAAAATAGAAATGTACATTTTTATAAAAACGTTAATTTATATTTCTATGCTTAAGTAAGCACAACGCTAATATGAAATGCTTTGATATTATTTTAGAAAAGAAAGATTACTAATAACCAACTATTTAAAAGAATGTTAAAAGTTTGAAATATAATATTATTTGACTATCCTGTTACATTTGCCACCCACCAACCCGCATTGGACCAGCGTGGTGGGATACGGACCAAAACCCCTTGATGGAGAAGACGTGCATTAGGGTAGGCCTATGTCCAGCAGTGGATTAACACAGGCTGATGATGATGATGATTGCATTTGCTCTTGCTGTCATTTTCCAGTATATGATCAAATGTTCTTGTAGACTTCGCTTACTATAATTTTGTCATTTTTATGGACACACCGACAAACAGGTCGTGACTTGTGTGTCTTTAACCCAGTTAGCGCTATCTGGTTCATCCAAGGTTTACCTAATAATATTTAAAATGTTGTAGCGGTTTTTATATCGGTTTTAGGGTTCTGTTAGTAATTTTAAATAAAATACCATCATTTTGTACGTGTACATTGTGTTCTTTTATTAAATGAGAAGCCAAATAGATGTACAATAGCTAAATAGCTAAAAACTTTTTACTCATACCCAAGATTTTGTTGTCATTTATTAAGGACTTTTCTTTCTAATTCATCCTTAGATTACAGTTTACCCTGAAGTAGGGTCTTCTTAAAATTATAAAAAAGGATGCTATCTATGTTATCTCTAGTTAAACAATTAAAAAAAGTTACGGCTTCATCAGCCAGTATTAGTGCTTGCATTTCGTGTCAACCGCACTAACTAATAATATTTGAACAAATTCATGTTTATTACCAAAGTTTTCTGACTAAATGCCGTTAGTTCGTCCCACTGGCATTAATTTAGGAATTAGGCGATTACACTAACTATTTTAGACTTAGTACGGACTATCTCTAATATTTTGGTAGAGATGGAATTATTGCGAAATAATATCCAAATTTATAAATAATATGGAATGTGCTGTATTTATACAAATTTAATTATTTGTCAATTTTAATAATTGTAATCCGTGTTCCAGCGGTGTTAGGCCTTGCTTTATAAACTGGAGGTCGTGGGTTCGAATCCCGCGGCGAAATCAACTTGTGTTATCGTTGTTTTCTGGTTGGTTAGGACAATTTGGGCCGATCACCCAATTGTCTGAAAAGTAAGATGCGTCGGATGGGCATCCAATCCGTATTGGACCTTGGTGGCATACGGTCCAAAACCCCTCTAACGGAGAAGATGTACATTAGGAGAGGCCTATGTCCAGCAGTATACTAACACGGGCCGATGATGAGATCTATAGACGAAGTTGTTTTCCTACAACAAAACATAGAAGAAAAGAGTTTTACTTATTTAATGTCTAAATTAATTATCTTGTTGACATTTTATAATTTTTACGGATTTTATCGCCTTTTTTTAAATTCCCAAACGGAAGCGAATAAAATGTAAAATGAACGCGACAAAATCCGTAAAAAAATTATATCTTAGATTAGAGTAGATTTTCCTATTATAGTTACACCCATTAAGTAAGTTTTTGAGTTAAAAAAGGGCGAAATTAACTTCCCATTACTTTTTAATCGAGGCTTTACCGAACGTTACGCTTTTTACGTGAAAAATTGCAGTCTCCAGTTAAAAAAGGTATAAGAAAAGTACCCTTAAGTGTATCTGCAATTAACACTATTAGCTCGGCGTTGCTCGCATTGCTCGATGTTTGTTGAGGAGCACGCTCGATTGGTTCAGCTAACGATTGTAATTATTCAAATTTAATTATTGTCTAAAAACATGTTATTGTAGGTGTAGTTATTTAAAGATAAAAAAAGCTACCTTCGTGGCCTAATGGTAAGGGCGTATGCTTTTGATACCGGAGGTCGTGAGTTCGAATCCTACGGGGACTCAACTGCTTTTCTAAGTTGTTTCCTAGTTGGTTAGGATAATGCGGGCTGATCACCGATTGTCTGTGAAGTAAGGTGATCCATGCGTCGGATGGGCATGTAAAAAGTCGGTCCTGCGTATTATATCTCTCCGGTCGTGTCGGTTATCCGTCCCATCGGACTTTAAGAGAATAAAGGAATAGGGAGTGGACCTTTGTTTGAGCGTACACTTCTGCACTATAATATCTCCTGCGCAGTTGGCTGATCTCTAATATACATCGGCCACCGTGGTCGAATCGACTAGGAGGACATTATTATTAGGTTTTAAAGCGTTTTGAATTTTTTCACTCATTAGATATTCTAAAAACAGTCTCAATTTATATTGGTATAATTTAGAACTAGGACATTGTTATGTAATAATAATAATGATGATAGAAAATTGAAACCTCTGCCAGTTACATTTCAGTATCTTTCCAAAAAAAACTTAAAAAAAAAATAATGTCTATATGACTTTATATTTTTTAATGATTTGCGTATTTATTATCTGTAACGCATGTATAAAGCATCTGTTCAGAATCTACTTATAAGTTAGCCTTGATCTAGACTGTGAAACATTGAACTTGTGTTGCCACGCTAAAAGAACGCTATGAAATAAAGCGATTGAACAGATCTCTTTGTTCATGGAGTAAATGACTCATTACATCATAAAAAAACATCTGTTACGGTAATTTAAACGTACTTAATAAATAAGATGAATGTTACCAGTTATGCTAAATTACTTGTTAATTTGTAATTAGGATTTTGGAATAGATATTATCTAATAAGATACTATACGGATTTTATCGCGTTTAATTTGGTTTTAGCATTTTTTTTTCCACGACGTTTTATACACTTTACAGGATCCATGGTCACGGGCAGACTGAGGTGTTGTTCGTCTGTCATAGTTTTTTTTACCAGGCCCGTAGAAATGACGGTGGCCGGACCTCAGTCTGCTTAATCACTAGAAAGTATTTTGAAATAGACGTAAAAAAAGAAACCCATAGCAACAGTTACTATACTAATCCGGCACCCGATCACACACTCTGTCTCTTTCTTTCGGCATAAAATAAAACGAGACAGGTACTTTTGACGCTGACACGGTTATTTGAACTGCATAAGGTTACTTTTTGCTTAATGTGAATTGTGGGTTAAAAACAATCGAATGTTTTCGTACTCCGGCACCTGCTCACTCGCATATGGGTTTCGATCAAATCACTTTGATCTGATCGATCGTGATCGGCACCTAGACGTCAATCACTGAGTGACAGTTGACTTAAAACAACATACGTAGTCGCCGCTTTTTTATTAACGATTACTTTGATTTTTGACATCTATTCCAAGTAAAATTTGGCTTAAATATAGTCACTGCCTCCGTAGCCTAGTGGTAAGGGCATGTGCTATGAAACCGAAGGTCTTGGGTTCGAATCCTGCAAGGACTTAACAAATTTTCATTGTTGATTCCTAATTGATTAGGGCAATTTGTCCCGATCACCCAATTGTCTGATAAGTAAGATGATCCATGCGTCGGATGGGCATGTAAAAATTCGGTCCATCAATCCGCATTGACCAGCCTGGTGGGATACGGTCCAAATATCACCTAACGGAGAAGACGTGCATAAAGGGAGGCCTATGTCCAGCAGTGGACTAGCACAGGCAGATGATGATTATGATGATAGTCATATTTACACTAATTATTATATAATACACGAATACATGTCCTTTGTTTTGTTAATTCCATTGTTTATTTCAATGCAACAGCGAACATGAATGAGACGTCACATTCAATTAGTTCCCCCCAAAAACTGACACAAGCCAACAAGCGCCTGAGGCAGATCGGCCCCTGTTTTCATCAATTAAAATCCCGCCGCAATGTGGGGAATGCACGCTGGAATGCTACATAGTAGTCAAAACAAGGAATTTTCGACTTTCTTACTTTGGTATAACGCTATTGAAACTGCACATTACGTGGTGCATTTGTCAAGTTTAGTGCGTTTGATAATTTGCAATTTCAACTTTATTTCTAGTGGTATATGGTTTATAGTGACAGCAAAGTCGCCTGGTGTATACATAACAAATGTTCTTTCCATTGCCCATTGGCATTTTGTACTTTATCA
Organism: Lamproptera curius; assembly: GCA_029286875.1. NCBI lineage: Eukaryota > Metazoa > Arthropoda > Insecta > Lepidoptera > Papilionidae > Lamproptera > Lamproptera curius. The sequence continues at coordinate 2,507,205 of JAGSMT010000054.1, forward strand.
CAATGCAATAAGATTAAACAAAACGCAAAGCGTTTGTTGTAAGTGTCAAAGTGGTAATTGATTGCATTTTGAACTCTACTTCCAGGTGTTAAGATTTGAATTGCCTTTAGCCAGTTGCAATAAGGGCATGGGTCATTCGATACGTTAAGTGAGACGGAATGCGCAGCTTTTGTTAGTTGTTTTGGCGGGAACGAATCGAGTGGAGTTGATTTCCCGCGCACTGAGAGCTAACCTAAACAAAGATATGTTATATTTGTTATGTTTGTAGAAATGCAAGCTTATAATTAAAGTAATGCGCAACACTTCATTACACATCTTTAAAAAAATAGCCACCGTGTCTTATTTGTATTTGAATTACAAACTGAAGTAAAGTAACAGTATTAATGTAACGTAAATTTTTTAGTTAATCAGTCAAATTAATTGTACGAAATACAAATTTAAATTCAAATATCTTTATTCAACATGGGAGCGATACACTCACTTAGTGATTGTCAAAAATCTACCACCGGTTCGGAAAAGGACGCCTCTGACCTGAGAAGAACCGGCGGAACTTATCCATGATGAGTAAAAGCTAAGCTAATACATGGGTCGTAAGGACATATATAAAGTTTGTTCCGATAGTCTAAAGCATAACTCCCAATAGGCGATTTTAATTTATTCACAGCTAATACAATTTTCCCTTTGGGTTATGGTGGTCAGATCTGCGTAAATGTTGTTGTTCTTTTGATAATAGATGGCAGCAGCGGCTTGTTAAAAATAGCTATGAAAAAAGGCTAACTATGGCTAGGGGTGTATTAGGGGAGGCTATGTCCAGCTGTGGACTAACACAGGCTGATGATGTATGTATGTATGTATACACGAGAAAAGTATCTTCTATAAAAGTAATGAGCAATCCATGCATTTAAGTATTCTGTAAGTAAATATTTAATAAGTAGCGACCCGCCCAGGCTTCGCATGGTGCACCTGTGACATATACACCCGTAGATATATCTGTAAGATGTACAGATACATATATAAATTTATCAGCGTTTCTCTAAAATATTATGCATAAATTATACCTATAAGCTTTCCTCTTTAATCACTTTATCTATTAAAAAAACCGCATCAAAATCCGTTGCGTATTTTTAAAGATTTTAGCATACAGGGACATAGGGCAGTAAAGCACTTTGTTTCATACTATGTTGATAAGTTGACATCTTTCTATCTCCTACGCATGTTATTTAACTAAACATAATAACTTTCTGATCTTAAAACGAAAGCTGATTTAAGCAATCGTTGAGCTGCATTTATTTCAAGGAAAATATTATGTTACACGGCGTCAATATTATCGCTCACAGATATACATTTCCCGTCCATTAACTCGTTATTTATTGATCGTAAAATCAGTCCATCCAACGACTAGTCGATGTCCAATCACAATATCTGACGCTCAATCTTTCCCAATGATGTCGGCTGATTTCCTATCTGGCAACCAACCCGTTGGATAGTGTTGCCATTTAATACTTCGACAATGTTTACCGCTTAATTATTATTAAGAACTTTTACTGAGTTCGGTTTATGTGTTAATAGATTATGGAAAGTTTTTAAAATACTGCAGCAATACACGGTATATATTTACTGTTAAATGAATTCTGACTACTTGAATTCTAAAATCTTTAATTATATCCGAGCCAAATTAAATAAATATATTTTCACCATGGTTACATATTTAAAGATTTCGGCATCGTTGGCAAAGGAATGCATATCAATCCTAGTGCTTAGTTGGTATGTTTCTGCGGGAACTCATTAAATTCTCATTGCTGTTTTCTAGTTGGTAAGGGCAATTTGGGCCGATCACCCAATTGTCTAAAAAGTAAGATGATCCATGCGTCGGATGGGCATGTAAAAAGTCGGTCCACCCACCAACCCGCATTGAACTAGCGTGGTGGGATATGGTCCACAACCCCCTAATGGATATCTATCATAGGCTGATAATGCAGCTTAAGGACTATTAAAGGCTGATGATGATGATGAATTAAATAATTTTAGTACGAAAAAGTCGTAAAGAACATTTCTTAAAAGCTTAGCGTATCATTGGTAATAACGTAAAAAAAATTAAAGGAAATAAGCGTCATTATCATTACACGCGTCTATTTCCTTCGATGTTACCATAAAAGCTGGCCAGCGTTGGAGGTGTTTTAATGATTTCCTCCCAACAATTAGTGGTTTCTTTACGATTATGGCAACACTGGTGCCGTTTGCAGGCGGTGGTGGTTAGCGGTAAAATTACAGTTGCCATGGTAACGGTCGCTTAGCCATTAACTAAAAGTCAATGAGGAATCCGGGGATCGTCTATATAAGAATTATTGCTTAAAGTTCATGTTATACAGTAGAGCTGTACAACGTGGAGGCTAAATGAATTACTTTTTTAGAACATTACCTTAGATGTTTCTCATTTTTTTGTTTCTTATAATAAAAATGCCTTAAAATGTTTCCTATTACGTTTTGATTCCTATGGTACAGTTCTTTTGAATAAAGAAAAAATATATGGAAAACTATAATCTGTACACCGAAACTCCGGTCGTAAACTTTCTTAATAGGGAGCTAACCCAAATTGCAATGCTTAAAAAAATATATCACTATTATTTAGTTTATAGATAGGTTTCAAACCAAGAAAAACCAAAAGTATTACAAAAAGATCTTCGCAAGAACAATTTTCATGATTCTTGTTTATTTTAACGTAATGACTATGTAGAATAGTTACTTAATTTAGGCTAATGTTTACAAATCGGGCGCTTGAGCGAAAGCTTCTAAATTAACAAATAATAGATAAATCGACAAATTTATTACGTCGAACGTAAGCTTGTGATATTACTCGACTGTCGTTTGAATATTGATATCTGACAATTCATCATCAATGTGTATGCTGAATTTATGACGCCGCTTTGTGTCCAATTCAAATTTAGCTGTTGATATTGTATATTTATCTAGGAAATAACGCATACTTTACATATTACTATAAAATTATTAGCACGTTTGGCAGTGATATTAGTATGTAGTTACTACACCGTAGCCTATGGGCTTGCGATATAGAAACCGGGGTCATTGTTGTTTCCTAGTTGGTTAGGGTAATGCGGTCTGATCGGATTGTCTGTAAAGTAAGATGATGCGTCGGATGGACATGTAAAAAGTCGGCACTGAACCTGATCCCCGTTTCGTTTTTACGTCCCTTTGGGCTTTCAGAGTGTTAAGGAATAGACAGTGCACTTGTGATGCACATTTGTGCTCTGAAAAGGTTATTTTTCCAACTTTGCCATACCGAATATATGTAAGAATGAATCTATCACTTTAACATTTCATAAAGTGCCTTGTAGCAATTGGAGTACGTCGTCAAACAGGCCAATTGAGATAATTATACATCGTTGAGTGTTATATGAAACGGGCAGCGGTCGTTTGGGGGTCAAGTGTGATTCAATTTAGCCAGTAATTGTTTTGTCCGGTCGTACATTATTACAGAGTTTTCGCTGTACGAGCCCACCATATGTTTTATGGTCAGTCGTAAATACTGCAAGTTATATGTCCTATCAGAATAAGTCAATCAGTAAATACTTAAAGAAGTTTATAATGACTTTGCCAACGAAGGCACACGAACAGTCGGGCCACCTGATGATGGAAAGTAGTCACCAACACCTGTTGTCATCGGCAATACCAGGGGTACCACCAATTTCCTGCCTAAGTGAGACATACGATGTAGAGTCTCGTTTACCCAATAAATTCGTTGACTACGGTGCCCTTCAAACCGGAACACAGTAGTGTTTTCAAGTAGCACCGCGTTAGAACCGTCCCAGACGGTCTCCTGTAAAAAGGGGGATGACCATATAATTAAAAACACAAATATATTTATTCACTTATTAACCTTATTTGAATAAACTTACTAAATAGCTAATTAAGTGAAAACGTTCAATACACCAGCGATTAATTTGAATACATGAACGTTGCCTTATGACTAAATACCTATGGATATATTTACTAAGCAATGAAGAGACAAGAATATTGATTTGATTCCAAAGCATAGTTAATACGAACTACCTCAAAAGCCTAGTTCACGATTTATATTCAAAATGAAACTTTTATAAACCTTTTTTCTATATTGTAGGATTTTTTAAACTCCCGATGCTCGAATGTTCATTGATATTAAATTCTAATTCTAATTTCTATCCTCCTCATCACTAGTGCTTCTCCTACTTTACCTTAACCAAAAACAATAAAAAATACTAGTAAAACTCTATGATACAACCATTTCCTAGAATTATGCGTATGTAATTATATATAGATATAGTGAGAAATTGCTTTCCTTCGAGAAAACTCGGATCTTTATCGGAGTACCATAACACCCGAACTGTCAATTGCTGATCGTATTAACCGAGTGACATTTTCATATACATCAATATGAAACTTTATTGCTCAGTGTCAAATGTCAAAATGAATAATGTCATTTTATAAAATAGATACGTGTAGGGACTGAGGCTATTTGAGATAGAACGATAAATACCAACTTTTGGTCATATATAAATACTAAGTTACGAAGGAAATTCTTTTCTCACTATATCTATAAAGTAGTTCGCTTTGTAATTGTCAAACTGTTAATCACAAGGCAATCAACTAATGGGAAGGGATATATGAATACATGTCGTTGCTATGGTTACTAATAATAAACATTCAAAATGGAGTAGGCTGTAAGTCCTTTTGTATGTTTTATTAACTGTATACGAATTGATTTCTTCGCATACATGTACAATCAAATAATAAAAAAGTATAATAGTAGTAACCGAAAACTCAAAGAAGATGTAAATCCAAAGATAGTTTTATTTATATTCGATTGTATATATTTAAAAAAAAAATGTCAGCGTCTAGAGTTAAAAAACGTTGCCGGAAAAATATTGTATTTAAATCTTTTTTTTTTGTTAAAATTTTTATCATTCGTGTTTTTTCCTTTAAGATAAATGCTAATAAAAGGAAATACAAAGAAATAACAATGCTCTAATCTGGAATGGAACCCACTGATTCTATAGCACGTGACAAACCACTAAGCCAATGGGGTCGTGGTGTCTCGTAAATGCGATGTATTTGGGTTACCCAGAAAGTCGGTTCGCGGGCAAGCGTAGACTTTGATGGATTAGCGCTAGATACAGAATAGTGTTAATCTATTGCCCTATTTATCTGACAACTTATAATACTACTAGACTAGAAATTGCACGACACTATGTCTAGTATATCACCACATAGTATAAAACAAAGTCGCTTTCTCTGTCCCTATGTCTTTATATATGCTTAAATCTTTAAAAATACTCAAGAAATTTAAATGCGGTTTTTTTTAAAGATAGAGTGATTATAGAGGAAAATTTATATATATATATATATATAATTCATACATAATATTTAACAGATATCATTACTACACCCGTGTCGCTAGGATTCATATATAAAACCTATTTTGTTAGTTCGTTTGAACTTGTGTGCTATGACTAATACATATCTTAAAATGAATTTGTCTGTATGAATTTTGGTGTGTGAATTAACTGCGAATTAGAAATGTTACTTGTACTTATACAGAGATAGTTTTTCGTATTGTAAAAACCTGAAAGTAGTTTGTTCGAAATGAGTTACATAATTTAACGAAATGATTTTTACACTAGGTTAACTTTTGCCCCAAAACTCAGTCAATATTTTCGCCGAGACAATTGTGCCACTAATAACTTTTGTAAACGCTTGTACGCTTGTAAACTCTTTCAGTTTTCATTATTTTTATTTGATTTTTCGTATACCATATTTTGAGGTGACACTTTTGTTAGCATATTTGTTGATGACAATAAATAAATTTACTGAAAAAGCTAAAACTATGAATAAGGTTGTAAAAGTTGTCATTGAATGTGTGTTAAACGTTATTACGATTGAATTTAAATGATAATATATCTAATACTTGTATTCTAACGCATGTTCTAGGTTCTTATTCTATAATAGTAATAGTTACTTTAGTAAAATTCCTATCATATCTTTTGAACTAGCTGGAGCCCGCGGCTGCGTTCGCGTGATCATATATTGTGAAATTATTATTTAAAAAAAATTGTATACAAAGACAGAAATTTAAAACACAAATTGTGTTGTTTATTTGTAGCGGTTATACATCAAAATTTTATATCGGTTATTCGATGTTACAAACTCAAATTTTATTACATATATGTAGATGATAATTGTGTAGCCAAGGTTTTTTATGAAAAACATAAAAAAAATAACATGTTCATTCTTCATTCGATCGGCGTCATTACCCGAACCGGTGTAACATCCTTCGCATTAAATAATCAGGCGTAATACTTCAAATGAATGATGGATCGCTCCAATCAGTTCCCCGGCATTTATAAATAGCAGTGGTTAGTAAGGATCGCCTTAACCCAATTAAACTTGGGCACTTGCGTGACTTCCCGAGGCCTTGAACCCACGACCCCGCGGTGACGCAACGCGCCCTTTTCCGCTCCATATTCGAGCCGCGTTCCAGATTTAAATTCGAAAATAGCGTAATTGCTGTGATGAAATTGAGCATTTTTTCAATAGTGTTGTGGTTTTGTTGTTCGCCTCCGTGGCCCAGCGGTATTGGCTCTGCTTTATAAACCGGAGGTCGTTGGTTCGAATCACAAGGAATCAACTTTATTTAATACTTTTCTGATAAATAAGTTATTGCTATTTTCTAGTTGCCTAGGACAATATGGGCCGATCACCCAATCGTCTAAAAAGTAACATGATTCATGCGTCAATAATAGGCATGTAAAAGTCGGTCCCGGTTGTCAAGACCATCTTTGGCAGTCCTTTTAGTATGTTAAATCCTTCAAATTTAGTGACAACTAGTTTATTCTTAAAATGCAGTTTTACCTTTGGGTTGTGGAGGTCAGATACCAGTCGCTTTGCTTAATAACTTTTATTCAGGTAAATCTAAACGGATTAGAAGCCGATCTCATGGCAACTTGGGAATATGGATAAGTGAATGAAAGTGTTGTAGTCTGGTTATGATTGGATACGATTATTTTGAATTGAAATCAATATTAGTAAAAGAAATAAATAATAAAGGCGGCAGGTCTCTTTGACCTGCTCTTGTTTCTGTGGAGTAGGGTGGTATGCATTTTGCTCCACTATGGTTTCACCTTCAAACCAATCACAACAATACTTCCCTATGGCAAACTTAGCCGGCTATCTTTTTTGTTAAAAAAACTTTTTTCTCTATCGCAAATACTTTCTTAAATATTGCAAAAATAGTTTTTTTTTCATTCGTAAAACCCAAATTTAGGTGGGGAACCCGCAATTTTCCCTCCCCCTTTTTCCATTCCTATTCCCCCAATTGTCATAGCAGAAGGAAAATTCAAGTCGAAACTGATTGTTGGGTTAAAATGTTTATTTACTGTACTTAAAACGCGTACACATTCAGATTTCGTAATTGTATTTGTTGCTCAATTTTAGTCTCTGTCAATAAAGGTTGCTTATGCTGTCGTAACATTAATATCTATTAGACTTGACTATTCCTGCTAATAAAATTTCTAGCTCAAACGGGCAAATAACTCTAGCAATTTTATTGCGCGAGTTTTAAATTAATTTGCAATATGATGCAGTTGCTAAATACTGTGCTTTACGAAACAACAAACTAGATAAGGGTTCATATTTGATTCCATATTGTCTGTAGGCGCAAAGTGAATGGTAAAAATATCACGTTCCGGTTTAAAGGGTCCAGCTAGTGTAGTGTCTTTCAGCGTAATACTTTCTTTATATTTGGCAAAAAGATCTGAAATGTACTTTAAGCTTAATTTTATTCCGTCCTCCATAAAGCTCTGGGAAAGTGGTGTACGTTAAAGCCCTATTAATTGTTATATTGACTATTTCCAAGCCACGTTTATGAAATTTATAAAGTTTAAAGTCAAAGTCAATTAGCGCCAAAAAGTCGGCCTCTCATTAGTTAAACATCGCGTAGGGATTAAAATGGCTGTGGTCAACCAATAGGAACGCGTTCTACGCCGGCACAATTAGCCTTTAATACTAATCTTTGTACTTTAATTATTTATAATATATGAGTCACATTACCTGAATTGTATTGGTTAGCAGCAACGAGAGATTCTTCAGATAATGTATATAATTTATTTAATGCTTTGACGTCATAATATAAACAAAAACAACTTTATCGAAACTATTTGCGTATTAACACATATTCTTCAAAAACCCAAAGCTGTAGTATACGAAACTACGCATCTAATAATTGCATTATAGTTAACACAAGTTAATAGATAATGGTTAAATAAAAATTATCGCGTATTGGTTACAAGACGTTCAAATAATTGAGGTGTGACCCTGTACTTATATTTGTCTAAGTGGGTTGAGGTCATGCCAGTTACGGCCGTCTTTATTATATTTTACATGGTAAACGTTCAGTCATGTTGAATATAATTGCAAGATTTCCGTGTAAGTTTAGGTAACTATTGATACCATTTCAACTTGCTGATATGCTTATACTGCCTCCCTAGCCTCGTAGTAAGGGCGTGTGCATTAGAAACCGGAGATCGTGCGTACCAATCCTTTTCGGGGGTTTTGGACCCTATCCCAGCACGCTGGTCCAATGCGGGTTGGTGGGTGGACCGACTTTTTACATGCCCATCCGACGCATGGATCATCTTACTTTTCAGACAATTGGGTTATCGGCCCAAATTACCCTAAACAACTAGGAAACAACAATGAAAATTTGTTGAGTCTCCGCAGGATTCAAACCTAAGACCTCCGATTTCTAAAGCACACGCCCTTACCACTAGGCTACGGAGGCAGTTGTGTGTATGCCAAGAATTACGAAAACTTCAAATTTCATATACTAAAAGATCAATATCTTCTCTTCTGTTAGCAGTAGGTATTCAGATTATAAATTACACTTTTTTGATTAGTAAATCACAATAATAATGTGAAAAAAAAACAACGCCATAAAATATTTTATGCAAAACACTTTAATCTAATCCCAAAAATTTATAAGATTAGACCAATGTTTTTTTTAAGTGTTGAACTCGGCTTGGTATGCTTAATTCATTTATAAAATATGCAGTTAGCTGTTGCTGTTGTTTGTAACACCTGAAATTATTATAAAATCGTTAATTTAATTAACATAAAAACGTTTCGGTCCCATGGTCTCTATACAATATGTTAAGTGAATATAATATTTCTTTGGGTAGTGATTTTTATAACATTCGCGATATTTGAAATGGAAATTGTCAATGTTTCCAACGCCAATACTTTTCTTTTTCATCCTTGGTATATAAATATTATTGTCTATAGCAACAGCGTGTCAGAAACGTTTCCGAAGGAACCAATAACACGCCATCAAATAAGCGAAGTTCCACGCGGAGGGGAAATCAAAAAACTCAACTCATGCCAATTCTCAGACGGCATGCGAGTAAAGTGAGAGAAACGGGGAGGCGAGGCGGAGGTTTTTTCACCCATTAGTGATGCGTGTTAGATGGTATCGATAAAAATATAAACTTATATTTGTTATCATATATTAAATGAGTTATTATTATTCTGTTTTCTAAAGTAGTTTCGTTGTTAGAGGCTTACTGGGATTAACCCGTTTGCAGAAACGACCATCGGGATAATTTTTATTATTATTACTATTATTATTATCATCATTGTGATAAATTATTTAATATAAGTATGCCAAATGGGATATAAATTATAGGATATGTCGGTTATTATTGATTTATCAGCATCCACGAATAATAATATGAAATTACACTGTTATGGATAGAACGAAGGATGCCTTATGACCAATTATGATTTTTGTGCAAAAATACTTTTGGGTAAATTACGTAAAGAAATTGAACTACGATGATTGTAAAACGTCTGCACGATTAGCTTCGCTAATAAAAATCGCTGTATTTAAATTCATTACATCGCCAACGTTCATCGAATACTTTATCGATAAACATCTAACATCATCGATATACAACCACGGACACCATCGAGCTGTACGCAACACTACACTCGCCAATGGGAACCGCGCTTATATTGGAAAGTTCGCGCGTTTCTTGGATTCCGTGCAATATGCCCGCGATCTTGTGTGGGATTCCTTGCTGCGATGAATCGCCCGGGGAGGGGCGGAGGGGGAAAGTGGGAGACGGGTGGGGGCGGTGGAGGGGAGAGTGTTTCTGGTGGGGGGAGGGGGCAGTGGGAGGTCATCGACCCCGGCCCGAGACGGCCCGTCTCCATTGCGCCACGTCATCGCCAAGATGTGGCATTCACGTCACGTCATATCGACCCTCGGAGCGTTTTGTGGCTGTTAATTTTATTATATTCGGTAGTTACTTGATTAACGTAACTTTGTTGTCGTGCGCATTGTTTTGTTACGTAACGTTATGTCTTTATGGTTCTTTTAGTCTTTAAATCGGTTATTTTGATGGATTTGTGTAAAAACGGTTTATCCCAATATATAGTTAATTTTATCTTTTGTTAATGTTTATTATTTATGCGTTTTATCGTAATATTTTATATGCTCCATTCCCAAATTCTTATTCTGCTTCCAAATGCGTAAGATATATTATTGTATACGATATAGAAACGACGTTAAATTGTAGTAAATTTAAGCGAGACTTCCTGTTACGTACAAATATAAAGGCCTCACTTTTTTATATGTATATCATTTATATAATCTCTTGCTTTAAAATAACCGTGCAGCACTCTCTTAAAACTATTAACAAGTACAATTATGAATTCAATGACAATTTGTACCATATAAAAAATCCTTTCATGAGATGAAATACGAGACTAAGTAGTGGAAACCAACAGCAGCCGGATTCAAAGCGGTGACCTCCGTTCGCAGGTTGACATGCCAAGCGCTGCGCATGTCTGCCCCTTTTGTTGGTTCCTCATATTTTGACAGCTGCGTTGCGTAATTTTCTCTCGTATATTACTTGTTAAAGTCCCTTTAATATAAAAAGTTACCTTTTGATACTACGTTTTGTAAAATGCATTATAATATATTAATTTATTTAATCTTTTGCGCAATTACAAATGTACATAGACGGGCTTAATGCCATAAGGCATTTTCTAGCAGCGTACCTTAGGGAGGTTACTAAAATTAAATGTAAATGCACAAGTAAAAATAAAACAAGCGAATGAAATACACGTGAAGTAGATCAAGAATTAATATATTATTACGGACTTCTTAAAATATCAATAAGTATATATTACTTATCTATGGTATAACTATTAAAATAACATAAAAGAACAAGATATATATATATATATGCTGTAAACATATAACTTTACGACTATCGACAAAAAAGTAATTTTGAAAAAATATATTATAAAAATTGATGTTCCTGAAGCAAGTATGGTTAGTTGTACATTCATCATCATCATCAGCCTGTGATAGTCCACTGCTGGACATAGGCCTCCCCTAATATACCCCTATCCATTAGAGGGTTTTTGGACCGTATCGCACCACGCTGGTCCAATGCGGGTGGGTGGGTGGACCGGCTTCTTACACGCCCATCCGACGCATGGATCATCTTACTTTTCAGACAATTGGGTGATCGGCCCAAATTGCCCTAACCAACTAGGAAACAACAATGAAAATTTGTTGAGTCCCGCAGGATTCGAACCCACGACCTCCGGTTTCTAAGCCACACGCCTATACCACTAGGCTACGGAGGCAGTTGTACATTAGTATCTTTTTATTCTAACATAATTTAAGATGGGGCTTATGAAATAAACTCTAGTTTTGGTGTGTTGTGTACTTTTGTTTTTAGACAGTTCCATAGAAAAATATTTTATTATATGAATTGGTATAATTTTAACGTTAATTTTTCGAATTAGGTATGTTACGAACAAATATTGTTACTTAAATTTTAACCTTATTCGAGCCCGTGTTCTTAATAAAGTAATACGTGAAGCTCTTTATAACACATTAAATAAAAATACAGTTAACTCATGGTGTTCGTACATCTACTCATTATTTTCGGATAATCATCGATTTACCCAGCTCGGGGTTCCGGCTGCTATACCTTTAATTATTTCTATGGTGTTTATCCCAATTTAATAAAAATATACCCAGATATAATGAACGCCGCCGCTTCTGATCTTCGGCTATTCTCATCCAGCCCACAGCGGCCACTTTGCGAATGTCGTCACTCCATCTTGCCGCAGAGCGTCCTACACTACGTTTGCCGAGCCTCGGTATCCACTCCAGAACTTTCCGACTCCAGAGGTCGTCAGTTCTGCGGCTTATATGGACGCCCCACTGCTACTTCAGCTTACTAATCCGGTGGGCTATATCGGTGACTCTGGTTCTCTGACGGATTAAACTCTTTACTTTATACATACTTTCCACATCAGAATAATATTCAGCATTTCATAATATACTATTTTTTTATTTGCTTACGAAGGCATACGAGCAGTCAGGCCATCCGATGGAAAGTGGGAATCAACGCCCTTGATATCGGCAATACTACCTATACGCTGCCTACCGCGAGACATAGGACGCCTCGTTTACCCAATAAACACGCTAGCCACAGTGCCCTTCAAACCGGAATACGATAGTATCGGAACACCTACAAGCCGGGGAGCTGCCTCCTCACAGATTCTATGTATTTGATTGCCTTATCATTATATAGATGTATAAATCTAAGCCAGCCGCGGACAAAATCTAGTCCACAATAAATACTCGACATTACACGTGTATTTGAACAATTTGAACGTATTTGAACATTGTGAAATGCTTGAAACGAAAGCGCTCTCGGCCGTAAATACTGAAATACTTTTCCGAACCTATTTGACCGTAACAAAGTGCCCGGAATTTCAGTTAAAAGCGTCGGTCGGGTATTGCGGACGGCGGTTTTGAAACTAGGGTTGTCACCTTAGTGTATTAATCTATATATATAAAAGAGATTCCCACCTATATTGACTCAACACGATATCTCTGGAACCATAAGGCGTAGCGACTTGAAATTTGGTAGGAATATTCCTTAGAGTAGAGTCTGCCGAGTAGAGGTCAGCTAAGAACGGATTTTACGAAATTCGACCCACAAGGAGGGTTGGGCGTTTGCTAGTATTCTCATATAATTCAAACACAAGATCAGAAAATGCGAAAATATGTTATGCACAATAATCATGCTGCATATAACTTACAGAAAATATAACTGTATTTTTTGATACATCTTTTAGGTAACAATTGAAACGCAACAAGTTTGATAGAGGTGGATCTAGTAAAGATCGACTAAGTAAGTACCACTCCACACAATATTCCACTACTGCGTCCGCAGGCTAGTAGTAAGGGCGTGTGCTTTAGAAACCGGAGGTCGTGGGTTCGTATCCTGCGGGGACTCATCAAATTTTCATCGTTGCTTCCTAGTTGGTTACGGCAATTTGAGACGATCACCCAATTGTGTGAAAAGTAAGATGATCCATGCGTCGAATAGGCCTATAAAAAAATCAGTCCCCCCGGTCCATACCCAAAAGCCCCCTAAACGGAGAAGGCGTGCATTGGTAGGTCTATGTCCAGGAGTGGACCGACACAGGCTGATGATGATGATAAAGTTGAAGTGAAACATACTTTTTTAATTACTAAATAAAATAGACAAAGATGCACATGTCGGTAGGGCAAGTCGTAACACCATCGGGCTAAGTAGACTCGATATGGCATTACCAAATATCGCTTCAAATTTAGTTTTTAAAATAGCTATTCGTCTTTCTAAAGCAAATAGCGGTACGTATTTCTAAAGACTTAATAAAGAAGCAACAGATTAAATATATAACATTCTACAGAACTTTTTTTTCATTTTCATCCGTAGGTTTTACTTTTACAAATTCAATTTGTGACAACCCTAACACTAGCCGAACCATTCGCAGAGTTGCGTAACTTATGTATGTATGATAGATGAATGTAATTCAGTACATTGAACTTTATTACGTTTTTTTTCCAGATAAATAAGTTTAATTAAAATATATATTTAAACAAGTAATAATACTCCGCTTGAGAAGCAGTAAGGTTAATTATATAAGAAATTGAATAAAAGGACTTGTATGTTGTATTGAATGTGACTGTGGTATTCGCGTAAACAAAAGAATTAATTGTGTAAACGTTAATGTTAACATTTATAAAGGAAAATCTATATTACATCGTTAATTAATATTTTACCTTCTAACTTGATGCTAAAGTTTTAGATCTTTAACAAATCAAGTATTTTTTTGCAAGTGAATGCTGTAGTTATTTTATATACTTGTTAATTTTAAAGTAATTCAATCTGGATATATGTTCACAATATAAATTTCTCTGCCTACGTAGCCTAGTGGTATAGGCGTGTGCCTTAGAAACTGGCGGTCGTGGGTTCGAATCCTGCGTGGACTCAACAAATTTTCATTGTTGTTTCCTAGTTGGTTAGGGCAATTTGGGCCGATCACCCAATTGTCTGAAAAGTAAGATGATCCATGCGTCGGATGGGCATGTAAAAAGTCAGTTCACCCACCAACCCGCATTGGACCAGCGTGGTGGGATACGGTCCAAACACCCTAATGGATAGGGGTATATTAGGGGAGGCCTATGTCCAACAGTGGACTATCAGAGGTTGATGATATAAATTTTACACCTTTTATTATTTCTTATAAAGTATTCACGGAAAAAGGCGAACGCAGCCGTATCTTTCTCGTTTAAAACTAAACTATATGAGTTGTTTTAAACAACGAAACAACAAACAATAAATTTATAAACTGAATTGAAGTTCTGGTAGACAACAAGAGATGTAACTTTAAAGCAATAAAGAAGTTGCACTAAGTTAACGCTAAAACGACACGACTAACTTTATAAAGTAATATCAGGAAATTGACAAAATGTATATGTAACGATTCAATAAAACAATTCAACGAATTTATATAGTTATAAGCCAAAAATTAAGCCATACCAAATTTTAGAGGATTTATTTTAGCTATTCAATTATAACTCTTTGATCGTATTTGTTTTCAATTTTGCGTGTACAATTCGTTATTTAATATCAACCGTGCATTTGGAGAGTTGCCAGTAACGCAACAAGTCAAGCCGTTAGCGTTGTTGCCAGAAAATATGTCAAAAGAAAAACAACACGAAAATAAGACAACATAATAATGAAGGAAGAAAATTTTATCGTACAGGAAAAAGCAAAAGATAAATAATACATGCGTTTGTAAACGAAATGTGCCGTGTAAATGTTCAATGTTTTTATTATAAACTAGCAGTCCATGGTTCTGTCCGTGTTATTTTTAGATGTTTATTGGATTTTTCTATGGGGAAAAATAGCCTATGTCTTTCAAGGTGAATGCAGCTCTCTAATAGTGAAAGAATTTTTAAAATCGGCTCAGTAGTTTTTGAGTTTAATTATTACCAATATTCACACAAAAATACAAACCTTTCCTCTTTATAATTTTAGTATAGACTTAAATTTTTAACATTTTTAAAGCACTAAAACTTAACTGTCAAATGTTTTCACCTCATACAACATGTAGTTCGTAAATAATTGTACATTTAATACATTCACACGCGCATACTGCATAATATAGTTGCAATCAAATTTATGGATTTCCTTGAGTTTAATTTTACTTTTACTTACTGCAATTAGAACCCTTCTAAGCGTTCGTGGTTAAGCTCGTGACGCAAAACTCTGTCTTATATATTTGCGGTATAATTTTTTCTGGAGTAAAAAGTAGACTATATTACTGAACAATAATATAGCTTCCCAGTAGTCAAAGAATATTTCAAATCGGTCCAATAGTTTCGGAGCAAATTCAAAACAAAAAATCTGTCCTCCTCATGATATTGGTATCGATTCGAACTAGTACTAAATAAATAACACTAAACACTACTTACTGCACTTAATAATATCGTCCTGGACAGGGAATTAAAACAGTTAAAATATCCGTCTCCTTAAGCGCTAAATTTATAGGTAACGTCTAAGTAATAATACCGAAACGCTTTTCTCTGTAAAGCGCCCAACAGCGCCTCGTAACCGTATAGGCTCATAGTGGGGTATTAACATAAATTGATTTGACGCCCGCATAGCTTATTATTACAGTCCTTTTATTACAGCTTACCAGCTTAAATGGCTTCCAATTATACTAGCTTCCAGTGCCGACTTCGTCTGCGTATGTGCTTTATGCTTTTATTAGCATCGCGTGCGTCTGCGTAATGTATTTGTATTGTTACAGCCAATGGAATCAGATTAATATACATTTGCATTGATGTTATATGGTAAAAACGTTGAATTATTTTCTTATGAGGATGTAATCGGGTTTACAATATAGGTTCTGAATATTCTAGCTCTGCTTACTAGCAAATGCCTCCGTAGCCTAGTGGTGAGGGCGTGTGCTTTAAAAAGCGGAGGTCGTGGGTTCGAATCCTGCGGGGACTCAACAAATTTTCATTGTTGTTTCCTAGTTGGTTAAGGCAATTGGGCCGATCCATCCGCCAACGCTGCATTGGACCAGCCTGGTGAGATACAGTCCAAAAACCTCCCAAAATGGTGGTAGCGTGCGTTAGGGGCTTATGTCCAGCAATGGACTAACACAGGCTGATGATGATGATGATGAATATACTAGCTTCGACCCGCAGATTGAACTGCATGATGATAGGATTTGGTAATATATACACGTTGTGTTATAATTAGTATTGTAAAGCCTAAATATTATTACAGTGCATCCTGAAATATGTAACATCTTTCGAAACTAGATCCACCACACCATTGAAAATATATAATTTAGACAATTCGGATGGTCGCCTTATATTTAAGCATATTTTATGAATGGCTGTTGTTTCGCGAAGATTATTATATATGCTTCGTAGATCATTGATCCAGTTTGCTCTTGCAAAAGTTATTGAATTTAATTGGAGGTAAATATGCAATAATTACAATGTTTGCTCACTCGTGCGTTCATTCCGTACGGATAGTAAATCAACGGGAACGCATATCGACACTATAACCATGGTGTTTGATTTAAGAGCTATTTACTTATTTCTATTTCTTCTGTTTTCTGGTTAGATAGACTGATCAACTTAGTGATTGAACGAAAGATAAGTTATGTGTAAGTGAATTTTTAAATTTTGAATTATATTAGTCGTCAGGAGTCCGATATTACTTTTCAATCTAATTTGGGATAGTCTTTGTATCCCTAATAGGTTTAAAAAACATAATAAATGATCTTAAGATTTGATCTGACATCAAGATCCAAACAAACCGTGTATTAATAACATATGAAACATCGTATTATAACGTATGTGTTAACTGCCGGTCTGTTAACAAACATATAACACGTTAGGTTTCAGCATAGAGGTCATTGAGGTCGCGTACATTCAAATCGGTGCCGTCGTCGCCGTGCGGGTCGACCTTACGTGACCTCTGCCATAAACTATTTGGGGCAACCAAATTAAATTTAGATTTGAAACCCTATTTGAGAACAACTCTAACTATCTAATTGAATAATGTTTTCGGAATGGCACGGGATCAAACAAACGGAAAGCTTCATCGTAAATTATTAGTTGAACTCAATAACGTTCACTCATCTTACTAAAATAGCGTCACGTAACGAAAATGCGTTACGCTCTGAAATGTTTCAGTTAAGTTGACAAAATGGATCAGAACATCTTTCGTTTTTTTTGTAATTTGATTACAATAATAGTTCTTTAAGTGTTAATTTTATAGTAACATCTTCGTGTAATTTTGTAATATGTGTTTTTTGTTCATACTATCGCATTGGGGTGACACATAATTGATAGTATTTGATAGTTAAATAAAATCAATGTATAAATATTTATCAATTTAACCGTAAGTGTTAAACATAAAGTTATGTTAAATTGTTATACATCAATATTTATAAAACTTTACGCAATATTAAAAAACTACAGGAATGTCTCTTTGACTTAGATCATTGTATACACTAAATTGATTATAGAGGCGTACCTTTCCGAACCGGTGGTAGATTTTTAACAATCAATAAGTGAGTATATCGCTCCTATGTTGAATAAATATATTTGAATTTGAATATAAAAATGAAGTCTAGTACATATTAATTAAATTAAGAAAAACTTTTACGCTCGCCAAATTTGTAAAATTTGCCCCAATTAAGCGTGATGCAGCCCTTGCGTAACATTTTGTTTGTCGGTCGAATGCCAATGACTCTTGTAGTGGATGAGTTTATGCAAAATGGATCGCTTCTTGCCAAGTTGATAATAAATTAAAACTAGCTCTTATAATAGAACAAAGAACTTCGTATATAGCATTGATATAATATTCTTTTATATTAATATAATTTTTTTTGGTTTAGTTTCTTTACAAATCGCATCCTATATAAGATTTAATTTTATTACGAAACATTCCGGTTTCCTTTAAGTAAGTTCATAACAAAGTAAATTTTTATAGGAAATTTCACGACAAAATATCTTTGTTTGTTTAAATCCAAAAAGGCGAGCAAATAAAATATATTTTCTTAAGATTTTACTGATTGTATAATACACACCGAAGTCAGCCATTAAAATAATAGACGTAGTTGTCCAATAAATGCTACGAAACTCGATTGCTACGACCATTCAAATTTGGGGATTTTATTTTATCTATATCCCTGTATATATTTATGCCTATGGCCTACTATTATTTAGTACTAAAGTAATAATAAGGTATTTTATCATCTGTATAATTTACGTGACTCAAAATCCCGTAACACTGGCCTTTCGCGTCGCATTTTCTAATAATTTGAGGTCGGCTGGCAAATGTCAAAAGGGCATTGAACTTGGCGGGAACTCCGCGCGCATCGTAAGTGATTGATGTTCGTATTCTACAGATTATGCAGCTGTAGTTTCACAATCATCCATCACAGATAACTATGGCTTTAAGCGGAACATTAAATAATTTTCTGGCAACACTTTTTATATATAAAAATGTGAAAAACTATATTTATTATTTTGTGTATGTATGAGAATACTTCACATCATTTAATATTACTATAACGGATTTTATCGCGTTTATTTACATATTAACTTAATTTTAACACTTGAAACACAACAAAATATGAACATTTTTGAGATGTGACTTTTAATTGTTTGTCATAAATGAATACATAATTTGTAAAAATTACATATTTCACAATGAAATACTTTAGCTTCAATATTTTCGTACAGAGTCAAACCCCTTATAACAAGTAAGAACTTTTTGTACTTCAGAATTAACCTAAAATTTTTATTAAATGTTTCTTAAAACCTTCGTCAGAACTTGTAAAGATACTTGCTGTGATTAAAACCGTTATGTGGTTTATATACAAATCGATTACAGCTGTAAAGGCATCAATGTTTATTGTTGGTTCATCAGCTATATAAAGTCCTTTTTTTAACCATTTGGTAAACTAAAATATTGCCAGCTAGGCTTAATACTAACCTGTAGTTAGTATAAAGGCTGGCTGGTTAGAAGCAATTTAAAAATACACGCGTACCCTTATCAAGATGGCTCCGAAACGCATAGCTCGCCGCAACACCGCTATCTCACAATCTACGGATATCGTAAAAAGAAAAAAAAACACAATAAAGCCACATTTCTTTTATAAGGCAATAGTTGCAAAGAAATAAAAATCCAAAGTATGTCGGTAATACGCAACAATCGACTGTATCATTATAGATTTAAGGATTGTTATGGATCGCGTGTAAATAAAGGTACTTGAAGTTAGCACATTTATAACGGTAGGTAATAACGCCTGTGGTAAAAAGACGAAATGGTCTACACCTGGTGCGATCCAGGCGAGTAATTTATCCATTGTTACAAAAAGATTTTATATTGCTCGAGCTACGTACAAGTTTATGCTCGCCTGGTACTCGACATTTCCTTTGAGGTGTAATTGTTTGTATTAAAATGCTAGAAATTCGTTCCAAGTTCGACAATAAACGAAAGATATACTTTTATATAAATATCGAAATAATTTTATACAAACTTAAATTGAAATTTGTACTGGTCGATGATAACTAATGTAACACAGGGATCTTATGCTGGATAAGATATGTCAAAGTTCATGTTCGCCTAGTACTTATTAATTTATCAAATAATAGTCACACTATTTAAGAGGTACAAGTGGAGGCACTACTTAATAATGGTTTATTTGAGCTATTTATAGTTGGCTAGCTGATAATTAAAAGATCTAATCTTTTGAGAAAGAATCCGAATCGTCGGGAATAAATATATTTAAGTAAACCGAAAAATCCGTAAATTTGTGGATTTGATATGTATAATAATCGCGTAAATAAAAGAAATAATTAATAAATGGCTTATAAATTTATAAATCTAAATAGAAATAATAATCTAACAGATAGTCAACAAATAATAACTAACTCTATTTAGTTGAAATTCATTTTAATTTTCACCTCTTGAGAAAAAATATCTAAATGGAAAGAATTATTTTTTTTGAAAATTTTTATGTATATACCTTTTAAACCTTCTTTGGACTTGACCAAATAATTAACGACCAATATAAGCCAAATCGGTTTAGCCGTTCATGAGTTTTAGCGGGCCCAACGAACACCAATACACTTTTATATTACAGATTAAAAAGCTTAGTGTTGCCAAAGTAACGAATTGAAATTAATTTTTTGAACAATCACTGGTAGTGGTACAAATATTTGAGATGCTATATTCAATAATAACGTACTAGCATACGGCATTATAGTGAAATGTTATTCCTAGAGAAATAAGACATTGCATATTACCTCAAGGTGGTGACCAGAATTTTCACAACGCTTATTATGGTCATGGCTTACCATTTAATTTCCTTTTGCGTTTTGACACTTTCTTCTGTAGAAAAGTTTACCTTATACAGTGTTGCCATTCTCCGTTACCGATTAAGATGTTAAAAACTAGGTAATTTTTAACGGTTACTATTTTTGCAAGGTGTTCATAAGATTAGTAATGTATATTATATATTTTGTAGTATATTTGTGATCTTTTATTCCTCGTATTATTTGTTTGAATATTCCGTAAGTAAAATTAGAAGTTAATTGAAATTAATCTTTTAATCGCTATCATAATAAAGTATGCCAGTCATTAAAGCTTTGACGCCAAAAATCACAAGTTTTTTATAGCTAGAACACTACGAATCAGACACCTGATAAACTATATATACCACAATATGACACAAACAAACAGTCAGTCCTGTGACGAAATTAGTCATCAGAGCAGGAAAAACAATGCAATAGATAAATTTTTAATTGATTTATGTATAATAACTACAAGTAATTATCTTCGTTGTATTCTTTTATTGTAATAATTATTTTATGAAGCGTTTAACGAGGTTTCTGTGTTCTTCCGTCGGTATAATCTGTTTCTTTATCGTGGACTTTGTGACATATTGAATCGTCAGATGTAATTTAAGAATTATTGTAAAGTAATTAAGCGCATTTTAATTCCTTTAACTTAAAAAAAAAATACTTTTGTTTCCATTACGTTTTCTACGATCCTAGACACTATTTATCTACGTTCGTTCTCGGATTTCATTTCATCATTTTTATCGATACTCCGCTTTCACAGATCGCAACATGATGTCATAAAGTTGCTTATATTTATTCATAGAGCTCTTTATCGGCTGTCATTGATTAAATCGTGCAGAAAAACCGCTGTATGACAGTGTACATGCGTACAGGATATGAACCCGTGATACATTTGGCAGATAACATTTCAGCCCGCGGCGCTTAAATTGCAATGGCTGTCTGTTCGTTCATTTTATGTACGTTGAGATAACGCTACTGATAAACGATTAGTACATATAGTTACAATGTATTAATACTATTTGTACTTACGTCTTTGTATGCCTTAATGAAGTATTATTTTGTATGGAGGCAGATTTTAAATTATTTTATTTATTCATTTAATATTAATTAAACATAGATTACAGAGAGTTTAATAAGATAGCAAAAAAGTAAGGTTTGTGCTAATGCTAAGTACGTGTGAACACCTATATATTAATTTTAATTTTAAAAATACTAAAATTTTTATGTAAACTAGAATATAAGTTTCGTTATACCGAATATAAAAAATTTTTCTTTTCTAAACATAAATAGAATGTTGATTATCGTTATTCTTTCAGTATCTATTTATTATGTATTTATTTATAAAAGAAAAGTGAGTGTATTCATTTATAAGTCATCCATGTCGAATGGTACAAGCTTTGCTTAGTTTGGGACTGTCTAATGTTGTGTTAATCTCCGGAATTATTATTATTGTTATTTGTAAGATGACGTTAAAGTGCTTGTATACAGCTTGGTTATTATTATAACTTCGTATGTGATATTGTATTTTAAATCGTATGATAACAATATGTATATACGGAGATAAATAACTTTAGATACGTACCTACCGCCTTTTTCTATCTATTATATCTATATATAAATTAAATATCAATGCTCGAAACGATAGAGTTTTATTTAGTTATTTTTTAACATTAAAACGCCGTATCTTTGGTAGTCATAAATAATAAGCTACTGGCTTTATCCCTTGCATTTGGCACGGATACGTTGGCAATGGCTCACACTTACGACCTAAATTATGCCATTTATCATAATGCTGCCATTCGTCTGGCCATTAATAACGAATCATCGATCTTTGGCTATAAAAATAATATATTTTCATATAGCTATGTTCACCGAGAGAGTACTATTGGTGTGTACAAGGAGTATAGGTTTGTAGCACGTACATGCTGTAAAGTGCAACGTAACAAAGACATTTTCGCCACCAATAGCCAGAGGTCCGTCAGCGTTTACTGCATATTCCCGTGTGCCCGCTAAACGAAAACAATATGGCGTAGGTCGTTGTCACACGCGCACGAATGTGGTTTTTATTAACTGAGTACTAACAGCCATTATTCTATGCTCCGTGTTGCACTTAGGTCGTTGTGTATACTTACGCGTGCAGCCTGGCAACAACCTTGGCGCGTTCCGTTGAACCTACGCAGGGCGTGCTTGCAACATAAATATGTAGGATGTCGCGACAACCGCTTTAATGTACCACAACGTGAATTGCTCAAAAGGCCCGATGGCTGCGTGCTCGATGGCGTTAGGCCGGATTGCGGTTTTAAAAAGAAACGTCGATGACGTTGCATGTTTGCGCGCGAAAATGCGGCGGGAATGACAATTAACCTATTTTGTGCTGTTTTTATTTTCTGTCAAGGACCATTAAGCTTTAAATACAATAAATGATCCGGCGAATTTATAAAATAATAACTCGCTTAATTTTCCATACTTACTTACATTTAGAAACGAACTAACGGATAACATTTATTTTGAAAATTTCTTAATAAATAAGCAGTAAGGAGTTTATAAAGGCTCCCTCCTTGGTTTATAAATATAATGTTAATCTGAAACGTTACTTAACTCTCACACAAAAGAGAGCTTATTTGAATCTTTCATACGTACCTCAGCGAAGTCGTATTTACTCTTTATTACAGGCATAGCTCTAAGTTGTTTTTCAATTTGAAATTTCAAAACAAAACCAATACCTATGCGCTGTTCCTTTTACTAATTCCTCATAGCTTTTATGTTAATTTTAATATATTATACAAGAAATACGTCTCATATTAATTTTATAATTAAATTTCACTTGAAATAACTGCTATTTTAATACCATATCTTATATACGTAATTGTAAAGTTGCGTAAGAAAACTTGTTACAACGGATGCAGTGTATGTCTGTCAACCCCTTCGGAGCACCAATCTATTCATCTCGTAAATTGTTGATAATTAAACAAATTGCCACTCGCTCAAGTCTAACTGTGAGTAACCAGTGTTATAATTATACCAATACAGTATGACTTCGCTTTACAAATCGCGTAGTTAATGTTTGTGTTAGAGTCTGGACCAAACTAGTAACAAAACGACTTTGGGTGGAACTTAAATATTTTCTACAATTATTATTATTTATACGGCATCATTTCGAGAACTTAGCATTATAATATCAATAATAGTTATGAATAAATTAATACTGTCATTTGTTTTGCTACGTTGCTTTTCCACATTTAATAGCTAAAAACACCGGCATCGACCTATATAAGTACTGCCATCTACCGGCGTGCACGAAACACACTAAATTGAAACTGCAATTGCCATTTGAACATTAAAAACGGTCAATCTATACAAAATACAAGTAAAAGCAAACGTACACTTATTACTTACTAAAAGCTAATATTTTTCTGTTACCTGGTTTTAAAAGTTGCGTGTATAATTTTTCAATTTCAGATGTCATCGGCTGAAATTGTACATGTATTTATTTTTCACTCTTTTTCTTCAATCGTAGCCAAAGTGTTCAAAATGTATTAATGTAATCAACTAATTTCATGAATACGCTTATCTTTGACCCTTTTCCGTATTTTATTCAAATAGATGGCGGTAGTAGTTCATAGAGATGTTCAAATTAATTTGTACCGTTATTATAAGCTTTTATAGCCTTTAAATATGTTCAATCCAACATTTTACGTCTTTACGGACCATAATAAATGACAATATTAAACATAATAGCGTCAATAGCATCCATTGTTATAACACAAATGGAATTCATTAGTAATGTCGTCACGTTTAACAGATTTCAATGCTTTTCTTATAACACAAGGCATTGTTCGTTACATTCAAGATTATATTTAAAATGCGATAAAATATTAACACTGTCACTAGAGTTCAAGGATAAAAGAGGTAACATTCTTTGTGTATGAACGTATTGTCTTCTGTTTATCAATGTACTTAAGTAATGACTGCAGTTTAATAAAATGGAAAAGCTGTACAACTTGGTCATTACAAATTTGATGCTATTAACCTATTAATTTAAATTTAAATATCTTTATACAATATACAAGTGAAACACTCGCTTATTGATTGTCGAGGACGCTACCACCGGTTCGGGATAGGACGCCTCCGACCTGAGAAGAACCGGCAAAAGAAACTCAGCGGGACTAAAATTAAAAGCAATCCTAACTAGTGGTCTAAATAATAATCAAAATACTAGGAGTAAAAATACCTTCAACTTGATCACGGGATAGACGGACGGCCGCTGGAAAATGTCCGAAACGTCAAGAATTATAAACGCGATTAAAAGTCCTTTTGTTCAGTTATTTCGTTCGCGTAAATAAAGTAATTAATTAGTAGCCTATACTTAATAAAACTTAAAGTATACCAGAATGTATAATAATTTCGTAAAATAATAGCGACAAAAGTGAACACGTTATTTTCGTTAGACCGCCGCCATATGCAATGCCTCAAATGTTTGACATTAAACTTATTATTTCCAATGATTTATTTTTTGTAGGTTGTGATTTGTGACGATTCATTATATTTTTTACTTAGTTGGCTTTTTAATAACCTAATGTAATTGCTAACGTTAAAATGTGAAGGTCTTTGAACGTTATTTGTTTGAAGCCCAGAAATTACTCAACTCGTACCAACGAAACTCGGTCTGTAATTTATATAGATTATATCTATATAGTTCTTATAATAGGTTATACGCTAGAATAACAATATTATATTATTAAAAGATATAATAATAAATATATTAATACGTCGATAAAAACGTAGCGTACTTTACGCACGTACGTACAAGATATGTCATTTCAATACATAATTTTAAGAGCTTATTTATAAGCATGCATGTCTGCAATCTATAACATTTCCACATAATTCTCTTACAATTCGAGAAACATTGTCCCATAAAATACTTTTGAAACATCCATCCGAGGATTTGAATCGTAGGAAAAGGAAACGCCGGAGGCCGACAGAGCTTAAGTGTAAAGAAAGGATTTAAACTATAAAACCCTTCGACTATTCTTGGATTTTCACGGTAAATTGAAGATCCGATCGTCACTTAAAGCCTGTAGAAATAGATAGGCTATAGAGGGATAAAGACCGAGTCTATCGAGTCGTAAAAGACCCATCGACTGAGAAGCACTCTGAACATATTCATTCATACAATCCTTACAGTATTATAAGTGTTATGGGATTTATGTATTTTACTAAATCTTCAACCAATTGTATAATGTTAAACGAATTTCGCGGCGTTGTATTTCTTGTTGTGTGATAATTTAATGTTTTGATGTAATTGTTTCAATTTTATTGTAAAATATGACAAAAAAAATAATAAAATCACTCCTTAGTTAGGGGGTTTTAGAACCGTATCCCAGCACACTGATGCAATGCGGGCGGGTTGGTGTGAGAACCGACTTTTTACTTGCCCATCCAACGCTTGACTCTTACTTTTCAGACAATTGGGTGATCGTCCCAAATAGTCCTAAGCCACCAGAAAATAACGATAACAAAGTGGTCACCTCGCTGTATTCGAACCTCCGGTTTATGAAGCAAGGGCAAATACCGCTAGACCAGTAAGGTAACTAACATAATATCGGTGTACAAATTAGCCTCTGTGAAATGCTAAAGCATTCGTAGTACGTGAGTATTAATTTGACCTTTTCAGACTCTGGCAACATTTAGATGGATGCATTTCAATGGGCTTAATTAAGACACGTCGCGGTTGCATATTAATTACAATTACAAGTGACAAGATTGATAAACGCGATGAATATTAACAATTATAATTGATACATCATGTTCAGGGACGGATATAAACATAATTCCGCCCTGGGCACCGGAAAGAATTGGCCCCAATACTAGAATTTTATTTACGAGGGAAAATATCTGTAAAGTGACGTTTTAAAACTTTGCCGCCCATAAAATTTTGCCGCCATTGGCACTGGGCTGATCATGCTCGTCTTAATTATTGTAATGTTTATCTCTTTAAATAGTAACAAAGAACATTTCTTGTTATGAAATATATAAAAATATATTTCTACGTACGGCGAGGAGTTCTTTATATTATGTTTGCGTTACGGAATTACTTAAACCATGCAATTTACGTAATTTGCAGAGCACAAAGAGAGTTATTTAGCTACTGTTTTTACTTTAACTATACATATAAATAAAATTGGAGTGTCTATGTATATTATTAAAATACCAAATTTTTAAATGACTTTATAGTGATACATAAAACAAAACATTTTTTTTAAATTCTGTCTGTTTGTTTTGGCTAATGTCTGAAATGGCTAGTCCGATTTTGACGGGGCTTTCTAGATTGACTAGCTGATGTAACTGTGACTAACTTAAGCTACTTTTTACACATTTTTGCTTATATATATATATTATCAGGCGTAGGAAGTCGCAGGCACAGCGAGTACATACGTATAACTTTATCTCTTGTTACGTAATATTAAACGTCTGCACAAAACCAAAATCCGTTTTGATAGCATTCCCTCATTCAACATATTCCTTTTTAGGGAACGTATTGATCCCGCGGGAGGTTTGGGTTACTCCGATAGGAATCGAACCCTAATACCGGGGCTTTGTTGGCGACTACAACGGGGTTAATTGAATGGGGACCCAACTTGTAGCGCAATTTCCCCCGTAATCTGACGGAACATGTCTGATAAATGGGAACCTTTTAATACTTCTCATTGAATATATTTTCATCAACAGTTTGACAAGAGCTGTAATTTAGATATTTTATAAGAAATCTGCTTATTTTTATCATCATCATCATTAGCCTCTGATAGTCCACTGCTGGACATAGGCCTCGCCTAATACACCCCTATCCATTAGGGGGTTATGACTCGTATCCCACCACTCTGGTCCAATGCGGGTTGGTGGGTGGACCGACTTTTACAAGCCCATCCGACGCATGAATCATCTTACTTTCCAGACATTTGAGTGATCAGCCCAAATTTCCCTAACCAACTTGGAAACAACAATGAAAATTTGTTGAATCCCCGCAGGATTCGAACCCACGACCTCCGGTTTCTAAAGCACACTCCGATACCACTAGGCTACGGAGGCAGTTAATTTTATAAGCCTATGTTTACGTTATAACCATCACACACGCATTGGACCAGCGTGATGGGATACGGTCCAAAACCCCTAATAGAGAAGACGTGCAATACGGTAGGCCTATGTCCAGCAGTGGACGAACACAGGGTGATAACGCTGATGATGATGTTATTCGGAGAAAGCTGTCTGTTATGAAACATTGATTACGATCTATGAACTACTTACTTGTTTATGTGCTACAGAAAAAAAGATGTTGGCAATGAAATTATCTTCAGGTTATTGTTATTAAAAGTATTACCGTTAAACAAAGTCCCGTATAGTTTCTTTATCATTAAATGTAGCCTAAAGGTAGAGTAAGCTTTATATACCAATAAAATGCCAGATATTTAAACTGCTGTCTACTTTCGAAGTAAGTAAGTGCACTAGTAGTGTAAGTACAGTAAGTGACGAATTACTCTGTTTTAAGATTGGGCAGCCGTTATGCTTATACAAAATAAGTGTTTAAATTTAAATAATTTGCTCGAGATAAAATTAATCTTTGAGTTTTTCCCGGGTAAATCTTGGGAGTTGTTGAAAAAGCTACATGTACTTGAAATAACCAATAGTGATTCGAGGCCATACAATTTCTTCCATGTTTATTATTTACTTTAACTATATATGATACTTGAAATATAGTAACATAATGTCTTGTGATTGATATATATTTAAGATCATTACTTATAACATCACGAGCACGTCATAGTCAATAGACGCCGCAACGGACCGTAATTATTATTAATAACAGCTTAAATGCACCCCGCACCGAGTCCATTAGGCTTCAATCAAAGAATATTACGTACATTCCTCCACAGGTCCTTTTCTTTTTAGATTTAGGAAAGAACTTTCTTGTTTAATTAGTCTATGTTACATAAGGATAATATAGCTTTTTAGTAGTGTAAGAATATTCCATTCGATCCTGTTGTTTTAAAGCCTATTGAAGGCAAAGAAACAAACAAATTTATGCCATTAGTAAAGACTAGAGGTCCGTCCTGGCTTTGCACAAGGGAATTTTAACATTTTGTGGCGATATTCACTGCTTGGTATAGGCCGAACACCCAATTCTAATAGATCCACGGGAGCATCTAAATCTCCACCCAACCGGCATTGAACTAGCGTAGTGGGAGACGGTCCAAAAACCCACTAATGGAGAAACCGTGCATTAGGGGAGGCCTACATCCAGCAGTGGACTAACGCAGGCTGATGATGATGATGAGGATGATGATTCACAGCTTAAAATGCAGAAGTCTGAAATATAGTATTAAATAATAAAAAATCATGTCGTAGTGACTATATCTTTACGAAATAATCACCAGATTAAACTTAACGAAGTCTTAAGTGTCTCTGTCATTTTTTTGTAACCTTGATTTGCAGTTTCTAAGTAAAACTGTTATATAAACGTGAATTATTATAATGCAGTTAAGGTTTAAGTAATGTTTAAATGCACTAAATATATTATTGTGAACAGCGAAAATACTTTCAAGTGCAGAATATTATAAAACGTATATGTACAATAAATTTTTACGTAATATTCGTATAGATTATGTTAAAGAAATTTCATATAAACAACAAAACTTATGGGATCAGTATATATGTTATACATTCACTACGTTTTTGTATATAGATATAAAAAAAATATATATATTTATTGTAATATTCGGGTATTATTAAAAACGTTGGTATTTCTTCAATTTTTGGGTATTTATTCGTTAATCAATAGATGTACGTATATAATATCTGACAAACACGTCAAGTTATGAACACTTCTTTGCTCAAGTTATAATAAATTTATATATTCCTTATATATTTTGTCGACTTTCACGATGTCTATTTTTTACGAGGTAAAAAGCTTTTAATGCCTATTGATTGACAACCTTTTATTTGATGATGCCTTCACATTCCTCGGCACATGTATATATATGATGTATACATCATCAATATATATATATTTAATGTGATAGTAACGGATATTTGATTGCAATAAAAACATCTTTATTATTTTCTATATCTGACCGTGAATGTTACAAAATTTGCAATATATCGAATTAAGGTCATCCACATTGACCAACTATGCAATATTATATTCAAATATACTTAATAAATTAATCACTTAAGCAACGATACCAAAGCGTAATCCACTAAAAGTAGAGCATAAACTTAAAAAGCAAATCCAAAATGATAATGTATCATTTACTGCTGAACCCGCTACCGCTCGTGAATTGGCCCGCGGTCGCCCGTAGCCGCGATAAGGCATCTGCATTACAGCTTCCGCTTCCGCCGAAGCGGGCACTTAATTCCGGCACAAACAACGCAGTTAATAGCATCCAGCGGGGAGATATCGTATTGAGTCTAAAGATGGCGGATATAGCAGTGAATATGTTTATCAACATACGTATAAGGGTTTTGTAACAAAGGGAGGGGTATTATGATAATCCTTGCTTGTTTTATACGCAGATCGCTCGATTAAATTTGATGGTTTTGGTGCAGAAAATAGATAGCTTGCGGCTAACGGAAAGATATAAAACAAATGTTCATTTGGTACATTAAGTTAAACAAGAGAAAATTCTAAAACAATCTTAATTTATTAAAAAAGTTTCAAGTCATCATAAGTTTTTTTTACAAATCATGAATTCTGGTCTTCAGCGCAACCTAATATAGAGATAGATGGAAAACTACATTTTCACGCATTATTTCATTATGTGTTCTATCCCGTGGGTACAAACGCAGGTATAGGTCTTGTCACGTCAGGTACAATTTTCAAATAACTATTATGTAATTAAACCCGATAAAACCCGTAAAATTAATTATCACTTATAATTGTTGACAAACAATAGGACACGATTATAAAGACTTTGCTTATAAATATCTACATAAACAGAAATAAAACTTTGACATGCAT
The DNA here is from genome assembly GCA_029286875.1 of Lamproptera curius. NCBI lineage: Eukaryota > Metazoa > Arthropoda > Insecta > Lepidoptera > Papilionidae > Lamproptera > Lamproptera curius. The sequence continues at coordinate 2,538,032 of JAGSMT010000054.1, forward strand.
GTAAGTTGACAGCGTAAGTCAAGCTTGCGCTGTCAACTTACATAACAGAATGAATGATAAATAGGAAAGAAAGAAAGAAAAATTTTTATTTGGTTCAAAAGGTTAAAACAAAAACAATATTATACATTATGATGAGTTAGACAAAGAGTATAACTCCATGTTCCGTCTTCAGGAGGTTGTTCAAAATATAGTAGTTTTCAGTAAATCTTATTTATGGACCATCTTAATAAAATATTAATAATAAATTGCTTGATTTTTTTCGTAACTTCTTGAATTGTTTATATTGATATTGGCTCAAATCCTGTCACAGACGGGCGAGCTAGAATCATGAAGATCTCTTAGAAATTTAATACTTATATCAAAAATAATAATCAGTGAGAAGATGAGAATTATGTAAGGTTTCTTTATGAATAAGCTTCCCAGAAAACGACGTACGTTATATTCCATATAAATTTTCTCAGAACTTCGTTGATATTAAATCCTATTTGGTGCCAAATTGAATTATATTAAATCGTATATGGTTTCATTTAATATGTTCAGATGAGCGTTACTTGTGTTCTGGGAAATTCTATTTTGTTGTCTGAACAATGTCGGCTTATGTGCGAAAAATATTTTATAAGAATATTTAAGCCCTAGAATAGAATTATGTTGTGTCTATAGACATATTTCATTGTAATAATAATAACACTTTCCCTTTTTAATCAGTGATTCTATAAGAAAATACCACTTGATTGTAATATATCCTCTGAATAACGTTATACTTATTTTATATCGACATCTTGGGCAGTTTGCCGAAACGTCTCATATTTATATCATTTTGGAGGAGAAATATGTGTTGTCTATAGCTTTCTCGAGGTCATAGACAACGTGACTGCGTTTGATATGTCCATCATAAGCCCGAGTAATGGCCACTCGAAACATTGTGGCACTTGTGTCAGCCCCCGTAACTTATTAAGTGCCGCTTTTAGTGCCTCCGTTAGTGCCGCCCACTGGAGCGTAAAAAGTCCCGCGCTTTCTGGGTTAATGGCGGCACATAAGTGCTGAATTAGAACGCCCAGGACGTCAGGTTGTCTTGAGATTTCAATGTAATTTGTTGACCACGCTTTAATATTACGTAAATAGTGTCCATACTAATTTGAAGTTTGGACTATTTTGTCAAATACTTGAAAAAGAATAACTTATGTGAAAGTTTGTCAGACATAAAAGATTTAATTTATACATAATATATTACATAATTGTATATTTCTATTATATACTAAATAAATTTTACATTGTCTATGTTCTTAAACATTTTACGTAAAAGAAAACGCTGTCGTTTCTCGAAAATCGTTGCGCAACTGTACCCCGTACATCGCGCGCAACGCGCATCCACCGACGCGCTGCGAACACCGGAGCGCGCAACAGATGTCGCCGTCCGTGCACATAAAGCACACATTCCAGATCATTCCCTTATCGATCACAGCGCCTCTATACTATTGTACGCTAACACGGACATTGAAAAATTCACTTTATCCAAAGGAATAAGAGTATTTTTCGCGTGCATTGTACTGACCTAAAAACTCGGCCGGATTAATTTGCGACGGCACACGGTGCGGGGAAAAAGTATTTTTTTGACATGATATGACGTCATTAATATTAGTTCGTTCTCGTGTGTGGGTGAGGGGGGAGGAGGGAGTTAGGAATATTCTGCGTTCGGATATTTTGACGTTTCTAAAACTTCGTATAACGAGTGGTGTTTTTTTCAATTAAAGGCTGACTTTTAGTTCAGAGTTTTTTTAATGTGGCAACTGCATATTTAATTTTATGCTATTTGTATATTAAAAGTGTTTCAAACAGTTTAATTGAATATTTATACATACGACATTTTCTTTATGATGTCATTCTGTATATTTATGTATAAAAAGCTAAGATTTTTATATCACTAAACATTTACTTTGTTAACAATTAAAATGCTCTTTGTTATGAACCTTTACTTCGTGGCTTCGGCAATTCGGCAATTTTACATAACTGCTTGATATTTACTTTGCGAAAAATTCAATTAAGAATATTGCTTTTAAGTCAGTTGCCGTATATCATATACCAAACATATCACATATATATATATATATATATATATACATATATATATAATATATAATATAATATATATATATATATAATATATAAAAATCATACATACATTATACAATTTATGTTAAACATTCTTCAAATGCCATGTCCAATCAACATTATGCAATTTTTATAGTTAAGATGATAATTTATACTAATGGTTCTGTTATCTAAGATGACAAAGAAAAATCCGCTGAGTTTCTTTCGCCGGTTCTGACTGGCCTCCTTACAATCAATAAGTGAATGTATCACTCCTATGTTGATTAAATATATTTGAATTAGACATATAAAGGTTATGTACAACGTAATATATCTACATACACTTAAAACATAAGTAACGTATGTTGTGCTTATCAGTTGAGGCACGTTGAAAAATGTCATACCACGAAACCAAGTAGCGTGACGAACGTGGGAAAGTTTTGCGTTTCAAATTACGTTAGCAACTTTGTACGCTGCACTTTATTATTGAACTCGTGGTTAAAAAAATATATAAAAAATGCCTTTTGATATGAAAAAATTCTACTTTAATAGTTATAGTTTTTAATGATTTAAATTTTAATGTAATATGACATATTGTATACAGTTTAAATATAAAACCAAGATTTACATATTGTTTTGTTTAAATGTGTTTTTTTTTAATATGGAGTAAAAATGTACACACTTCTTTACAAGTAATTAGCAATTAAAATAAGAGATAGTTAGGACCTTAGTATTGTTCTTGAATTGCTGTTTCATAGCAGACTTTCATTTTAACTTATTATAAAAACTACCTTGTATGGTTGAAAAGAAATTCGTACATACGTGTACACCTGTACGAAACGTACAAACTTCTATACAAACCGTTCACCCGAATGAATGGAGCGTTCAATAACTCGAATTTCCCGCGTAATGAAAAAAAACAGCTTTTTTTTTCTTTTCCTTCATTGAATTGCAACACCACCTTTCACGAGGCGCGTACCTTTTTTCATACACTCACTTCGATTTGCATACATTTCGTTAAAACTCCCGAGTGAATATTTTTGCATTCGTAGTTCGAGAAAAAAATCCCGTCAGTTTTTCGTGTTTTTTGTTTACATTTCACGCTGTTCGTGAATTAAATTTGAAATTTTAGAAAATGTTGCCTGTTTAGTGTATTTAATATAAACTTTCATTAAAACTTTGTTAGATACATATTGTCATATCTAAATTACATATAAAGTAGCAAGCATCCATAAAATCAAACAAAATATTATTAAAAATATATGTATATTTTAATATTAATAAATAACATTTTAATAACATATACGAAGTAATAACGAAGGGAATATATTCAATTCCGAGAAACCTTTGACAATATGTCAATAACGGCTGAAAGGCAGCGACTGTTGCCCTCCTAATGAAAACACTACATGGCGGAGGGTTGAGAGATGTATAAACAACTCGTTTTCGACTGCCGTTATGTCAATATGGCGTCGTTTAACATTTAACAAGGACCATCGAGGATCTATACGGTTGTTTGTTTACCTCTTTAGATAGTAATTTGTAGTCTGTATTCCAATCACAGATTTTAATGGAGTTGCTTTTTATATGCAAAGTTAGAGGAAACGAATGACGCGATCATAAATTAAGATTAAACGTTTAACGTGAACTTAGTCGTTAGTAGCATTATTCGTTTGAACATTTCTTTTTTACGATGATGATGATTTTTTTTATTAGAATGGTCTTTATATATTTTGCTAATTTCGACACGAGTGTTTTATATTAAGTAATATTATTTCAAGTCTTCTTTACCAATTCTCATAAATGTCTTAAAACACTGTGTGTAAAATTAATTTACGTACCACAATAAAAATGCAACTGATTCTATTCAAAATATTTGGTTTTGCACCATTAATTAATTTTTATAGTTACTTGAATTGCGTCCATCTATTCTTTTACAGTCTTCCCTTTTGGTTACAATCAGATTTATATTTCATGGACATTTTATCCATGTTTCGTATATAGATAACAAATATTGTTAATTAGGATCTTGTGGAAACCTCCGTAGCCTAGTGGTAAGGGCGTGTGCTTTAGAAACCGGAGGTCGTGGGTTTGGACTCAACAAACTTTCATTGTTGTTTCTTATTTGGTTAGGGCAATTGGGGCTGATCGACCAATTGTCTGAAAAGTAAGATGGTCCATGCGTCGGATGGGCATGTAAAAAGTCGGTCCACCCGCTAACCCTATATTTTTTTTTGTAGTTACATTTTGCTCTACAATATCAGTGTTTGCTATCGGCATACAATCGCTTCTATGTGTGCAAGAATATTAGTGCTTTCGTAGATTTTCTTGTCTTTCTTGTGTTATTAAATTTCTTCAGTGAGTTAATAATTGTTTAAATATGACTTTTAAAGGTCTTTATGGTAGCTTCTTTATTTAATATTTGTTGTAAATTGTATGGCTCGTAATTAAAGTTATTGCAGTTAATTGTGTGGGTAAAACTAACCAGCATTGGACCAGCGAGGTGGGGTACGATCGAAAACCTCCTAATGGAGAGGGCGTGCATTAGGGGAGGAGGATGTCCAGCAGTGGACTAACACAGTCTGATGATTTGATGTGGACGCAACATCTTGATATTTGACGTATTATAGTTTTTAAGAATACCGCAAAATCACGAAAAGCCAGGACATCCAACGTACTACACCTTACATAGCAAAAGGAATTTATATTTTTGAACATAACATTTTACTTCAAAAGACTTTTGGATTACTAATCTCCTTAAGGTCTGGTACCTGTCAATGTAATTTTTTTTTCAATTTGCACTGTGAAAAGTACACTACATTACATTAGCAAACTATTTGCAATATTATATAAACTATCGCATTAAAATACAAGTGTCGTCTTCGCAAAGCATTTGCATATCACGCAGTTGCCATGTTTCTGTACGTTGGTGCCAGAAATTTGTCTGTTAATCTAATAACAACTAATCCGCTTACAACGTACGTCATGTTCGTTGAAACCTAGTCAATGCTATATAAAGTATAGAATATAACTAGGAACTCCGTAATAATTTTTGTTACCGATATTAATAATATTTCGTGAACGTTAACTTAATATTAAACCTACATATTTTTTTAATAATCTTCTCGATTCAGAATGGTGACATTTCAACACCTAATAAAGAAAATTTCTTTTATAAACCCTTTTTACAGGAGACCGTCTGGGTGGGTACCACCGCGGTGCCTATTTCTGCCGCGAAGCAGTGGTGTGGGCACCGTAGCCAGCGTATTTAAGCGATAGGCAGCGCGTTGGCGATACCACTGGCATTACCAATGTCTATGGGCGTCGGTGACCACTTCCCATCCCAGTGGCCCGACTGCTCGTCTGCCTGCGTATGTCATAAAAAAAACTTATATTATAAATGCCAAAGAAACTGTCCGTCTGTCCGTCTTTACTGTCTAAACCATTGAACCGATTTCGATGAAATTTCGTAGACACCTAAAATAGACTCTAAGAAGGGACATATGTTATTAATGATCGCGATAAAAGTGGTCGAAAGGGTTGAAATAGAGGATAAAAGTTTAAATGGAAATGGTCGCCGTTGAACATAAAACGACAAATTTTTTGGGTCATACACTCGAAAAGACCCATAAAAGGTGTTTTTCTAGCAACTTTGTACTGTACGGGGATTAACTATAATGAGGATAAAAGTCAATATGGAAATTTGTCATCGGTCAAAGCAAAAACAACTTTGTGTACGAATGATGAGGCACATACAATAAAAACACCACATTAATATTACACTAAACAGTATATTTCAATTTAATACACCTCGCGAACATTTCGATTCCACGAGAATAACAACAAGTTTTATATAAATACTTACTCGATATATAAAACACAATTCGGATTTAACATTTTTGTATTAAACTAAGCTTCCCTAAAATTATACTGACGTATACTCATGTCCGTGACATACGTCGACGTATAAATGTAATTTTAAAGGGTCTAAACACTAACAACCGGCGAAATTTCGTTTCAAACTTTCCACGTTGCATGAATAGTGTGGGGCCGTCGCCATAGTCCGCCATTTTGGGTGTCCCGGACGCGTTATGTTACAAGTGCAGCCCTGGGAAGGGACGTGCTCCGAAACACAAAACATCGGCTTCGAAACAATTTGTAAACGGTCGCTTTGTACCGTGATGCTGAACTTGTTTTAATTGTATCGGCAGAAACATTGTTTTCAGCTTTCTAGTTTACATTGAACTAGTTTGTTTACTATTGTACTATTGTTGTGAACGAAAGATATTTACGTGGGTGGATATAGATGTCGTGTCAATATTAAATTAAACATTATTTATTTTGTTTTATCAAATAAAGGCAATTAACGTAAATATCCTCATCAAACATCTATAAATTAATTGATTTAAAACACTAGTAATCGTAAATAAATCAAACACTGTACTTGCCCTACAATGTCTTTTACGTACTTTATTAATTTAAAGAGTAAAAATATTCCGGATAACAGATAAATCATCTATTTTTTTTATGGCATACGCGGGCAGACGAGCGGTTGGGCCACCTGATGGCAAGTGGTCACCGACGCCCATAGACTTTGGCAATACCAGTGGTATCGCCAACGCGCTGCCTACCGTGAGACATAGGGTGTTAAGTCTCGTTTACCCAGTCAATACGCTGCCTACGGTGCCTTTCAAACCGGAACACAGCAGTGTTTTCACACTACTGCATTGCGGCAGAAATAGGCACCGCGGTGGCAACCACCCAGACGGTATCCTGTAAAAAGGGGACCTACCACCGGTAAATCTAATTTCTATTAATCTAGTTTCTATTAATACACGAAATGTGACCATAAGTTAAGAAAATTAACAAACACATAAAATTATATAATAAAACAATACTACATCGTAAGAACTCCAACACAAACATGTTTCATATAAACTACATCGGACACGTCTATATAGAATTGTGCAAATTGAATTCTGGACGGGACGCGAGCATGTAATTCGATTTGAATTAGAGCATTATATAGTCTGTACGCATGTGTCCGTATATGTGTTCCTGTGTAGTCTGTGCAAATTCTATTGTGTTACACGCCGAAGGGCCCACCCTATTCCACCCGCTGCCGCGGAATTGTTCCGTCATCAGCCATCAATGGACCTAACCCCCTAATCTCATCTAATGCAATTAGACCTCGGTCACTGTTCCGGACGAAATCACTCAAATGATGTGATGCTGGGTTGTCTATTTTATGAAAACTGTTTGCACAATTATAGTTTACATTTCAGTTTAATATTTATTTATATATGACGACGATATGTCTTCGGTCAATAACAAAATAAGCGACAAAATTAGCAAGCTCGATGTAGGTATTTCATAACATAATCGTAAAATGACATACGATATATAAATTACTAGCCACCCGTACCGACTCCGCACGGGTGGACTGCTGATATCTATAAAATCAATGGAAAATTGTAGACATTTGTTCGTTTCTCTACAGTATTATGCATGAATTATACATATAAACCTTCCTCTTCAATCACTCTATCTATTAAAGAAAACCGCATCAAAATCCGTTGCGTACTTTTTAAGATTTAAGCATACATAGGGATATAGGGAAAACTGCACACAAGTTCTTTTGCTTACTTATTATTTATAAAAAGGAATGATGTTTATCAACCATTCCGTTTAAAATCCGACACGGAAGAGATTATTACGGAGGTACCGTTTCTCCGTACCTTATAAAAGGCAATTTAGAAATGCCGATGTTTAATACCCCGCTAACGAGGCACTCCAACCCAATAAACAACGGAACCCTTGAAGATCTAACAAGCGAAACAAAAAATAAAGATAATTATTTCGCCCGGCGTTTTGTCCGAGAAAATCGTGTTTAGTCCAATAAAATCGAAAAAAACATATTTTCACGACGCCATCTTGTTATTCTTTATGACGTTTGACACATTTTTATTTATCAAATCCACTAATTTACGGATTTTTCGCGTTACTTAAATATATTTATTCCCGACGTTTCGGATTCTTTCCAGCAATCATGATCACGGGCAGACTAAGTTGGTATATGTCTGTATCGCTATGTTTTGGAATAACGTCAGAGCTTTTATTTAAAAATTGACATATCTTTCGTTTTCTTATTTTGAATATTGGTTTGACAAAAAGTACTTATGTTGTCCTTCAGTTTTGTAGTTTTATACTCTGCGTTTAATTTTGAAATTATTGGATCCCAGGAAGGTGGCAAAGACCAAACATCCTCCTATTAAAATTTGGATATTTCTTAATTTAATCAATTAAATAATAGAAATTAAGGAAGCAATAGAAATAAAAAAAAGTCTATCATCTAGATCATTCACGATCACGGGCATTTAGTCTGCCCGTATCATAGATGCTGGAAAGAATCCGAAACGTCGAAATAAATATTATATTTAAGTAACCGCAAAAAATCCGTAAATTTGTGGATTTGATATGTATAATAATAGCGTAAATAAAAGAAATAATTACATTTTTATTTTTCGTAAGGCTGTTCTAGATTTAACGATAAATATAATATTTAATATACATAATAATAACTGCTTCCGTTGCCCAGTGGTAAGGGCGCGTGATCTAGAAACCGGAGGTCGTGGGTTGTAGTTCTGCGGGGACTCAACAAATTTTCATTGTTGTTTCCTACTTGGTTAAGGCAATTTCGGCCGATCACCCAATAATCAGATAATCCATGTCCATCCAATAGATCCATGCGTCGGATGGGCGTGTAAAAAGTCAGTCCACCAACCCGCATTGGACCAGCGTAGTGGGTTACGGTCCAAAACTTCTAAAGGATAGGGGTGTATTAGGGTCGGCCTATGTCCAGCCGTGGCCTAACACATGCTGATGATGATGTATAATAATTTACTTATATTATCTAACTATTTTTTAATATTGTCATTGTTAGTCTCAAGCGCACTATTTTCTTATAAAAGTAACGTAAAGAATAAAAGCCTGTTGTCTATGGGATAGTACTCAATTTATCGACAAACAGTATTAGCTCTCAGGCTACAGACGCTAATGGTGGAATCAGGTTACAACAAATGGCCCCCGGCTTATACATAGTACGACATGAACTTAGACAACGTTTTTCCTTATTTTTCCTTTTAATTCTCACTTATTTTATCGTTTAAATCTAGAAATAGTAACGAAACAAGATGATTTAAGTACCCGTTACGTGATGTTACACAAAAGGATTATGTTGTACGTACGTATTTCATTCCATTAAGTTAAACGTTTTAAGCATATAATTAGTCAACTAACTTAACAAGCTACAACTTCATCGCAGGTGCATACCATTATGAGATTTTTAAAGCAAAATATTATTTATTTTTCAAAATAGATTTATATCTACATATGCTTATAACAAATGATATATTTATATAAATGATTTTACTCACAAAATGATACATAATAAACTTAAGAAACCTATACGGAAATATTGCCAAAAAAAATTCTTGTCAATTCTATTAAAATATTTATGAAAGCGTTCATTCATGCAATAGTTTCTATATCGATTCTTTATTAACATGCAAATGGAGGGAATTCGGAATGGACTTTTTTTTTCAATATGGCCGCCTGATTGGCTTTAGCGCGTCGAAATATTAAAATGAAATATTTTAATTTATTCATCACGGGCGACTTTTTAACAAGGCTCGGAATATTAAAGTGCTCGAAATGTATTTGATACGAAATTCCTTTTATTTCAAAATTAATATGAATTTTATAGCAGTTATAAAGGTGTTATAAAATTTTATTGTTCATTTTAAAAAAGAATAGTATGTTGAAAAATCGGCTATAAAGCATTACTTCAATATATATTATTATAAGTAAAATCAAATGGTATAGAAATTAATCGTAAATAAAATATAATGCTATCGCTCATGGGAAAACGTAAATATTTTCGTGTTCCGGTTCGACGGGCACCAATCTAGTGTAATCCATTGGATGTTGAGATCGTGTAATCGTTATGGATAACAATTCTTTCCATCAAATTTCCCAAATGTCGAACCACTTGATAAGAATAAATAATTTTATTATACGTTTCAATTTGCCAAATTCATAAATAGATCTAGAAAAGATAGTTGTCCTTTAAGAAATTTAATTACCCTGTGTTAATATGGAATAAAATCGTAAGATATCAAAGAAAAAACTTAATAAAACATATTATATTTTTGATACATCCTTATATGCTCTATTTTATTTGATTAATACATATTCGTACACCTACTTCGACATTTTTGAACGGTGTTAGACAACACCTAAGGTATGCTGGTCTTAGTACATAATTTTGTGCAAAGATAAGAAGAAAAATCAATCTACACATGTATAAAAAAAGAGGAGTGTCTGTTTGTAACATCATAATAACCGTTTTTAAATGATAACATTGTGATATATAACCGATACTTATAACAAAGCAACTATTTTTTAAATATTTGTCTGTCTTTTTGTTATGGCTAATCTCTGGAATGGTCCGATTTTAAAGGGACTTTCACTGGACGGTCCCTTTCACGAGGGACTGTAACTGGGATTAAATTATGGTACTTTTTGATTAGATATTTTTTATATAACTTCAGTGAATCCTTGCCAGAGAGTCGGTAAGCATTGTCACCATTCCTATCCGCCATTATCCAAAAATAGCTGGCCCAGTTCGAAAACCGCCTATTCCTGTCAATGCGGCCGCACCCTTATTTCGGGGGGGCATTTGGCTGGGAAGGGCCACCCCCCGGGCCCACCCATTACGTGCCTCGCACTTTTTATATTTAGACCTTTTTCTCTCTGGCGGATTTATATCCTAGGCAACCGGAGATAATGAGTTCCCCGGATGGCCTTGATAGTCGATCGTTTTTGAGGTTATCTGTTTCCTTCTGCGAAAATAAAGTGAGACCCATTTGTCAATCTGACGTATTGTCACTGTTATTTTTAAATTATAAATCAAGACAGATTATATATGAAACAAAAGTTATACGTTATTTGTTTATTTATGAGTATTAGACAAACATAAACAGGAACGTAGAGTTATATATATAAATTAATATTAATGAATTAATATTTTAAATCAATCCTCCTCTGGATTCGTCCTGCTTTTATTAATTATTCGTATTAATTAATTAAGTTCTCGTCGGAATATGTGAAGTTGAAAATGTTTCTGTGCAATTTTAGTTATGAGATTCCTTTTAATCATGCGAAAACTTATTTAATTAATAAACTAATATATATGGGTGATGTATTTGAAATCCATGCAAGGGAAACGGTCCAAAAACCTCTTAATGGAGAAAGCGTGCGATAGGGGAGGCCTATGCCCAGCAGTGGACTAACACAGGCTGATGATGATGATGATTGGTACTCCATCCTATGAAAATGTTAAGTACTGAAAATGGACAAAGTTTAATACCCATATTAATGATAGAAATGTGAAAATGGTGAATCGGATGCTAACAAACATTATTAATCTTTTTTTTTGCCGCCATGTTGGCAAAATATCACATGACATCTGATACTGGCAACTTCGTTTAGAAATGAAATAAAAATACATTTCCATATTACGCGTGACGAGTGAAATTGTACGTAGGATTTTTTTTTTTAGTTTATTTACGTCGTTATGGTATCCCTTTTTGAGGTTGTTAGTGAAATGTTTTTTGCCCGCGTACTCTCGTATCCGTACATAACGTGGTTGGAAATGGGATTTTCGAGGGAAGCTTTTATTTTTGAATAGGAATTTTAGAATTTGAAATAAAGTTTTTAAAAAATGCTTCAGAACGTGACGTGATAGAGCACTGTTGAACGACATCGTATTTTTAATAAATGAATTATAAAATTTTGCGATTAGTATTTTTCTTTGACTCAGCTTTTGCTTAGTTATTGTTAATCCAACTTGAAATTGAACTATAAAAGATATTGCGCATTTGTTATTATATATTTACTAAAATCTCGAAGGTGCAAGATCTCTCTAAGGAATATGAAGGGTAATCTGGAATTTTCTAAAATATTTTCCTTTTAGTTAACGGATTACCCGTTTTAGATAGTGAACACAAAGGATTGTAGATAAAACAAGCCCTTACAAATCTCCATTTCACGAAAAGAAGCACCGCCGAGAGCTGTATAAAAAATTCATTTGATATTATCTACAGTACAAAATTCTTTTACAAAATATTTTATCAAGAGATACAGAAAATTTAAATATCGTACTATTTTCTGCGAAAATATATTAACATTTACATTACTACACCATGTTACTGATCCGCCATTTTGAATTTGTGTCAACTTGACACTGTCAAGTGACGTCAACTCTGTTGATGCGTTCCGTTTAATCTTCGATACCAATCTATTCTAATGACTGTATTATTATTCATAAATTGACCTCGAAACCGTCCTTGATAAATAAAATCTGTTTTTCAAATACACCCCGCGTGCCACCCCGTTGAGCCTTGTCATTATTATTTGCCATTTTGAATTATTTATGCCACCCCCGCATACGTCGTATCCGATTAGAACTCCATTTTTAATATATACCACTTTGATAAATTTAGTCTTTCCTTATTTGCCGTCATCTCAAAAGATGAACGGCACGTGTAAGAGATTTCCTTGAATGCTTTCTATTACTCTCGAAAGTTATTATTACTTTCCTGATAAGTATAATTCTACAATAATAATAAATAAGATGGAAATTCATTCTCTGTAATGTGTAACTACTAGTTACGTTATGTTTATATCATATGCTCAAAATTTATATTTAAAAATTTTGTTTAATTTGAGCGCGTATAAAATATAGGAGACTAAAAGCTAGTCACCTAAAATATGAGCTGCTGATGTGTATCTAGACTTGTTAGATGGATTAGGATGTAAAGCATACTTTTGCAACACATATTGAGATGATTGCGTAGAGCTTTAAAACGAAGCATACCTCGTACGTTTCAATGATAGTTCCACATTGCAATTGTTTTTACAGATTGCCGTTCGTATTTATAAAGTTACTTCATCGTTAACATCGGCCTGTGTTAGTCCACTGCTGGACATAGAAATCCCTTAATGCACGCCCTCCCCATTAGGGGGTTTTTGGACCGTATCCCACCACTACACAACTGCCTCTGTAGCCTAGTGGTATTTGCGTGTGCATTAGAAACCGGAGATCGTGGGTGTGAATCCTGCGGGGACTCAATAAATTCTCGTTGTTGTTTCCTAGTTGGTTACGGCAATTTGGGCTGATCACCCAATTGTCTGAAAAGTAAGATGATCCACGCGTCGGATGGGCATGTAAAAGTCGGTCCACCAACCCACATTGAACCAGCGTGGTGGGATACGGTCCATAACCCCCTAATAGATAGGCGTGTATTAGAGGAGGCCTAAGTCTAGCAGTAGACTACCACAGGCTGATGATGATGATCCCGCCACGCTAGTTCAATGCGGGTTGGTGGGTGAAAGTTGCATGTTTAATATATTTATATTATTAGTTATATTGTAATAATGACGAGCAACGGCTGTTTTCATAAGTATCGCTGTCTGTTTACACAAATATCATATTTTGGTACGGAGAAATCTCCATTAAGATAAATAGAACACGAGGAAGAAGCTTTTCGAGGAATTCGCGAATCACTCGAGACTTAACAGGAAAACGTTTCAGAGTACCACTACTTGAAATCGTTTTTAATCTGTGGAAATCCTCTTAATGTTCCGGCATGATGAAATATATTATTTGCTTTTTTAATATACTTTGAGGATTTAATCGGTTTTTAGATAAGAATCTCGGAAAGTTTGATCTTATATTAAAACTCATATAGTTTATAGATTCGGCAACACTGCAGAATAAGAGTGACCGATGTTCAGCAACATCTTATTAATCGAAATGTTTGCTTTAAACTTATGAGTCGGGAACAAACCTGTATTGAAAGTACAAACCTGTATTTATCAATTTACTCCACTTTACCTCATCGATACTCAATAGCACTTACATAGTTATATTGAAGTATGATCATCCATCCAATATTACAGTTTACCGAGAAACGACGTATAATGTGATGTAACGGAATCAATAGGTATGAAGTCCCACTTAGTTGTTACTTCAAAACGGCATTCGAGTAGGAGGACATATCTTAGCCAATTTAGTCATGAAAATTATGTGAACAATTCAGCCTCTGAGCTGATATAACAAGTGTCATATCAAATCCACTAATTTACGGATTTTTCGCGTTAGTTATATAGATTCACTCCCGAAGTTTCGGATTTTTTCCAGCATCCATGATCACGGGCAGACTAAATTGGTATATGTCTGTATCTCAATGTTTTGGGATAACCGTCAGAGTTTTTATTTAAAATTAACATATTTTTCATTTTCTTAATTTTGAACATTAGTTCTAAAAAAATACTTAGCCCTTTGTAGTTTTTATGTAATAGTAATAAAAAAAATTATGGATATAATTTTTTTCATGGATGCTGCATAGAATTCGAAACGTCGAGAATAAATATATATAAGTGTCATATGTTAAGAGTTATAGGTGATGAATTGTTAGTAAGATGTCAATTTTCCAGTGCCAGTCGGTTACTAACAACACTACGCTTTTGTCGCCGTTTCGTTGCTAGTTGTAATGGGGTTTATATCAACTCCGACTATTCTTTGACCGAACTGTAACACGCTAGAGCCATATAAATTCATATGAAAGGTAAAATAGTAAGCCGCAAAGTTTCCAAACTTGCTCACAGGAGTTCCACAGGGATCCCTCGAGCTAGTACCCCGTTGTGGGTGGAAATCGCCCCCCGTAAGTCCTTAATTCCGGGATTTTTGCGCGGCATTAATCCCGCCTTTTTCGTTTCGGCACGGAGCAACTTTCGATAAACCTCCTGAACCCGCCACCCTGTAGTTGTTGTTCGCTCTTAATTGCGTTAGAGAAATGTGTCTGTGAATTCCTACACGTGACCCTAAAGGGTTGGTACGTTTTTTTCTATGTACTGTATCTATACAACAATCGATAGACTCTTTTTAAATTAGTTCTTTATTTTGTACGTCAAGTAAACATAAAAATTCTAGATTATTATCTACCGCTGAAATTATTATTGTAAAAATACATTCCGATGCTCGCTGTTCCAACTTGAAAGTTTATTTTACTAGAGTATTAGTTAAATTTGAAAATTTTTTTTTTGGAGATTGCAAAACAAGTAAACAAACATTACTCAAACAAGAAACCTTTAAAGGTTTGAGACTCAAACCTTAAGTAATATTGCAGTTTTAGAATAACTGCTTTGGTTATCAGTTACTCGATTTGCTAAAGTATTTTGATAGATTTTATAGGAAGGGTGCAAAAGTTTTTATTCCATTTAACGCAAGATCATGACAAGATAAAATATTAAAAAATGTGCAGGGGTTATTTTAATCCTGGAACGTTAGAAAGATTTCCCTTCTGCACTTATCTGCTATTGACAGCTGATTTATAGTAAACGCGCGCCGCAGGAAATTTAATATTTTCTCAAAATGTTATATTATTAGTACGAAAATAATACGCGTACTTATCGAAAGAGAGGAAATAGATATTTCAACCAACTTTCTGTAAACATATCACTACAGACATCATAGATTAACAGTTAGTACTAAGAGATAACCTAACCTTTAAAATTGTGTATTTAATGTAATGAATTATTTTATTTAAACTCATTCTGAAGTATTGTGGATTAAATTACTGACATGTTTAACTTGATTTCGTAAAGATTTTATGATAGCTTTAAATTAAGTACATAAAACATATACATGTCATCGTCCTTAGCCTGTGCTAGTCCACTGCTGGACATATGCACACCTAATCAATTAGGGGGTTTTTTGGACCGTATCCCACCACGCGGGTCCAATGCGGGTTTGTGGGCAGATGTAGTTAACATATATTCTGTCAAATCAGCAAATTATTATATAACTTATTACCCGCACATATGATCTAATGAATGTGAACTGGCATCAGAATTTTACAATTATTATAATATATATGTTTTTTAGCATGTAAAAAAATGTATTATTTTGTTGTTATTGTTTTTTGTTTTATTGTATTTTTACTGTGATTTTCTTTTTGTGAAATGTGTATGCCATCTTTATCTCTTAGTAATTTTTTACCCTTGCACTTATTTATGTGTTCATATTTATTTTTCTTGCATAGTATAGTGTAAACAATTATTGATAATCAATAAATATATTAAAACCATAATACATTTATATTATCTGTTGACTTTGTCATCAAAATGGCGCCTAACTGCCTGTCGACAGAAAACTGAAAGTACAACAATGTGAACTCTGACCACGTTATTAAATAAACCTTCTTGTGTTTTTATCTCTTGAAGTCAAAGCGGTTAGCGACAAAGACGTATGGGCGTGACCAAACCATGTTAAAATATACACATATACAAGTAACTCGTCTTGTTTGACGACCCTTCATTACCAAGACCGACGGGAAATAATGTTAATTTGTATGAACTCAGTTTCTTTTTTGTAAGAAATTCATATACAACGTAAAGAAACTGCATTAAGGTTTTTTAACAACAAAAATGAGCACAGTCCTAAAATAAATGATAAATAAAATGACATGTGACCCTAAAGTGTTGCCGTTTCATAAAGATATTTGAAAAAGAAACAATTTACACACAGATCGGCCCTCACCCAATTCGAGGG
The DNA here is from genome assembly GCA_029286875.1 of Lamproptera curius. Taxonomy (NCBI): domain Eukaryota; kingdom Metazoa; phylum Arthropoda; class Insecta; order Lepidoptera; family Papilionidae; genus Lamproptera; species Lamproptera curius. The sequence goes on from JAGSMT010000054.1 coordinate 2,554,797, forward strand.
GACAATGTGAATAACAAATGCCAATAGATCTCGATTGGCATTAAGCTACCTAGATCTCGCAGCTGGCGACCCCAGGTCGTGTACCAATTGGCGGCAATTGACATGGGAGCGAGGCGCGGGAAACGAGCGCCGGTGCGTTCACCGTCACAGATTATAAAACCTTTCGTAAAGCGGCGGAAGAATTTTTGGATTGTCATAAAACTTGCCTTTTTATACGTGCAATAGATAAATTATAAACCCGTGATAGCAAAAACAAAATACTAAGTATTTTTGTTATTTAATATATATTTCTAGTAATTAAAATGAAAATCATGCGATGATGATATAAAATCGACGAAACAAAATATGTTTTAAAAATTACGTTACTCCTATAATCTGTTAAAGTTATATGGGAACTTTTAAAAGTTTTTCTTGTATTTGGAAGTTATCCATTCAGATAAATAAAGTTGAGTGTTGGTTTGTAACATCAAAATAACAGTTTATTAATAATTACATTGTGATTTATAACCAATATATGTAACAAAATAATTTTGTTAAAATTTTGTTAGTCTGTCTGTTTGTTCTTGCTAATATCTGGAACGGCTAGTCCGATTTTGACGGGATTTTCACTGGACGATAGGTGATGTAACTGAAAGTAACAAAGACTACTTTCTCTAATAATAAACATATTTTTTATATCACCACGGTGACAAAGTTAAGCAGGTGATATAACAAAATACCAAAAAGCGTAAACACCATCACACAACGTAACGGTCCTTATCTGTACTCGCATAACAGTTGCACATTTACGGCCACGAGACGTTTCTAACACGGCCAAAGGTTACCGTCCAAATGCGTTAAATAATTATCTCCAGTACCAACTTTATTACCGCATTGACAGCTTAAACGCCATGACATTTGGCTACGACACGCAAATAACTGGCAATTATTATGCGATGGTCTCGCAAATTACCTTCAGCTGAATATTCATATATTCGGTGCGGCTTTATGAAATACTTCAATGTAATTACTTGAGCGGTACCGTAAAATCGCTTTTGTCGACCGCGCAATCATGGTTGACGCCGAATATTTGTGATACAAACGTTTCCTGAACACGTAACAACTTTACAATTTACCCGTCCGCTCTTTTGTATGACATTTAAGTGACCTTTTACAGGTACATATTTATATATGTCAATTGATATAGCAAGATATAAAACAGAGGGTGTAATAACCTACTATATGCCAAATAACTCAGCGACATTTCACGATAATGCCATAACCAAGACGCGGTGTTGCCAGTATGGAATGATGCTAAATACCAATTACCTTTCGATACCGTTAATTTGGATCGTGATTTGTTTTACGTTTACCTTAAGGCTGACATTAACAAATATCAACGGCACAGATTATACCTAAATGCTTATAGATCTTTCGTCACATTTATCAAAATAACAAAATTGTATACCAAATAGTAATATTGTTTACCTAGTTGAATCATGATACTGTCAATGACTATTAAATGAGTACATCACTACATAGAATAAAACAAAGCCGCTTTCTCTGTCCCGATATATGTTATATATGCTTAAATGTTTATAACTACGCAAGGGATTTAGATGCGGTTTTTTTTAATAGATAGAGTGATTGAAGAGGAAAATTTATATGTATACCTCATGCATAACATTGTAGAGAAACGCTGGTAAATTTATATATTTAACAGATATCAGTATTGTACCCGTGCGGAGCCGGAGCGGGTCGCTAGTATTATATATAATACAAACATAGTAAAGATCGTTTGGGTCATATTACCTTTTGTAAGTATCTTCAATGTTGTACGCTGGTATATTAAATATTTATGTCTTATTTCTTAAACAATTTAGGACGAAGGCTATTCAATAATTCACGGTAATTCGGGTCGGGTGTGGTTTTATCATTTTATTTCGAAGGAGCGGTTTCCCTTTACATCTATCGAACCCTTACCCTCCTATACAACGTTCGCGGCTTATTAATTATTGAAATGACATCATTCAACAGTCGGCTCCCCACGGTTTAACGTCGATCTTCATTTAAACTCACTAAATTCATAACGATATACATATTTAATAGCAATTTGTGTCTTAAAATATGTAACAAGTTTATGGAAGATAATATCGATTAAAACGGAATTTTAACTATGTTATCTTTACAAGTAACGTATAAAGCTGCTTCAGTTTATCTTAGGATATTATTTGAAAGCATTTTTACAAATTTTAAAAATGCTTTTTCTGAAGTATGCTTATAATACTTTTGTATGAAAGGTTATATAAAATGAACAAAATATAAAAGAGTAATGTAAACGGCAGGAAAGGAAAAATTAAACCGCCCATTAATATGTTTTTTTTTAAATCTCGAATGGCACGTTTTTCTTTTGGAATGCCGTTTATCTCGCATGAAATTACATAAACTGCCGTAAAAATGCATTTAAGTCCACTGGGGCATTAAATGAGTCAAATATATCACTCTTGCTTGACATTTCGGTGTTGCATACGACATATTTGCATTAAAGTAACTTGGTAGATATTACTTTAATGTTTAGCTTAAAAAACGGATAAAATTTTATAAATTTTGTTACTAGAAACAGAATATTACTGGTAATTACGCGTTTTAGAGCATGAATTCTCACTAAGTAAGTAAGTAAGAACTGCATTCTCCTAGGCGCATCCGAAGCTGGCTTCTCGAGCCAGCTTGGAGCAGCCTCCTACACGGCTAGCCTTACTCCTTAGGCCGGCCAGGATCCTCTTAGCTTTCCCGCGGCTGGACCAGGCCGCAGGTACTGAGCCCCAACGCTACGACAAAGCTAGAACCGGTTTTTGGAATTTACTCCTAGAAGGCTATATTATCCTCGATTAACATAGTCTTAAAATAACACAGGTAGTAAATAGGAGATCCTATATAGGAGATCCCGTTTTTGAACTCACTGATCACGATATTTCTGAAGTTATTGACTTGAAATTCCGTGTTAATAATTATGTTACTAAGTAGAAATCAGTTATGAACGGGTTTTACGAAATTCTACCTCAAAGGTCATTGCGATGGAAATAACCAGCTAAAAAATAACGAAACACGTTACCAGTTAAAAAATAACTGAAACATCAAGCGTTATTATTGTCCGTTTTCACTGCCAGTAAAAAGAAGAAGAGGGATAGCCGCAATGATCATTTAAATGCTCACGAGCGAGGCGTTTTGCTACAGTGTTGCAATTAGTATACGAATTGCTTTTTGCGGCTAGCAACTGTTTTCTATTCGGCGTTGCGTGCGATTCCGCGTGCCGAGGTATGTGTGCCGCAAATGTAAGCGGATAATATTACTTATTACTTAAATCACTCTATAAATTTTAAGACATTATGCTCTAGACAAATGGAGTAAAATATAAAAACGATTTAAACTATTAATAGCGATACGACCTTTGAAAACACAAATATTGCTGCTGACAACACGTCAAGCGTTATTGTTTGTGATACAACGTGAAACGCTGATTATGACGCTTCGTATCAGCTAAAAGAGCAGTACTCGTTATAATACCATTAGTTGCTTTGTTAAAATAGATTTTTTTCAGCTCGCGTGCTATCACATATAATTTGACTAATTTAAAGATAGAAATAGCGTTGACAAAGCCTACAGTTAAGCTCAATTAGTGCCAAAATGTCAGGCTCTTTTATTAGTTAAACGTCAGGTGAGAATTCAACATGGCCGCGGTTCACCAATAAGATCGCGTTCGCTTTGGCGCCTTTTGAGGTTGACATAAGACTTAATTTACGATTTCTAGTCGTCAATCCTATTTTAATTTGGATAAACTATTGTATATACAGCTATACCAACGAAATAAAGTGTTAAATAAGCATAATTTAATACTTAATTTGATTCTCGTGTTAATATTCACCATTTCATAATCTTAAATATCCCTATTATCCCACAATAAATGATGGATGGGCTTATTTTAAAGTTTAATGAATGCTAACGTTGGCCGTTTGATGCACACCTCAGCTTTCACCTCTATTTTATAAGGTCACCCTATTATAATGATTAAACGCTTTTTACAAGCGTCACGTAATAAATTACGACGGGAGGGAGCCGGCGTGTTGCTAAATTAAGCATTTTATCATCGTTCTTATACAATATTACGCTTTTATGGCTTCTCCGCGTGTAACCGTTGACTCATAAATGTTTGATAGTGATGTTCAATTCGTTGTTTTCTATTAATAACATCATACATACAAACAGCATCTGCCTTTGATAGTCCACTGCTGGACATAGGCCTCCTCTAATACACCCCTATCTATAAAAGGGTTTTGGACCGTATCCCACCACACTAATCCACCGAACAACCCAATGCGGGTGGACCGACTTTCTAGATGCCTATCCGACGCATGGTTCATTTGACCTTTCAGGCAATTGGGTGATCGGCCAAAATTGCCCTAACCAACTAGGAAACCACAATTAAAATTTGTTGAGTCCCCACAGGATTCAAACCTATTAATTAAGTAATATTTGACATTTGACAATGATAGTTCTGTGCTATGATATGACAATCGAATGAACCATCTCATTCCATTCTTATATCTTTTGTCTCTCGCATTGTCCATATATATGTACATATGTATAAGATAAAGGAGAAGAAGAAGTGCGAAAATTGTGTATCCCTTTAATTGTGCTTTATATAATTTACACTTTTTACATACGTTTTAGACAGTTTAAATAATATTTCAGTCGCTTTCATAACGTAAAGATATGAGATTATATCTAAAGATATATTCTACAAAAACGGCTCAACTCACGCGAAATCGGTATTGATGCCGCCTAGATTCGCACATATCGGAGGTCCTTCTCCAGGACGGGTGGGATAACTTCACGATCGCTTCCCGTCTCGCACTGTGCAAGACACGTCTTGTAGCATTTTCAGTGCAATGTATCACGAAATCTTTGATTCGATTATATCTAACCTAAATCAATCCTATTTGAGTAAACATGGCGGTACTCGACCAAAATATATCAGCCATTTAGTCAGAAATATATAATAATAGATATATAGGCAGATAGAGGTGCACTACCTTTCCATAACTTTTTGATCAATGAAACGGATAACCGATACTAGCGGGAAATGAATAGATATGGGAACGACTTTTTACATCCGACGCTTACTTACTGGCAATCGTGGAATCAGGCCGTATTTCTCTAAGAAAACAAGAAACAACACAATTTTGTGTCTCTAAGAACGAATACGTTGTAGTCGTTACAAAAAGAAAGTATAATATATTAAATAAATATTAACGAACCTAATTTAAAATTATCCTTCAAGTTGATTTCGACTACGGCAGCCGATCTATATTAGAGATCAGAGATTACAGATCATAGAACTGCGCAGGAGATATTGCAACGTACAAGTGTACACGCAAACACAAGGGCTATGGTCCGATGGGTAGTATAACCGACACGACCACAGAGAACTCAGGCGCAGGTTCGACTTTTACATGTTCATCCGACCCATGGGCCGACTTACTTTACAGACAATCGGGTGATCGGCCCGCATTGCCCTAACCAACTAGGAAACAACTTAGAAAGTAGTTGAGTACCCGCAGGATTCGAGCCCACGATCTCCGGTTCGATTACCTACGAATGCAGTCAAAAATACAAACCAAACATAGTACACTTATATAGTTTTTATGACGTGAGGATGGTAACAAGCGTAATTTTTTGTCACTTCATTTGATTGACAGCTCCTTTGACACGTAGATTATATCAGCGGTTGACCGATCACTTAAAATGGCGGACGGAGCTTTTTGCAGCTCATGAATATGCATGTACGTCGCTGTAGCATAATAAACGGATCAACGTGACCTCGAAGTTTTTTAAGACAGACATTCAATTAAAAACATGTTCCAACGTCAATAAGACAGACGTGACAGAATTCGCAATTGAACGTGTTTTAAAATGGAGCGGAAAAAAAAGCTTCGGCCGCGTTCAAATTGTGATCGATTAGTTTAATCGAATCGATTTTTAATAATTCGTTACCGATTAATGTGGTGGCGCACCTGCTAGTTGCTGTGCAATTTTAAAATAAAATACAATTATTATAGTAGAATCACTTAGCATTATCTATAGTTTACAATTTTTTTTGATTTATCGAGTGCATGTTGAAGTACGACTGCAGTAGTAATAATTGTTTTATTTACATTAATTTTAGTGCTTATATTTGCTCTACTCAGATTACATGTTCACTGTGTATTTTATTTTTTTGCATAGATTTTCTAAATACAATAATATAATATTCAACTCTGCATGTATCGATATTACCAGCCGTTTTATGTAAATAATAGGTTTAATAATAATCTTATTTACTTAATACAGCGAAAAAATCAGCATGTCTGCTTTGCTTTAGAAGTAGACTATAAATACGATGATATAGTTTTCGTTTTCCTTTAATGTACGCAAGAGAAATCGGGCTTTTAAGATTTTTCTTGCATTTCGCTGTTTAGATTTCCGGACAGTTAGCACGCGTGTCGTGTGACTAAAGCCTTACAATAATTGTGGCATTTCAAGAGAGACTGCGTCGCGAGCGTTGCGTGCGTTGGAAATGCATCGCGTAAATAATTCATGGCCTCCGAGTGGGTCAAGTTCGCGTGTGTCGTACAATGCGCCGGCGAAAAAACCGGTCGAGCGTGACACCGGCCGTATGTCTGCCGCGCCTTTGCTCGGACGGAAAGCGCGGGAATCCGTCGATCGCATACCGTGCGGCGCCATTTTTTTTTTGCGAAGATTTTTTGTTTATTGCAATAAAAAACTTGATGGACACTTCTTTGACGTGTTATGACTACTCTATGTTTTTTTCATAAACTTTAAAAACATGTGTCTGATTTAAAAAAGCATCATTATATCTTGACCTTTCCAAATTAAAAAAAATTCACTATACAAATTCCGGACATCATAAAACGATTGTAAAAGCATTCTTTCGATATAAGTTGGTTGAATTGATTGCCATTAAAAAGCTTATGTAATTGTGATGTTCTGCGCTGCATTCACGCCAGACTGCCTAACGTTCTGTTTTTTTGTTTCCAGTCAAAAAGGCTACAACAGCCCGTGGAGTTGGACGACGGTGACGGCGACCGGGGACTGACCTCGGGCGCCGCGCGGGCCCGCCCCCCCGCGCCCGCCCTGAGCGGACCCGCCATAGACAAACCATCGCGAGCATAGACAAGACCACAGACCACATTACTTTTCGATGCTCCTTAGTGCGTACGAATGCCATACTATTAAATGTAACGATCGGTTATCTTAAATGCACTACACATATTTCTATTCAAATCTTTATTCAGCGTGCGCAGCGTTCATATGCATTAAGGACCATAATTGCGTACTGACGGGTAGAACTTCACCTTTCGTCTAGTTTCTCTCATATTGATTAACTGTGTAGATTTTACGTTAAGTGTTATGCTATATATCATTGTGTAAAGGATAACGCAAATTTAATTGTGCGTTTTGACAGTAACGCAATGGCAACATTCGTTAGGTTTTGTATTCGCCGCTGTAGGTTCTTTATACTCGATTCAATATACAAAAATGGGTTTCATCTTTTTGTATCTGGATCCAAATCCTGTGGAAACGCGAATTGAGTGTTAAACAAAAATATCCGTCCTACGTTGCTGACACCACTAATGACATCTCGCGGCTGTCTGCTAACTTATCTGTGCTTTTGGCGTTATGGCAAAATCACGTACGCGCCTTTTACTGTTATAACCCTGTTTTGATTTCTTTTTATGGTTCAAGACGAAAAGAGCTAGCCTACATTATATGAGTTATTTAATGCAAATATGCATTTATAATCGTCCAACCCGCATTTCACCAGCGTGGTGGTATACGATCCAAAACTCCTAATGGAGAAAGCGTGCAAAAGGAGAGTCTATGTCCAGCTGTGGACAACACAGGCTGATGATGATAATGATGGTGTATTTTTAACTATATTTCACTATCTACGAATCTTAACTTAAATTCGTAACCCGCTCATCATATATGTAGAAAAAAGCGAAAAAAAATGTTTTATATATTTCTCAAGAAAATATCGTGTGAAGGAAAGCGAAACAAGAATTAGCGTTATTTTACCCCAGAAGGAATTTCATTTTTCCGCTCCATCGGTTGAAACGATTTATGTTTATTAGCAATATCCGTTGAACTATGAAAGACGGCACATTTTTCTAATGCCAAGGTTATAAACCCAATCGGCTGAAGGAAAGCAGCTTAATAATATAAGAAAATATTTTTATATTCAAGTTAGCAAAAAGTCTCAGTAATATGTTTTTTTTAAAGTATCTTTAAACATGACAATCAAAATTCATAAAGTTTAAGTAATACGTATATATTATCATTACTATGAAGCATAATGAGTGACAAAATATTTATTAGTTCACTGCTCTTATGTCGAATTATAAACTGTTCTTGTGAAAAAGTTAATTGTTTATTTTCTCTTAACGACTTGTAATTATAACGCCGTGCAGATAAGTTGGCAGCGTTTTTGCGTAACGTTAGAACGGATTGTCCTGAAAAAGTACACTTAATTACAAAATGTGTATTTGGATACGTAATTTGCAAAATTCCACTAATATAAACATTTATAGGGCATGGAGATTACAGCGGATAGAATAACGAAATTATCAATTTAATATCAAGTAACAAAATTTATTGCGTTGTCTATGGAATTCACAGCAGGCAAAGGTTACTGATTGTAAAGCCAAAACTAAACGTTTGGCACCTTTATAACATATTTAGTTATAATTAAGTCATGCCTTCTTATTTATGGGCGTAAGAACTATACAAAATTGTTGAAAAAATTCTTTTAATGTAATTGAAATTTCCGTACGCATTAAATTTGTTTACAAAGACCCCTTATTCAAATCGATCTATTATCATACAAAATGTATGTATTATCATTAAAATGGTAATGGAGAGAATAACAATGTCATTGTTATGTTAAGTTTATTTAAGTACGCCCGAATATTTACTTACACTGTTGGTTTTTAAATGTAAAATGTAACGTGTTTCATTATTGTTTTGCAAATACTTTTTTTTATTGTCTCCTTGTTTAAACAATTTTATGTTAAGGGTTAATATTTATTTTTATTGAAATGTGTATTTTTTATAACCTATATGCTATTATTTAAAATGTCAAATTATCGTTTGCAATTCAATAAGGAATATATTAAATAAGTGTTGTATTAAGTTTTCACCTGATATGAATGTTTCACTTACACTATTACAATATTTGTGGTTCGTATCAATGTAAATGGAGGTCATCATTAAATTTCATTCCAATTGTCCAGTTAAAATAAATTGTATGTACTCGTTTATGCGATGTGTCAGATTTTGGCGGGAGATTGTTTATGGTTATGGTACCCGTTTGAGACGAGTGCTAATGCTACCAATTCCATATCCCTAATAATAAGTTACACGGATCGAGTGCAGTGGAATGCAATATAGTAATATGATGCGTTATTTTTATTTTATTTAGTTGTGATAAACACGCGCGTGTCGCGTGCTCTGACGAGTGCAATCCTGTTGGACTGTAAATGTATATGGTAGGTAGGCAAGTTAAGATGTATGGTGCATTTAATTTATCCACTGGCTTACCGTGACGCGGGTTGTGTTTGTATTGCTTAGCTAACTGAACTTAATAAAAGTTAAACAGCTAAATAAACATTTCCTAAGCATTTTAATTCTTTGCTAATGTTGCAATCAAGTTAATGGAAGAAAACGGAAATGTCGTTACTGATAAAAATGAAATTGTTCATCAGAGCCGAAAAACAATTCAAATAGTTAATTTTTGATCATTACATTTATGTATGATAGAAGTTACTTGCTTTGCAATATTCTTTTTATAATATAGTTAAATATAAAAGCCCTCTAATCGAGAAGGCCTGCATTAGGGGAGGCCTATGTATGTGTTCACCGCTGTGGACCATTACAGGCTGATGATGATAATAAAAGTTATGATCAGCTTACGTCTGGGGAAAAATTTCATTTTTGTCGGTTACGACGTTTCTGTTTCCTTCCGTTAATATTATTTTATTAAAGCAAATGTATTACGTGAGCGAAATGCAGTTTCCGAATGTCAACTTGTTATATGAGTGGATATAGGGGACGCGTTGATCCGAACAAAAGCCGCTTGTTAATTGCGACGGGGCTCTCTATTATGCTATGTCTGCTAAACTTTGTGACATTTTCAAAAGCCTCCCGCGTCATCTGCCTTTATATTAATAGAGACATTCGTTGAGGTCGACTTTTTGCGATTAGAACTTACTTATTTGATTATTTTATTGAAAGAGAAAATGATCGCTTGATTAACTTTGTAAGGGTAATGTTATTCCAGCTAATTCTTCAATAGTAAGTTTCTTTTTACATGAAGACATCGATCGAAGCGACAACAATCGGGCTAAAATGAGAGCAGGCAAAGGTTCATGTGGACGTGCAGCCGTGATCGTTTCTATGGCATATTACAATTGGCAAAAAAAATCTTTTATGTACATTGCTCTTAAGGAAAATGTTTACACTCACCCTCTTGTGATTAATGTTTAAATTGAAAATGTAAAAAAAATATATAATATCCTCTCTCAATTTAGCCGTTTTGTATATGTGTTAGCGTTGTAATTTATGATAACGTATGATTCTCTCTTACATGATTCCTTTGACATTTCTAAGGTATTTAATTTATTTATTAGGATAGCTTAAAGGCAATTTATAATATATGATATTGTATAATATTCCGCAGTTAGAAATTATTTTGTATCTGTTATTATTAATATGAAAATGTATGCTTGCGATTCTGTTCTACCGATCGCATCGTACTTGAGGATGATCTTCTATCGAATAGTGTATATACCTATAAGTAATTTAGGAATTTAAATGTTTTATAACAATAATAAATATTTTTATTATAATCTTATGTCACGTAAAGATGTTTTTATTAACAACGAACAATTACACACAAATATGAAGGAGATAACATTCTTTTTAAGAGATTTATTGTAAATTAAGTACATAAGCACATTTAACTTTAATATTATAATAAAACTCCAGTACGTATGTCTCGAGATCCATTCAGTGTGGCGTAATGTAATATTCGCTGGGGTTTTTGTCCATTCTATAAATTCAAAGCCAAAAATATATGCGTTTAGGTAATATAGTTATTTCGCGTAATAAAAAAACTGATTTAAACTATTCGTTAAAAAGTATTGAAAAAAAAATCGCATACTGTAGCAACATTCGTTTAAGTATACGATTTAAGTTAAAATAGAAAATGTACATGAAAACTTTTTGCATTTAATCCTTCGATGTCCAATAAACTGTTGTTACGGAGAAAGTATAAACGCTGTTAACAGAAATGTCAATGGAATTGTAATGGCGAATCGGAATTAAGAAGAAAAAATTAAAAAAAGAAACGTTTTTTTTAAAGAAAAAAATGAAGCAAAGTATTTATTTCGTTATTTTTTTAAGTTTTCGATGATTTTAATTGTTCTCGTTGCTTTCCTTGGGAATCTTTATCGATTTTTAGACGTAGTAAGTACAATTCATTGTGTGAAACGGGGTTCGAATTTGCTATTATCGTATATACACGCTGCGCCGACGGGGTATGGGCTGCGTGTCGGCGCGAACTACTTTTCTAGTGTACCATACCACTTTTTTCCGAAACCGCTGCTTTGTACGAACCGGTTGTAACCAGTTTGAACCGGTTAAATCCTGTTGTAACCAGTTCGATCCGGTCAAATCCGGTTGAAACCAGTTCGAAACGGTTCGAGCCCCGTTATTTATAGTTGTTATTGCAGTTCGTGAGTACTCACTATTCCAAAAGGTTTCCTGATGTAATTTATTGACTTGATAAATGAAATTACGCTTCTAAAGTGTACTATTACATAAATATGTAAATATAGGACGAACTAATACCTATTATAATAGTGAATGTTGTAATTTGTATATAAGTAACGAAAATTAAATTTTAAATACATAGATAAAATTGTGCGTATTAATTTATTTACAAACCTAACACTTTATAATGTTTAAGCTAAAGAAATAAATTTCATAAAATGTTTTATTTTATTCGTTAATAAAATCATGTTAAAGAACATTAAAGCTTGTTTAAGACGAGTAATACAAATCTGAATCTAGAAAACAACTATTAACACAGACATATACATAGCATCACTATAGAAATAGTGATAAGAAAATAACTGGACCAGCAAGTAACATGACAAAAGCGAAAAAAAACGGTCATAGATTTAAATTCAAATAAGACACAAAGTTAGCATTAATAAGGCTTTAAGCCAAACACTTCAGATGCCGTATAATTTATGTTTCTTTTGGGTAAACTCTATCTCTTTTAAAGATTATTTCCCCAAATCTACCTTTATCATCAGCTTGTGTTCGTCCACTGCTGGACATAGGCCTCACCCTAATGCATGCCTTCTTCATTAGGGGGTTTTTGGACCGTATCGCACGACGCTGGGACAACGCAGGTCGGTGGGTGGACCGACTTTTTACACGCCAATCCGACGCAGGGATCATCTTACTTTTCAGACAATTGTAATCAGCCTAGTTTATCCTACGTATTTTTCATATATTAGGGTATTTTTTCCTAATGAAAAAGCAATACTTTAATTAGGTACAAGGTAAAAAAAAAACAACAAAATATTCAATCGATTTTTAATAAATAGTACACCGATTGTAGTAACGAAAATATGTAAAATTATTGCGTAAATTTCCATTCACAAATTTTAAATACTGACGATTACGAACGCATTGAGACATTACATAAAAATTAAACAATAATATAAATTCAATAAATCTTAAATAATTTGCATTATCATACCGAATATTATGGTACGCTATTATACAGCGATTTATATATTTTTAACTTAATTATTGCGTCGTGTACACTCTGATGTGAATTTAAAAGACATGATTACTTATAACTTAAACTGATACACAATACAACAGAGCTTAATACCTAAAGAAAACGAAAAAAGAAAATCTAACTTTAAACTATATTGTAAAGCAATGTCCGACTCTCCTATTGGTGAAAGATCACGTGACTTTGATCACGTGATTGATCTTTAAGCGACAAAGTGTCTGAAATAAACAAACAAAATGTCGCTTCAAATGATAAACATAAAACGATTTTTTCATTTCAACTATTACGATCAAGGGACAAAACCCAGGATTCTGTTACATCTTTATACTATATTCCTAAAGTTTAGAACCAAACTTGTAAAGTTTATAGAATTTACATGTACATAATGACGCGAACTTAAATAGTATGTGAAATTTAATTCGTATCTCTTAAACTAAAATATTAAAATTGAATAATGCAACGCCTTCGTTTGAGTTAAAAACATACAGCCAAAGTATTTGTATAAGATAGTACCTATATGACTTTTAAGAGATACAATTTCAATGTATGCTCTCTAAATCGTACAAATAAAACCATTTGATGTAACCAATAAATAAGCAATGCACTTAAAGAATGCGAAAAACCTGAAACTACGTTACTTAAAAAAAAGTAAATTTAACCAATTAGACTCCTAATATATACATTAGCCCTAAACAATATTATTTTGAACAATGTTTGATTTGTAATAAATTAAGTCAGTTGTACAAACACACCGCAAGATGGCGGTTTAAAATATAGCCAAAAAAATTTCAAGGGTATTAATAAAAAACGTGCGTTCCGAACCTAATTTACGGCCTAATCTTTGGATAGATTGTGTTTCAACTAATTCGAAATGAAAAATAGATACGAATTATTAAATGGATAGGAACTAGCATCGTGTTAGTGTTTTCGCCATAGGAAAGTGTATGAACTATTCCTTCGCTTTCAGGCACCGAAATTCGCACCAAAGTATAAAATACTCTACAAATACTTCAGAAACTTCTGTGCAGTCACGAGAGATCTTTTTAAGTGTATACCAAACTATAGTTAAACTAAATTAGAGTCGTAATAAATATAAACAAAGTAACCATAGCAACGGAGTGGCGTCACACACCTATCGTCCTTATTGCTAAAATAGCAGCAACAGCTAGTTTAATAATAATAACCGCGAAATCTTTAGTGTGGTTATACATTTAAAAAAAATTGGTCACCTGTTAAATCGGTATGCGGGCGAAAGTTATACGTGACAATGTCTTTAATGGTAGAATGATTGTAATGTGCATATTCATTCGTATAGTAGGAAGAAGGATTAACTCTCTTTCTCTTTCTTGTCTTTCTTTCCCTTAAGGGCCAACTGCGCACGAGTAAGTGAGACGCGTGCCTCTCACTTTCTCTTATGGTTGCTTACGGAGAACGTTACGTGACCGACGCCGGGACACAGTATTCGAAACTGCCTCCCTATTAACATAATTTATAAGACGTTGTCACGTCAATAAACAGATTATTTTATTCAAAAAATGTAGCCTAGGTTGCATTAGCTATTTTTCGTCAAAGACCCGTCATAATCGGACTACCCATTTAAGAGATTAGCCAAAAAAATACACAAGTAGATCGACAGACTGAAATACACACGTAAATGAAAAAAAAATTGTTTTATGCTCCGATAATATACAACGATGTTATAATAATTTGAAAACGGTTATTATAATGTTACAAGCAGACACGCAAATTCTATATGCTTGCATATATTGTCACGGAAATGTCAACCGCTGAGTGACATTCGACCAATGACAACACAATACGTGCGACGCCGCTCCGTTGCCTTGGGCAACGTTGTTTTAATTTATTCCGACTCTATATAAGCCAAACCAAAAACCGTAATTATAATTAATCACGTAATTACAATTAACATTGATCAATATTAAACTACAAATAAATCAAAATACTCAGACGAGACCGTACTTAAATCTTCAAACACTTGCACCGTTACAGGCACAAATAAATTAGAACGTCCGAGTCAAAATAGATATAAAATTTGTATAAACAAAGTATTATGTCAAACTCCGTTGACACTAAAACCTCTCTTCCATTGGTTGAAAATCGCGTGACATAACAATATGGCGGCATTGCACCAATAAGAACGCGCATGATACCTTGTGAGTTTGAAAATTACTTTGAATACATAAACACCATGTTACGATAATCAACACAAGAACGATCCAATAATATTCAAAAGTACGATAACTTTATTAAAATCCAATATTTATTGCGTCAATTTATAAAATACTTATTATTAAAGAAAATTACACAACACAAGCCTCTATCGTAGATGAACGCTAGTACGGGAATATTCGTACTATCGGCAACAACAGACTTTGATACAGTTCTTATTAATTGCCCACAATAATTATGATTAAAAGTAATATTTTCAAGTCAATTGGGGCATTAAATATACAGAGATACTAAGAAAAGTCAATTCTAAAAACTTAAATAGTGATTCTAAACAATATTGGGACACTAGCGTACTAAATAACAAGTCTACTGCCTTAGGTTCTATAGGATACCAAAGGACCAACATGTGTGATGTTTGTGAACAAACCATAAGATATTCGGGTCGAAAAGGAAAGTATATAAGGCACTGCTATTGGTTGAATGTTTCTTAATAGTTAGTAACTTAATTACGTCAACCAATGAACACG
Source organism: Lamproptera curius (assembly GCA_029286875.1). Taxonomy (NCBI): domain Eukaryota; kingdom Metazoa; phylum Arthropoda; class Insecta; order Lepidoptera; family Papilionidae; genus Lamproptera; species Lamproptera curius. Next base: position 2,570,424 of record JAGSMT010000054.1, read on the forward strand.
ATATGATAGTAGCTGATAAATAAATAAACTCGTCCTTTTCTTAATTAATACAAAGAGAGAAGTACAAAAGAAACAGTAGTCTTTTGACTAAAACATCAATTATTCATCAGTAACTTTTATCAGTTTTTTTAATCACTCCAAAATATACTCAGAATGATGTGCATTGAGTACATTTTGCGTCTTTCACCCACTTTTAATGTTGATTTAGTTATAATTTCATTTTAAATACTGATGATATCCAAAAACTATGATCGCAAAACATTTGATAGAAAAATGGTCCGTTCACAAACATGTCACATCTTCAATGACCTTGGTGTAACCTCTTTAAATACGGAAGTTGTCAGAGTTGCCTTATGCACTACGAGATTAATATATTAAGATGACATTGGACGGTATGTGGTAACATTGTGAATTGACTAACAATACGACTTTAAATGGCAGCTATTTTAAATAAATTTAAATACAAATTTCAATTATACTAAGTAATAGTACTTAATATAATGTAATATTAAAAAATTCTATTGTAAATACACCGCTGGATGATACTCGAAGCGTCTCGCGTCGAGTGATAATCTCAGTATTTTTCACAACTCCACTGCCCTTCAAACCGGAATTGAGATCATAAAAAGAACTTTCAGGAAGACATAACATACTTCAGCTGTAAAACTATCTTATATTGAAGTTATACTTCTAATGGCGCGTCAGAAAAAATTACGAACGTAAATTTTTACTACGCGCGCGCACCGTCACGAGAAACCGACACGCTCATGATAACCATAGTCACCTGACAACCATATTTTACGATATTTACAAACGTAGAATAAGGCGACAGATGTTTTTTAATTTTTTCGTTACGCCAAAGAAGTATGACCGTATACACTTGTATAGATAAAGTGAAAAAGATTTCCTTCGTAATTTTTCTGAAAGGTTCGTATTTATCGTGCTCTCTCAAATAGCTTCAATATTTACATATCTATATTATACAATGACATTATTCATTTTGACACTAAACAATAAAATTTCACATTAATAGATTTAAAAATGTCATTTATTTAATACAATGATTCATTGACAGTTAGGTGTCATCGTATCCTTGTAAAAATCGAAGTATTCCCGAAGGAAAGTAATTTATCACTACATCTATACATAAGTACGAGCACGCCTTTTTTATAAATAAAAAACCGGGGTACATTTTAGTCAAAACCATTTCTCAACAAAGGTTTAAGCTCATTGGGCAACCCTAACAACTCCCGATACAGTTATTGCTACAGGAATGCTTCATAACAACGATCCAGTCCATCAAACGAGACTTAGGTACAAATTTAGATTTTAATACTATCATTATAAAGTTCAATTCCGTACACGACTTAGTACTTCGAGGCAGTTTGAACCGTATGCTGACGGTTTAAGAACCAATATAGTTCAACAGATGCACCGCTAGCTCGGTCCGACTTCGTAGTGGTTAATGCACGCATTGAAGTAGCGAATATCTGAAAACAAAGATATGTAGAATATGTATAGAATTAGACGGAATGATGAACTAACTTTTTAACATATTTTTCTAGTATAAAAATAGTGAAATTTCAAATAAACAGTCATAAATCACACACAATGAGCAACTTATGCCTGCCTACGTAGCCTAATGGTATAGGAGAATGCTTCATAAACCGGTGGTCTTGGGTTCGAATCCTGCGGGTACTCAACAAATGTTCATTGTTGTTTCCTATTTGGTTAGGGCAATTTGGGCCGATTACCCAATTGTCTGAAAAGCAAGATGATCCATGCGTCGGATGGGCATGTAAAAAGTCGGTCCACCCACCAACCCGCATTGGACCAGCGGGTCCAAACCCCTTCATGAATAGGGGTGTATTAGAGAGACTAAGGCTATGTCCAGCAGTGGACTGTCAAAGGCCGATGATGAATTATTTCAAAAGTTTAGAGCCATCCGACTTTAACGATTCAATTTGTTCACTAGGCTACGGAGGGAGTGGCAGACTCTTCACATGCCCATCCAATATATCAGAATCGCTTACTTTACAAGGAATCAGGTGACCAGTCCTAAATTGCTGTGCTGAGAATAAATCATGAGTGATACATATACACCTTTCTCTTGAATAACTCTATCTATTAAAAAAAAACACATCAAAATCCGTTGTGTAGTTTTAAAGATTTAAGCGTACATAGCGATATAGGGACAGAGAAAGCGACTTAGTTTTATACCATGTAATGATACACTACAGGTCTACGGAGGCATGTAGTGTATCATGCACATGACAAATCCTCCTAATCTTCACCACGCAGAGAAAGAACAACGCAACACTCACACAAAACACTTCGCTACTTGTCTATCAGCGAGAGTCGCAGCACTTCATCCAGCGCGCGCTGCTCCTCCACCCTCGCTCTGTCCATCTCGGCGTGTTCCCTCGCCGACATCTCCAAGGCCGCTCGCAAATCCGCCTCCGCTTCCGCGTCCGCGCCAGCGCCCGCTCGCGCTTGCGCCACCGCCTCCGCCTCCGCTACCGCTACCGCTTGACAGGGCAACGTGCAAGGGCGGGAGCCGGATAGCGACGCCTCTATCGCTCTGGCGGAACATTACGCTTTCAACTAGCTGAATGGTCTACGGTATGGCGTAGCTACTACGGCGTAGCTTTCAATACAAGATGTAACATCATCTACGCGTAGAGGTCTACGAACATTTTAATGTGGATATGGTATGACCAGCTAAAGTATATGTTACGACTCATAGTACGTTGTCACAATAAAGTTTGATGAAGTTGATATTATTATTTCGAAACAATGTTTCGTCGAAAGTGAATTCTGTTAAATCTGGATGGATCGGAAACCGATTCAATTATAACTTCGAAGACGGATAGGTGAAAGAAAGATCTATGACTCGTTGGTACGAAATAGAAAGAATATGTAAAGGAATGTTGCAATAGCCATGTTTATGTATATAAATAGAACTCACTACGATAATGAAATAATTTTCATAAAATATTAACGCTCGTGTAAGCTTTTCTTTATATAGATAAATACCAAAACCTCATAAACATATCTTAAGTAAATCTTTCAAGCTTATAGTTATAATAATAGTTTTAATAGGAAATGATAACACAAGCAACTGGCACACAGTAAATACTGAGCGAATAATATAAACTGTGTGATTATGCATTGCAAACTAAAATCTGCAACTCCTGCAAAAACAATCATTGGCAACGAATAATATGGCATAATTAAAAAAGAGGGCTTCATTACACTACTTATATACTAATAATATTACTCAAATAATAATAAAAATTAGTTGCCTGTAATTTCGGTACACGGGCGAAAGCTATACGTGACAACGTCTTTTAGTGGTAGAATGATTGTAATGTGAATATTCATTCGTATAGCGGCAAGAAGGATCAACCCTCTTTCTCTTTCTCTCTGTCTCTCTTTCACTTAAGCAGGCCAACTGCGCACGAGTATCGCGTGCCTCTCATTTTCTCTTATGGTTGCTTATAGAAAGCGTTACGTGAGCGGCGCTGTGACACAGTGCACGAGAGTGTCTCCCTATCTTAAACAAATTTATAAGACGTCCGTCCAAAAATTTTTTATACAAACATTTCTGTTTAGTGTTTCGAATAAGAAAATTCTACATCTAAAATATGTCTTACAATTGTTACCAAATATTCAGATGATCACAAACACGTAATATCATCATCATCATCATCAGCCTTTGATAGTCCACTGCTGGACATAGGCCTCCCCTAATACACCCCTATCTATTAGGGGGTTTTTGGACCGTATCCCATCACGTTGGTCCAATGCGGGTTGGTGGGTGGACCGACTTTTTACATCCGACGCATGGATCATCTTACTTTTCAGACAAATGGGTGATCGGCCCAAATTGCCCTAACCACGTAATATATTATGTGGAAAAACAAAAAGGACGTACAATATATGCCTTTAACACCACCATTTTGTATGACGTCCTGGTTCATAACTTAATGGCTAATAACGTTTGTCGGCAAGATCTTTAATAAAAAGTTGAAATTAAAGTAAAAATAACGATTCAACTCAAAAAGTGGAAAATAATTATTGAAAAAAAACTATAACATGAGTACGAACAAGAAGGAATAAGGTAGTTCTGTGCAAACCTTTGAAGCTGCCTCTCTTCAGCGGCGAGAAGGGAGGTGGGCGGAGGCGGTTGCGGGGTGGAAGGCCTCGCGCCGCGTAAGGCTTCCCACACGTCCACCTGAAACAACAAAATTAGCACATTAATAAGCTATTGAATATATATAAAGAATGTATAATATATAGAAGGAAAGTAAAAACTAAGTCATAAGTCACACATTTATATCGATAAAAAGGTCATGTGGATTGTATATAATAAAGATATACGAGATAATACTTAACTTACACAACATACTAATAACTTTATTGAAAGCAGCACGTTTTACATGTAACTGTGCACACGTATGTACCGCGATCCACGACCACTTTTGGCGCTATTAACATACAGATAAGTTTCTGTTACGTAGTCAAATAGTTCAATCATCGAAAATGAGACCCACCTGGTCCTCGTGCGTGCCGGCCTCCATGAGGCTCTGCTGGATGGCATACTGCAGCAGCCCGTCCTCGCCCTCCTCGCCGCCGCTGGCCCGGGGGTCGGGCGCGCTGGCGTCCCGGTAGCCCCTGCCCAGCTCGAAGCACTCGTCGTCCAGCACGCAGCTGAGCCGCTCGCCCTCCTGCAGCCTCTCCACGTGCGCCACGGGCCGCTCCGTGCCGAAGATGTTGCCGAAAGTGATGCGCGCGTTCACCACGTGGAACAGCGGGATCTCTGTCGATATCACTTACCTGCATCTAGACTTCCACGTGTTGTGTTTTGCGTCATTGTAACTGTACAGTTTGTGGATTTGGACAGATCGGTTTACATATTATCGCGCGTTATTTTTGATTTTGAACCCGTAAGGTGTGCTGGAACTGAGTGAATTGGATTACAAGATATCTGGTGGTGCCTCTTGCTTTCGTCTTAGAACGTTATCTCGTGTCTAGCACTCCTGAAACATTGGCATGAGGTTCCCAAGTTTTTGTTTTAAAACAGTCCAATTGGTTCAGTAGTAAATATGAACGATTTGAGAAGCCGCTGATCTATATTTACCCAGTTTAAGTTAGAAGAAATACAACCGTTGCGAGATACCGGATTTAGTAGTTGTCGATAGTGTTAAAACTTTTAAATTTTGAATTCTTTTTCTGTTAAGCAGGGCGAGGATATATAAAGATAAATCTTGCAAAATAGCTTAAATTATACACTTTTTATTTATTCGTGGCAACACCTTTATAAACCCCTAAAACGTCATACTATCAGATTAATAGAATTATTTATTATCCTAAACCGAATACCATGTCAAATCATGCTATAACCACGAGGTCCTATGTATGGTTTTTAGAGATTTTTCCAGCTTATAATTCGTAAGTGACTCAAGTGAATCTTAAAGTTACAACTACTAAAAAAATTGTACTTTAACTATTTTGTGAATCATGACAGAAACAAGGTTGCGTGGACTATTAGAAGACAAAACAGCCATAAAATCAAGTTGAAGCAAGCTCGCATCTAAAAGAATGAAAGATATTTAATTCCGTCAGTCAATGTATCGGATACGAGTTGCAAACATTCAACAACTGGTTTTACTTTACTCATAATATAAAAATAAGGAACCAAACGGATATTGTTTCACGAAGTAAATTTTAAGTAATTTTGAAAAACAACAGATTTATCATAGATTTCTCTAGACCGTTAGTTAATTATCGATTGCCCAATCATTCTATATGATTGTACTACCGTATAATAGTTTATTAAAAAGGGGTCGCAGTCAAACATCGTCCGATTGTTATTAAATAATCCAATAAAAAACTTATCATAGTACATAAAAACCTTAAAGCATTATAATAAATAGATCGATAGGTCCTAAGCCAATTCCAAAATTTTGATTTTCTGTTTTATCTTTATATAAAAAAACACGATACCCGATTCGTACGATATATCAAATTTATATAAACAAAGTTTTCTACCAAACCATAATGGCGCTATTTCTTGAAGCGCTCCTATTGGTTCAATCTCGCGTGATAATAGATTATAGCGTAGATCCACTAATCGAAGCGCTTTATAGATGTAGTGAAAAACTATTTTCCTTTAAGAAAAGTCGGATCTTTATCGGAATACGATTACATCCGAACTGTCAATGAACGATCGTATTAAATTAGTGGTAATTTGATGACCCGCTTGGCGCAGTGGTTAGCAACCCTGACTGTTACGCTAAAGGGTTTAGGTTCGATTCACACGCGGGGAAATATACTGTGTGATGAACATTGTGTTTTTCTCGTGTCTGGGTGTTTGTATCTATGTTATATGTATTTATTTACAAAAGAAAAGTGAGTTTATGTATTTATCAGTTATTTAGTTTTCATAGTACAAGCACTGTTTAGTTTGGGACCAGATGAGGTTGTGTTATTGGTCCAGGAATATTATTATTTATTAATATATTTACCGAATATTCGTTAATATGAAAGTTTATTGCTTAGTGTCAAATGACAAAATGAATAATCTCAATGAGATTATACATTTTGTATAATTTTGTATAATATAGAGATTTGTACTATATATATAAAAGAGATTCCCACCTATATATTGACTCATCACGATATCTCTGTAACCATAAGGCGTAGCGACTTGAAATTTGGTAGGAACATCCCTTTCACAGAGTAGAGGTCAGCTAAGAACGAATTTTACAAAATTCCACCCACAAAGGGGTTTGGGAGGGTTGCCAGTATACTATATAATACGAACTTTTCCGAAAAGTTACGAATGAAAATCTTTTCCCACTATATCTATACATTATGGCGCTTTTAAAAATTAGAATATGTTTACAAAAATTCCACATTCAATTTTATCCCCTCATAAAAGTGCCGTGCAACCAGCCGTAAGCAATTGCAAGCGAACTCCGCGACAAGTGTGAGAAATCGCAAAACAACAAAATTAACAGAGAACAGCGTAAAGTGAGATGACCGATTTATTGCGTGAGTTATTTGGACAAAATTGGCTTCGTTACCTTCGACGGGACGGATTACTGGAACCGAGAGACATTGTCGGTTCAGGATATAGTGGTTTGTGAACAAACATTAAAGATATAATCAAATCACAAAATTGCTCGTAGCAAACGAATTGTTGTTCAATAAGTGCGAGGTAGTGACCTCATTTTAAAACATTCACAAAGTGTCCTTATGATATTTGGCTCTAATTAATAGTTATGTATTGAATTTGACTAATATTACACATATATAAATAATATCTTTTTAATGCAAATCTTTATTTATGGAAAAGTATCATTTTAAAATAAATCATTGGTTGAACAGCCGTGGTTTACACTTCTGGAAATACGTAAACTTTTGAAACATAAATAGAAATTGGATGATTTTAAAACCTTACGAAATTGCTACTGAAATTAGTGTTTACCATCATTCAAAGTAATAATAGTACAGTCGAAGTGGCCTAGACTAAACGGCTAGATGTTCCAAATAATTATAATCGTCTCATTAATAATCACAATTCATTTAATTTGCCAAGCTATTATTTAATCAGACTGGTTCCCTACATAACTCGGCCATTGTAAAACGAAACAAAAATTCGCTCTGATACAACAAACACTGGCAACTTTATCTACAATACAAGAAGACATATTAAACTCGTCATCGAAACATTTCTTATAACTACTCCGCGTCTATAACCCACGTAATGAATAATAATAATGTTCTCCAGTCGATTACGACTAAGGCGTCCGATCTATATTAGAGATCAGCCAACTGCGCAGGAGGTATTATAGTGCACAAGTGTACGCACAAACACAGGCGCACCCCCTGTTCCTTTATACTCTCAAAGCCCGATGGGACGGATAACCGACACGACCGGAGAGAGTACGGCGCAGGTACGACTTTTTACATGCCCATCCGACGCATGGATCATCTTACTTTGACATTGTGATCGTTGCTACCACTAGAAACAACAATGAAAATTTGTCGAGTCCCCGCAGGATTCGAACCCACGACCTTCGGTTTCTGAAGCACACGCCCGTACGACTAGGCTACGGAGGCAGTTACATAATGTATAACCTAAATCGAATAGAGGAACATAAACAGTGAAATATTTTTATGTGCAGCCGTATTCCTTGCGTTATAACTCTCACATCTAAAAACCGCCTAAATTAAACATTATGTTACTTTAAACATAATTTAAATATATAGATGTTCAAGAAAATATCTTTTTACGTTTTTTTCAGTTTACTAGAACGTAATTTGCACTTACCAATTTTAACTGGGAATCCCGAGGGCAGCTGCATCTGTATGAAGTCCTTCAATTTGGCGAAGTGAGGCGACGAGATGGCCGTCATCAGGTCTAGTATGGGCATTATCTGCTCTTGAAGCTGAAGGAACGAAGGGTGGTATAATCAAAGGCTCAAATTTAAAGTTTACAACCGCCCGTGGTTTAGTGGTATTAGCCCTGGCTTTACAAGCGGAGGCCGTGGATTCGAATCGTGCAGGGAAATAACCGATCACTCAATTATTGAAATATATGTTTTAACATGAACTGGAAAGGTATGGAAATGAGATGTTATGCCTAGTTTAACCAGTAAATATGCATAGTAGACACTACTTCTTTACATCAGTCACCGTATCAGTACAACCAAAGACAGTCCTCAGTAAAAAACCTACAAAAGTTCTTCATCATCATCATCATCATCAACAACAGCCTGTAGTAGTTCACTCTTGGACATAGGCCTCCCCTAATACACCCCTATCCATCACAGGGTTTTCAATGCGGGTTGGTGCGTGGACCGACTTTTTACATGCCCATCCGACGCATGGATGGAAAAACAAAGATAATTGTGTGTACTTACGTACACGCGTTAGAAATTATACATCTTTGGCGTTCAAAGACAAAAATCTTTTTAAAACTTTCACTTTATTAACTAACCTGCAGAGGATAATCCTCACAAAGCCACAAAGTTGCCTTGAATTTCTGCACCTTGGTCGTGAGCTCTTGTGGCCGACCCACGTCTCGTTCAAGGGGCTGATCCCCGAAGTACTCCGACCAGGTGACTGGCTGCAGGTTCTCCATTGACCTGCTGCTGCGAGGCTGCTCTTCCTGGAAATTTAATTTGTATATTTCAGCCATGTAAGATATGGAATTTGCATAAAAATGATTCTTACATGAAATGACTCTATCATGCTCTAATGCTCTCCTCTTATCCCCAGGCGGTCTTCAGATAACAGGACCGCCAGTCGCCGAGGGCCAATTGAAATCGATATTAGACATTGACCATGCGCATACATTCGCTCTTTCTCTATTAATAACTCAACGTAAAAACTGTTTTAAAAGCCGACACCATGACAATGTAGGAAAATGTCTAGGATAGGTCCTGCTGCTGATAGATTGCGGACCACGTGAGCCAACCAGTTCAGCGACCGCCCGCTCACTGCCCCGCGCGTGAGCACCCACCTGGTCGGGAGTGGTGAGCCCCGAGCGCTCGTCGTCGTCGTCGAGCGTCGGCGAGTGGTCCCTGTCGGCGAGCGCCAGCAGGCCCGCCAGCGGCGCCCTCGGCGACGCCCTGGCCCGCTCGCCGCGCGGGATGTGCTCGCTGCGGCTCTTGGAGACCAGCTCCACGTTGTTGGCGCTGAACACCTTGCACTCGTAGCCGTTAACCGTCTCCGTCTTGTCCTGGCGCCAGCCCCAGATGCCGCTCTTGTTCCTGAAGGGACGTGTTTTTAATTCTAATGGATAGCTTTAAGAAAGGAATGGCGTTAGATAGAAGATATTTTTAAGACAATAAGTCTGGAATCAAGTGTCTTATTTTAAAACAAAATCATGCTATTAAAGCAATGCTTGAAGACTCGTTAAGGAACAAAGTCTGAGCGAAAGCGAAGACGGAATAACTAAAAATAATGAAACCCATTGCAACAGAAGTGACATCACATGTCTCTGTCTAGCATTCAAATTGACGAATTGTCAGTATGACATATGCATATAGATTAAGCGAAATTCAAGTAATAACGAACTTAGTGACGAATTTAACGACGCCCCTTCAACGCAATAGGTTGTATAGTTAATTAATTCTCTTTTTATTTGGCCCGTGCATGGAGTACGACATGAAACATTTACATGCTTTTTCGTGCAATTCACGCATGTCAAAATGGGACGTTGGCATTATGGGGTACACAGCGTACTCCTTACTGCAATATATTAATTAATTATTTCTAGCTCTTATTTATTTCGTATTCCTAGATCACATTAATAGTTAAATTTAAGAAAAGCATTTAATTACTTAAACTTGCAATTCCTAACCGCCATAAAGTTAACTGGGGAGAGAATAATATACATAAAATATAAGAAAGTTTTAGGTTAATTAGGTAAAAGTAGGTGCCAATAGAATACCAGCGTTGGCCTTAGCCAACATTATGCTGAGTGGGAACCTTATCGATCCAGCATCGTTGTATACGTCAACGAGAACAAGAAGGGTTCACGTAATTAAAGCTCTTTGTATGGATGTGTTCTTTGATTTTTTTATATTATTATATTATTATTAAATAGTGTTTTTATTATAAAATATCGTTTTCATGTTCTCTTTATTATACTATGTTACTATAAGTATGTTTAACCCTAGATAGCCCTTGTTCTGTACTTTTGTTACGTTGTTTTGTTTGTTAATTAATGTGCTGGATTGATTAAATGAGTTATTATTATTATTATACACCCCATATAGTACCCAAAATAGTACAGTGCGTGCCCCAGTTGCACAGGGTACACCATATAGCCAACTATATCGCCATGACCAACGCTGTACAATAATAAAACGGTCTGCCCACAAACACATCACACCTCCCCGCTGACCGTTCGTGGCTGCGGACCCAACGGGGGTCCCGACATCAGACCCTACACACCTCACAAGTAGGGATAGCACACACTCACCTGTAGTTCCCCCTCGCTTTCGAGCACAACAAAACACGCACACTGCGTACACTAGATACACCACCCGCGTTCCAGGGCAGTTCTCATCGCCCCCAGCCACCGATTAATACAGTCGCCAGACCGTCGGCGTCCCGGTTCGTAAACCGATCGTCGACGATCCTTAGTAGACATAAGCAAATGCCTAACCCACGTATCTTCTGTGCGTGTGGCCCTCATTTTTAGCAAAAAATGTTGGCCACCTAGTTCGTAGGAACGGGAGCTTCCCGCGAACTCTGTGTTAGATGAAGCTCACCAAAGTCAAGAGTCTGGAAGCATAACGTCCGAGTCAAAAAAAAACACTGACCGTTCGAAGCTGATCTTGTCCGTGTCCAGGTAGTTGAGCGCGAGCGGCGTGGCCAGCCGCTGCTGCAGCGCCCTCCTCGGCGGCGGCGGCCACTCGAAGGCGGCGTCCGCCTCCATGTGCTCGCACCACGAGGTGCCCAGCGTGTGGTCCAGCTCCACCAGGCTGGCGCGGTTGCCTGGAAACACCATAAATGTCGAAACTAGTGTATATCTTTGATGTATTCTTCTTTACGTCGAAGGAATATGGCCTGACAACACGATATATAACTAACTAATTGGTTCTCAAGCCAGAGCTTGAACTATATATACTTTGTATACTCTTTAATTAAAAGTAAAAGACTTGATTATAAAGTAATAAACATACCATAAACAAAAAAATATTCTTTTCGTTTCAAGTTGTCAATAAACACTTAGCAACATCATTAGAATTGACATTTAGTAGGTTATAAAAAGTTTACTGTATTATTTCACCTGAACTACAATTTGCCATAAGAAAAAACGTCGCTTCCCCAAGATAAAAAAAATCTAGTTTTCAGTTGCCACATTACAAATATACACGTGGACCTGGTTGAAAATTTGCGGCAATATACCGCTGCCGCAAGATGGCACCACCAAAACCTTTTTGCACTAAACCGTATTACCCCAAACCTGCAATAGATTACCACAAACAATAGCACTAAATAGTCCACATACACACTCACCCTGCCCCCTGAATATGTACGTCCTCTCGCCCCTCTGCCAATGGCTCTCGTCGAAACCGGCGAGTGTGGTATCCACGCGCACGTTGCCACCACGTTTGTACACTTTGTACGTGTCGAAGGGACAGATGCGTGACACCAATGGCACTGAAAGATTACGCTATATTAATAAACGGCAATTTAATTACATATTTGCCGTAGCCTGACGGTAAGGGCTTAGAAACCGGAGGTCGTGGGTTCAAGTCCTGCGGGGACTCATTTCATTGTTGTTTCCTAGTTGGTTAGGGCAATGCGGGCTGATCACCCGATTGCCTGTAAAGTAAGATGATCCGATCCATGCGTCGGATGGGCATGTAAAAAGTCGGTCCACCCACCAACCTGCATTGGCCCGGCGTGTGGGATACGGTCCAAAAGCCCCCTAACGGAGAAGGCGTGCAGTAGAGAAGGCCTATGTCCAGCAGTGGACTAAGACAGGTCGATGATGATTACTTGATACATGAAGGGATAAGACGAGCAAGGCGTCCGGCTAAAGTTGGAAAACGCTTTCCACGTTCAAATGACGATACCAAAGTCACGCTTCTGGATTTCCAGTAATTCTTAACAGGTTATTAAACTAGTTAAATAAAACACATACATTGAACTTTAACTGATGTATATGTAACGTTAAAATAGTTTTCGTCAAATTCTTCTCAGTCCAGTAATTGACGAGCGCTGTCAGAACGACGATGAGGATGTGAGTCTCCATCGCAGGAACTGGTTGACAACTGTTGCATATGTCACGATACCAGAGGATCATGTCCATCGTCTTGGCAGTTCATGAAAAACCAGTCAGCATTTGACAAATACAAGAGCTTTCGATGATGACGGTTTTAAACTATGAAATTCTGTTAAGAAGTTTATTACTGCTTATATTTTCTCAGTATAGCACGCGTGTGAAGTAGGGGCAGGTCGCTAGTATGCCATACAAAACAGAACCGGCTTACCCCAGCTGGTGAACTCCCACTTCATCTCGACGTAAAAGTCCGGCGCAAGGGACAGCCGCCTCAACAAGTCAGGAACACCGCTAGACCTTGCCGCGTGCCTTTGCCTGTCCCGTCGGGATAGTACCAGAGACAGCATTTGCGGATCTCCTGTCGCTGTGGCCTCTTGTACGGCTGAATAAAATTTACATAACGTCAATACGCAGTATCATTAGAGCCAAAGAAAACGTTGAATTCATGAATACATATGAATTTATCATAATAAACTATTCTCAATGAAGTTTTGTGGTAAAGAATTCATTGAGAATAGTCACGCTATGTTTCTTACGCCGGTTCTTCTCAGATCAGAGGCTTCCCTTCCGAATGTATTAAAATATGACTTTCACTTTTGCGTTGTTATTAGTTAAGTGTTGTTGAGTAATTGACAATTGAAATGTAATTACAGTAAAAGACTGTTTTTAAATAATACTATTGTGAAATATAATCCATGCATATAAGAAAACATTTTTTTTATTTTTTCGCTGTCTATGTGTCTGTTTGTTCTGATTAAGGAATGGCTGGTTGGATATTAACGGGACTTACACTGGAACATATGAGTAACATAGGCTGCTTTAAAAAGTAATAAAGCGAGGGCCGATACAGCTAGGCCACGGAGGCGGTATTGATGTATAAAACTCTAACAATTATAACCAAACACGAAATATTAATAGTATTGCTTCATAGTTGGCTAAGAAAAAGTTTGTAGAATCTTTGGAAATCGCAAACGTGCGATGATTCATACCGGTGTCCGCAAACTCTTTCTCAATCGTCAGCATTCAAATGACTCGATATTGAATATAAACATTGATACTACTAATACGTTTCAGTTTGAAGGTAGAGAAAGTCTTATTGCATGAATACGTTATCACATTCTAGTAATATCTAGATTAGAAGCCTAACAAGCTAATAACTGAACTCCCATGATAAGAAAGCACTTCAAGATTCATTTAATTCAATGCTTGTTTGCGATCGCATTTAGTATTTTCTTTGTGTAATATTTAAGGCTTTACACTGCCTCCGTAGCCTAGTGGTATAGGCGTGTGCCTTAGAAACTGGAGGTCGAGGGTTCGAATCCTGCGGGGACTCAACAAATTTTCATTGTTGTTTCCTAGTTGGTTAGGAAATTTGGGCCGATCACCCAATTGTCTGAAGAGTAAGATGATCAATGCGTCGGATGGGCATGTAAAGTCGGTCCACCACCAAACCGCATTGGACCAGCGTGGTGGGATACCTAATGGATGGAGGTGTATTAGGGAGGCCTATGTCCAGCAGTTGACTATGACAGGCTGATGATGATGATGAATATTTAAGGTTTCCGTTTTCTTATCTTTTGTTCTTTTTGAAATCATTTAAGTTTTGATTAAATGTACCATTGCACCATCTAACGGCTTTGTTCATTCGGCTCCGCACCGATCATAGTTTAGCAATGCGGACTCTGATTAAATGTCAACATTCCGTGCATGCGTTCCAACTGTTGCAGTAGCTGTTGCGCGACTTCGTCCGCGTGGAAATATAAAGTAATTTTATTTTGTAAAGAAAACCAAAGCCTTAGACACTGCCCAGTTACATTAGCAATCTTCCAGTGAAAGTCCCGTTAAAATTGGACAAAGCCATTTCGGAGATTTACCAGAATAAACGGACGGACAAAAATCTAAAACAAAATATGTTGTTTTGTTGTATCGCAATCATTTGAAAACAGTTTTTTGACGTTACAAACAATCAGTCCAATTTCACTGATTTGTTGACTAATAATAACATCATATGCGGGACGCCGCTTAGTTGCTTTGTGTTACTTTCATTACATTTATTCCGATACTAAAATGAGCTAACTAGGTTTATCATCATCATCATCATCATCATCAGCCTGTGATAGTCTACTACCGGACAGAGCCTCCCTAATACATCCCTATCCATTAGAGGGTTGTTGGACCGTATCCCATCACGCTGTTTCAATACCGGTTGGTGGGTGGACCGACTTTTTAAGCCTACATGCCCATCTGACGCATGGATCATCTTATTTTTCAGACAATTGGGTGATCGGCGCAAATTGCCCTAACCAATTAGGAAACAACTATAAAAATTTGTTGAGTCCCCGCAGGATTCGAACCTACTACCTCCGGTTTTTAAAGCACACGCTCATACCACTAGGCTACAGGGGCATTTAACTAGCTAGGTTTACATTGAATTAGAATGCTTATCATGATTAACGCTTATCATCAGCGCTTGTCGGAGCCGTTATCTCGCACTAGCCCATGCGTTAATCCGAAAAAAATGTGAAATTCTCGTGAAAAGACTATAGTATTTATGTTAATAACAGTTCTAACAAAACACTGTACGTTGATTGTAACGATAGATTTGCTTGTTGCATGTTATTACATAATTTAGATGCGAGACAAAGATGTTAAATCTTATACGAATGGCATATATAATTACTAGCAACTCCCCCAATCCCCTTGTGGGTGGAATTTCGTAAAATCCGTTCTCAGCTGACCTCTACTCGGTGAAAGGAGTATTCCTACCGAATTTCAAGTCGCTACGCCTTATGGTTCCATATATATCTTGATGGGTCTATATAGGTGGGAATCTCTTTTAAATATCATTCACAAGATAAAATAAAAACATTTAAATGGCACATATCAGTGTTACAGACCGAGTAATCCATAATTCTTAGTTCCCAGTTTATATCTGCAGCTCTTTTTATATCTCTTTTACGTTTGGTTGTTATTAGACGTCTGACAGCAATTGACATCACGGAGACAATTCACCAATAAAAACACTAGATGTATCACGCCACTACGTTGCCATGGGTTATTCTGTTCAGATTTTTTATATAATGCCGGCAAAACATTCAGGTAACCCAGATTTAGTAGCAGACGCAATGGTAATGATATAGGATCTGATATAAACCTGTCCATCCATCTTTCTCGCAGTTGACATCCGCCCCAGCGTCTATGAGGGCCTCTACAGCCTCGATGTGGCCCAGGGTCACAGCCAGCAGCAGTGGAGTCCTGCCCCTGGGGTCGCGCAGCTCGATGTCCTCCTTTGTGAACTGCAAATTAAATAAGTAATCGTACATTAGTGTCGTGAAAATTCATAATTTTTTTCCAGCTTTTGTCAGTTAAAACTTTCTGAAAGAGAAGATTTTTTTCAGCCAGAATCGATTAAATCATATTACGTTTTTTTTAAATAAAAATTTCTCTTTGATAATTGCTCTATTACGTTTTCCAAGTGAAAAATAAGATACGATTGTCTTAATTTAATTGTTTTACTTACGCGGCAACAGCATGTCATTACTTTCGAATAAATCGGAACTAATTTTACATTTCACATTTCTGAACCCACAATATTTTTAAACCTTGGCAAAGTTCGATTACTAAAGATCATTTTATCCATTGAATCATTCACCGCCCTCTTGCTTTGTAATGATATCAAATTTCTGTATAACAGAATATCATGCGAAACGAACCTACGACAGTGTAGCAAAAGGACGTTCATTTCTAGACTTCGGCAACAATCTTTGGGACTTCGACCCAGAGTCCCAAAGATTGTTGGCTCACAAACATTACATTGGCAAACATTACAAACACGTCGCAATTTTTAATATGATTTCTATAATCGTCATTGTAACAGCAGCTAAAATATATTCGGCCTCAAATCCGTGCACGTGCGACATTATATCACACGGCCAACGCGGGCCCCGATTTGTATGGCTTTGTATGATAATACGATTATTAGTATTTCTTATAAGTGCACGGGCATGTTTGTCCGGCTTTGAAGCCTTACTTCCTACCGACTTCCGTCCCACGCGCATTTGCATTCGGGGCCGAAAATTTTTTGTCCGCATTCAAAAAGATTGTGTCGTGTTTGAGAATTGTTATAAATATTTTTCCATGGCTTCGTAATGTTAAAGAGGTCCTATAGTTTATTAGTTCAATTTATACTTGGAATTCATGTCAACATTATATCCCATGACAACAAGGTGGCATCATATTCCTAGCAATCTTATTCATAAATCATCCCTAAAATATCAATCAGTAATAACAGTGGATAAATAACAAAACCACATGAACAATGCTGCTTCATTGCTACAAATTATTTTTCTATCTAATTTTGCTAAACTACTTAAATACATAAATTGATTTTTTAACACAAATTGCCTGCTTAAGCAGTATTTTTTACACCGTTAAAAGTCATATGCAGTATTCTTTCTAAATTCAAAGTCGCATAGATACATAATTTCACATCCTTAATTTTAATTGATATGTAAAGGGATGGATGCGGTTTTAATGGGTATACAGATACATAATTTAATTAAACTATTGAGAAGTAACAAGTAATGCATCACTATTATGTAATCTACAGTGTTAATATCCCAGCCAATGCTCATGTTACATAATAAATTAGTATGTGTTTGCATGTTTTCTATTTAGAAGACCACACAAAAAAGATCACTTCAGACAGCTGTGGTTGTCTTTTCAGCCTGTCACAGCCACTGCTTAGCGTAAGCCTACCCCATTAGTCACCAAAAGCCATAATCCTGTGCCACCAGCATCTATTCTTCACATATCTATATATAAATAGGCAGTATATACATGTGGCATAAATCTTCAATTCTAATTCATACTACAG
Source organism: Lamproptera curius (assembly GCA_029286875.1). NCBI lineage: Eukaryota > Metazoa > Arthropoda > Insecta > Lepidoptera > Papilionidae > Lamproptera > Lamproptera curius. The sequence goes on from JAGSMT010000054.1 coordinate 2,588,114, forward strand.
GCAACCAAGAATAAGTTAAATAATAAAAAAGTATTACAATATACCAGTAGTACTGGTAAATAGGATTTAGCTACACAATGTAGAGCATTAAGACACATATTATGCATTAAAAAGTATAAGTACCAATGCATTCTTCTTATAAGAGTAGAATGCCCTTGTAACTAGAGGTAATGTATGTTGACCTTATATTTACTGAAGAGTTTAAATCTCTCAGTTACTTTTACCGAGTAAATATTAATTTGCAGTTCGATATTAATATCATAATGAATAGATAAGAAAATTATAAGAAATTCTACAAACACTACTTGTTTCAATGTCAAAGGCATCATAGTTAATGTATTTACTAGGTGAAAAAATTGAATATCCCACATATAACAATAGAAGTGGACTTGAGGAATCACTGTATTTTTTATAGACATAGTCAACTTATACAATTGACTTTTACATTTCATTTGTCTAATTATCTAGTAAAATAAAATAAAATAAAATAGATCAATAAGTGTTAAACATTTTCTTTTAAAATAAATGCACTTATTATCAATCAGGCCTAAAGAGCAGTAAGTGCATTATTCATAAAGCTTTTTTGTAAAATTTTAAAGAATATGTCATTTTTATGACAGATTTGTCCCATAGCCTTGTCCTTTTCCCCTTCTACAATACATTTATCTGGTTTGAAGGGCTTGCTTCCATTATATTTACTGCGTAAACAAAAAATATCACACAAATGTCTGCAAAAGTTATTTATGTGGCTGTACACTGTATTTCTTGTGAAGACAATTATCAGTTTTATAAAAAATAAGACAGCATTCTCTTATAAAAAGATATTAGAATTTTACTTTAATTTTGTATGAGTACCACTACAGGTTCATCTTCACATACATTACATTTATAACTAAAGGTGTTAATAATATATAAACAATTAGATTATATATTATTAACTGCTGGAGAGATTTAAAAATATTTAATGTTACATAAGCAGATAACATATCAATGAACTAGACCATTTAAACCACAAATTTTTATAAAAACGAATAAAAAACTAATTTTGTATGTTTTGCTTTACAATTTGCACTACTCATGAAATTCATGCCTCTAAGAATGTCAAAAACGTAATATTAAAATAAAAAAACATAATAGGTACAATTTCTTAAAAATTTATCCCTTATTAAAAAATTATACATTATAAAGATAATTTTACTAAAACATTATAAAAGATAAACTATCTCTGCAAATGATATCTATGACAAGACTGAGCTGGAATCTTTTTAAGTTTTATCAAAGTAAAACTCTGAAATTCATGTTTTATTCTATACATTAACTTTTTATATATATTCTGTATATAATAATAAAACATGAATTTCAGAGAAGCAGCAGTATAGCAGCTGTATACAAAATTTAAAGTCAATGTCTATTATTTCAAAGGCAAAACGTTAAAAGAGAGCATATGAGATTATCATAATCAAATGCAAAATTTTTCAAAACTTTGCCATAAACAATAGTGTGATTGTTATCAAGATGTTTGTATAGCTTTGATAACAAGTTAGTATAAACAGCGTAAAAAACCTAAAGATTTTATGAATATTTTTGTGCGAAGGCGGAATAATAATTGAGTCATACGGATGACGACGTACTAGGTGTACCTTGTTAGCTTCCAAGGAGTTTTTAAGTTCTCCATGCTCATTATTCCAAACTAGCCAATGAACAGGGTAACGTTTGGCTACGTCTTGTGCACTTAACGGCATTATTTTAACACATCACACAATTTCAACACAATGCACACTTATAAAATGTTCCAAATATAAAACAGTTTGTAAAGTAAGTCAATGACTGGTCGTAAATTTACAAGGAAATGAGAAAAAGCCGCAGCTAAATCGTATCCTTCATTTAGACTGAAATGTCACTGTCAATTAGCACTACCATGTCATCTTAATGACACATTTGTAGATGCTGTATCTGAAGATATAAAACTATTAACTATTTACCCAAAACCTTGTAATAGCTTTGACATTCAAGAAAACGACTTGTAAATATAAACCTTATACAATGCTTTTCAAAAATTTAAAATAAAATGCATTACATTCACATATTATATACAAGTATTAAATAGTATCCTCCAAGACGATTTCAATTACTGCAGCCATTACATATTAGAGTTAAGACTTCTGTGTTGTCCACAAACAGTCCGTAAATATACAGACACAGGTGCCGTTGGCCTTTTCATAAATTTTGTAGACTGATGAGAGATATGTGACCAAACTGAAAAGTCAGGTACAGGATCAACTTTTTACATCCGACCCTTGATTAATTTTACGCAGTGAACGAAATACAGAAATCATTCATGCATTCATTAATGCAGTAATTAATGAGTAAGCGAGAGGTGAGCAGATTTTTGGCGTCTTTTGGAGTGTTTTCTTGACGTAGGCCGTTAGTACTACCATCCGGTAGACGTTCTGATCGTCTTGTTACTTTAACCAATAAAAAAAATAATGAACAACAATTTAACCATTGTCGACAATGTAGTGCCGAACGATATCTTGTTGACAATTCATTATTAAAACGCTAGTTTACGATGCCGCTTCGTTTCTAGAAGTTACATTGCTTACTCCAATTCGTGCTTTTTTTGGATCAGCTACAGTAAAGTGCTTTTAATCTAGGGTTTGATGGTAATTTAATGAGGAACTTCTTGAAGCAGAACTATTTACTCCACTCCACAATAAACCTCGAATCTATAGGCATGCTATGTAATTAAAAACCTTTAAAACAAATGATAAGGCAATCAATCAAGTTGCTTTTATATAATAAAAATTTAATGAATTGATTAAAAAAACAATAAATCGATAAAGACTGAAAGTTGCATTTTATGTTATCTATCCGCGATCGTCGAAATTGACATTTTCGGTATGTCAAATTTATGTTGTGAAGAAATATAAATATTTGCATATAATTATTTAATATCATCCAATAAGTAGTAAACGACGTTTTTTCATTATAACACTTTTTGATAACTTAAACTTATTGCTCATTTATTTTTATATATAAAAATATTACAAATTAGTGTACCTATATAAAATCGCTAAATCATTATTAAAGAATGCTAAAAGCATCTTATCCCCTGTGCTGCATCAAACACAGTTCTATATGTCTTTGGCAGTTTAGAACATTTGAAACATTAACAAAAGAGAATGTTGAAGTAAGTATTATTTATGATGATGTATGTAAAAAAAATATTCCATTATTGTGATGTCTTTCTATTTGTAAACGCTACATTTTCTTTTGTTATTTTTGATTTTCTTTCATAAAGTCAAAAAGTATTGACTATGTATATATAATATTTCTACATTTGTAGGAAAGCTACAAGATATTAAATTTACCGCCCAATTCTAAACAAGAAGCAGTCCGGGAAGCTTTCCTTGAGTTAGCTAAAAAATACCACCCTGATTCTGGACTACCTGATGCAAGCATTGAGAAGTTTGTAGCTGTAGAAAATGCTTTTAGATTATTGACAAGATACAACACAGGCAAAAGTGTCACAAAAGATGTTGAAGAAATGGTGTTTAATATAAAAGTAGGTTGTTTTTAAGATTGTATGTTATCTATCCCATTTTTTATAGTTTCAGTTAAATTAAAATTTAAAAGCAGTAGTTTTATACTATACAAGTAAAAAAGTAGCAATGTCTGTTTAAAACATCACAATAACCATTTTTAACTGATTACATTGTAATATGTAGCCCATACATGTACATGTGTAACAAAACAATAGTTATTAAAAAAAATTCTGTCTGCATGTTTGTTCTGGTTAATCTCTGGAATAGCTTATCCAAATTTAACAGGACAAAAACAATTTTTGTCATAAAGAATCTTTTTATTTCAACCAGTCATACTCATTTCTTTCTTACTTATGAGTTAATTAGACATTAAAATAAGTTTAATATGATAAGATTTTTGTTTCCTTATTAAAAATTACTTTTTTAGCATACCGCGCCACAGCATAGACAGTACCTCAGCTTTGAAGGTGTCGGCCATGGCACACCATCCCAACGGCAGCATCAGTGGGCACAAACACGCACCCAAAGGGCCTCTGAAAATGTTCTGGAATACAGGATGTCAAAAGCTGTTGCCTCAGACAAGACTCTGATGAAAAGAGAAGTACAGCAAAAAGCATGACATCAAAACGAAGTATGGTTTTGATAGGTTGGTCGAGGACTTGATACAAGAGTCAATGTCTAAAGGGGAGTTTGAAAACTTGAGCGGCAAAGGGAAGCCATTGAAAGATCAGAACTCAAACCCTTATGTTGACTTTACAACACATAAACTGAATGAGGTAAGTAAATTTTTTTCATGCTTTTATTGTACTCAAGCCATTTTGGGGTTGGAATACTCCTAATTATTTAACACCTGGCAAAAAATTGTTGTCCCATAATGACTATTCTATTTCAGTTCTTGTGCTATTACGAGATCAATAAAAACAACATATGTATGAAGCTGCTTTGTTGCTATGTCATACTTTATTGACACTTAGTCCAAGTCTAATTGGCTAAATAATTTGCAACTGATTAAATGCACCATCAGGCTTTTCTTACTTTTGTGTTACATTTTTATTATACTTTTACAGGTCTTAATAAACAATGGTTTCACACCAGAATGGATCACTATGAGGAAGGAAATTGACCAAGACATTGAACAATTGAAGGAGGAAATCAAGCAAGACAGGATGGTTCTCGGGCCATTTCCATTGAGCGATGAGGACAAACCTAAATGGGAGAAGATATATGAAAGCAACAAGAACCTAGCAGATTCAATAAATATCAAGATCAATCACTACAACCTTATTGTACCAATGATTAATAAGCAGAAGTTCCACATAGAATTTGACAAAATGTGTGATGACATTTTGAAAAATGGGGTACACAGTGTACAAAATGAGAATAGCGTACAAAAAGTTGTCACTCAAAATGTGCCATCTAGTGCCAATGAGGACATAATAGGAGTTTTCTTTAATGCTTTAGGAGAATTGTTAACGTTCAAAAAGGAAAAACATAAGAATGTAGAAAACTAAATTATTGCATATAAAATACATGTATTTTGGAAAGTAATGATATGTATATTAGAAGTTTTTTATCATTAAATATATTGTACAAACCACCAAATTTAGATGTTTTAGGATGAGACTGTGATATTTGTGATATATAGATGAAAAATAAAACTAAGAAATATTTTATTTATGTTTATTTTAACATTTCTATTGTAACTAAATTTTCAGTACAAATAACACACAGTTCTTAACTACTCTATATACACAAAAGTGTAGTAAAACAATGAAAATATATTCGAGACATCTTAGTCTGTTTTTAAAGACACTCTTTTTGAATTCTACGGTCTTTGTTCATAACAATAAGAAATCTAAACATATTTTATATCTCCATACAATAAAAATTACTAAAACTTAATATAATATTGTTTCTTTCAGAAAAATATTTTCGAGACATGAAACAAGTCTATATTATATATCACAATGTTGTATGGAAGACAGTATTTATTATTAGCAAAATTAAGGTATAGTTTGCTGTTGAAGTAGCTAATATGAAACATTTTGAGAACTATTCTTTGCTAGTAAGGCACTTTTTAAAGAGTATCAGAGCAATGTTAATGGATATTTAACGGATGTGATATTTCTAACAAGTGCACACAATTAAATTGCAGACTGTTGTATGGTATTTTGGTTAAGTTATCCCAATTTATTTATATGTAACATACAATGCTAAGATATTGAGGTGAATATTATTATGAGTAAATTGCATATTTAACTGGGACTTATAAATTCCATTCATGGTCTTACACCTTAAACCCTGACCTTAGACTTAAAGGCAAATTAATTTCAATGATTATAGATAATGTTTTATCGATTCGCCGAGGAATATTTATAAGTGACATTTCATGCTCAGATATTATTGAAAATGCATGTACAACTTGCTTAAAGAATAAAGTAATGTGCAGTAATCACTTTATTGAAGCTCTTAGAGATACCTGTGCAAGGTTAAACCCACATAAATTGTATCAATTAAAATTCCGGAATTACGTGTTATAAGGAATGATTAGATATATATAAATGCTTGAGCCACAAAAACAGTTACAATATACTACTAGCTTAACAATATCATTGTGCGTTACTCCAGTACATATTATGTTGACATCCCATACAAGTTTTGTTGTTTCTGAGGTAACCTGTCACGTAAAGGAGTCCTAAGACAGCCACAGTAGTTCTCCATCAGCGTTAAGCCGGACTCTGCCGGTGGCCAATAGCCGAAGGGCCCTGGGGTAGGCTCGGTGCTCCGCTTGGTGGATCCTCTCCGTTAGACTCTCTTCTGTGTCGCCTTTCAACACTGGCACCCTTTCCTGTGTTATGATCGGCCCTGTGTCCACGCCATGCTGCAAAAAGTGGTACTATTAGTATATATGGCATAGATTCAAGTAAGCTATGAGTGTTTATGCCGGAGTCAACTTTAAATTTTTGTTTTTAAAGCTACATAAATAGCAACAACTACAATTTAGTGACAGTTTTAGTCATTATTTTTATTGATAAAAAATGTCACAAGATGAATATTTGCCAAAAGCTTGGCCTAAAGAATGGTTACATATTTAAGGGTCCCCTGTTTCACAGGAGACTCGTCTGAGTGGTACTCATGCGTGCCTATTTGCCCGAAGCAGTAGTGTGAAAACATGTGTGTTCCGGTTTGAAGGCACCTAGCCAAGCCTGTATTTACTGGGTAAACGAGACTTTACACCCCTTAGTCCTCTCGGTAGGCAGCCGTTGGCGATACCACTGGTATATGCCAATGTCAGCAGTGTCGGTGACCACTTTCCATCAGGTGGCCCGACTGTCGTCTGCTCTGCGTAGTCAACTAAATTTAAAAAATACAACAGACTAAAGGTTGATCTAAATTGGTGGGGCTGAATATAGATACTTAAATTTAAATCTCATACTGAGCGTGAAGTGGACGGACCGCTTCTATAATATTTAATTGTAAGTAGACTCACGTCGACGAAGTGCACGGTGGTGCCGCTCTCGCAGTCGCCGGCCGCGAGGCACTGGCGCTGCGCGTGCAGCCCCGCGTGGCGCGGCAGCAGCGACGGGTGGATGTTCACCAGGCGGCCCTTCCATCTGCCGAAGGAGGTTCGTTTGTGCTCATTATTATTATCATCAGTTCGTGATAGTCCTAATACACCCCTATCCATTAGGGGGGGTTTATGGACCGTATCCTACCAGGCTGGACCAATGCGGGTTGGTGGGTGGACCGAGTTTTTATATGCTCATCCGACGCAAGAAACATCTTACTTTTCAGACAATTCGTTTTGATACATTCGTTACTTTGTGCTAGCTGTTGTTCGCGATCGTGCGCGTGGTAACCCGCAATCCCTTTTGAGGGCAATTTCGTAAAATCCGTTCCCAGCTGATCTCTATATGACGAAAGAAATATTCATACCAAATTTCTGGTCAATCGGCCTTCTTCAGAAACATCGTGATCAGTGGAGTTCAAAAATGGCATCTTCGATATAATTATTTAATATACGCCTTTGTCTAACTAATAGCTCCTTTAGGCCAAAATTAACATATATTTTTTTACTATAAACTCTACCGGGCAATTGCCAAGTCAAAAATTTACAACCGATATAAAAAATCAGACCTGTCTAAAACAGAACCGGCTAGAAAATCTGCGGTCTTTCTTTTATATATTCATATCATCATCATTATCCGTCCACTGCTGGACATAGGCCTTTTTCAATGAACGCCAAGACGGCCGATCCCTTGATACTCGCTGCCAAATTGAACCGGCTACTGCGCGGAGATCGGCATCCCACCTGGTCGGGGATCGACCAACGCTCCGTCTTCCCGAACGCGGCCTCCACTCCGGAACCTTTTTAGCCTATCGACTATCGGTTCTTCTGACCCCGTGACCGACCCACTGCCACTTCAAAGAGCTAATCCTTTGCACTATGTCGGTGACTTTAGCTCTTTGCCGGATTAATTCATTACGAATTTTGTCCGACACTGAAACTTCGAACATAGCACGTTGAGCAACGGCAAACTTGTGGACCAGTCCTACAGTCAAAGGCCACGCTTAGGCCCCGTAGATCACGGGGAGAACGCATTGATCGAAGACTTTCGTCTTCAAACATTGCGGTATCAACTTTTTAAATGCTGCCCAGCCCGACTGAATTCTCCTATTAGCTTCCCTCTGGGAGTTGTGTCTCCCCAACTGCAATATATATCCAAGGTACACATACTCATTGACAACTTCGAGAGTAACACCATCAACTCTGATCGGCCCCGGGAGAACATGACTTTCGTCTTGTCCAAGTTCAACGCGAAGCCAACGCGTAGGAAGGATTAATTTAGGCTTTGTAACATATCCTGCAAGCACTCCGACGATTCGGCCAATATTACGATATCGTCGGCAAGAAGGAGGTGTGAGAGGTAGTCGCCGTTGATGTTTACAATTCTTGAAGACGTCCTCCAAAGCGTTTGTGAATATTATATGTGTCTCGCTTATTCATATGTATTTGCTAGTGAAAAATATGAACCATATGGTATAATTAAATGGTAAAGTTTTTGCTTGAGCTGTTTTGACTAATTTACGGAAGCTCCTAAAGCAAAAAGAAAGATTACAACTTTATTAATACCTTTACCACTTTACTCAGAAAACATGACGCATGGTCGTGTCGTGTTATTGCGCCTGTATAGATGCTGACATGGAACTAATTAATATTCCAATGGTATAAGTTTTTGGATACCAATCAAACAATTAATATCGGCTTTTCTTTAGTAAAATACTTGTACACTATTCCATGCTTACTTGTCAACAAAATCTTTAGACAGGATCCTCATGAATCCAGCGAGGCAAACGATATCTATCTTGTGCGACTCCAGCGCTTCGGAGACTGCGTTGTCGAACTCCTCTCTGGTAGCGTACTCCTTGTGGTTGAATACCTGCAAAAGAAACAAGAATTAATTAATTTGTAATCCGCAATATATAAAACATTTATGGTAAAGTATAATTAAATTGGTTACATCAATTTTTAATCGTACGTATATTTTTAATATGTTACTTCATCATCATCATCATCAGCCTGTGATAGTCCACTGCTGGACATAGGCCTCCCCTAATACACCCCTATCCATTAGAGGGTTTGGACCGTATCCCACCACGCTGGTCCAATGCGGGTTGGTGGGTGGACCGACTTTTTTACATGCCCATCCGACGCATGGATCATCTTGCTTTTCAGACAATTGGGTGATCGGCCCAAATTGCCCTAACCAACTAGGAAACAACAATGAAAATTTGTTGAGTCCCCGCAGGATTCGAACCCACGACCTCCAGTTTCTAAGGCACACGCCTATACCACTAGGCTACGGAGGCAGTTACTTATTTTGAGTTCTTACTTTATCGATACTTTACAGCATAGTTTGACGACCCGCTTGGCGCGGTGCTCAGTGACCCTGACCGTTGGGCCAAAGGGTCCGAGTGTTCAAAAGTAAGTCTGTACTTATTTGCGATTTAGTTGCATATCGCGCATAGTACAAGCTTTGCTTAGACTGGTATTAGATGATTATTATAAAGTCTCAATTGTAGTGATGTGCATGGCCTTATATCGACAACGTACCAGCGAGGGCACGCCCGCCGCTTCGGCGCGTCTCAGGGCGTACGCGTTGCTGTTGTTGGTTATGAGGAGCGCGATGTCGGCGCAGAGGCAGTGCACGGGGTCGCGCGCCGCCTCCACCAACGCTTGGAAGTTGCTGCCGTTGCCCGAAGCCAGCACTGCCACCTGGAACGTTTCAATATGCTTTTATTAGTGAATAAAAGGACTTTTTATGGATTCTTTCATCACTTTCCAGCGGCCTCGGTCACGGGGTACACTGAGATGTCATGCGTCTCGTTGCCAGTGCTGAAGCGGGATTACCAGATCTTATTTGTTATAAAATATTTTTAGTCTTTACCCATGCAAAATGAGTTTAATTCATCATTAAAGCCAGGAGTTTTTTATTATGCTATTATTACCTTATGTTAGTACGTAACGAAATTTTTCAACATTTTAAACCCTTCAAAACGTAGGATTTACTTGAAATTAGGCATACTTGTCAAGGACCGATGACAATTCAGATATTTTAAACAGTTTGATCCGTTATGCTGTTTAAATTGACCAACAGAATAGATATTTAAAGCAGTGTTTTGGCACTATGTACTACACAAAGCGAAATTAAAATTGTTTTATCATATCACGTCCTAATAATTTATGGTGCTTTCTATACGAATTTTATCGCTTTTGATTATCATAAATGGTTCATATACATCTAGCACAATGTCCAATTCTTAAGCATAAGTTTGACGGCAAGACGAACAATACGACTTGCCCAGAAGAAACTTAGTATAGGATACGACAATTCTATGCTAACGCTACGGCAGAAAATGGCACCAAAGTTACTGCCCAGAAATGCCCCCCGTAGCGAGTCCCTTCTATACAGACTACGACCTCTTTCAAGGCACCGTGGTGGTACTGCCCCAGACTGCCCCCTGTAAAAAGGGCATTTCCATGGAAAAGCGACCCACCCTCTTGTTGGGCAGCAGCGGCATCCGCCTGGTGAAGTCCAGCGCCGAGGCGAAGTTGTCCACTAGCACCCTGGCGCCTCCCGCGGGACGCGCCTGGATGGAGCCGATCACCATGGCGCCGAACGAACGCGTTATGTTCATCACCTGTTTATAATAACACATTACATACATTAAACTGCCTCCGTAGCCTAGTGGTATGGGCGTGTGCTTTAGAAACCGGAGGTCGTGGCTTCGAATCCTGCGAAAACAAATTTTCATTGTTGTTTTCTAGTTGGTCAGGGCTATTGGGGCCGATTACCCAATTGTCTGAAAGGTAAGATGATCCATGCGTCAGATAGGCATGTAAAAAGTCGGTCCACCCACCAACCCGCATTGGACCAGTGTGGTGGAATACGGTCCAAATACATCACATTAGGGGAGGACTAGCAGTGGACTAACACAGGCTGATGATTATTATGATGATGACATACATTAAATATTAATTGAAAATCAAAAGATAATGCTTTAAGGTCCTATCTTAAGGTGTTCTGTTCAGGCCGTATTTAGCTTCTTATGAAAGTTCAATATATCAGCGATTTGAAAGGTATAAAATTAGTAGAGAAATATCGCTTAATTAATTTTAAAAAGTAAGTAAAACAAGCATGATTATCACAGGCGTGAAGCGATTGTTGACCGAGTTGCAAGTGCAAAGGAAAAAATGTTTCCCAAAACCAACTTGTCGATCGTCAAGCATAGAAAGAAAGAGGTCAACTTTTTATATAATTCCTGTATGATGCATAAACAGCTACGGAACGCGCCTGATCACTCTTTTTTGGTAACTATGAAGTTATGCTTCCAGATTCTTCTCTATGGCAAGTTTCATCCAACACACAGTTCGCGGGAGGCTACCGATTCCACGAACTAGGTGACCACCACTTTGATGAAGGCCACACGATCTTATCACTAAGGTCACATTATTAAATAAAATGACTTTGTACAAGACGTTGGGAATTTAAATATGTAAATTAAACGCGATTAAATCCGTAAAAAGTAATTTTATCACATAGTTTACTTACGTCCGCCTGGTTTTCTGGCGCTACGATCATCACCATTCCAATGCCGCAGTTGAAGGTCCTCAGCATCTCGTCGTCTTTCACCGCCCCAGTGTCCGCTATCCACGCGAATACCTTGACGTAGACATTATTTGGTTAGATAAAATAGTTGATTATGGCAAATATCTATTGTTACAATTTGGTAGGTAGAGATTAAAAACTAATTATAAAATATTAATATAAATTTTAATTTAGTTTAAATTTTTTATAAAACAACTAAAACATGATTATACCCTATACCGAGTGCGTAAAGAGTCGAAGAGTCAACTAACAGCGGTTCCCATATACCAAGCAAAGTCTATATGTTCACTAGGGTGCGTAAAACGTCAACCAATACACAGGGCGCGTAAAAATCCACAGCTCAACTGACATACAGGGTGCGCAAAATAATACGAACTTAACTTATATCCAGGTGCGCAAATTGCCACTATCTTAACCAATACATGAGTCGCGTAAAAGTCCACAGCTCAACTGACATACAGGGTGTGTAAAATAACACTAACTCAACTTATATACAGGACGCGCAAATTGTCACTAGCTCAACCAATACACCTGCGTACAAATTCCACAGCTCAACTAACATACAGGTGCGCAATAAGCCCCTATCTCAACTAATATACAGAGTGCGCAAAAAGTCCCCAACTCAAGTAACATACAGGGTGCACCCAAAGTCACCAACTCAAATAACATACAGGGTGCATCCAAAGTCACCAAATCAAACAACATACAGGGTGCACCCAAGCCACTAACTCAACCAATACACAGCTCAAGCGCTATGGGATAGGTACCGGGTGCACGTGCCACCAGTGCGCGTTGAGCCTGGCGCGCACCGAGTCGGGCACCACGCGGGGCAGGTTGTGCAGCAGCCCGCCGCCCGTCACGTGCGCCAGCGCCTTCACCACGCCCAGCCGCAGCGCCGGCGCCACGCTCTCCACGTAGATGCGCGTCGGCTGATCAGCTCCTCGCCTGCGGCCGCAAGTGCATTGACGATACTGTCACTTTCTATTGACCTCTACGACCCAACAGGTAAACTGCATTTCATGGACGAATTGGTGGCGGATGATTTGAAAGCATTGACATCCTGTAACGACCGCCGAAGATGGTCGGTCTTGGCGGCCGGGACCGACTTTTTACACGCCCAAAGTACGCATTAACCATCTTACTTTTTAGACAATTGGGTGATCCCATATTATCTTAACCAACCAGAAAACAACAGTAATGCAATGTTGTTTCTCCGCGGGCTTCAAACTAAAGGTTTATAAATCGAGGGCCAATACCGCGAAAATAGGCAATAACAGAGAAGATACAGAATACAGAAATCGTAAAGAAATTGACAATAGTAACCATGTGGCGACATAAGTCTAGCGTGTTTATAATAAATGAAATTAATTGTTTAATTAAATTTTATTAAATAAACTTAATATTAAGTAAAATTTATGAAACAATCCATTCACAAACGACAGTCCATAGTTAGAAGCCTATTTAATGCTATAGATTCGTATTCACATCATTTTTATCATTGCCACGGAAAGTTGACAATAACATTTTTGAGTACATTGCAATATCGATATTCGATTATTAAACAATACGTTAAGATCTTAAAAGATAAACAAGTAAAAGTTTTATTAATATTAAATTGTATAAAGGTCTTTGGATACATGGATGAGATATATTATTTGACCCACCCAATGTGAGTCCCTCCTTGCTGAAGGGCGCCTTATCCTCCAGAGTAAGACCTGCCTTCTTCATCAGATTGTGAATCAGACTGAAGCCGTTGCTATGAACACCGTTCGAAGGCAGACCTATTATAATGTCGCCAACCTGCAAAGCAAATTCATTTATAAAAAAAATTCAAAACCTTATACTTATAGTTTTATAAAAGGATGACTTAATGTGTGACTCTATGTACATTTTTTTTATTTTAATTAAACGACCGATAATTAAATAAAAGCCCAACAAGTGTGAATTCATTGATCTATTACCTTAAGCCACTTTCTTCGAATATTTTCATTAACATAATACTATAGTGTCATTAAACCGGAACCCAACATCGTATCGTAACATTTATACTAACATAAAATGTATGATTGAAAAGCTATTCAAAAGCCTAGCTTTCAGGGCAAATTTAGTGGACGTAGACTGTTATGACTACAATATGATTATATTTTTCTGATATATCAGGACGCTGCACAAAAAAGCAGAGTTATCGTCAATTTAAGATGTTTTAGGACAATGATTGACTACAATTGAGGATTGTGATTGTGCTTTAATATTGTCGTTATTACCGTAATATCGTTGATCTTTGGCAGTATGTGGGAGCGTTCGACCACGCCGAGGGCGAAGCCCGCGATATCGTACACTCCAGGCGGGTACATGCCGGGCATCTCCGCTGTTTCGCCACCTAAAATAATTTTAAAGATTTTCATTAAGAGTATTTAGTCTAAGATTTTATTAATGGCATCACAATATACTTAAACATATAGATTTATAGCGGACTTGTGCATGTACGTGCGTACACTCGTGCACTACATTTTCTGTAAAGATATATGATCTTTAATGATGGAAATGTATATAAGTCCGCTAGCCACTCCGTCTCGTATTGTGTCATTATCATTAACTACGTGTGTAATTCATAGATTTTTGAAATGGATTTTCTATACGACTGAGATAGGTCACTCTTAAGGCCCCACCTATGAGCGCCGCCCTCGCCTGGCGGCAGCCGTCGGCGATGCCGGCCACCACGCGCTCGGCCACGCGCACGTCCAGGGCCCCGCAGGCGAAGTAGTCGAGGAAGGAGAGCGGGCAGGCGCCGTTGCAGAGCAGGTCGTTGACGCACATGGCCACCAGGTCCTGCCCGATGGAGTCGTGGCGGTCGCAGCGCTGCGCCACCTGCAGCTTGCTGCCCACGCCGTCCGCCGCCACCACCAGCACCGGGTCCTGTTACGAGTTTACATATCTTTTGCACCGACGCAAGGCAATACGCCAAATTGTTATGTTTAGCTGACGTTTTTAGGAGGTCGTAAGCTATATTGTGTAAAATGTTACTGTGTTCCGGTTTCGAGGGCACCGACCCCAGCGTAGTTACTGGGTAAACGAGAGGTAACATCCTATGTATCACGAAGGCAGCGCATTGGTAGCACCCCTAGTATTACCGATGTCGATGGACGTCGGTGACCACTTTTCCCCCGGCGGCCTGACTTCACAAGAACAGATCAAGTATTACGTACAACACGAATCACTCACACGACCTATGATACAGCCAAATAAAACATAAAAACAAATCTAACGATAAACTTTACACATGCCTCAGAACTAAGTACTATATTAGTATAGTTTTTTCCTTGTAATATAACTAGATAATAAACATTAAAGAGTACATAAAAAAGTACAATAAATATTAAATATACAACAGAAAAACTCCATACGAATGTATCGTAAAAGAACGGCGCTTGTCTTTACCTTATACTCGTGCTCTATGGCGCTCAGCTGGAAACAACCGCCGAAGCCGCCGAGGCCGCCTACCACGCCGGAGCGGATCGTTGACCTACAGATGGAAAGTATTTCTTAATAATTTTTTTTACCACCTCCGTGGGCTAGCGGTATTGGCCCTTGCTTTATAAACCGCAGTTCGTAGGTTCGAATCCCGAGTGGAAATAATTTTGTGTTGTTTTCTGTTCGATTAGGGCAATTTCCGATCACCCAATTGTTTAAAAAGCAAGATGTTCCATGCGTCGGATGGGCATTTAAAAAGTCGGTCCACCCGCCAACCCGCATTGGACCAGCGTGGTGGGATACGGTCTAAAAACCCCTTAATGGAGAAGGTGTGCATTAGGGGAGGCCTATGTAGAGCAGTGGACGAACACAGGGTGATGATGATAATTTTTTTTTTAATTAATGTAGGTACCAGCATCAGCCTATACCGTTATTGTTCAACGTAAGAGCGATACATTCACTTGTTGATAGTCAAAATCTACCACCGGTTCGGAAAAGGTCGTCTCTGACCCCACAAGAACCGGCAAAAGAAACTCAGCAGGACTTTTTTTTGTCATCAATGTCAATATAGAAACAGTAATATTGAATAAAAATATTTGACTTCGATCTCTTTTCACTGTTTCACAAATGATTAATAAGTTATCACATCATTATAGTCCCCTGTACCGATTGCATACCTGGCCAATGGCTTGATGAGGGAGACGAGGGAGTCCCCCGCCTCGATGTCGACGCCGCTGTCCTTGTAGGAGAGGGGCCTCGGGGAGGAGAGCGCGGCGTAGGGGGCGCGCAGGGGGGCCATGGCGGCGGCGAACCCTTCCACCACCACTTGGGGACCGGCTGGAAAGGGGATTATTATCGTTTTATTTTACTTCACTTAACAAAGCGACATGCATCAACGAAGCAGTTTAAACGCTAAAATATTGCTAGCGAAGGTTTTACTTTAAAAATTATAAACATCATCAATTCCCTATTGCACGCAACAATTAATTAATTCTTTTGTTTTCTGAATTCTACACATTATAATCATTTAATAAAAGGACTTTTTACAGATTTTATCGCGTTTATTTTACATATTTAAATTCCCGACGTTTCGAACACTTTCCAGCGGTCGTGGTCACGGGGTAGACTGAGATGTCATGCGTCTTGTTGCCAGTACTGAAGCGGGGTTTGCAGATCTTCATAGCAATTAATTATTTTAGTCTGTACTCCGACCTATACAAAATGAAATTATTTTATTTCAGTCTACCGATAAAATTCATAACAAGTCATTTTATTCAATAAAATACCATTTCTTTCCAAAAGAGAATTGCAATTATATAGGATTTTATAAGATTTTTCTTTTAAATTGACTGTATAATTCACGCATAATATTAAATAGGGTCATCTTATGCAAATAACTGTCATATCCTTGTGAAATAAAGAAATTTAGAGTTTCTGCATTCAGAAGCAAAAAATGCAAAACATGACCGTAAGCAGCGTATTTACTGGGTAAACGAGACTGGGTAGGTAAGGTTGATGATACTCCCAGTACAGCCGATGCCCATCTTCCATCAGGCACCTTGCGGCAAGGAATACCTGGCTGCTCCCTGGCCTCCAAGACGCCGACCACCGTGAGCTCGCCCTCCACGCAGGCCTTCAGCTCCTCCACGCGGCCGGCCTCCGCCACCACCACCATGCCCACGCCGCAGTTGAAGGTGCGCAGCATCTCGTATTCTGACACCGCACCTACAATTGGCGTATTAACTCTTCCTTTAATTCAGTTCATTATTCTTTAATGGAAACAAAATAATTATATTTATAACTAGTAGCCAAGGGTCCAATTGTAATCCATCTAGTATTATCTAAATAATGGTTTGAATCCGAGCGACTGGTAACTGACCATCGCAATCCAAGGAGTAATACTTTAGATAACAAAATTAAACGGCAGTAAATTAAGGCTGTCGCTATAGAGACTACTAAAGATGGTATTGACTACTGAACCAATTTTTAACAATACAAACTGCACACAATATTATAATTCTCTGGATTTCTCGATATTATATTGCAATAACTAACCATAAAACCCTCCCGCAGAAATCGATACCATATCTTCTGGTTAGTTAAGTAAAGACGATTAGCACTAGGGTAAGAATTGTATAGTATAATTGTTTTATCATATAAAGCTATTTACTATTATATTAACTCATGAGGAACCATTATATCCAGTGACTGCCTCTGTAGCTTAGTGATAATGGCGTGTGCTTCATAAACTGGTGGTCGTGGGTTCGAATCTTGCGGGGACACACAACAATTTTTTCTTTTTAATTTTACTTTATATGTCAGAAAAGTATAATGATCCATGCGTCGGATGGGCATGTAAAAGTCAGTCCACCACCACACAACCCGCATTGGACCAGCTTGTAGGATACTGTCTAGAAACCTCCTAATGGAAGAGCAGCGCTATGTCAGCTGTGAGGCTATACAGTAATCACGCTGTTTACGGTTTCCTTTCAATCGGAACAGTAACGCAGAACAGAAATGTACTACTGCTTTGCAACATTCCTGATGTGAACTTTCTCTAATGACAATATCCCTGGAAACAAATGCAAATTCATCCTTATAATCCTGCTGTTGTAGTCTTAATGTCAATTTACTAATCTACCGCAAGGAAGTCACTCACCAGCCGCTTGCAGCCATCCGAAAACAGGCTTTATGTTAAACTTGGTAGCGTCGAATTTGGCGCGAAGGTTGTTGGGTAGAACTCTGGGCACGTTCTCCAGCAATCCCCCGCCGGTGATGTGAGCCAACGCCTTGACCAGGTCCTTGCGGAGAGCCGGCAGCAGGTCACGGACGTACAATGCCGTCGGCTCCAGGAATTCTTCGCCGTAGCTACGACCCGTGGTAGAGAATGGCGCTTTCTCGTGGTAACTGTGGGAAATGTTTTCATCATTATCATCATCATCAGCCTTTGATAGTCCACTGCTGGTCATAGGCCTCCCCTAATACACCACTATCCATTAGGGGGTTTTTTGGACCGTATCCCACTACGCTGGTCCAATGCGGGTTGGTGGGAAATGTTTTATTAAAATCAAATTGAGGGAATGATCTTTAATTGTATCGGTTCTGAGATATGGTAAAATTTTGACATCAAATATTCCTTTTTGACGAGAAGGTGGTAGGAAATTGTGTGAGAATTGGGAATTTTTATGGAAAACATTAGTAAGACTATTGTAAATGCTGTTAAACTTTTAGACGTGACCCTATAAATTTATATGTATACAGAAATCGAAAAGAACGCATTTTCTTACAAGTTTAAAAATATGTATATAAGTTACGTCATGCTCGTAATGTTGCATATTCCAGAATTATAACGAAGTGTCATTTATAAAATAAATATTTAACAACCTCCTTTATAAATTATTAACATAAAATTTTATATTCACTATGATATTACTATAAATATATATAACAAATAAATTGTAACAAGCAAGATGTTTTATTGCCTACACGCATTGTAAAAACTGCTCAGTAAATTACGTTTCGTATACTTGTATCCTCTCTGTTATTGATTTATGATTGTAATCGTTCCATATAGCTAATTTCTTCAACCTACACTATATACATACATCATCATCAGTCTTTGATAGTCCACTGCTGGTCATAGGCCTCCCTAATACACCCCTATCTATTAGGGGTTTTTGGACCGTATCCCACCACGCTGGTCTAATGCGGTTGGTGGGTGGACCGACTTTAGACGCATGGATCATCTTAATTTTCAGACAAATGGCTGATCGGCCCAAATTGCTCTAACCAACTAGGAAACAACAATGGAAATTTGTCGAGTCCCCGCAGGATTCGAACCCACGACCTCCGGTTTCTAAAGCACACGCCCATACCACTAGGCTACGGAGGCAGTGACTACATTATACATCACTATATAAGACACGAAACGACCCACCTGATGCCCGCATCGCGCATGATCCTGTGCACCAGGCTGTACCCGTTGCTGTGGGGCCCCGTGGAGGGCAGCGCCAGCAGCACGTCCCCCGGCCGCAGCTGCTCCTTCTTGGGCAGCTGCTTGGCGCCGTCCACCACGCCCACGGCGAAGCCGGCCAGGTCGTACTTGCCCGGCTCGTACATTGAAGGCATCTCGGCTGTCTCTCCACCTATTTTCCATAGTTAAATGTATTTTACTGAAATATATACAGGACGATTTTACTATAGTGAGAACAGTTTGGTTAGAATCAGTAGTATATTCCAATAAATTAACTTTTCATCTGGATTAAATTATGTCCCAGAACTCAGTCAACATTTTGGCTGAAACAATTGTGCAAGAAGTAATCAAACAATAAATAATGTTTCTAAACGCATGTAACTTTATAGTTTCTATAATTTTTATTTATTTTTCTTGCACAAATAATACAAAGGCAACTTAATGCCATTGGCATTTTCTCACAGTCAACCTTGGGGTGGTGCAGTGATTAAAGGTGGGGAGGTGTATAAATTGATTATATACAGAAAGGTACTTGACTGTAGCAAATATACAATAAAATAAATATAACATAATATGTAAAATACATAAATAAAATTAAAATACTATATATATATACAAAGTAATACACTATACACACTATATGTATGTATACAATTAGTTAAATACGAAAATACATAAATAATTGATTTGGAAACAAGTTTTTTAGAAGAAACTCCTTGACTTTTCTTTTGAAATTGATGAAACTTTTGGCTATTCTGATTTCGATCTAATTTTTCGTATATTATTATCGTGTCTGTTCGTACTTATAATAAGTATATTAGAAAAAGAATAAAATATATAATATTTAATAAGAGACTACGAATTTATATCGCGTTTGATTGGCCACGGACAGACTTGCAGTATTTAGTTATAGTAGTATCCGAAAATGCAAGAAAGTATTATAAAAATAAAGTTTCTCTGTTGTTTCCTAGTTAGCTAGGGCAATTTGGGCCGATCGCCCAATTGTCTGAAAAGTAAGATGATCCATAAACCCCCCATGGATAGCGGTAGACTATCGCAGGCCGATGACGACGGTACGCACCCAGCAGCGCGCAGCCGGAGCGCAGGCAGGCGTGCGCCACGCCGGCCACGATGGCCGTGGCCACGTCCAGCTGCAGCCGGCCGCAGGCCATGTAGTCCAGGAAGGCGAAGGGCTCGGCGCCCGCGCACAGGATGTCGTTCACGCACATCGCCACCAGGTCCTGGCCCAGCGTGTCGAACTTCGCCATCGACTCGGCGATCTGCCAAACCACATTGTTTCAAAAATGGATTATATGATAACTAAATAGCATAGGTGCATCTTTTTCTGTAAAACACCGTTCGGTTAAGTACCGTTTGAGTTTACAGTCGCAAAACAATATGAAAATTCAAATGTAGTCGGAATTGAAGGACACCGTAATTAGAGTGATTACTTACGTAAACGAAATGTAAGCAGAGAATGCGAAAAGTCGCTTGAAGATAAAAAAAATAGCTTTTACCGCCTCTGCGGTGGTCCACTGTAAAAGGGAATATACCCCTTGCAAAGAAACAAGTTAAAACTCCAATTTTTGGGTAATGATCAACAGACAATTCTTATAAACGCAAATAAGAAATGACACGATAAACTTATTCAAGAATGTATTAAAATGGCTACGAAAAGTCAAAAGGCACACCGTCAACAACAGACACAGATCACAGCAAAATGATTTCAATTATATTCATATTAAGCAATTGCAAATATACACTTCTTTTCAGATATATAAACTATTTTACTCACAACCCACATTCAATTTCCCATTCAATCACTATAATAAACTTTTTCAACCCATCCTAATCGATGTTTCAATGCTCACCTTAAGTTTGGTCCCCACTCCGTCCGTCCCCTGCACCAATATGGGGTCCTTGATCGTGGGGTCCATCGCGGACAGCTGGAACAACCCACTGTAGCACCCGAGCCTCCCCAACACCCCCCTTCTATGCGTCGCGGTCGCCAACGGCTCTATCTGACGGACCAACGTGGCAGCGGCGTCTATATCCACCCCACTCTCTAGATACGAGAGGCCGTTTAGTCTGTGCAAGAAAAACTATAACGTTATTAAAAATTTAAAGATTTATTCAATTTAAGTTAAATCGTAAGCTTATGGCCTTCAATCTACCGCCGTTTAGGAAGTTGAAACCAGTCCTTACAAGACCCGGAAAGTAACTCTCCTCATTTGTCTTTTATGCATAACTAGCGACCCGCCTTTGCTTCGCACGGGAGCTATGCTGATAGAAAATATGCCTACAATATGAAGCATGTGTTATACATATAAACCTTCGTCTTTAATCACTGTATCTATTAAAATGCGTAGTTTGAAAGATTTAAGCATACATAAGGAAATAGGGACAAAGAAAGCGACTTTGTTTTGTACTATGGAGCGATAATTAAATAGTAAATTATAAATCAATAAATCATTTCCATATAACTTCATTCTCAATGTCTTTTGATTATACATAGATTAAACCAGCCAAACGTGAGAAGAAATTTACGACGTAAATCGGAACCTCTTATTCGTTAAACATCACGTTAGGATTGAATATGACGGCTCGATTCGACTTAAGTTTTACGTAAATTCAATATCTTATTGCCGCCTCCGTTGCCTTGCGGTCTTGGCTCCTTGCTTTATAAACCGGGGGTAGTGGGTTTGAATCCCGCGGGGAAACAACTTTGTGTTATAGTTGTTTTTTAGTTCATGAACATCTCATGTCTCATGACGAAGAAGACACGACATCTACCGTTAAGTAAACCTTCAGCTTCGCTTAATATTTAAGGATATATATAGCGAAGCTGTAGGTTTAATATAGGGATATAACAATTACAAACAACATAAAATCTTTGTAAGCAGTCTAATGAGAAACTCTAATCGATCCGAAACTTAAATCGCTGACATTCATAGACCAGCGCCATAGCTTTTTTACGCCAACTGAATTAGAGCGCAGACAACTATTGCAAATTATATTGGAGACCTAGATATATAATTTATTCAAATTCTGCACTAGCATATTCCTTGGTTATTACATAATTGATGTATTAATGAAATTTAGTCAATTCTGTCAATTGAAAAAAAAAAATTAATATGTATAAAAAAGACCACAGAGTTTTTTGCTATTTCTTCTCTGGACAGGCCTGAGTTTTGAACCAATGGTAAACATTTGACGTTCATAAAGCCTAAATATAATAAATAACTTTTGACTTTGTCTTTGACTTAGTTGATAATTATTTAAAAATTCAAGTGTACAGAAGCTTGTTTTGGACAGATAGCTTTCAATCCAAGGGAATTTTATAAAGTACTTTCTATCCGAATGGATATGCAAAATGTAGTAAGAGGTGCAGGTAAGATTATTAAATACTGAAATCATGACAATCACTCGGTGGAATAGCAATATTGGCCCTTGCTTTTTAAACCGGAGGTTGGGCACAACTTTGTGTTATCGTTGTTTCCTAGTTGGTTAGGGCAATTTGGGCCGATCACCCAACTGTCTGAAAATTATAATGATCCATGCGTCGGATGGGCATGTAAAAGTAGGTCCACCCACCAACCAGCATTTCACCGGCGTGTTGGGATACGGTCCAAATACTAGTGTATAATAATTTATTTATAACAAGTGTAATGGAGCCCTAAAACCCTGTAATGGAGAAAGCGTGCGTTAGTGGGCGCCTATGTCCAGCAGTGGACTCTATTACAGGCTGATGGAAATGATGATGAAATCATAACTTGATATAATGGATAAGTAAACAATAAAATAAACTATTACGTTGTTTTAAAGCACTAAGTCTCCGATTTAAGAAGGATCAAGGATATATATGCTATTATATCTCTATCATATATCATCATCATCAGCCTGTGGAAGTCCACTGCTGGACATAGGCCTCCCTAATACACCCTATCCATTAGGGATTTGGACCATCCCCACCACGCTGGTCCAATGCGGGTTGAGTGGGTGTCAAAATGCTATCATATATATGATATTATAATATATATGCTACATCCAGCGCGATTTTCTATATGTAGACTAAGGAAAGTGTCCATTAACATGCAACGATAAATTACACAATAAAATATAAATTTAAACACATAAAAAATATGTGACACATTTTCTTCCATAGTACTTAGCATTCTTTATTTTTATAAACAACTATAGTTTTAGTATCTGTAGCGTTATCCGAGCGTTCGTTGGTAATATGTTTTGAATTAAGCTTTTGAAAAACTTTCAAACAATTTGCAGCGTTTATAGGAAATTGCTTGTTGATTTCACAAAAATGACGGTCTACAATGACATATGTAATGAAATGAAGCGAAATCGAAATTTTCCCTCGTTTAATGTGCAATAATAAATAATGGGCCGATGACAGCTGATGACGTCACAACCTGACGTCACGTGACAGCTCAAGGCGACCCATCACCGCGATCGCTGCAAATCATTCGAAATGTCAGGCATTTTGTTAGACGAGTGCAACTACGAGGTGACAAGACGTTTTTCTTACAAAAAGTGAGTGTGTTAGTTTGACACAAAATGATGTTAATTTTAGCCATAGTAACAATATAACTTATTATAAATACCGTAATGGTGAGTACTATAACATACATTTTACTTATTCAATACTACACATTAAACGTAAGGGCATATAACACGTAGAGATAACTTTTTAGCTGAAAAATATTTCTAACTATGTTCTTCAAATAAACACAAAGAAATTTGGTAATTATAAAGTAAATGAAAGTAAATATTTTAATGTTTTTTAAGTTTCTTAATCTATTATATATATTTCAAGAAAAGTTTTAGTGGCTTCATTGATTAGGGCTGAACTTATAATAGACATGAATATATATTATCCAAAGCCCAACTCACTTGGAGAAGGCGCGGTGGGCGATATCCTTGCGATAGTGAGCGCCAGGGAAGTCCAAGGTGGCGGCCGCAGCGGTGGCAGTGGCGGCTGCGGCCCTGAGCGCGGGCGCCCTGGCCCCCACCAGCACCACGCGCCCGCCCCACGTCACCAGCGAGCCGTTGGCGCCGCGGGCCACGCCGCTGTGGAACACCACCAGGCCCGGCTGCGAGGCGAGCTGCGACAGCCCTGGGGAAACAGGTGGTTAGCGACAGCCCTGGATTTGTGAGTGTTGTATTTGGTGTATGCTTGTGGTGAGTGACAGCCCTGGAGTCGTGAGTCTTGTATTTATTGCCAATATGTGTGTGGTGAGTGACAGCCCTGGAATTGTGTCTTGTATTTGGTGCCAATACGTTTGTAGTGAGTGATAGCCCTGGAGTCGTGAGTCTTGTATTTGGTGCCAATACGTTTGTAGTGAGTGATAGCCCTGGAGTCGTGAGTCTTGTATTTAGTGCCAATATGTGTGTGGTGGTGACAGCCTGTAATTGTGTCTTGTATTTGGTGCCAATACGTTTGTAGTGAGTGACAGCCCTGGAGTCGTGAGTCTTGTATTTATTGCCAATATGTGTGTGGTGAGTGACAGCCCTGGAATTGTGTCTTGTATTTGGTGCCAATACGTTTGTAGTGAGTGACAGCTCTGGAGTCGTGAGTCTTGTATTTATTGCCAATATGTGTGTGGTGAGTGACAGCCCTGGAATTGTGTCTTGTATTTGGTGCCAATACGTTTGTAGTGAGTGACAGCTCTGGAGTCGTGAGTCTTGTATTTAGTGCCAATATGTGTGTGGTGACTTACGGTCCTAGACTTGTAGCTCTTATAATTGATATAATAATGCCCATCTAGTCGATTCTGGCTAAGGTGGACGTTTTATAATAAAGATCAGCCAATTGCGCAGAAGATATTACAGAAGTGCACAAGTGTACATGACACATGTGCACTTCCGTTTCCTTCAGTTTCAAAGTCCTTTGGGACGGACAATCGACACTAACGGAGATTATCCGACGCAAAGAATATTTGGTTATTTTTTTTCGCCGGATCTTCTCGGATCAGAGGCGTCCTGTTCCGGTGGTAGCGGCCTTGACAATCAATAAGCTAGTGTCACACTTCTATATTGTATAAAGATATTTGAATTTGAGCATTTCACTTTACACGTAAACAGGTGATCCCGCATTGCCCTAACTAGGAAATAACAATGAAAAGTTGTTAAGTCCCAGCAGGATTCGAACCTACGACCTCCGCTTTCTAAAGCAGCTTACATTTATTAACAGTGCTATATAAAGGCGTTATACCAACCCATGCTAAGTCATATTTAATATTCCAATGTTTAAATAGCACCAGATGATCATAAGGAGTTCTTACATTTAAATTTCTAGTCAATTTACGATGCCACGCAGCTTAGGTGTATCCTTGAACACTTGTTTCGAACGAGCAGCGTGCAAGTTAAGAGAAAGAAAAATTATGCACCATTCAAACTACGACTATAAATCAATGTAATATAGACAACAGTTGTTAAAAATGTATTAATAAAATCGACATACCACACATAAGACAACCTTAATGATTTTACCATTAAGGTCGATTATTGCACTTACCATTGTTCACGCAATAAAACCAAAACCTCGCTCAAATTGCTACTTTAAATCAATATTTTAAGGGCGATCATTGTTACAAATCAAAAACACCATAAAATCAAAACAGTTTTCAAAAACTATTTCAAAACAATTATTTTAGGTCGAAGCAAACAAATCCGACACGTTACTTGAAAAGCGACTTTACACTTTGGCTTTACATAATATCGTTACTGCACTTACCACCGCTCACGCAAAAATAAAACCTACACCTCTATTAAAATGCCATAAGGTCCATTATTCAACTGACCACTGATCACGCAGCCCTTGGTCGATGTCTCGGGATAGCCTTTGGAGGCGACGACCACCCCAACAGCGGACATTTTCGTATTCCACGTGACTTGCAACTGCTTCAGAGTTCCGCTAACACAAGCCTGAAACCAATAACAATATCGAATATTTTATTAAACAAAGAGAGACGAGCAATCGGGACAGTAATGTCGACGATACCAGGAGTATCATCAATGCGCAGCCAACGTGGGACGGAATGTTGCGTCTCGTTTATTCAGTTAATATGCTGGCTACGGTGCCCTTCAAACCAGTCACAGTAGAGTTTTCAAACTACTACTTGGAGGCAGAAATAGGCACCGTGGTGATACCGCCCCAGATGACCCGCTGTAACCGAGGATCTACCACCTTGTAAAGAAGATATATGGTCGAATGATATTATAGAGAGAGCGATTTTCGACAGGTCGATAGACATTGTGTCGATTGACCCCATACCCCCTTCATAACGTCTTACAACACTAACGTCATCTTCCAGACATTTACATTATTACAACTTGTACTAAAACTTAAGTCTGGATCGAACTCTATAAGATTGAATACTTTGCCATTGATCAATTCTCAAAAAAATGTTACTTTCGTGTTTAAAATAAGCATACTTACATCCATAATTCTGTACAGATCAGTTTCCAACAGCATCATGAGCACTTGGGTCTCCGGGTCGCCGAATCGACAGTTGAACTCCAGCGTCATTGGCCCAGATTTCGTTATCATCAGACCGGCGTAGAGGACCCCTGCGTTGGGAAATATATTCCATATTAATCTTACATAGCAAATACTATTCATTGGTAAAGTAAATACGAACCATTTAACATAATTACAGTTTTGAATATGGTGTGGATTATGTCTCGGGAAAAGTGTAAATACAAGCAATGTAAAGGGGTAGAAATTTCGTAACTTAAGTTAAAATAAACTCAATTAAATCCGTAAAATAAACAATTAACTAACTATAGTAAATTGTTTCATATTTTAACTGTTTTTAAATACATTTCGATCCATAGTGATAGATTATTATTATTATTAAATCTGATATTAAGAACTCACGTGCATACTGTTCTTTAATTGCATGTATTCTACGTAATCGATTTCCGAAATCGTTTAATCATATGATTAAGAGTTTAGAGCAACGTAAACGTTGTCCACAGAGAAGGTCCTAGATTTTTTATCGTCTCAATAAAGTTGAAAGCTCAGTGAAGCTTTTTTATCTTCTTATCCTATTTTTGTGTACGATTCATTTTATTGACAGACAGCTGACTTATCATCTTAATCCTGATTTGAAATCTACCTTTTTATTTATGCTAAATATGAGGAACTACATAACACAATTAATTTCAACAGCGTATTTCACTTCATCGGTTCAATAATAAGTATCCCATTAAGATACCCATTACGTAAATAAGGAAATCGATTTATTGTTATGTGATATTTAAAAATACACGTTATTTTTAAATAACCTTCCTGTTATTGTTACAACTAAGACGAGGTCTTGATCAAAGACATTAAACAATAAAATCAGGAAGGCGCCAAATCGTTTATTTTTCAAGATAATTTCTTACATCACTCTATATTACATTATATTGTTATTATTAACCAATTTAGTCGAAATAGACGTTAACTGCTGCTGTAGCCTAATGGTAAAGGCTTTAAAAACTGGAGGTCGTGGGTTCGAATTCTGCGGGGACACATCAAATTTTCTTAGTTGTTTCCAAGTTCATTAGGGTAATTAGGGCCGATCACCCAATTGTCTGAAAAGTAAGATAATCGATGCGTCGGATGGGCAAGTAAAAAGTCGATCCAACCATCAACCCGCATTGGACCAGCGTTGTGGGATACGGTCCAAACCCCCTAATGGAGAAGGCGTGCATTAACGGAGGCCTATGTCCAGCAGTGGACTAACACATGCTGATGATGATGAGATGTAAACATTATTACCTATGGCAACGAAGTGACATTTTCGTTTTTTAACGATGTCGACTAATAATAACACCATACCTACAACGCCGTTTATTATTAACGGTTTTGTTGTTTACATTGGCAAGATTAGATATTAAAATAAAACACGTGGTATGTTTCTAAGCAAAATATATAACAATAATTACAATTATACAAATGGCTGCAAGCAGACATTTATTTATCAGAAAACAAGTGCCTATATAGTCTCTCTAGAGCTTATTCTTATTTCGTAGTTAACCCTTTCAGTACATTTACGAGTGAGACACATTAATATTAATAGACAAAGTGACACACTTTTAAAATTATCAAAATAAACCTAAATTTGTTTATTCAATCTTTAAATGAATACACTTGTTTTCAAGAGAAGTTCTTATTACGTTTATCGTGATGATACTGCAATGAATTTAAAATAAAAACGGGACACGAGGGTAAATTTCATCAAGAATAAAACTGGACGTTTAACTCTCATTCTACCTCAAGGAATAGCAGTCTGAAACGCCATCTAAACATAGCAAGTACTTCCATAAGTCTTAGTGCCCTTCTAACCGGACCACAGTATTATTCGCACACTACTGCTTTTCACCAGAAATAGAACTAATATAAAAAAATACTGTCCCTTGTAAACAAAACTAGACTTAATAAAGTACTAACAACCCCCCAAACCCCCCTTGTGGGTGGAATTTCGTAAAATCCGTTCTTAGCTAACCTCTATAAAGAAAGGAATATTCCTACCAAATTTCAAGTCGCTACGACTTATGATTCCAGAGATATCGTGCTGAGTCAATATATAGGTAGGAATCTCTTTTATAAGAACATAGATAGATAGAAGATAAATAATTAAAACTAAAATGAAGCTAGACGAAACGAGACATCAAGCTTTACAAGTGACGTAACTTTAAAATAGGTTATTATATTTTTAGCGTGCGGGTAAGATATCGCTGACTTACGTGTAAGAATAACTTATCTCCTCATTTAGAGTGACGAATCTACCATATTTCATTTTTTTTACTTGGTCTTTACCGTCTACTTGCGACTATATTATAGAAAATTAATTAGACAATAAAAAAAATGTCAGAGCCTCAATTGTAATTGGAAAGAAAAAGTAAAAAAAAAATTAATGCACAAGGATTATTTTTTTAAATTAAGGATGACGTGCCTCTTTTAATTCAAATGAAGTAAGCACAGATCATTTTATTTATTTTCTTAAAAAGTAGTCAGATATTTCCTTTCACGTACTGCCGCACATACTGGTATATAAGTAAATTATCAATAATTACGAACATTTGTTGGAAATAAACGTCGGCAGTATCTTTTAGCAAGACTATTACGAAATGGCGGACTATATATAAGTTTAAAAAAATGACAAATCCATCGTTCACTTGCCTCATCCGATTTGAACCTTGGCATTGCTCCGTACAATCGTGTTTTGCCGAAGCGATCAAGACGCAATATTTGAGTCTCTTGCTTACTACCATTGTACTTGTTACGGAAAAACGCACTTTATTTACATAGAATTAAACTTGCGTTTTGTATGACGACATTTGATTGAACGAATCGTATGTTTACTTCGATGTATCGCTGTTTATCGGTCCCCGTTTTATTTGTGGTCCGTTATCAATTTTGTGATTAATTATTAAGTAACATTTTAATGTAGCTCGTTTTGCAGTTCCGTAGGATAGAAAAATATATTTAACCCTTTCGGGACGGAATTTGTTTTGCTTTCTTTTAAAACGTGAAAATTGTTTCAATAGGTTTAAATAGGTGATACAAAATATCGTAATTTTTTCTAGAATCGCAAAACCTTTAGAAGGACATGGGACAACTATGTCCCAATAGGGTTTTGCTTCGGTACAAATCGATCCCATTAGGTGCTAGGTAGATCGACACATAGGTCCCCGCAGTCCCGAAAGGGTTAACACACGTTTTAAAATACAAACTATTGACCCGAAAAGAGTGGTGTTATTAATTTGACGGGTCTGTCTTTGGCGTCATAGCTCCTGAATGCTTTCAACTTACTTTGTTTTACATTAAAAAGTGATTAATGCGCGACTTTCCTTCGACACTTTTTATGAAAATCGGTCTAGCCATTTAAAAGTTTTGCGGGTGATACTAGGAAAGGTGAGAAGTTAGTAGTGGAGACTGGGTAGAATAAAAAAAATATGTGCAAAACGAGCTAAGATTTAAGGTATTTTTAAGTATACCATTCACGGTTGATTCGGTTGCTTAAAAAACCAATTATTTCCTTACGTTTTTGGATATTTTGTACGTGCACTAGCACTCTAAGCCTGATAAGTAACTGCATTAATATTTAATAATTTTTAGTATAACGAACTAGTTAAATTAAAAAAATATATAACCAATGGATTTATAGCTTAAACAAAATCTATACAAATAAATAAAATCTATTGATAAAAACATTAGTTCCTCAACTACACGATTAACTCCCTTTCATGTAAATAATTGATCTGCATACGATAACTAAGCGTGCCTTTACCGTGACGAATCTTTCATACAGAAATATATTTACTTAGCCTGAAGAAATGTAATAGGTTGCTTTTTTCCAGTTAACTTTTTAAATTATATTAAAAAACGGAGAAGTTTTAAAATTTTGATGTCCGAATTAATTAAAGGAATTAATAAAAATTACAACTACATTTTACCCGCGACTTCGTCCGCGTGGAATAGGAGAAATGTCCGCGAGGTGTAATATAAATGAGACGTTTTCATTGTATTTGTCTATCATTAAACACAAAGTTTCTTTAGCTTCTGTGATGACGATTTTACGCATTGACTTTCATACCCACTTTACCGCCTAATTCATCCCCGAAGTTGCTAAAAAGGGTAGACGGAATTTTTATATTAGAGCCTAAATTGAACAAATAATTTTGACTTTGACTTGAAAAAACTCGTACTCAACGTAAACACTTATGGCTTGTTTCAAATATCTAGACACAAAATTGCATCATTTTATGTTCAACAATGACGAATTTTTATCGAAAAATTAAGAGCTTTTAATGTCCTTTCTCGGAATCTGTTTAAAGTATGTACTATATTTCATCTAAATTGGTTCAATGGTTTAGACAGTAAAGACCGAGAGACAGAGAGACAGACAGACAGACAGACAGACAGACAGACAGACAGACAGACAGACAGACAGACAGACAGACAGACAGACAGACAGACAGACAGAGACGAGACAGAGAGACAGACAGACAGACAGACAGACAGACAGACAGACAGACAGACAGACAGACAGACAGACAGACAGACAGACAGACAGACAGACAGACAGATAGACAGACTGACAGAGTTACTTTCGCATTTATAATAGTAGTATGGCTAATAATCTTGTTATATATCGAATAAGTATAGTTAAACAAAATAAATCAATAATTAACATAGTAAATCAGAACCGGTAGCGAAGCATAGCTATAGGAGATAAAATACGGGTCATAGCATGATAACATTGTAGTATTGTTATTATATGACGCAGCGATATCTGATGCTGCAACATTCGCTTCAATAGATTTGTAATTGAACTAATAACAAATTAAGCGAAAATGGTATTGTTGTTTTTAATTTTCAACATGAAATTATTTCGGAAGTCGTTTATGAAGTTCACCGAAAATACTTTGGAAAGAAAGTCCCGAAAGTGTATGACAATTTTGAGATTAGGTTTCTATTATAATTGTTTTATTAACGCGAATCCCACATATTATTGAATTAAAGTTTTTTTTTAATTTAAATATTTAACTATATTTTAATTCCGACGTTATGAACACTTTCCAGTGGCCGTGTTGAACTGACTGACTAATAAACTTCTTTAAAGGTCCTTTTAATTAATAGTTAAGTTGTAAAAAACTTTTTTTAAAACCAGATGAAAGTTAATAGAAACGTAAAGTACATCAAGATTAAAATCTTTGTAATAATTATCAGCATAAATATCACTAGTGAACATATCAACATTTATATTTCTGCTGACTGCTAAAAACTTTTGTCGCTAAAAACTTATTTTAAAGTTAAATATTAAACTTTAGTATATTTTTTAACATTTAACTAACCCGAATAAAGAATTAGTTGAAGCAAGTAATATAATGAGCCTGAAATATTACGTATGGGAATCGACAAAACAAACAAAAAAAAATTAAAGAATGCTAGTATATCGTATGACGTCACCCCGTTGCTACGGTTACATCGCTTACAAACATCCAAGTTTTCTATAGTCCATGTAAGAAAGATCTCTCACATCTTGTATACACTACTATGAGAAAATGTGTAAGTAAGCTGATCCAGTACAAACCGTTTACGCCGAAGTAAGACCGGTGAAACTTACATAAGCCTATAGCGGCCGAAAGGCTAAAAAGGGCGAGCGATAAGGTGCGAACTCGTGCGAGATAGGAGAGGTCGTGACGTCTACATCTATAGGTCTAGCACTAGCCCTGGAGAGATAATTCTAAAGCTAATTTATGCAGGACATTGCCATAGACGGACTTCTATACCTTATTATTAACCATGTAAGTAAAACGTAACAATGACTACGATGGATAATTTTTACGGGTGCTATTAGATATGTATGTGGCTAGGAGATATAAGAATAAATGTTGAATTTGGCTGGAACTAGACGTGCCTAGGAGTGGGAAGACTATAGCCTGCATAGAATATAGCATGCATAGACTATAGCATGCATTTAATAAATATGCATTAAGAAAACCGAAAGTAAAAGTTCAGTCTAAATTGAGTCTAGTTGTAAGAATAGCAGTTTTTTTTAATTTTGTGATATTAAACAGAATAACCCAATAGCAATGTGTAGACTTCAATGGTAAGAAGAATGGTCAACACAGAAGAAAAAAGTATAATTTCATTGCTTATTAATATATGTAAATTAAACTTTCTACATATTTAGTGCCTTCGTAGGCAAGTGTTATGGGCGTATGATTTGGAAACCGGAGGTCGTGGGTTCGAATCCTTCGGGCACTTAATAAATTTTCGTTGTTCTTTCCTAGTTGGTTAGGGCAATTTGGACCGCTCACCTAATTGTCCGAAAAGTAAGATGATCCATGCGTCGGATGGGCGTGTAAAAAGTCGGTCTACCCACCCACCCGCATTGGACCAGCGTGGTGGGATACGGTTTAAGACCCCCTAATAGATAAGGGTATATTAGGGGAGGCCTATGTCCAGCAGTGGACTATTATAGGCTGACGATGATGATGACATATTTACTGCCATGAACTTTCTTATTCTTCTTAAAAGAACACAAAATAAACGTACACAAAATGCACATATACGAACAATTCAAACGCAACGCAGTTTTCCTCCAATAAGAATCGAACCCCACCCATTTGACAATAAACAAGTACTACAACCAACACGTCATCGGTCATAAAACATAATGGATCGATAAAGCGCGTAAATAACAGCAGTAATCCAAGTAGCAAGTTACACAGCTGACCCCTCGTGTCGGCGCAAGATAATACTGGAGCGTATTAAAGTAAACATCAGAGAAAAAAAGGTACAACACGACCAACAATGGAATATTTCGCAACGCTAGCGATAATCGACTTCAATGTCATATGCAACCTTCTTATAGAGAGAAGATAATGCAATTTGTATAGTATCAGTACTTGCATCTGAAACTGATATAGAGTACTGTTTTCATCGTCATTGTAACAAATAGCAACATCATAACGTCATATTGATTGACCTTTGCCTTGTGATTACAAAGTTTCATCAGTGAAGCGTAATAATCATCAGCCTGTGTTAGTCCACTGCTGCACATAGTCCTCTCCTAATGCACTTCTTAATTATAGTTTTTGGACCGTATACCTCCACGCTGGTATCCAGGTGTTCGGTCCAAATTGTCCTAGCCAACTGGGAAACAACAATAAAAATCTGTTGAGTTCCCGCAGGATTCGAAGCCACGACTTCCGGTTACTAAAGCACACGCCCTTACCACTACGCTACGGTGGCATCATTATAAGATCGATAAAAGGTACGAAACCAGATAAAAATATACGCATGATTCCAACAAACGAGAAAACCACAGCACTAATTGTCTCCAATTGCAAAAACCGAACGTTACAAGAAAAAGTTACGGACATTAAGAAACGAAAAATGTAGTCATTATTGGAACATCTCAAGTTTAACTGAGTACAAGTAAAGTTTTACTATAATAACAAACTATACAGCATAAAAAACTATATCATCATCAGCCTGTGATAGTCCACTGCTGGACATAGGCCTCCCCTAATACATCCCAATCCATCAGGGGGTTTTGAAACGTATCTCACCACGCTGTTCCAATACGAATTAGTGGGTCATACAAGATATAATAACTGAAAAGCAATAACACCACCAATTCTTACCTACGTATTTGATGCCCTCGGCCTTCAAGCCGTCCACCGCCCTTTGGAGTACCTGGTCGGTGACGTCAGCGAGCTGGTCCCTCGTGATGAGGGGGCAGGGGCAGTAGGCGCCCATGCCGCCGGTATTCGGACCAGTGTCACCGTCCCCAACGCGCTTGTGGTCCTGGGCGGGCAGCATCACGGATACTGTATCACCATCGGTGAAAGCCAGCACCTGAGGTCGGATGAACTACCGTTAAATGTGGGCTGGAAATTAAAAGGCACTTCAAGTCCGCTTTGATATTGTTAGTTTCATAAATAACATGTGCCATTACATGGGCTGCCTCCGTAGCCCAGTGGTATGGGCGTGTGCTTTAGAAACGTAGTGGGTTCGAATCCTTTCATTTTCGGTTAAATTTGCTGTAGAAACTTTTTCCCGATATACGTAATTTCATAATAAATTGTAGACGCAATTTGGTGTACTATCAATAAAGTGTTGGTCGTACATAAACTTGAATTATACTTATATTTTTTTATAAAATACAAGCGACCCGCCTCGGTTCCGCACGGGTGCAATGCTGATATCTGTAAAATCTATGGAAAATATATAAATTTACCACCGTTTCTCTACAATATTATGCATAAGTTATACATATAAACCTTCCTTTTCAAACACTCTATCTTTTAAAAAAAACGCATCAAAATTAGTCGCGTAGACTTAAAGATTTAAGCATACATAGGGATATAGGGACAGAGAAAGAGACTTTGTTTTATACTAAGTGGTGAAGATTAGAGATCTTGGGAATTAAGAGACACTAAGTTGTTAGTTTAAAGTTTAAATCGGTCAATTTGGAATCACTATAAATGTACACGAGAACGATCATGAGATTCTGACTGCAGTAAAAAGCGCTTTACGCTTCACATATCTACAGATTAATAAACTTTTAATTCAAACACTTTTAGGTGATGAAATGATTGAATGAACTACTTTATCATTCAGTCACCTGGCAACATCCTTATCAGAGCAGAATTTAACTTGTGGGAGCGTTAACCGACCCATAATTAGACTTTAATTTAACTCTGGTCTTATCTATCTTCCATTAAGAGCAAAAGATGAATAATAAAACCAACCCCAGAGACGGACTAATTAACGCTCTTAAAGTAATTAAGGTTTATTTAAGAAAGTTTAATATGAAAGTTAGGATTAGTTTCATTTGTATTATTTAAATTATAACAAACAACTGCTTCTGTAGCCTAGTGGTATGGGCGTGTGCTTTAGAAACCGAAGGTCGTGGGTTCGAATCCTGCGGGGATGCAACAAATTTTCATTGTTGTTTCCTAGTTGGTTGGGACAATTTGGGCAGATCACCCAATTGTCCGAAAAGTAGGTTGATCCATGCGTCAGATGGGCATGTAAAAATTCGGTACACCCACCTACCCGCATTGAACTAGCGTGGTAGGGTACGGTTCAAGACTCCCTAATAGATAGGGGTGTATTAGGAGAGGCCTATGTCCAGCAGTGGACTATTATAGGCTGATGATGATGAAGTAATTGTTTATAAGTCTTTAACTGTAAAAATTTACACCCTATTATGGGGCCAGAGAACCAGAAAACAACGATAACACGTTATTTTTTTTTACCCAAGGGATTCGAACCACGACCACGGTTAATAAAGCGAGGACCAATACCGCTAGGCCCCGGAGGCGGAATTAAGCAGTGTTTAAATAATTAAAACTTTCACGAGATATGGCACTGAAAATAATGTTCATCGGACGGGAAGCGACCGTGGAGTTATTCCACTCGTGCTGGTGAAGGATCTCCGATACAAGGATAGGTGCGAAACTAGTCGGCACCAATACCGATTTCACGTGAGTTCCGCCGTTTCGTATAATACATTTACAAGAATAGCATTGGACGATAAGAAATGTATAAAAAAATGTGTAATGTTGCACAGCTGACGTTAAATTATGTATTCTGAGTAAAATCACATTAAACGGATTCCGTTGTGTTCTATCGTAAATAAGTTATTTTTAATCATTTTATAGCTTTTTCTATTTAATTTACATACATTTATCAAGTGGTTTTCTAAAACCAACTGTTAGCTTAAAACCTCGTTAATAGCTTTCACTGTCTTATCCCTACTAATGTGTTAATGTTATACCTACATATTTTGCAGCTTTTAACGATTGTAAAATAATTCACAATAACATAAAAATAAGTATTAATAATTAGTGACCAGCCTGTGTTAGTCCACTGCTGGACATAGGCCTCCCCTAATGCACGCCTTCTCCATTGGAGGGGGTTTTTGGACCGGTCTGTAAAGCAAGAGCCAATACCGCTAGGCCATGGAGGCGGTTCATGAAATCATACTAATAAATAAATACAAATATTACAGCAATACCGCATCCACGGCACTCGCTTAACCCCGCCACGATAGCCCGCCTTTCGGCTGCTGTAAACTTATCATGTCGTTACGACCACAAGTGAACCTAAAGACCAACAATCTGAACATGACGCAACCGATCCGCTAGACAACAAAACAAGTCGGCGTGACCGTTATCGTCTGTCTGTACACGGACAATTATTATTTACTCGGGGCATTCAAATTAAAATTACTTTATCCAACATAGAAGCTTACAATTACTTATCGATTGTCAAGAATGCTACAACAAGTTCCAAAAGGACGCCTATGACCGAGGAACCGATAAAGAAACTCAGTCGGACTGTTTTTTGTCAGCGTTTACAATAAGATTAATACAGTAAACGAATTTCAAGTATACAAATGTCATAGAGATAAATTATAATGTAAGTAACTAGCGACCCGCCCTCGCTTCGCATGGGAGCTGTGCTGATAGAAAATAACCTACAATATAAAGCATGTGTTATACACATAAACCTTCCTCTTAATTACGCCATCTATTAAAAAGCCGCATCAAAATCCGTTGCGTAGTTTTAGAGTACATACGGATATAGGGACAGAGAAAGCGACTTTGTTATATTTAGTATAATATTGCACCCATACGACAGAATGAAAACCTTTCAATAAGTTTTATATACCTGTTGCTGATTTGAACTCAAAAATTATGTAAGCATTGTTGTTGACAACGCCGTCATACTCTGATGTTGCTAAAATCTTGACGCTCGATACTTTAGTTACTGCTATTTCTAATTCTAAGCTTACTTTATTCATATCTTTTGCGTATTATATCTAATTTAAACTATATATGAAATTCAAAAGACAGCTACAATATGGCATGAAATGTTGCAAGGGAAATATTCCTTAAAA
The DNA here is from genome assembly GCA_029286875.1 of Lamproptera curius. Taxonomy (NCBI): domain Eukaryota; kingdom Metazoa; phylum Arthropoda; class Insecta; order Lepidoptera; family Papilionidae; genus Lamproptera; species Lamproptera curius. Next base: position 2,625,708 of record JAGSMT010000054.1, read on the forward strand.
ATCCGATTTCTCTGTTACTTATTTCTCGGTCCTCAATGTGCTGAAGAACGAGATCATTATCCTTGCAATTTCTTGATTTTGTTATAAAGATGCTGATGTTTTTAATGTAATAATTAAAAAAATCAAAATAAATGGGTCAAACCATTCGAACCGGCGGTAGATTTATGGCCATAAAGCTCGGAGATATATAGTAGCACCAGTCTATTTCTTTTTCTATCGTATACTATTCACTCATTTGGGAGACACGCGATATACTGTACACTTGTAAATAAGCAGCAGATTTCAAATGATAGTGAGTATAAGCAAATATTTATTCAAACTTTAACACAGCCCACTCACCGAGACCTCCTCTCCCTCCAGAAGCTCTTCAACGACGACAGTCTGACCGGCAGAGCCGTACTTGGCGTCAGTGAGAATTTCGTCAACTGCTTGACAAGCTTCCTCCTTGCTGGACGCTACCACCACACCCTTGCCAGCAGCAAGGCCGGATGCTTTCACTACCAATGCCGGAAATTGAGCACTAAAAACGTATATTTAAGTCAATAGACAGCTTTGTAAACTATTTTTAATGAATAAATGTTACTTAAAGACCTTAGGTTAATACCTCGCGTCTACAATGTTTTACTAGTAACGATAGCGCTAACAATTTAAACGATACAGCAGAGTTAATTTAACTACAGTATTCGTTAACGGGAACCACAAAGTGACGGCTCAGGCCGAAGCTCTCCTTCTGGAGGCTTTTGGTGCAGTTAAATCAGTCAGCAAGTCCGTGGGGAGACGCGCCAAAAAAAGCACTCGAGGTCACGTCAAAAAAAGTCTATAGTATTACTCTACTGCTAACATTTACGTACCACTTTGTTAGTTTAATAGACATCTAGATAGACAATAAAGCTATCTATATACAGAGCAAAGCACGTGATTTTTTTATAAGCAAGAGAAACGGCGAAAGGCTCAGACTACAGGCAGTCCTGGTACTTACGGCATGTTAAGTTCCCGAAATACGTATAAATAATATGTTTTCGGCCTTTCTTGGACTTGAACTTGAAAAAACTTGGACGTAAAGCTATTGTACCTGTTAATATACTGCTTAGCTGCGATTGCATCCGTAAACGACTGGAAACGAGCTGTCGGTATTTGATACTTCATCATGAACTTCTTGGACCAGCTTTTGTTAGCCTCTATCTCGGCACCAGCTTTCGTAGGACCGAAGCACCTGATGCCCATCGGTTGGAGAGCATCCACAATGCCATTGGCCAACGGGTCTTCGGGCCCAATAACTACTAGATCGATGGAATGGTCCTTGCACCATTTCCCTAACTCCTAAGAGAAACAAAGTAAAACAAAAGTATTGGAATGTGGTGTATTTGTGTGCATTTCTCAGTATATTTTTTATCAATTATCTTCCTAAACAGAAATTAGTCTTTATTCGCAGATGTATTTAATAAAATTTCCTGAAATAATGAAAATGTTAAAAACATTGTTAAGACTGCTTGACATGCATTTGTGATATGTATGTTTCAATAGTTTTCACTTTTAAATATAAAAATTATCATCCTGCAGCACTCAAAAACTAAACAGATCAAGAGTATAATTAATTTTGTAGAACTTATTGAATAAGGTTGGTCATATAGAAGGCACAACAAGAACTAAAGATGTGATTGAAAGTAAAATTTGTATTTTATTTTAAGTAGAGAATATTTTATCATTTGCAGGCTAAATTAGCTTATTTAGTTTATAGCTAAACCTGGCAACTCTGGAACATCGAAAATCTGGCAAATACTTTTAAAAAAAAATTATTACCTTACATTCAACAATGAAATTAGTGGTCAATAAATAATCAATTTTCACACAACATTCTACCAATGAATCAAATTTAGCAAGTAAAAATGATTAAGAATAGTAAGTTGATATTAAAAATGCTCCATATATTAGTTATTAAAAGGAAAAAGTTCACATAGCAACTGCGTAAATATATGGTATATAATAAAAAATATGATAAAATAAATTTTATGTGCATGTTGGTTAACAACAAGTAATCAGTAGGTGATACACTAAGGTCAGCTTTCTTCATGCTATGTAGATACAATTGATGATAATTTAATTTCTAGTTGTATTACATTATAACCATCAGTAAGTAGAATAATTGTAGAGTATTTGTGAATATAATAAATTTTTTAACACATTAAGTTAAATTTTATTTATAATATTCCTGACATTTCAGATCCATTGCAGGTTCTACTGGACAAAGTTATTTGCTGATAAACCACAAAATTTTGTTTAGATTTGTATTGAAACATACAAAATAATTATTTTATAATTAAAATATCCATGTTTCATTGATTAACATATTTTAAAAGCAATATTTTTTTTTAATGTGTAATGCCACAAATTCGTCAGAACAGAACAATTTTGAACTATACAATTTTCTTTTTCGATAAAGGAAAGGTGGTATTTAAAAAATTCTTTGCGCAGCAGAAATGTATACATTTAAATGACAATAAAAAGTGCAAAGGAATTGTATTCTTAACTTTTTCAACATACCTGTAAGTTTTTGATGTCTAATTCAACACTTTCAACTTTGTCTACAGAAGAAATACCGACGCCGCCGGGCGCACAGTAAATTTGCTTAACATACGGAGAGTCTGCTAATTTCCAACATAAAGCGTGCTCCCGTCCTCCACTCCCGATCACAAGAACATTTGCTTCGGGCATTCTAGCTTGTTTATATATTAATATAAATTAATTTATCCACTTTAGGCTTCTAATTATTATTTGATAACATAAAAAGGAACTTATTTAAACTTAAATCATGAACGTAAGGTATGTAATTAAAATATTAGTATTTATAGCTAAATTTAAACTGTATATAAAAGTTTCAAAAGTTTTGGTAAAACTTTTAAACGCCACTTTTCGTTTTCGTTTCGCCCATGTGTCTCCCTGTCAATTGAGACGAGTGAATTATTGTGAGTTGAGGACAGTGTGACCAGATGTCAGAGGAACTCTTATCAATATCATAATTAACTAAGTTTTGCACCCGACTTTAGGAATTATAACCAACGATACATTTTAGAAGACACAGAACTTTTCAATTTTTGTTACGATAAAATTAAACAAAAAATATTAACAATCAAGAATATTCCAACCAACAAACAGCTACTTTTATTTCTCATAGGATAATATTATTAAGCGCTATTAAGGCAAATTACACAAAGCAATACTGCTTATGCTTTGGTAAAAAGTATATCTGAAGGGTCCATTTTATCACTTCTGAGGTAGAATTCAAAGTTCATGAAATACTATATTAGCGCAAATAGTGCCAAATGGTTGGTAAGGTTTGCTGTTTATAGTGAAGCGGCAGACTTTTCCGCCATTCCTACGTTCTTATTGAAATAGTATCATAACAAAGATAAATAAAAAAATTATGTTACATTTTATAAATTTATTTTCCAAAGTTCACATTTTTTATAAGCAAATAGAAAGACGGAAGAGTAAATATAACTGGACAATGTTTTCATTATACTTAAATGACGCAGAAGACATTAACTTCTGCGAACAAGAAAAAACGCCTAAAAGATTATATAATAGATATTCCTATTAGAAATTTATGTCACAACAACTTTCATCATTACATATTTTTTTTTATTTCAGTATATAGAAAATTTTAGAAATTAGTAGAAACAAAAAACCCTGCATTACAAAAATATTGCACAATATTTTAAAATAAATGACTTATTTAACTTTTTATTTGAATAAACAGCATTTGAGGCATATTGGAACGATACTAAAATGGCGATTATCTTAATTCTTGCCTCTTGTCATTTTGCTGTGATGCTCGTTGTGTAAAAAGTAGTGTTTTGTTGCGATAAAATGGCTGACACCGGTCTACGTATGAATTTCGCAGCTTTAAAGAGGGCAGATCCATATGCCAGAGAAATAATTGATAGTGCTACCCACGTTGCCCTTTATACTTTCGAGGAAAACGAATGGGAGAAGACTAACATCGAAGGCGCATTGTTTGTGTACAGTAGAAATGGTGAACCGTACCACAGTTTGGTGATTATGAACAGATTAAATACGAATAATTTAATCGAACCTGTTTCGAAAGGCATAGAATTACAATTGAAAGAGCCTTTTCTACTATATAGGAACGCCAAGTGTCGTATTTACGGCATATGGTTTTACGATAAAGACGAGTGTGTTAGGGTAGCCACGAAGTTGAATTCTATTGTCAAAGATTCCATGAAACCGAGTGACACCATGGCGCAAACTCCTGTATATAATGCACCAGCTAAGTCGAGCGCTCCAGTCGATATTTTTGGCATGTTGAGTAAGGCACAGGATGATTTTAATTCTAACAAGGGCCTGGCAAACAAAAATGAATCGACACCCTCCAGGGCGCCTGATATGACATCACAGAGCGTGATGGATTTCTTTGCGAAAGCTGGCAGCGGCGCCGCAGCACAGATGCCGGCAGTGTCGTCGCTCCCATCGCCGGGCCTCTTCGGTCCGAGGCCGTCTGACTCACGCGAGGGCCCTCTCCTGCTGCAAAGGCTCATGAGCAATCCAGCCCACTCTGTAGAGCATATAGAGAAACAACAAAGGTCTGTTACACCGCAAGAGAACCACAATTCCAACGGGAACATTTCCTTAGAAACATCCATGAGACAGAACAATTCTTTCCCATTGAAATCCACACCCATTGATACATCAAATTCACAGAGGATACCTAACATGAAGAAAATACAAGTTCTAGATACAGTAGATGCAAATGGACCGAATCCATTAGAGAGTGAACTTAATTTAATGCACATATCATCACCTAAGCCAAACTCACCTTTGGCTACATACCTGAGTCAGACACAAGATGTTGGCCACACGGTAAGCTCTTTTAATGGTAACAAATTTGAAGATATGGGAATGTTCCCATTGAACAACCCTCTAAATGCTCAGCAGAAGCCAGCACTGATGCCCCCAACAATGTTTACTGTTACCTCTGGTGGGGATGTACAGTCTTCTCCGGAGCCATTGACTAGAAATCAACTCCTTCAAGCCTTCAACTACCTTCTAAAGCATGATGCTGATTTTGTTAACAAACTGCACGAGGCTTATGTGAAATCATTCTCGGAAAAAGCATTTTCTGTGTCATAAAATATGTCTCTAAAGGCTTTAACTAGCAATCATAATGTACAGATGTAATTTGAAGCATAAATCCTCTAAAAGTTGTGTTGACCCTCTTAGTTTTTTAGTGACTTGTTTGGATTGAATATTTTTAAATAAGTTTTAAGCCTTTGACAGTGTCATGGTAGCATGTACGCAATGAACTTTAGTGACACCCGCTGTCTCGGAAGTCACACAAAGTCATTCGGACAAGTGATTTGTGACACTTTCTTATATAGAACCCAGTAATTAGTATAGTTACTTGTTGACTTTGACAACGGAATCTAATTTTGACTCTGATAACAGACAGTCATTTGCCTGGAATTGGTTAAATTTGCTACATTGACATATTGATATCATCTGTGAATCTTGGGATTAACTATGAGTTTTCCATGCGTAACTTGATAAGACTATTTACTACCTATTTCATTAGTTTAGTTTAAATGTACCCTTTGTTGCAATTTAGTGTATTTGGATATAATAACAAGGACAATACATCTCAAAGAGATTATAAAAGATTTATGATTAAGCTTTATTTCAGCAGACTATTAGATTTATAATTTTGACATTTCCAACATATTTAAACTGACATATTTTTATAATTTACCCAATTTGACTGTAAAAACTTAATTTAGTTATGAAAATTTTGTTTGTCTATGCCCACACTTTTCCACATAGTCTTTGGTTTGGTTAATAAAAATAACTTTGTTCATTTGCATCTTTTGAATTACTTACCTGTTTTTTAAATATTAATCTTCAAATTTTATAAGCCATCAGCTAAAGTTACACATTTATAAAGAGAAGAACATGTTATTGAAATTTATATGAGCATGTTAAATTGTATATATAAAAAATTGTAAAATTCGCAAATTTCATTTTACTTTTCCATTGATTTCTTACAATATTTTCTTGTTGTTTACATGGTAGCGTCAAAATATAAAAGTTGTAAAAACAAAATTTGATTAACAATTTGAAGAAATATTTCTTGGTCAATGTTTGAGATGACATTGTATGGCCTATAAAAATTTATATTTGATTAGAAAACAAAACACAGTCCAAACTTTATTGAAAACTTAAGTTGTTGTAATTTCTTGTAAAATTTGGATATTTGTAAAAAGATTTACTTTACTCATGTGAAAATATTTTTTTCCATGGGTCTAAACAATATTAAAATTAAAGGGTTCATGAATAATCTTTTTCTTTTATTTATACAATCAACTGAACTTGTCCAATACCACAAAAAATATTTTTATTGGTTGTCTATTTGGCCAATAAGTTTAAAAATTACTTAGATTTTTAATGTCAACTAGCGACCCGCCCCGGCTCTGCACGGGTGCAGTAGAGATATCTGTAAAATCTATAGAAAATTATATAAATTTATCAGTGTTTCTCCACAATATTATGCATGAATTATACATATAAACCTTCCTCTTCAATCACTATATCTGTAGTTTTTAAGATTTAAACTTACGTAGGGATACAGGGACAGAGAAAGCGCCTTTGTATTATACTATGTAGTGATTGACTTTGGTGTATATTATGTTATATTTCTAAGACTTTCCGAGGTCGATTCCTTGTTAGTTTTGTCTTCTAGGTGGACGTTATTAACTATGGTAGTTACCACAACCATTAACAGAACCTCCACAGTTTTTAGTATCAACCAATAGTCAATCATTTTTACGGATTTCTTACCTTTTTTCACACATAAAATAAGGAAACAAAGAACAAACAAACACCTTCTTGAAATCGATTTAATATTGCTATTTTACAAATTGTTTTGAACTTTGATCGATCAATCATTCACGAGACCGCAAAATTGTTAGACAATTTCCCTCCACACCGAATCACTCGGTACGCCACGCGATTTCACATCAATGCAACATACCGCATACAACCTCTAATATTCTATAAAAATCCGGTATAAACAACTAAAATTTGCTTTTAAAACTTCATAAGACAACTGATATTTGTCTCGCACATTAAGTACCATACAAAAATATTTGAAATTGCGTCACACTTAAGTTTGGTAACATATTTGACTCGTGCCTTTATTTACAAAGGATATGAGGTGATGATTAAAAAAATAAATATCTTTTTAGATTGTATTGTGCTGTTTGTGTAAGGTATTTGCATCCTAGGTATGATTATAGGTGGTTGCATCAAGAACAATTTGCTGCCTTCAGCTAAATCAGACCTTGGGGTTTGCTATTAAGCTAGTGGTCGATTTTTTACTAATCTCATTTCGATAAAATGATCACCCTGTGAAAATCTACGGGAGATCAAACCTAATTTGTCATGCCAACTTGATAATGAGTAACAGCAGAAATTAGACGTAGGGTACATAATATTGCGTTTTTTACTGTGGAATTGTATCATAGTTGTATAACAACTGTTTCATACAATTTTCGCGTAAAATTTGGCATCGCCATAACTGTTGTTGGACAAATCTCTGCGTAGTACTGTTCAGTGCCAAAAAGCCGACGTAATTTATATACTTAATTATTTTAAAGCCAAACGGTCGTGCGATTTGATATTCGGATCACTCGGACAGTTTTCAATTGTTTGAACAAAATGTAAAACCTTTACAGGCTTCAAGTTAGTTGAATAATTATTTATGAACAAGAGCTATGGATTTTGTTAAGCAACAAAATAAATTTGAGACATTACCACTCATAAAGCCACGCTGATATATATATATAATTGGATCTTCTTTCAACAGTAAATAAGTAAAGTATTAATGATTTGACTTTAGTAAAATATAGGAATGTCACATAGTAATAAAACAACCTTTTTAGAGACATCCATATCAAGAGAAGGATCACATATTTCTGCAATGCTTTAGCAACCAATTAATTCGTATTTTTAATAATACGAAAATAAAAAAATTGTTATACAAACCACATTACAGATGCATAAAATAAAAACCTGCTTAGTTTTTATTCATGTCAGTTTTGGCGCCAATTTGAATTACCAGTACTACGAGTTTTGAAGCAACCAATTAACAAAAGACAATAAAAGATAAGATTAAATGCGAATCGCATCTCATCAGATTCATATGCGAGGGCTAAACAAAGACATAAATTGAGGTAAACACTGTAATCCAGAGCAACGGGTTGTCATTCCAGTCCGTGATCAATATCACAATTTTGTTGCTGCTGTTAATTCAATTGTTGTTTAATTTTGTTCAAATTCAATTGTTTACATTGTTTTAATGTCTATTTTGGCTATTAATAATAGAATAACAGAAATTCAAGAGATCATCGCTAAAGACTTAAATGTTGCTCTTGAGAATGACATATGCGTTCTAAAAGCAATGACAACATGGATAGCGGGAAAGGTTTGTTTTGGTAGCTAATTTTATAGATCTTAATGAACCATGCATTGCATTTTACAATTCCCTCAAACGTAATAATGAAAAAGGCTAGTTATAGGCTACCCTTGTAGGATGTGCAAATCGCTCGATCGAAAATCAACATTCGATTCTAAATTCGAATTCCACGAAAAAATCGAGTATATACAATATAATCGATTTTTTCTAATTTTTCGGGTTTTAAAACGAATAATGGCATTCGATTTGGAGCGAATAATTCGTAAGTTAGATTAACTAGCACATCCATACGAGTTAGCGCAATGTTCCATAATTTAGATCAATATTAGTCCGAAGTAGACTTAAAATCTCTGAATACTAAAAAAGCCTGGAACTTTCCACCGAATACTTGAATTCTAGTAATACTTTGAAGTGAGTATAACAAGTACAATCAGTTAACAGTACGTCGAGTCGAATAAGTCACTTAGTAAAACTACAAAATCATTCAAACACTATAAAACTACATCTCAATTATTTGGTTTAAACAATGCCCGTTGTATTTCGAGATAAACAATCATATTACGAACATTGACACGAATCGACTCGGGCGTTACTCGACAAAATAAACAAATCCATAAATTCTGTCACAGTGTATTTTGTAAACGACCGTACAATACAAATCAAGTTTCCATTACATCAACATCGTGATGCGCCGTCATACATCGGGAGTAAGTACGGTTCCCTCGTAATACCAACGGCGGATACAGTTTTGGGATGAGGGACGGACTTGGATAAAAAAAAAATCACAAAGTTTTTGCGAGTGTATCAAGTGAACTTGAAATATTTAAGAAGTTGGCTTGGTAAATAGAAGAGAAATAAAAAAACCACCATCACCCACCAACTCGCTTTGGACCGGCGTGGTAGGATACGGTCCAGAAACCCCTAATGGAGATGGCGTGCATGGGGGAGGCCTATGTCCAGCAGTGGACTAGTGCAGGCTGATGACGATGATGATGAACTAAAACATAGAATTAGCACAATCAAAGTCTAATATTAAACTCTTACAGCTTATATATATAATAAAGTTCATTCCGACAGACCGCCGTCATGTTGGATTCTAGCGCGTTTTTAACCAATAAGAGCGGCCGATTTTTTGGCGCGAAAAGTTTGACATTAGACTTTTATACAAATTCTTTGTATCATTTGACTTTTGTGTTTGTTTAAATTTCTACTAAATTGATAAAAGATAGAGGGCTAGCCGTAACTGTGAATAAAACAGTATACATCCGCTTGTACGTATACGAGAATCGGTAATTCGTCTAGTTACATAACAAGTATAATAAAAAAATCCTTATCCTCTGCTACGTGAAGGCTAATCTAGCTCGAGATTAGGACTTAGTAAGCTTAACCCTGTTTTTCCTTAAATAGGCTTTACGATTCGCACTAAAGTTTAATTAGACCATACAAAAATAATGACTCGAGTATTATCGACTTTGTAATTTAAAAAAAAAAAATTGCCCCCAAAAATGAAATTATTAATACAAAAAATTCAATTCATATGTCACTCATCTGGTTAATTTAAAAAGATAAAACTTTCATAATACTTCACATATTTTAACAATAACTCACATGTTGACAGACTAATTATCACTATTAGTATATTTAGCAAATGCGTTTTGTAACAACAT